>CM068367.1:853942551-855187787 GCA_034769895.1 Magicicada septendecula | reverse complement strand
AGGAAGCAAGAAGAGTAGAAAAGAAATGGACAGAGTCATCAAGATATGGTTGTACGTGGGTAACACAGAGAAAGTAAATGATTACCGTTTGGTCGATACAACCTCAATTATTGAACCCGGAGTAGCCGCTGCTACTGTATCACGTCACGATGACGATGGTGGTAGCAAACAATACTCTGTATGAAATAAACAACTCGTATGGTTCTTATGAAACACAACCTGTAAGTTTAACTTATTAATAAAATGACCCAAAGTAATGTTTTTACCGAGATCACTAGATGTAGGCAAGATTCATTTTTTGACCAGCCTAATCGGAATATGGAAATTGTAAACTTTTGCCTAAATATTAATTTAAAGTTTTATTTAAACTTTAATATGGAACAGCGACAAATATATTAGGACGCTCCTGCTTAGTGTAACGCTTGAGGTTGGTTTGAGAGTGAAACTATGGAAAGTAGGCCAGGTCGGACTGAAGATCTACAACGCATTATCTTATGCTGGCCAGGGAAAGAAACGTTTTGGTTCCCATTAGAACTTAGACATAAGAATAAGATAACAAGATTCGGATATCAAGTCAGCAATGCTTCTCTCTGACCGTTAAATGTGCGCACTGTTTACCTAATGTGTGACATAAAATTGCGTTACTGTCACCGATTATAATGATGTCTTACAACCCGTACAAAATGTAACACTAAACGCCTATCCTTCTCTTTGTCCACGTCGGATTAACGTGTTTATAGTGCGTCATTTTGAAAAAAAATTTACTAAAGTTATAATGAAGCAAACTCGAGATTCGCTTGTAACTAATATTATTTTAATGCTTTTAACCATGTTCTCTGTTAATTTGTATAACATTAATCACTTGTTGCTAGATTATGTACAACGCTGTGTTCATGCGGGAACTTACAACCGTGTCCGCGGTGTGCAAATGTTTGTTTATCACTGCTCCGTTAGAACACCTGTGCCATATGCGCTAACTGTAGCTAGCAATACAACACTATATGCGAAATCAATAATTCCGTTGGCAGTCGTGTATGTTATGTGGTCTCTGTACGCCAGTGCCACATTAATCGTTCACAAAGATGAATTTGAGCGTTTATTATTTATTACTCGGCGTTTATAATTTATTTTAAATACTTTATAAAACTCGGCGAATTCTACCAAGTCCCGCCACGTATATATTCGTACATTCAGACTTTACAACATTGTTACGAGAATCAGAACAGTGGAATAAATTAGTTGGTTTTCTTTTTTCTCGTTTTCTGAGTCGTTTTAAAATTGTATAGTTCATATTGCCTGTTCATATCTTTGTTTTTGACGTAGGCCTACATGGCTTTACTTTATGTAATATTGTTTCGTGTTTTGCTTCAGTTCTCACTTGATCTCTAATGTTTGAAATTGATTCTTTCATAGTTGATGCGTATTTTTCTACTTCAGAAATTCAGGCTAATTGTTTGTTTATGTTGATCATCTTGTAGTAGACCCAATCGATTCTCCAGTGATATGCTGATGCATCTGTTTCTGATCGTGTATCAGTACCCTGATGTCTTCTGCTTCACGCTTCTATTCTTCATTTTCCGCTCGTCTGCTTCTTCATTTTCACACTTGTGTTTTTGTTCTGCAACGGTCTCTCTGTCGTTGTATCCGGTCTCACAGCGTTGCACGGTACGCTTGTAACACCTGACTGTTATCCATTTTAGTAAATAACTAAACACTAATCAAGGCAGAGTGAAAATCTGTAAAGATGTCTCTAGTGTTCAGATCAAATTGAAACCAAAGTAGAACACAAAACAAAATTACATAAGATAAGAACATGTACGTCTATGTTAAAGTACACAATCACCAAGTTAGATGACTTAAATCTAAACTAGTCTACTGTAGACTCCACTAACAACGCGTAGTAGTCAAACTCTTTCTGCAGCCACTCGGTTTTGTTTACATAACCAATCAAGGCGCATGCGAGTAATGTTAATAAACATTTTCCAGATGTTGCGATGGTTATTCGGGACGCTCTGCGGAATGTGCGTGTTTAGTTGCGTACTCAGCGCTGTCGACGCGTAGAATATAATAATGGTATATTCGATTACTTACCGACGGGAACACCGTATGTTCTGTAATTTTAATAGAACATACTATCCCATCCAGGCGAAGATAAAAAGTAACAATACAGAAATGAAATAAGTCAATCACTCAATCGGTTGTCAAACGAAATCAAATTAAAAGATTATAAAAAACATTATTAACAAGACAATCTATGGAAGACACATAGGAAAAGAGAACCATGAAAAATATAACACCTAGAGATTTAAGAGAGATACACGCGCGCGCACACACGTGTGTGTGTGGGGGGTGAGTAAGAGAGAGAGAGAGAGAATGGAAACATCGAAAATGATGGTGGCTGAGAACCGCAAGTCGACAGGTTGATAATGATGATGGTAAATCAAATATTATACTTCACTTTCATTTCGTATACAGTCGAAACAGCCTCAGTAGGCATTTATGGTATCACACAGTGCAATAAAATAAAGTCCGCAGAAAAACTTGGAGGCCTATGTAGTCTAGTGTTTATGCACACAATGTCGACGTATTAATACGTAGGTTTTTTTTTAAGAATTAAGAAGTCTGTTAGATAGACATATTAAGAAGGCATATTAAGTAGTGTTAAGAAGGCATATTAAGTAGGCCTAATTAAATTATGAGTGTATTTTCCTAAATAATACAATAAACTTTACACGTATTTCTAGCAGGATGGTGTAATAAGAAAGAATAAGAAAGAGAAAAAAATTGTATGAACGTAATCAGTCTGGCGTAGGTACACATGATCGGACAGTAAGACAGGACAGACAGGATTATGCTACACACCAGTACGGATTAAAACTCGGAGGTTGAAAACTAGTGTAGGTTTTGTTACATGTTGCGGGATTACGATTCTTCGTCTCCAACTAGCATGTGCTTACATTATTTCCAAAAAGTACTACGCGTTTATACAAACGAATGCAATAGCTGTAGTATTACACATAGGCTATTGTAAAACGATAGGTCAGAATTATTAGACATGTTATACCATAACCTCAAACCCCAACTGGTATCCTTGTCGCCACGCTATAAGCTGCACTGTATCCTTATTCCGAGTATCGACCTGGCAACATAGTCCAGTCGCCAGAGTAAAATATCGGTATGGAGAACCATACATGACTTCCATATTCTAAGATTTATATTTAAAATCATTTTCGAAATGAAATATTACCATAGAAACTACTTCTTTCTACTTACTGCTTTAGCCTTAACCACAGTACTGTGGTCACTAACATATACCACCTCACGTTATCGCACTCGATTTTCACTGATGATGGAAGTCGATGGCATTGCCGAAACATCTGGTTTTGTAGAAAACATTGGACTACGGCCAAATATCCCGGGAAGGAATTTTAACAAAAACTACTTCTTTGTTGCCGATAACGTTGTACACATATATATAAAAAATATGCATAAAATTAATGGCTTGTATAAGTTAATGATTGATCTCCATTAAGTAGTGCTCAAGTTTCCAAAGTTTTAATATTATGATGTCCGTAATTAAAACATCAGAGCAGGTTTAGTGTGTATGAGGGTACACCGTGGACAAAAATTTTCAACATTTCCTATTGAGCGTTGCTTAGAATAAAGCTGCGAATCTACAGTGTACGTTTCACAGAACAAACACGCGGAAAAGAAGGAGCGCTCCGAAGTCACTCATGGACCCTCAGCATCTTGCAGAGGGTTCATTCCCTAAAGGCGAAAAGTCTGTCTATGAATCGTTCCTCTGTAAACACGTGCAGTTACACTGCCCAGCGATCCACAGGAAGCAAATCGCTATCCACGCTGGACACTTTTTCGGCTTGCATGCGTTATGTTGGTATGGGTTCGGCACTTTCCATTTAAAAACCGTGCAAATGTAAGAAAATAAACATGAATGAGGCCAGAAATAACGCGAATTGTGTGTGTGTGTGTGTTTGTGTGTGTGTGTGTGTGTGTGTGTGTGTGTGTGTGTGTGTGTGTGTGTGTGTGTGTGTGTGTGTGTGTGTGTGTGTGTGTGTGTGTGTGTGTGTCTTCCCTGCCTTTTTATTGCGGTAGTCATAATAATAAAATGGAAACGTAAACAGTACATAACTGAGATATGATTGCCTGTCACGCACGATATATTTTCCCTTATACATGATTTACATTAAAATGAAAAAATTATAATTTTATTGCCTGGCAACAAAATTATTTTATTTTTAACAATTACCATCATTTGAAAAAGTTTAAATGAATTTTCAAGTACTTTACTCTTGATAAAACGTAAAAGGTTGCAGGTAAACTACCCCTTCCCCTTAACCGATCTTCACCAAAATCAAAAGGCCTTGCGTCCTCTACAATTCAGTGACGTTTGCAAAAAATTATTTGATTCTGTTTGAATATGCGGCAGTTATCGTTCGTCATAGAAAATTACCCTTGATAAAAAACGTTGCAGGTAAACTACCCCTTCCCCTTAACAGATCTTCACCAAAAACAATAGGTCTTGAGAACTCTGCAATTTAGGGCTGTATGCAAATAATCTTTTGATTCTGTTTGAATTTGCGGCTGTTATCGTTTGCCATAGAAAATACCCTTGTTAAAACATAAAACGTTTCAGGTAAACTACCCCTTTCCCTTAACCGATCTTCACCAAAATCAATAGGTCTTGAGAACTCCATAATTCAGGGCTGTATGCGAAACATTATTTGATTCTGTTTGAATTTGCGGCTATCGTTTGCCAAAAAAAAAAAAATTACCCTTGATAAAAAAAAATCGTTGCAGGTAAACTACCCCTTTCCCTCAACCGATCTTCACCAAAAACAAGGTCGTGAGTACTCTACAAATCAGGGCTGTATGCAAAAAATTATTTGATTCTGTTTGAATTTGCGGCTGTTATCGTTTGCCATAGAAAAAAATCTACACACAGACACACACACAGACACTTTTCGAAAAACGACTTTTTTTCATGTTTTGAGTGTAGTACAATCCGAATCTGCAATAATCTCGAACACGATTTTTTTTGCCATCACCATACTTCCATTTCCTTAAGGAATATGGAAGTAAAATAACGGTAAAATTTCTTAAAAATATCGGTATGGAGAACCATACATGACTTCCATATTCTAAGATTTATATTTAAAATCATTTTCAGCCAAACAGCCAGGCTGTGTCTTACCTGCCTTTTTATTGCTGTATTAAATGAAAAATATTATATTACATTAAAATGAAAAAATTATAATTTTATTGCCTGGCAACAAAATTATTTTATTTTTAACAATTACCATTGTTTCAAAAAGTTTAAATAAATTTTCAAGTACTTTACTCTTGTTAAAACGTAAAAGGTTGCAGGTAAACTACCCCTTCCCCTTAACCGATCTTCACCAAAATCGAAAGTCATTGAGACCTCTACAATTCAGGGACGTATGCAAAAAATTATTTGATTCTGTTTGAATTTGCGGCTGTTATCGTTTGCCATAGAAAATACGCTTGATAAAAAACGTTGCAGGTAAACTACCCCTTCCCCTTAACCGATCTTCACCAAAAACAATAGGTCTTGAGTACTCTACAAATCAGGGCTGTATGCAAAACATTATTTGATTCTGTTTGAATTTGCGGCTGTTATCGTTTGCCATAGAAAATACCCTTGTTAAAAAAACGTTGCAGGTAAACTACCCCTTTCCCTCAACCGATCTTCACCAAAAACAATAGGTATTGAGAACTCTATAATTTAGGGCTGTATGCAAATAATCTTTTGATTCTGTTTGAATTTGCGGCTGTTATCGTTTGCCATAGGAAATACCCTTGTTAAAACATAAAACGTTACAGGTAAACTACCCCTTTCCCTTAACCGATCTTCACCAAAATCAACAGATCTTGAGAACTCTACAATTCAGGGCTGTATGCGAAACATTATTTGATTCTGTTTGAATTTGCGGCTGTTATCGTTTGCCAAACAAACAAAATTACCCTTGCTAAAAAAAAACCGTTGCAGGTAAACTACCCCTTTCCCTCAACCTATCTTCACCAAAAACAATAGGTCGCGAGTACTCTGCAAATCAGGGCTGTATGCAAAAAATTGTTTGATTCTGTTGGAATTTGCGGCAGTTATCGTTTGCCATAGAAAAAAAATCTACAGACACACAGACACACAGATAGACAGACAGACACACACACACAGACACTTTTCGGAAAACGACTTTTTTTCATGTTTTGAGTGTAGTAGAATCAGAATCTGCAATAATCTCGAACACGATTTTTTTTGCCATCACCATACTTCCATTCCTTAAGGAATATGGAAGTAAAATTGAGGCAAAGTGATATTTGGTATAGTTATTGAAAAGGGTCTAAATATCGGTTTAAAATCATCTTTGCATGTTTATAAGGTCAGGCTTTAAAAAAAAAAACCTTATTTAAGGGCAGCGTGCGGTAAAATCGATAAAAACGTTTACATTCCGTGAATTTCTTTCCTTACTACTAAATAAACCATTGGATCATGATAAAGTCTTCATTCTTTTTGTTTAAAATAGTTCAAATTTTAATAGTAATAAAATCAAAATAACGATTTTGTTATTATTTCATCGTTAGGAGTATTAAATCGATAGACGGAATGGTCGATTTTAACAAATCTTCCTCTGTTGAATAATATTATTAAATATGTGTATCTTAATATACATAAAAGTCATTGTGTGTATTTATATTCCACACCTCCTACTAAACCACTGGACCGATTTCAACAAAACTTAGCACAAATATTTTATGCAACGGGAGAACCAACATAAGATAGGTGTTTTGGGCCCTGGGGGATGTCAAAAATGGAAAATATGAAAATACCGCATGTAGGGTATCAAATTAAAGGGGATTTCAATGCAAGTAACAATTTTCATGCATATAAGCACTATTGAAAATTCTTGGGCCCTGGGGCTTAATAAATGGGTGGTTTTGGGGGAGGGCAAAAATGGAAAATATGAAAAACCACTGGACCGATTTCCACCAAACTTGGCACAAATTTTTTACGCAACGGGAGAACCAACATAAGATAGGTGTTTTGGGCCCGGGGGGGGGATGTCAAAAATGAAAAATATGAAAATACTGTGGGGTATCAAATTAAAGGGAATTTCAATGCAAGTAACAATTTTACATGCATATACGTACTATTGAATGTATTTGGGCCCTGGGGCTCAATAAATGGGTTGTAATGGAGGGGTGTCAAATTACTCCCCGTCCAATCATACCACCATCAACTTTCATGACTCTCATTAAGTCCTGTTCGATTGTCATATCAGTATGAGTTCCTGACCAGAATTTCTCAGTTCGTCTTACAGTACAAAATCCGTTATTTATAAAACTTTGAAGTTCTTTAATTTTTCTGGAATTACATCTTGGTTTTGCATTGAGGTGAAAAGTTTTTCAGATTCTTTTATAAATTGATTCATATATTGTACATATAATAAGGCTGATTTCGTATAATTAAAATGTCCAGTTGCATAAAAAATATGGCAACATTTGCTGAATAACTTATAATTGAATTTTTAGATTACCCATTTTTTCAGAGCGCGCAAATGCTTTTGCAATAGAGATCATTCGTATGTATTGTATCCATAATTTTGCAGTTTTACCGCGTTCCTCAATTTCAATCATTTTTTCTAGAAATTTACCATTTAAGATGTTTACAAAATTATGATCTTGTACTTCTTTGTAAGTAAGATTGTCGTCTAAAAATTCTTGTAGTAAAGATTTCATATTTGAATATTCAACTTCTGAAAGATTCATTTCCTCAATAATCTTTTTACACAAAACTATCCAAATTAATGTGTGGCCTCGTACTGCTCTAGCATAAGCATGGCCATCTAACATCTTATCTACAGTTCCTGGCAACAGCTTAATGCTTCTTTTAAACCGCTTCCTGCCATCACATAACCGATTGAACCAAGAAAAGACATAAGCAGATGAAATCCTCCAAGTCGAACAATTACATTATGTATATCATCATCAGGTGAGGATTGGACCATTTCAAACGCTTTCTGATACAAAGGTTGATCGAAAGTAACAAAACAATTAAATAGATTTAAGTTTTTCACTAGTTTTACAGCGTATTTTAAAACGGTGTATATTGTATTTTTGTCAGTTGGAGGAGAGTGTACAAAAGGCAAGCAAACAATTCTAGATAATGTATAAGTCATATTTTCCAAAAGCTTGGACATAAAGGCATTCCAGCCAATAATGCCTGGTTTGGTCACTCCATAAATCCAAAGCAAGTCAGCATTAGAAAAATCTATATTATTAAAACTCGGATTATCTACTTTTTCAAAAACAATGTTTTGGAGTGCATGTGTATTAATATTTTCAAAAATTTGGAATGGTATTTTGTCAATTTTGCTGATTTCTTTTGCAGTAGGCTTAACTGTCAATCGTTTTAAGGGAACTTTGTTATAATAACAATCTCTGGGACTTTCAGTCATAATACCTCCCATACTATGAAAAGTATTTTTCCCGTCTATAGTATTGATGTTAATATCTGAATTGTCAAATGCCAATTGTGCAAAACAACCAGATCTAAATGGAGAACGTGGACTAAGCAATACACTATCCTCATAAAGTGTTGCTTCTTTGTATGATGAACACACTCCCAGATGCGACAATATATCTATAATTCGTTTTGAAGCAAATTTCCTATGCAACATTACAGACAGACCAACTTGCAATGGTGATAGAAAGGTTCTAGGTCTTATGCAACTCATAATTGAATGAGTAATTGCTGTGCATTTTGTTTCATATGAACTAATATCACCTTTTTTATTTTTACTTCCATATTCCTTAAGGAATGAAAGTATGGTGATGGCAAAAAAAATCGTGTTCGAGATTATTGCAGATTCTGATTCTACTACACTCAAAACATGAAAAAAAGTCGTTTTCCGAAAAGTGTCTGTGTGTCTGTCTGTCTGTCTTAGATTTTTTTTCTATGGCAAACGATAACTGCCGCAAATTCAAACAGAATCAAATAATTTTTTGCATACAGCCCTGATTTGCAGAGTACTCACGACCTATTGTTTTTGGTGAAGATCGGTTGAGGGAAAGGGGTAGTTTACCTGCAACGGTTTTTTTTTTTAGCAAGGGTAATTTTGTTTGTTTGGCAAACGATAACAGCCGCAAATTCAAACAGAATCAAATAATGTTTCGCATACAGCCCTGAATTGTAGAGTTCTCAAGATCTGTTGATTTTGGTGAAGATCGGTTAAGGGAAAGGGGTAGTTTACCTGTAACGTTTTATGTTTTAACAAGGGTATTTCCTATGGCAAACGATAACAGCCGCAAATTCAAACAGAATCAAAAGATTATTTGCATACAGCCCTAAATTGTAGAGTTCTCAAGACCTGTTGTTTTTGGTGAAGATCGGTTGAGGGAAAGGGGTAGTTTACCTGCAACATTTTTTTAACAAGGGTATTTTCTATGGCAAACGATAACAGCCGCAAATTCAAACAGAATCAAATAATGTTTTGCATACAGCCCTGATTTGTAGAGTACTCAAGACCTATTGTTTTTGGTGAAGATCGGTTAAGGGTAAGGGGTAGTTTACCTGCAACGTTTTTTTATCAAGCGTATTTTCTATGGCAAACGATAACAGCCGCAAATTCAAACAGAATCAAATAATTTTTTGCATACGTCCCTGAATTGTAGAGGTCTCAATGACTTTCGATTTTGGTGAAGATCGGTTAAGGGGAAGGGGTAGTTTACCTGCAACCTTTTACGTTTTAACAAGAGTAAAGTACTTGAAAATTTATTTAAACTTTTTGAAACAATGGTAATTGTTAAAAATAAAATAATTTTGTTGCCAGGCAATAAAATTATAATTTTTTCATTTTAATGTAATATAATATTTTTCATTTAATACAGCAATAAAAAGGCAGGTAAGACACAGCCTGGCTGTTTGGCTGAAAATGATTTTAAATATAAATCTTAGAATATGGAAGTCATGTATGGTTCTCCATACCGATATTTTAAAATTATTTCTTCTATCAGAAACTGAAGGGATTCTGGGATATTCTCATTAATATTTTGGAATATATTATCACTTGGAGGATACAATTCTGTATTACTTTTCTTCAGATTAACATCGTTTCGAATAATTGCTGCTGCAGATTTTAAGATTTTTCTTTTTTCTTCATTTTCATCTTTTTTTTGAGGCTATCCATGCTTGACGCATGACATTGTATTCACGATCTACAAGACATATGAGGGTTGAGCCACCTTTTCTGGATATAATTCTTATACAATCGCCATAATTTTCTTTTAATTTAGCAATAATGGTATTTGGATGACAAGCATCATGTCCTGTTTAAGAAAATTAGATATTAAATAAAATAAACATGAAAATTTAATTTAAAAAATAGTATAATTATAATTTATAATTAAGCAATATATTTACCTAATAATGCAATTAATTCTGTGAGCGTAAACTGGGTATCATCACTGTCACTTAAATAATCAAAAATCAATTCCATTTGACGTGAGATTTTTACATCCTTGGGTCGATCTTTAGCATCACTTGTGTCACGAGTGTAACCGTTTAAAACTTTTTTGTGACAACTGCGGTGATATCTCGCTTGTACAGCTACCAAATCATCACAAGAAATTCGTCGTAGAATTGCTTTTCCTAATTCGTCATTATGTTCTGCAATCATTTCTAATAATTTTTCTTTAAAAGTAGGACTTTGAATTATGGAAATATTTTTGCGTTGATTAATACTTAATCTCGTATTACTTTTATCGGCATCTAATCCACAAATTATACAAAGTTTTTTGAAATCAAACAATTCTTTACTCTTTCTGACTTTACTCTTGACTGGGCTATATTTACTTTTTTTCGACAAAGTGCCTAAATCCTTATAACACAAAACATCATTCCTTTTTAACGTATATTTTTCTCGACATTTCCTGTGTACTAAAATTGAATCAACTTTTTTTAACATTTCATATTTTCCATCGTTTCTCTCAGAGCTAACTCTTATTAAATTCGGTAGTCCTCGAGTCACTTTTTCTGTATCTTCAATACAAAGATCAGCATTACAAATAAAACATATTTCAGTATCACACTGGTCCATATTTAATACCTAAAAATCAAAAAACCTTATGTAGCACTTATGTTCAGTAAAAGTATTCTTTAAAACTTCACCACTAGTGAAGTCAAAATATCTCTTTTGAAAATTTTTTTATTTTCAATTTTAAATCCACCGTTTTTACCAAATTTGTTTTTTTAAATATGTGCCTTTTATAAACTTTTAATGTATGTAAAAAATGATCAGTACAAATATTTTTTTTTTTTAGAAAAAATGCAGTTCTTTACGTTTAATTTTTTCAAATGGTCAAAAAATGGTGTCAGAAAAGCCAAAAAATTTTGTTAATTAACCACCCGAAAGTATTTTTAATAAGCTTTAAGTTAAGCCGTCGTACACCTTAGTGCCACAATCTTGCCATACTTTATGACCACTCAAAGTTTTTTTGTGAATTGCGATTTTTTGAGGTTATATTCAACATTTCAATATGAAATTTGTGGGGTTTATAGTACTCCACAAAGGTTACCTTTCCCTCAAGTTTTATCAACTTTCATTAATTTGTGTTAAAACAACAGCAATTTGTTTATAAACGCCATCGCCACTTTATTTATTGATAGCACATTAACAATAATAATAATATCGACTTCCGTATTAAGGCTAGAAATGTTCTTAATTTATTATAGAATACTGAAAAAATTTCACATTAAAATCGGCTTATTAGGTCCAAAGATATTTATAAAAACGCTATTTTGCAACTTAAATTGTTAATAAAAAAATAAACGGGTTGTTTTTACACAAAACTTAACTATTAGCTCAACTTGATCCCATTAACCAATTTAGCACACAAAAAAATCGACTCCCAAAACAATTCACATTTGATTTTTATTTTGACTCCACTACACGTGTTCACAAATAAATATTAGCATGTATAAAAAGTGTAAATAAAAACTTTAAATGCAATTTTTTTTACCTGTTTTATATGATAAAAACAAAAATATTTGTAATGTTTTGATTATAACCTTTGAAGAAATATCAACTGCGTTACTGCTCCGTTCTTGTATAGCAGATGTTTGTATGGCACACCACAACAATGGGTGTTGCGCGCGCAGCTACATTTACAGTTGCACACTCGAGGGGAATAGAACGCCGCGCCGTTTAAAAATTTTACCTGTTTTCTAGGGTCTTGTTTTTATAGTATAGGTATAATCAGGTAAGAGAAATAACATGAATAGATAGATTTAGCATTATAGTAGCTGTAACGTTAATTTCAAGTACCTACTCAAATAAACCTACTTAAAAATACATGTACGTAACGCAAAGGAGGCACCTTTTTTTAGTATACACAATTTTTATTTATTTTTTTTAATTTGGTGAAAATGATTTTAATTTTCATGAGTGTAGTTTTTGATGCAGAATACTTGCAGCTTTCAAATACAATTTTTTTGCTTTTCGATATCTCTATTTTTAATATTAATAAAGGCAGATAAACTCTGAATTTTAGAGTAAATTTAATACGTCGAAATACCCACTTTTGAAAAGGTTTTTTTTTTAATAACAACTTCAAAAGTAGTTTTCATTATTATAAAATAAAAAGTTTATCTCTTTTAAAGGTAAATTAGTAAAGAACTACTATTTTTTTAAATTTTATTGTATAGTACTTGTAATTTTGTGGTTTCACTTCTTTTTGTATCTACAGTAAATATTTATACACTATATTCTTTATGTTCAAATAAAATATTTATGTAAAAATCAACAAATTTTGAAAGCTATACTGTTCCCCTTCAAAACTAGCCTTTATTTAACTGGCTACGCTTAGATTAAAGAAAGTTATGATATTTTTGAATAGACGCGCCTGGCTAATTTAGCGAATTACGCAAGATCGGGGGCAAACGCTCTTTTTAAAACGCAGCGCTCATCATTACCAATTTTCAGGAAAACAGTTCCATTAACGTAAAAATATGTAAGGAGACTTTCTGAAGGAAATTGTTTGCTCTTCAATATACACCTTTTTATTTCTTCCAACTGTACATATTTACGGAGTGCTTTAAGAAAATCTGTCTTTACGATTTTTCCAGACCATTTTCAGAAAACTCTAGAAAGGTAAACATGCAAAGATTTTTTTATATTAATTATTAACGTTTATTTAACACGTGCACCAAATATTGCTTTGCCCCAATTTTTTATCAAGTCAAAATCTCTGGCGACTGGACTAACAGCCCTTAATCACTTTTCAAAATCGTGACGATATATTAATTCTCTTCTGCATTGTTACGCTACGATAAACAAATGACATCCTTCACTCCACAAACCACTAGTTCTTGTTTATCTTAGCGTCTTTTCGCTCACTCGAGTAGACTAACACGGTGGTGATGTGTATTAATTTGACTTTTTCCTGTGGACGTCACAGCTCTCTTCGTCACAATACATTTCATAACTGCTGCCCTTAAACAGTTGATATTTTCCATTAAGTGACACGTTTTACTAATACGAGTCGGGAATATTAAAGAATAAGTAACAATAAAATAAAATGGCGCAACGGAACTTTTCATTTGTTTATTAACCTTCGATTAGATTAACAATTTAAAATAAACAGAGATGAAAGAGAATATGTATGACATATTAACGGAAAATAGAGACCCAACATACAAGGTTTTATCTATGAAAAGATATTCAGTTAGGTTATTTATCAGCGCTTTCCATACACTAAATGATTTTTGCTTATATTTAACAATTATGCAAAATTAGAATAGAGACTACAATTTCATAACAGAGACTAATATATCTCATAATTAGATATCGAATTATTATTTTATAAAAATAAAATACCACAAGTATTACATAAAATTTTGTAATCATCATAAATTTTCTTCAATTTAATTTTTGTGTGTGAATAAAACAAAAAACTAAAAAAAGAGAACTCGTTATTTGATAGTTATTTTGTTGTAATCGAAAAGAAAAGTGTGGAAACACAATGCTTATCTTAATATTAGATGCCTTAAATTTAACAAAGTTGTGAAACAATAAATATGATAACTTACATTAAAATATAAATAAAATAAACGATTCCAGAAAACTGGCACAAGTTTTTCCCTCTTCTGCAAACAATGATAGTGTTAATGTTATGAACGAGTTATTTAAAAGTTCATCCTAATGACTACATGTCTGTAAATATTTGCAACAAATGTAGTTATATCAGTCTGCTAGTTTTGCCATACAAAGTAATAAAATATTCCATAAATTTGGCATTAAAAGCCCTCAAAAACAAATAGCGCCCCATGGATGCGCAAAAACATAGTTCACCGAAGTTGGCATTCAAATCATTTTACAAGTAAAGACTATGGAACACTTTAAATGCCGAGTTCGGTCTTAGGTCTATGAGTGTTTGGAATAATGGACACGTTTCGAGATTTTTATATTAATTTTTCTATCTCAAACAGAGTTGGACACTCTGCAGGCTGAATAAAAAACAGGCCACCTCTATCCTACTCGCTAAGAGAACATAACCTCAAAAACTAGGATAAAAATTAGAACTATCCTTAAAACAGCAGACAACTAGCAGTGTTTACATGAAGCAACTTCGAACTGGTAAGAGGCTTTCGTGTACTGCAGTTAAGAATGTTCGTACTCACATAACGAATTAGCTTAAGTATTTATTTCCATTTATTCACTATATTTTCTTACCGGCACATTTTTGTTATTACTTCTCCTTTTCCTTCTGGGATAGGATTTTATATAACTGATATCAACTACAGTACAGAGGATGTGTAACGTAAAATAGGCCTACAAAATGTGGTGCTCCCCTAGATACCACGGTGTCCCACCACAATATGCAAGTCCGCCCACTACACAACACATCAGCGCAACACAAAGTCAACTTTGACAGACTTGTACGTGTCGATACCAATTTGCATTTGATGTAACTGCTGTGTAGTGGATATCTTTCTTTTGAGATACACCTTATTTTGATCACAGCCTGGTATAATTCAAACGTTTTGAAGAAACAAACAATAAGGTTTCATTCGACCCGACCTGCTAGGAGAGGGTTGGGTTGCTCTGCTTCTTTTTGATGCTGAGTTGTGCCTCTAAGTGGATCCCAGGAGTATTGTTTCCTCCCTTTGTTTCTGTACACCTCACTTGCTTTCATTCCAATTTTTAGTATTATTTAATTCTCGCGAGACATTAGTTAACAATATTTTTTCTCCCATTTTTCATGGACTTAAATTTTCCTTACAGCCAATAAAATAGGTTATATTCTTTCTTTCTTTCTTCTTTCGTTTTGATCAAAATACCACATGAGATTTAAGTCAAAACACTGAGGTTCTTTAATTCTAGATTCTAGGAACTTTAGCTATAATGATAACGAGTTGAATTTAAACAAAGTATATATGGGTATATAATGAATTTGTCTTATGTTTAGAAGATTTTAAAATTTTCTTCATTTATATAATATTTCTTTTTAGAGCTTACGTGTAGCCTATATTTACTATTTATAATGGAACCACTTAGGAATATAATACATATAGAGAGAGTCTACATGTCAGAAGATTAGATATTTTAAGATATGATTGGCAAGAACTGTGGTTGAACCACATTTCTGCAAAGTACACCAAAATTTTAGTTCGTGAAAAAACTGAGAAGTTGTATGTAAGTACATTAAAAGTGGAAAAACAAATATTATGGGAGGACTACTTGAATTTTAAATTGTAATGTACAAGGAAAGGGAATAATTATTTCAAAATATAGATTAAAACTGAAGGACATAATTTACAGTTTTCATCGATACGTATACAGTCATAATTCATATTAATGAATGAACACAAAGAGATCTGCGAAGCACATTAATAGACTAGCTTAATGTCTATGTCTAGCTCGGCAGTTCTAGCTTGGGGCCGAGCTTCCCCAGGTTCGGTTCCCACAAGCCGAAGACTTTTCTTGCTAACATTTAATTTAAAAACATACTCGTCAGCGTTAAATACGCAATATGCGCAATATTGACTTGTTTCCTTGTGCAAAGTCATCAACAAATGTTTCCAAACATCTCTTACCAGACTATCTTAAAATACTGGAGTGTTGATTCTTGTCACTTCCTCATCAGTTGATAAGATTTGTCGAGTACATTGCAGAAGACGTCCGCCAACCAAATCAAATAACGACCACGTTCTTTCATGAAGTCCACAGACACAATTAGGTCCTTCTCCCTGACTACAACGGTTCATAAAGGCCTTATCGCTAGTTTCTGTCAGAACGCAGTTTCTGAATAACAAAAGACAATTTTATGTCTTCAGAAGGCGCATTACTGTCTACGTTCCGATAGAATCCCTACGCCACTCCTGTGTGCGGTTACCTAAACTGTAGTGCATATGCGTGGAAATATACTCGAAAAAGGGTAGACGTGGAAGTAGGAGCCATTAACAACAGAGAACAATTCTGTAACTAAACATCTTTTCTTAAGAAAAAATATAGCGCTTATAACGGCAATTCAAAATTATTTTCCTTGGATCATCGGACCGGCGATAGAGATGCGGAAACAATAAACTATGATAACCATGATAACAGTTACAAATTCCCGGGTGTTTGGAAACCGGTTATAAATAAGATTTCAGTATGATTGTAATTTAATATAATTGTTGTACCACAATTAATATACGGTCTACGTTATAATTACTATATTATTATTGTGACAATGGTAAAATATATTTGGTACAATTATAGCTTATTTTTATATATAACTAATTTGCATAAATATGTTGTAAGCCATATAGTTTGTTTGTAACAATTACAAGTGAGGCTTTACAGCGATGGGTCGGACGCAGTAGTCTGAGACCTCGGCCCTTATTGATGAGTAGAAGTAGGGCTCGTTGAGAAGCCAGTACGGCCTCTCTCCAATTTTCATCCCTGCCGTCGGCAACGAGGTCATCAAAACCGCATGCCTCCGTTGATTTTGCCTACAACCGCACCTCTGAAAGTCGGATTCCGCCGATCTTCGTCACGAATGTAAACGATGTGATCGGCTATTCTCGCCGACTTTGCAAGGCTGTCATGCTGACGGAGGTCGCATCGGTAAAGCTCATTGCGAAACCGGACGGTGACCTGCCGCAGTGCGACAGATCAGATCGGAGTAACCCGGTGGTTCGGACGAGACAGGTTCCAATTCCATACGTACGTCGATTGAAACCCATCGCCATCGACCTTGGTTCTTCGAGGCCTTGACATTCAAGCCGAACTGTGAGCCGTCCTAGACGAACTGCGAGCCGAGGTAAATGAAGTGGTCTCGGCCTCCCGGTTATACACTACTTTCGGCTTTCGGAGATCACTTCCGTTAATTAAGCTCTACATGGGAAAGGGCGAATTCTTCCAGACCCTTCTAGATTTGAAACAGCTATTCGCGCTCTGTGTGAACGCAAACCCCCTACCTTCAGACCAGCATAATGTCTGAATTCCATCGTTGTCAGCGGTTTGGCTTCAGCAGCTTCGCTTCCAGCAAACCGGCCTCCGTGAGATATGGCTGTGATCATCTCACGGAGAACCACGGGTACTACATTAATTGTATAATCATACGGCCTACAACCGGCGCTGTCCTATCTAGGAACAGCTAGACAAACTTTCTGGCCTCAGGGAAGACAGTCGCCACCAACATCGGCCAAGCCTGCTACCCCCCCCCCCCAACAACAATGAAACCCATATAATACCAAAAACCAGGCTGCCAATAATCTACTTTACGACAAGGAAATTGTCGTTAGTCACAGAACCACTGAAAAGCTTCGGAATACTCTCTTACTTGACTACTCTCTATAACTAAAGAGGTAATTCAATTAAGATATCTTACTGAGTGAGTACTTCTTATCTCAGTGTAAATTAATTGAAATTCGTAATTTTGGGACATAAATTCATCGGTGTCAGATTTTGAAAATTCTCCAAATATCTGTCATCCAAAAAGAGTGGAGTCTTATTTACACACGTCTGAAGCAAAATTTTGTTAGGCCTGTAAAATTTTTAAGAAAATTTACCTTACCACTGCGTAATCTGATAAACAAACAATTGTATTTTTGTAGAAATATTTTATAAATGTTAACATAAATATTACAAAAATACAATGTTGATACAAAAATAAAGGTTGAATACAATATTTGATTTACGTCTTCACATAATCTAATGAGGCCCACAGGGACTTAAGTAAATCTACTATAAACAATTTACTAGAACTTTTTGAACGAAGTAGCCTGTATTGAATGTTCTTCTGGTTTCATATAGGCCTACACTTAGTTAAACGAATAATATCAGTAAATACTTTACTAAAGTTTAAAAGTTCGGAGATTTAACTTTTTTTAGCGTTAGCCTCTACATCTCCCCCTTATAGCCATGTAGCCATTCCAACCTCCTTGAAGATTTCTATCTATGTATTGTGATGACTGTATTCTGATGTGAAGAAAGTGCATAGAACAATATGAATACCTTGGTGTATACACTCTACACCTAACTGGTAGACTGTTTCAAGGATACCACAGAAGAAAGCAGCATACTACACATATATAAAACAAACAACAAGTAACACACACTTACAACACACATTTCTAAAATGATCAGATATCGTAGTCAAAATCTCACTCCAGTATCTTCATAACATTTTTCTAAAGGCATTAATGTTCTGATTGAAACAGTCAACGCCTTCACTGTCACAAACTCTATTTATCACTTTAATGGATCTCGCCATTACACTCTCCTGTATCTGAACACGTCATGCCTTCTTTGTCTTACGTAAGGAACTCCCCCAGACATCTTTGTAACCGATCTCCGAGACACCTAACTCAATAAGGCAGCGAATCCTCCTTGTGTTTTTAAGGGTTATAATGCCCCAATGTTTACACTTGGCCTCGTGTGACGAAAAATGCTTACTGATGCCACGATATTGTAGAAACGAAAACACTCGCTTTTGAACGGCATCAATCTTCTGATCGGTTTTGTCCCTTACAAATCCCCAAATCACTGAACAGTACCCCAAAATCGTTCGAACGATGATTTGGTGTAGCCGTAGGATGGTATTAGCTGACTGGAAATGACAACTCACCCACAAAATCAGTCCTAACTTACTCTTTGCTTTAGAAGTTATTATATCTACATGATTAGTGAACAAAAATTTGGTATCGAAGTTTACACCAAAATCACGAACAGAATTTACTCGCCGTAGACTACTACCAGCAATATGGTAGTTATATTTCACTAACATTGTTTTCTGGGAAAAAGTCATGACCACTGTTTTGTCCAGCGGTTCAGCGGCATGCGATTTGCAACTGGCCGCTTATAGATTTTTTCAGCATGATTTTTAAGGTCAGAAAAGTCTTCATAATTGTTCATCCTCGCACATAGCTTCATCTCATCAGCAAACATTAAGATCTTTGAATAAACGCCTTTTCCAATATCATTAATAAACAAGATAAACAATAGTGGCCTAAAATTTGAGCCCTGTGGAACACGTGATGTAGCTTTAAACGGTTTAGTAATAATAATAATAATAATGATAATAAATAATAATAATAATAATAATAATAATAATATGATAATGATCATCATGATGATGAGGAAAAGGAGTAGGAGGTGGATGATTTATATTATGGACGCTCCCTAACCTATACTGAGAAAGGGAGCTATGAGAACTCGTCAAACCGCCAACGGGATACGAACTCGATAATATGCGTACCCAAGTTATTGCTCCACCTCATACCACACTGTCCGGCCAACATGTCATGTTTTCGAACAGGCCAGTATTACATACGAGAACAAACAAAATTGTGAACAATAATTATATAACTATCAAGCAATAATAATGCGTACTCTAAATGTTTAATAAGGAACATTTTCATCTAGTAAAAGGTAGATTCACTGTGTAAAAAGTCGTGTTACACTGTTTCCAAATCCTTACTAAACACTTCTGCTTTTCACCTGATTTTTCTTTGTCAGGTCAGTACTGTAGAACGTACAGTAGGTTACTCACAGAACGCCTGCACCAACATTATCTACGTCAAGAAATCTAAATTTTCAGGATAGGAAATATCAAATAAGTATAAACACAGTTATATCTGCTGGACTCTTCTTGCAACTTGACTAACTAAAGCACAATTATTTCAACAATATTTTAAGAGCCGATAACATGCCCATGAAAGATTTTTTGTCAACCTAGTTCTTATTGTGGACGCTCAAACCCAACGAAAAGAAACACAACTGAGTTGTATGATTGATGAAGCCGAAGGCAAGGCACGCTCAATCACCAACAACTATCGACTACAGAAATCTCATGATGCCCTTGATAAATATATAGCTGATCTCAATGAGACACAATAATAAATCCCTAATATTTGTGAGGTAGTAAATATTTAACTATTGTAAGAAGACAAGTAGCAATTACAACTGTTGTCACGAGCAAGTTGTAATGTGAAGACGGCAGTTGTATAACGTAGAATTGCATCTTATAGTAAATTGTTGTCAGTTAGTGTTGTCAGTGCCCTTTAATTGTTAAAATGGTTACGATTCAAAAACGAAATAAGCCGTGTCATTTTATTATTACACTATCTTACTTGTGTTCGGTTGTGCGTGTAACAGAAATCAATTATAGACAATAGCCGTATACTAAATGATACAGACAGGTAATACGCTAAAAGAAATTTAATTTGTAATATTATAACAAACGTTCTTAACAGTTCTTTATGTTTCTTTCTTTCTTTTTTGTTCCATACATCTGCCTAACTGCTCTTCCCAAACATTTTGTGTTACCATTATTTATATTTATCCGATGCGTGCACTTCCAACGTTTTCGACATTATTTTAGTGTTTAAAGAACGTAGTGGCATCATGTTCAGTTAATTCCTAATCTTGTAAACGTGGTGACCACTTTCCGAGCAGCTTCTTACAGCTCATAAACTGTAGTTTTCACCCTACTTTCGTGGTTTTTTGCCAAGTCTATAACCTTTACACCCTTACGTTAAATGTGTTACCACTGTCTTGTAAAATTTCAGCCCGGTCTTCAACGTGTATTTTTCCTCTTAATTTCTTTTCTTTCATTCATAGAATTATTATTATCATGACGTTTATACAATTAGTACCAACAATAATTTCTATACTATAATATTTAGTAAACTGTCAGAAGCTATCGTGTGATTCCCAACTGAAGTAAGTTGGGAACGTGTTTTCAAGTACTGTATCTGTTTTTTTAATAAAAAAAAAATAGGTTATGAATTTTCAGAAAAATATGTGTGTACGAAGTATCACTTAACTTTTATAAGGAACAATCTTATAGTTAAAAATTTCTATAATTTTTAATAAAACAATGCAAAACGAAAGTAAGTAATGTCCTGTGGTGTTTTCTAGCATTGAAATCGAGTTAAACTGATTGCAGTGGCCCGACTTGGACACGTATGTAAAGTGTCTGCCAGCAGATAGCATACAACAGTGCACTGGACGAGTTCTGTATTTTTATTTTAATCGAATTCACGTATACAGTGCACAGCGGCTACCCACAAACTGTATTTATTTGTTTATTGTGTAAATACGAGAGGACGAAGACTTACTGATTCTATATAAACTTCTGTTTAATGGTTGTTTATTAAAGTCCTTATAATACACATATTCCTTAAAACATTTATAACTGCAACAATTTTTTGTGTAAGAAATTACAGAATTCTAGTGTTCGGCTAGAATTTTGCGTAGTGGTTTAAAAAAATTTGCGTAACACAACAAAAGCATTACCCACCGTGTGCATAAATTAGAACCATTCCTATGTTTAAGTCAGACAAAGGTGGTACTGAACGCAATTCCAACGAGTAATTAACCGTTACGGAAGCTGGTTAGGGCAAGTTTGAATCAGATAGCCTACAGCAAACACTGTACAGTACACGACATTACCTACATTAACAATAACAATGTTGTTATAATTATTTGTATCGTTTGTAATAAATACGTCGTTATATCTTGTATTTATGACACACGCACGAGCGTTCGCGCACGTTTAGATCGCTTCTGCAAAATTGTTCGTAAACCAAAGACAAAAAAAGTGCTATAGACCTGAATTAGAAAGTAGTAACAGATCATGTTTATACTACAAAACGTAACTTGTATTAATGTCTTTTACTTAATTATCATTCAAAGTAGAAACGTAAAGGAACATGGAAAACATGAAGAGAATTAGTAAATAACACTCTATTATTACCACTATTTCCTTCTTATCATTCAGAAGCCAATATTATTATCAATTAATACTATTAAATACGCTTTAACTTATTATTAAACGTTTAGTATTGTTACTATTATCGCTAACACCGTATTATTTACTGACAAAATCAATTATATAACGAAAAGATATTCTCTTTCTTCTCAATCGTTTATATTTCTTCTGAAATAAAGCTTATCTACAGTAATAATACAATTAATCGCCTCTTAAACATAATTTAACTTAATAATCGTTACCACTATGCCTGCACAAGAGCATGCACATGTTGGGACATTGTATGCTCTTGTGCAGGCATAGTGGTAACGATTATTAAGTTAAATTATGTTTAAGAGGCGATTAATTGTATTATTACTGTAGATAAGCTTTATTTCAGAAGAAATATAAATGATTGAGAAGAAAGAGAATATCTTTTCGTTATATAATTGATTTTGTCAGTAAATAATACGGTGTTAGCGATAATAGTAACAATACTAAACGTTTAATAATAAGTTAAAGCGTATTTAATAGTATTAATTGATAATAATATTGGCTTCTGAATGATAAGAAGGAAATAGTGGTAATAATAGAGTGTTATTTACTAATTCTCTTCATGTTTTCCATGTTCCTTTACGTTTCTACTTTGAATGATAATTAAGTAAAAGACATTAATACAAGTTACGTTTTGTAGTATAAACATGATCTGTTACTACTTTCTAATTCAGGTCTATAGCACTTTTTTTGTCTTTGGTTTACGAACAATTTTGCAGAAGCGATCTAAACGTGCGCGAACGCTCGTGCGTGTGTCATAAATACAAGATATAACGACGTATTTATTACAAACGATACAAATAATTATAACAACATTGTTATTGTTAATGTAGGTAATGTCGTGTACTGTACAGTGTTTGCTGTAGGCTATCTGATTTTCAAACAGAGACGTGTAGGTCTATGTGCGTTTCCGACATTTCGCGCATGACCTACCATAGACTTAATCCGTTCCTATGAAGGAATATGATTAATATTCCTGTTTACACGATATAACAAAACTCATTTCTTACATAATCTGGGACAGGTGGAAGGACTTCCAAAATAGTATAGGCCCTATAAAACTGCTAAGGAAATTTATTTTATGGGTTTTATAGGCTAAAAATACAGACGGATAATGGAGGGAGAGAGTGAGAGATATTTCTGTGGACTTCGATTGATATTGTCCCAACATTGTAATTACGTTGTAATAATTACGTAAACATAACCGCTTTGTAGAAAGTATGTGTAACTTAGTCATTTTTTACAGAAAATACTTCTAAGTAATTTTTGAAGTAAATTAACTCTATCTTTTATTTCTTCATTTGCTACTCGCTAAAAATAAGAAATTAACAAAGTTATAGACGTTGAAACTTTATTTTCCTTTCTTTTGGTACGGTTCTTGTGGTTATAATCACACGACTTTCTAACGTGTGGTGCCACAGCGTACATAAACGCTGCTTTCATGATAATTAGGCCTACTCTGATTGCCGGTTAGTCTGCACCGACATTTTCTTCTGCCATTCAGCATTATTTATTTGTTCACGATTCATTCCGATAATTCATATCATTTAATTGTGTAGACCTACATACTTGTGTGTATTAAATAATCTTATTTAGTAATTAACTGACTCACTGGACAATCCGAATATCCCACGTTTAAGGCAAGAGTGATACAATGTTGGGACAATATCAATCGAAGTCCACAGAAATAGCTCTCACTCTCTCCCTCCATTATCCGTCTGTATTTTTAGCCTATAAAACCCATAAAATAAATTTCCTTAGCAGTTTTATAGGGCCTATACTATTTTGGAAGTCCTTCCACCTGTCCCAGATTATGTAAGAAATGAGTTTTGTTATATCGTGTAAACAGGAATATTAATCATATTCCTTCATAGGAACGGATTAAGTCTATGGTAGGTCATGCGCGAAATGTCGGAAACGCACATAGACCTACACGTCTCTGTTTGAACATAAAAACTGGTATTGCAGGTTTTGCTAGGACATTACTCATGATCACAGACGTAAGGTTACTCACAGTGTTGACGGTAACAATGAGTAGGTCAAATCACGTAAGCTTCCCTTCTTACCTGCTTGCCATGTGAGTCTCATATTTGTTTGTTTTTGACCTCTTTTCCAAATTATTTCATACAATTATAAATTGTCAGTCGATTAAACTAAAGTCTTATGATTCTTAGTTTGTCTGTTACTGTTTTTTGTGGTGGTTTAATTTCATACTTTAATCATTACTTTTGATTAATCACTGTTAATTTGACAGTGATTGTGACAACACAATAAAAATAGTATATATAGAACAGCGTACCCACATTTTAAACAATTTTGCATCAAAAACTAAAACTTATAAGGTATAAAAAAGGTTTCCAGATTGAAACGCCGTTTTCAAGCCATCACGAATCTAATTCAGTTTTGATATTCAAATATGATTTAACAACGCACGCAGTTAACAGTTAGACCTCCGCTACCCCATCTGTGTACACACAAGCGAATAGATGTGATAATGACAACAATATCCATGTACATTCTAATATTGTTTATGTTTTATAAGAAACCGTTTCATGTTTGGTTTGGCAGTTATTTGGCTTCATATTTAGCGGCACTCGTCGACTGATTTTCATCTGTTTTTTAATGACCGTATGTCCCTTTTTTGTTATTATTCTTTCTTGTGTCATTAGATACGTTTGTTTATTGTGCATTTTTTTTAAATTGTCTTTCTTCGTTTGAATGTTTACCGGTAGGGCTATTTTGAGGTCGCGTTTACCGTACATATGAACGTAAACTTGTTAAAATTTAAAATATTTTTGCATAGTTTTCCATAAAATATTAAGACATTATGTCAGTTGTAGCTGCACTGTTATCGGGCTAATTCCAAATGTCCATTAAGTACAGTAACAGAATTCAAACAAATTTACAATGTAATGCATGTAATGTGGAACAGCGTTCGCTGCATGGGGCTGTCCTGGTACGATACGCCACCAAAATACGATTATAACTATACCGGGTCTCAAACCTCAAATGGAAAAGTCACATAGTAATGAATTTTAAGTTTATACACACACATGTTGTGACATATGTATATATGCATTGTATATTTATGTAGGCCTATATTTTAAAGTCTTAAAAACCTCAAACATTTTTAGCAAACAATCGAATCGTTGTGTTGTTGTTTGAAACACAGCCAAATGGAGCGATCCGTTTCAAACTAGGTAGCAAGGAAGCAAACAAGCGTACCTTACACCCCAACCCCAAACCCATGTAGTGTACCCAGTTCGTAAGTGGTGGACAAAAACAGTGCATTTTATATAAAAAGTTTATTTATTTCTAAAACCGACCCGTTGAATCGCAGTCTCAGTCGATGAAATACGAAAAAGTGTTTAACAAATTATAATACACTTATTACTTGTAAAATAGGATGATATACGCGTGCTACGTGTGTGTGTGTGTGTGTGTGTTTATATATGTACATATATTATTGCAATATGCTAATAATAGTAGTTACTGTTACCAATAATAACCGAACAACATGGTTACAGGTTACTTCCGAACTGAAGTCCGAGTTCATGGTTTCATGGAATTGTACCTTACTTCCGAGTCTAGTAAAATGCTTAAATCGTAATTACATGAATCTGACACATGTGTTCAATAGTCCAGATATCTAAAATCCCTCCGCTCTCCATTACAAAGAAATCGAATTACGTAAACTTTATCGTACCGAGTCCTATCGGTACCAGTGAATAGTGAAATTATCTTCAGCCCAGTTGCGATACGGGCATTTACGAAACACTATTCTTGTCGTAATGGTGATTCAGCAGTACAATGCTTTTAACTAGAAAATTGTGAATAATATAAACAGGCGTAATCGGAGGCAGAGCTGAACTGAACGTCACTGTGCTGTTATTGATTAACGTAGGCCTATATGCTACAGGAGGCTGGTGTGACACCATCTGCATCTGCAACCCGTTCTTTACCACTGTATTATCTGTTTTACTATTATCACTTATTATTCTATTTGCTCCAACATTTCTTAGAACCGATATTCCGAAATAACACTCCACAATTCCAGGATCACATACTGATTGAAGTTACGGACAGTACGAAACATTTACAGTTCAATACTTACAATACACTAACAGTATGTCACACCAACAATCCCAAGAATAATACGAGGTAACTAACACTATTATCGCTTTCTTGCTTTACAAACGTCAACATTGTACAATGACATGAATGAAAGAGTTTTATAATATATGTAATGTATATTTGTATGTATGTATGTATGTATTTATGCTGAAATTATCTCAAGATATTTTATTTTCCTTATTAGGAACATATTTCGAGAACCCCTGTGTTCTCATCCTCAGCCTTCGTGATCTTGCGTCTGGTGAAGTATTTGTGTGTTGGCTGGACGCTATTTTGGTTTCTTGTTGGTCTATGGTATTTTAAAGTGGTATTATTGTGTGTGATTGTGGTGTATGTATTAGTATTTTGTGTATTTTCGATGTTGAGTGCTTTGAAAATTGTGTCATATTTTGTACTGATTTGTATTTGTTCAGGTATTAGTTTGTTTTGTGTTTTATGTTTGTATATTTGTAAATTTTCCCAAATTTCATTATGGTGCCTTTGTGTGGTATGTGTTTTATTAGTTTGATGTTGGTTATGTCTGGGAATTCATGTCCAGTGTTTACTGCATGCGTGGCCAAATTAGATTTGTATATTTCTGGTTTTTGTATGCGTATAGGTGTTCACAATAACGTTTTTTCAGTTGTTTTTTGTTTGTCCTATGTAACATTTATTGCAATCTTGGCATTCAATTTTGTATATACCATTGGTTGTTGTGTTATTATCTTTGTTGTGTGGGTTATTTAGTTTTTGTAGATAATTTTTATTAGTTTTGTATGCTATTTTAATGTCTGTGTTTTTAAACAGTTTTGTTAGCTTTGTCATTTTATTATTTATGTATGTGAATGTGGCCCATTTTTTATTGTTGTTATTATTTTTGTTTTGTTCATTTTGATTAACTCTTAATTTTTCAGTTTATATTTTATATTTGATTTTATTCTCTATTTTGTTTACACTATTTGTATTATATCCATTTTCATAACCAATTTGGTAAATTGTATTTCTTTCTTTGTCTGTTTTTTGTTTGTTTAGGGGTATTTTGTACATTCTGTTAAATAGTGAATAGAATGCTGCCATTTTATGTTGTGGTTGGTGGTCAGAAAGGTTAATATAGGCCTAATGATGCTAGTGGAAGTTGGTTTTCTGTATATTGCATATTGTAGGTAGTTACTGTATCTTGTGATGGTTATGTCTAAATAGTTGATTTTGTTATGTTTTTCTTTTTCTTCTGAGAATTGTATTTTTGGATATATGGTATTGAGTTGTTTTAATATGTTATCTGCATTTGTGTTTTTGTTACTTGATACATATAGCCCATCATCTACATATTTTATCCAAATGCCATTTGGATCAAAGGAATTTATAATATTTTGTATTTTGGTGTCTATATGTTGTAAGAATATTTCTGCTATTATGCTAGATAATGGAGATCCCATTGCCAATCCTTGTTGTTGAAAACGTTTGCTATTGAATTCAAAGTAATTTTGTTTTAGTATTAGTTGAAGGCTATTTTTTATTTCAGTAATATATTGTGTGTCTTCATTTTGTTCTTTAAGTTTGTTTATTATTATGTCTATTGTTTCATCAATTGGAATGTTGGTGTACATATTTGTGATGTCATATGATGTGAAAAATGTGTTTGCATCTATATTTATTACCTTTAGTTTGTCTATTAATTCGTACGTATTTTTTATGTTATGATAATTATTTGTTAGATGGTTATTTTTTAGTTTTTGTGCTACCATTTTTGCTATTTTGTATGTAGATGCTTTTTTGAAGTTGATTAAAGGTCGTATTGGGTTGTTTAATTTGTGTATTTTTATTAGGCTATTCATTTTAGGTGGTTTTGGATTATTATTTATATAATGATATAATTTACCTTATAATTTCCGCCAGGTGACTTCTAGCGTAATTTTAGCTGGGTTACGCGTTTCAGGCCATATGACCCATCTTCAGACCTTCACTCCAAAGGAGTTCGTTATAAATTGAAATCCATATTAAAACAAACACACAATAAATAAATACGTAAAATACAATGAATGAACATATTATAAGCGTACTAGCAACCGACACGGTGCACCGCGTGTAGCATGTCAAGATTGTGTCGATGGGCACTATTATTTAGTTTTATCTTTAAGCGATCGCAGCGCGTTATCATAAAGTGGGTTGGACCTGAAGTTGAGTTTATCATTGAGTATGTCGTCACATATATCGGGGTTATTATGACCTCTATATATCTCGAATTCTTCGAGTGCATCCATGTAACGGCCCTTACTACAATAATGTAGAGTTATAAGGTTAGCGTTGAAATTAGTATATGAATGATTGCTTGAAATTAGATGACGTGTAAAATTAGATTTAATATTTTCTAGGGAAAAATCACCCCTGTTAAAGTGGCTGTGTGGTGTGTGTTCACGGAATCGTTTGATAAAAGGTCTACCCGTTTGGCAGATATAAAAACGGTCACAATAGTCGCATATAAGCTTATAAACACCGGTTTTGGATTCAATGTTGGTCTGAACGACTGGACGAACCAAGTTCCGTAGACGGTTATTTGTTTTAAAGGTAACGGTGTAACCTATTTTACTTAAGGTGGATGTTAGGATCTTAGGCATCAGCTCGGTATATGTTGTTGAGATGAATTTGCTATTAGGTGTATTATCTTGTGTCTGTCTGGAACGACGGGCTTTGTGTTTTTTAAGGATGTTGTCAATCATTTGGCACTCATAGCCGTTGGCCATAGCTATGTGTTTAATTATGTTGAGTTCACTCTCGAAATCATCATTATTTAGGGGGATCATTAAAAGCCTGTGAATGAAACTGTTGTAGGCCGCTAATTTTTGAGAGAAAGGGTGGTGTGAGTCTGCATGTATGGTCACGTCTGTGGTGGTAGGCTTTCTGTAAATTTTAAAATTTAAGTTGTTAAGTCGCCTAGTGACGGTAAGATCGAGAAAGTTGAGTTCATTGTTGGTTTCAGTAGTAAACTGAATATTGTGAGTAACAGTATTCATATGGTTTTTCAGATTACTGATTTGGCGTAGAGTACCATTAAAAATCAGGAAAGTGTCATCAAAATATCGGCCATATAAGATAATATTATTGGCAAAGATGTTATTATTAAGGATGTAGTTGTTTTCTAAAAAATCGAGATATATATCAGCCAATAGGCCGGATAACGGTGAACCCATAGCCAGGCCATCTGTTTGAATATAGTAATTCCCGTTGAAAGTAAAATTTTTATATCGGCCAAACGGGTAGACCTTTTATCAAACGATTCCATGAACACACACCACACAGCCACTTTAACAGGGGTGATTTTTCCCTAGAAAATATTAAATCTAATTTTACACGGCATCTAATTTCAAGCAATCATTCATATACTAATTTCAACGCTAACCTTATAACTCTACATTATTGTAGTAAGGGCCGTTACATGGATGCACTCGAAGAATTCGAGATATATAGAGGTCATAATAACCCCGATATATGTGACGACATACTCAATGATAAACTCAACTTCAGGTCCAACCCACTTTATGATACCGCGCTGCGATCGCTTAAAGATAAAACTAAATAATAGTGCCCATCGACACAATCTTGACATGCTACACGCGGTGCACCGTGTCGGTTACTAGTACGCTTATAATATGTTCATTCATTGTATTTTACGTATTTATTTATTGTGTGTTTGTTTTAATATGGATTTCAATTTATAACGAACTCCTTTGGAGTGAAGGTCTGAAGATGGGTCATATGGCCTGAAACGCGTAACCCAGCTAAAATTACGCTAGAAGTCACCTGACGGAAATTATAAGGTAAATTATATCATTATATAAATAATAATCCAAAACCACCTAAAATGAATAGCCTAATAAAAATACACAAATTAATACCTAATAGCCATAGCTAATTAATACGGAAATAAAAGAGAATTAGCTATATTTTACCCACGTGTGTGTAATATCCCTGGAAACTTTATGCTCGTGCTTTTTTACAATTTATAGCTGTAAAATTATCGCGATCGTTGTGTCTATAAAATTAATGTGTCAAAATATAATGATGAACATAGTAAACAAAGTGTTTTAACTATGTGTAGATTATAATATTCTATTTTTCCCGCAGATGCATTTAACATTTAATTGTTTCTTAAATTTCCAAACTTTTTAGTTTACTGCGTTCTTCTCTTATGGATTATTGATTTTCATTACTCCTATCGTAATTGATCTTTCATTTTAGATAGGCCTAATTTGCGAGTGTATATTTTTATTTTGTATATTTTCAAGTTAGATGGTTCATAATAATTAGCTTCATACGGAAGAACATTAATGGTAAGTCAGACAGCATTATGAATGATATTAACCTCAAAGCTCATAAACTGAACTATCTTTTACAATGTTTCAGATAAGAAGAAAGATTTTTAATAAATATATTGTTTCAAGTATTATAAATATTTAACAATTTGAATAAAGCATAAAAAATCAATAATTATACAGGGGTGCAAAAGAATGTAAATTTAATAAAGCCTACCTCAGTGATCACATTTAGTACGTCGTATCAATGATAACATTAGTTACGATAAGTGGTTAACTCTTTACAAGGGTTCTCTGTAATGTAGGCCTATGTACTACACGTACGATCTTTTATTTTAACGCGCTCGGTTTATTCTGAGCCACCGCAGCCATAAAAAATGGCAATAAATTTGTTCAAAAATGATTTTCTTTATGTCTACAAAATGGTAAGGAGAGGGGGTGATTCGGTACACTCATTAATACGGCAATCGATGTGTGTATCAGTGTATGTGCGCGCATCTGTAAAGTTGTTTCATCTTCTTTCCGTCATCGATGAAACAAAAAAACGCGAAAATAAAATATCACGAAATTCACCAAATACTTGTGTGTGTGTGTGTGTGTGTGTGTGTGTGTGTGTGTGTGTGTGTGTGTGTGTGTGTGTGTGTGTGTTCCTACACTCATTTACTAACCAATTACGTTCACTTTCACCCAAGTGTCTATAGTCGGCCTTCGCTTTCACTCGGCTACCTCTATCATATGTACTGACACACATTAATGTCTGTCGTTCAGCCTTTTAATAAATAAATACACACATATTTACGTTTACTTGTATTCTCCCAAATACTTAAGACTGTGTAGATAGAATGTCTCCTTTGGTTCTATACCCTTATGGCGTCGTTCAGTTTCTGTTTCTACCGAGATCTATTCCTAGGCATCACTTGCCAGTTTCTCACATTCATTAGTTTACGAATAATAGACACGAATAAAATAATAAATTACATGATAATTAATAATATGTAAGTTCTTCTAGGTTCTTGTTTCCAACCGCTAAACTATTCCTACTATGTGTATGTTACAGTACTGTAACGGGTTTTACAATAGTAATGCGTAAACTACATTACATTTCTCTATACCTCCTGTCCTGTAAGTCTAGTTTGGAGCGGAGCAACTGCTCTGCATTACGCACAGTACAGCATCAAACTACGCGGTGTCATACACTCTTTATCCATTCGTATTCAGATTAAACTTTCACGAAACGATTCTATAAGCAATGCTTGCTATTGTTGTTTAATGCTGCACATTAATCATGTGATCACCTTACTGGCATCTGCGCCCAGTACGATATGATACGTACTATCTACTGTTATCTGTTGTCTGGTTAGGTCTATGATTTGTTGTCTGGTTAGATTGTCTATATTTTGTGTGCTTTCAACTTATAAAAATGAGTCTATCCGAAATATTTAAACTATATAACTAGTATGCTCCCTGAGCTGCAGAACTCGCTCACTCTTTGGAACGTAGTACCTTTATTATTGGGTAAATTTTTATATCTTATTATATAATTTTTGAATTATCATAAAAATTATAAAAATCCCGAGTACCTTACCTTTTGTTTACTAAAGTAAACATAATAATACAATATAATAAATACAATCATATAATAAACACTAAAAATTGCAAACAATCGGATTTTTGTTAAAATTCCCATTAGTTTGGCACCCGGCAGGATTTTTATAATTAAAAAAAATTTTTGATCCCATTTTTGGGCCTTGGAGTAAAACATGTTGCAATTTCCAAATCAGTACACTGTGTTGAGATTATGGTTAAAATTCTCTTTAATTTGGCATCCCACATGCAATTTGCGATTTTATCAAACTTTATCCCACTTTTTCGGTCCTGGCGTTCAAAAACTTTGAAATTCTAAAAAATGAATACTAAATTCATATTCTGATTAAATATCATTTAATTTGATACTCCATATGGACTTTAGCTTTTTTAAGATTCATTTTTCAATAGTATCGAAGTCACTTGTAATTATATTCAAAAACGTACGTTAATAGTTTCCGTCAGTGACTTTCTTTTTGACGCTACGACGTGTTTCAAGACATATGTCTCATCATCAGGTATTTCACTCCACAGAAGAGGTCGTCAATATATTAAAATAAAATAAATACTTTAGTTTTTTTTTCAAAATTTGAACCCCTCACATTTTCCTTCCCGTCCCCCTATTTTTCGTGGATCAATCTCAAAAACAAAAGGTTCTTTAGGATAAAAGTGTAGAAAGTTTTATGAAAATCGGTCGATGCGTTCAGATGTTATCGTGAGACGTAGGCTACCCAAATAGACAGACTGAAGACAGATAGACAAAAACTGAGAACTCGCTTCGCTCGTTCAATTAAGAGTAAGATTAATTTGAGTAAATACATTTATTTTATTCAAATTATAATTTTAATTAAATCAAGTACTAGCAAAGGAATCACCAAGCCACAATAATAAGCTCACCTTAACCGCAGAATAACAGTAATACTGTATATGTATAATAACGTGTACGTTGTTTTCAAGTAGGATTATCTGAACAAAGTTTATCATCACAAGTGTCCACCACAGAGAGAATAATTACAGCAGGTTTCTGTACCAAATTTCATTTATTCGGACCTCGTATCGTTGAATCTCCTGATTTAATAATAATAATAATAATAATAATAATAATTTTTTAAAATAAACTCTTCGTTAACGTTCGTGTTGAAAAGTTTTCATTGCATTGCGTCTAGACATCCTTTTAATTCTACAATGTAAAATCAACTCTTTTATGAACGTAACTTCTTCTTCTTTACCGAGCCTTCTGTGTGGTAAATGAACCACGTGATGAATTCTTGTTAATAAATGATCAGTATATAACAAGAAGGTTGTAATCATAAAGTATGACTACACGGATTGTGTTGTTTTAATTTGAAACGGTCCTTTTTGCATAAAAATTATGTTAGTGTTAAAAATGTAATAGAATGTATTATAAAGAAGTGTACAAATCTGACTTGTAAATAGTTATAAAAAACGTGATGCAAATAGAACTGAATTTTTAAATTGAACAGCAAGATTCTACAAAAAATTGAACATCATGAATAAAGTCAATTTAATTATAAAGAAGACACCACTGTATGAGATGTACGGACATGGAACAATTCAGTGTCGTCTAGAGGTATTAGTATTTAAACAGGGCCAGATTATTTCATAACAATAACGCATAGCGGAGACAAGGACAAAGACTGCATGGCTGCGGGCAACCTCTGTAGTACACCAGTACTTGATTAAGGGACTAGTGTGTGCACAGCGAACTTGTGCAATAATGAAACCTGTCCTGCTGCTTCCTACCTTCACAATACTGTATACTGTATGCATCTTATTTTAATTTTTATACCTTTCGTTCTAATGCACGAACAATTTGGCAACCACCGGTTACTTAATTGTTAGTACTTATCAGGCGCGTACAGCAGAAGTGTCTGCCGTACAGTCGGTGTGTCAGACAATGTACGAGTTTTCATATGCCGTTAGAGATACGAGGCAAGAAAATGGTCAATACGTGGTAAATTTTGAGTCGGGGACTCAAGTGTATGTAGCGCTAGTCGTTATAATTGTTTAAGACATATAGCCTAATCTTGTTGCATACTGACATATATAATATTTTTATAATCAATAATTTTTATAAATTTAATGTGATAATCTGAATGCACTCTTAGCAGGTAAATGCAGAAAATGTCTAATTGATTCGTTGTACAGTTGAGTTTAGGAAGTACTGCACAAAGTTAACCTGTAGACAGGAATTCCCGTTAAACAAAATTCTGTCTTGTGGAGTGGCATGATAAAAATAATAATACTCAGATATCGTACAAGACAATCGACAACGTGTTAGTAGTAGTCTACATTGCCCAGACGTCGGGGGTGATGTTCCGGCAGGCAGACGAGATATTGAGGACCATTAGTGACAATCGACAACGTGTTAGTAGTAGTCTACATTGCCAAGACGTCGGGGGTGATGTTCCGGCAGGCAGACGAGATATTGAGGACCATTAGTGACAATCGACAACGTGTTAGTAGTAGTCTACATTGCCAAGACGTCGGGGGTGATGTTCCGGCAGGCAGACGAGATATTGAGGACCATTAGTGACAATCGACAACGTGTTAGTAGTAGTCTACATTGCCAAGACGTCGGGGGTGATGTTCACTTAATATTACATGTAGTCGTTGCTGTTACAAAATGGATTGGTACCTCTGAGCCAACAAAATTTGACGCTGATACCTCTGGTCCTCTTAGAAATATGCGAGCCAACAGGAGCGGGGAATCAGTAACGACGTAACAGGTGTAGAGAGGTGTTAGCAGTAGGCTACGTGTGAACGTGTACCTGTTATGTGATTATCCAGTCATGCAATAGCCTAACCTGACAGTTGTTAACATTTCTTTGCTCGAATTAAGAATGTAAATTTTTCGATGTGAAGGAAATTAAGGAATACAAATTGTTGCGTTGCTGACTACCGCAAGGAACTAGTTTTCAGTACCAATTCACCGTATTACTTTGCATGACAATGATTACTAGAAAGAAGCAGCAAATTGGGCACTGTTCAGCGTTGTACCAGATCTGTTCTATTAATAAAAGTAACAAGGAACACATTTTTGTTCATAACTCACTGAACTCTTAATGAAATCTGTTAACTAAAATTGGAAAAAAGAAGTCTGTTTCCTTGAATAAGTTTATAAGCTTATCTTATTACAACTAATCGTTTACGATTAAGGGTATGTATAGTTAACAGTTTACGTGTATTGGCAGATATTATTTGCGTATAGGTGTGTATTATCTGGTAGTTTTTGTCAACGACTATTATATTTGTCAGCAACATTTATAAACACCAATGACTGTTCACTTCAATAATTCGTGTATCCTGTCTGCTAAGAGTCCAGTGTCTCTACTGAGGAAATGGGAAGGAAGTTTTGTGCTACAAAATATCAGTTTTGTCCATTCAAGTTGTATTAGGAATTCTGAAGGTCCAGACGACACAATTACCGTTTGCTTCCTACAAAAGTCGTCTAGAATAGAATAGCAGAGAATAAAATAACGGAAGGAAATGTCATAATGTAATGAATTGTGAAATATGTTCTTGTAGGAGAGTGGCCTTCACCTGGTTACCCAGTTTGAATCCAACCGGTAACGTCTGATACAGGGCAGACGTGAGAGAATCTTTGGTTTACAAGGTTATCCTTGCAACTTCCTTACTGTATACTTAAGGAGGTTGTATTATCTGCAGCTGACAAGGTTCGTCATTACTTGTTTTATGATGATGATGGTGATTATAATCACAGTTGTTTTATGAATATTCTTAAAATTGTATTTAACTGAAAACAAGCTGTTGAGTTATTTCGCCGAAATCTAAACATGATAAGTATAAGAATCGGCCAGTACCGGTTGATCAGGTACAACTTGCATAGTGTTTCATTGACTAACCGGACCAGTCTACGTCCCGCCGACAATGCGTTGTTACGTTAACTCACCTGAAAGTGTGCGACCGTGACATTAATTATTAACGTTAATTATTAACATAGAAAACAACAGCATTTGTTAAGTTATTGTGACAGTCAAGCATTACGGTAAATTATGTTAAAAACCAGTAACGTTTTAGCGCATTATTATGTAAAATGTAGTCATCTGTGACAGACTGAGGTTGACAATAACGACTAATTGTTTCGAAAATACTGACCTGCGCGCCGTGCTGCAAAGTTAGCGAGGCGAACTACTTTCTTTAAATAATATTAATAACTAATAAGGAACGATTAGTTCTCAGATTACTGTGTACTGCAATGTCTCCGAATCTCATCCCTCGTCGAATCTCAACAGCAGTCCAGAAGGAATATTTAGAATAGATAGTGTATAAAGTATTCTTTAACTATGTGCATTTGTTTACATTTAATATTACAATTAATCAATAATGCGTGTCACAGATTAAACATTTATAATTTACAAAACAATGCGTATAATCGATTGAAATCAATGGTCTACAAAGTTATGGGTACCGGACGGTGTAGGCCTATCTGTTGTAACACTGTTGTAACCTAAATGGTTCAGCTGTTTGCGACGAAGCGTTCCTATTTGCTGTGATTTCGATTAATGTTTGCACGTCTCATAAGTATTTCGACTTATTAACCGCAATAATGGTACTCTTCTGTGCCATAGTAAACCGCTCTGACGGTGTGTGTAACAAAAGAGGAACTGGCCACAAACAACAGCGCATGTTGCTGAATGTCACCCAGTCAGTTACAGTACAACAACTAGCAATTTGTCTAACATGTAATAAAAAAAGCTTTATTTTTGAAATTTTTGTTTCATTAATATTTTTCTTTCCACTAAAAGTTAAGATTTCCATCTAAAATTGAAGTGTTCCGGTTCAGTGGAGTTTTAGAGTTTTGATTCCCTAGATAACTTGGAAGGCTGATCATACCAATAAAATTAATCAAGGCAATACATTTTTATCATAAAATTCCTTATATTACTAGAAATTAAAATTTTCATGTCTCATGCGCGGTATGAAACTTCATGCAAGAAACGTCTTAATCCGATTTTGTTATAACATATATTTAAAAAATGTTTATTTCCGGTTCTGCAGTATAATGATACCGATGACTAAATCGTAAATTAATAAGTTTATTGTAACATTATGTGAGAAACGTAATAACACAGATGAACAGATGCTTTTATACTTCAGAGAATAAGATAACAGCTGTTTTCTTGAATATATCCGATGTTCTAAATTAATTATGTCTACTTAAAATCAACTATTTATTTAAACAATTCAGATAGAAGCTTGAGCTACAGCTGATTTCGTATTTTTACACCAAAACAAAGTAATTTATAAAAAATGTAGAATTCTATACTAGCTGTATACGCTTAGTTCTGTTTGTTCTTAGTTACATGACGTTTGCCCAGTCGTGGTCTTTAAACGTTCTCTAACGTAAACATTCTGTTCATACTAATGTAAACAGCGTAGATATAGAATGTTTTCTGTCACACCAGAAATATATGTTACTCCGGGTTTTGAATACTCTGAATACCTACAACGGGTATCTATCTCAAATGATATGTCCAAAACGCATTTTATGTATAATGTATCGTCGGTAAATATTTCGTGCATACCTGAATTTGCCTCATACACACAAAACGTAAATGTCACTTTCCTCAGTCGTATAACTTCCCCCAACTTCCAACTTCAAAATTATTGTTGCATACAACAAATAGTCTGCTAAGTCTGTGTAATACGTAAGGTATTTAGGCTACCCCTAACGCGTTACTGTCTGTCCTATCCCATGAATGAACTTACTAACTGTAAATGTGAATGTCATTCATAGTTCGTCATCCAAATTTTATTAGTAAAGAATATACTCAGTTGCATATGCGGGAGCCTACATTTTGTAAGATTTGTAAGTGTTGTCTGTGGCTGACGAATTATTTCATCCTTTGTAACTCTACTTCAATACAATTTTCACACGTAATTAATGACCATAGTTACATAAAGAAAATAACAATATTTTTATAAAACTGTATGCGTGTGTTTGAGTGTGAATAATCGCTTTAGGAATAAAAACTATTGTGCACCCAATAAAACAATTTTAGTAACCACGTTTACAAATCACACAGGCCTAATATTAACTTTGTTTATTAGCTTTGTTAAAATCAGACTCACAGAATAACTAATTTTGTTCGAGGTTTTTAAAAGCTTTGTTTTTAGAATATTTGAATACACAATCTTATTAGTTTCTATCGGTAATAAAACTGTATTATGAAGTTTTTATTGGCAGTTTTTTTGTAATAATATTTAGAAGGTATATATTTAGGTATCATGAAAATTGGTCTACGATTTGTGTACGAATTAATTCGCTAAATTGTCAAAACTATAAAATTTTAAAAACCTTACTTTAACTGGCCGCTGTTACATAATATAAATGACAACATCTTCTACCGTAATGTGTAAATGGATGTGCACGTTACGTAATTTATGTTACATTCTAAAGCTGTATAGGCTAAATAAAAGAAAAACTTCTGAAACAGATTCAATCAAATACAGAGAAACCAAAGGAGTAATCACTTATCATTATATTGTATAAACTAAATATGTAAATTTCGTATACGCTAATAATAAATTAAAAATATTTAATTACAGTGAATTTAAATCCAATTTAGATATACTTTACATTTACATTTGACCAGTCTCATATGGGTAGAGCCTTGTTTTAAGTGAATTTAATCACCAAAAATAATATTTTCGCATCGTACAGATCCTAGAACGCATAGTGTCAATAGTTTCTATGACGTTTACTATAACAAATGTTTCCATTACAATTTGTCATAGGTCCGTCAGTGTCTACCATTTCCTGTATACCACCTGTTAACGCCCATTATCCGGCCTTGGGAATGTTTCATATCTGCTACGACGTCTTATTACCAGTACGGCTAAACCCTGTTTTATCTTTCTTATTGCTCAAAAAGTTGAACACTTTCAAGCCATTTCGTTGATTAGCAGACCCGACCCGACAATACAACCATCAAGCGTTTGTGCTCAGCCAGTGTAATGTACACAGCTCACTACCTCTCCTGGTTCCCATGACTTCTGGTTCTAGCCACTACGCGTTCTATTTTTAAACCACAGCCTGCAAGTTTCATGATTTTCGTTTTGATTCTGTTCGTACCGACTTTACGTTGTTTATTTTTTATATAACCAACGTAGTTGAATTCACGTTTTTTCAACAATGTACGAGCAACCAAGGAAATGCGCCATGCTAATTTTGAACTAATAATTCTAAATCAGTTATTCTGTGAACAAATTGGTTGTTGAATTTTTATAAAAGTTTTTATACGTCTGCTTTAAGATTTAGTTCAGAACGAATAAACATAGTACCATCTAGAGCAAGCGACAACCAATATGTTGTAAAACGCATTCGTCAAACAAACGACTAATAAGGAAAGTGACATTGTTGATAATTTCGATAATGCAGACATCAAAGAATGACAAAGTGGTGTGTTACACACTGAACTCTCCGTTTATCTTGCGCTGTACCTACTCGTGCTACGGTACTCGTGAATTGTTCATTTTTGTTCGAATGCGACGAATATTTCGTTGAAATTGTACGTCACATAATTAGCTTCTATTAGTGTTAGTCGAAAATTAAATTTCAATTTCTGAAACAACATGAAATATTTACCTAATAATAGGTAAAAAACATGATTCTTAAGTACAGACAAATCATTTTATCTATAATACACATCTGTGTATTATTTTCGCAAAAGAAATCAGAATGTATTGAGCTGAATAGTAGAACGTATTTAACTTGTTGGCTTTTATCGGTTGTGTATAATGTGTTTGGGACAACCGTATAGAACAGATGAATTAAATAATTCATTTATTTAAAGTCAAATGCACAACCAGCTCTCAACTGTTGTGTAAATGAATTCCGTTTTACTACTGTACGTTTCCAGCAGAATCAGTTTATGTACTTATAATAGTATCTGCCTTTAAGTACCGTGTCATATTATAATTTTTGCTTATTGTTTCGCGTCTCAGCAAGCAATTTGACATATGTAATGAAAACGGATGACTCACTCCTTCTAAAAATCATAATATTGTTACGACGGTTTCACTGATCGTTGTATGGTACAGTGGAAAACAAAATACAGACACCAATGAAGTTACTAATCACCACATGCAATAATAATGTCAACTAATAGAGTTCTGCACAATAATCACTTTTCACTAATAACCACTTGTGAGGCACTTAGTAAATCACCCGACATCAACTGAACTGACCGTCGCTGGGTGCTTTATACCCCGCTGAGATGCCAGAATAATCTGTCCCTTTTTGGATGACGTGTTAAACAAGTGCCCATTACAAGCGCTGTCGAATCCACTAGAAACAGTGTTAATGTTTGGCCTTGAACACAGTGCGCTGACCGGTGCGGTCTGGAATAGCCTCGATTGTTGACGCATGATAAGCGTCACGTAATTGTCTCTTACCTCAAAGTAGCACAATATGTACGCACACAAACATTACACCTGGACTCTGCTGGGATAGCGAGAAACATGTAGAACGACACTCTCCATTGTTCGAGAACGTTCTGTAATTGCGTAACAATATCATACGATATCCTTTTCGTAAGTTGGTTAGGAATTTAAGGCAGGACAGGCTGTCAGCTTGAGACTTCTGCATAGTGTGATCAGCCGCCCATTATTAGGCCTACCTGGCGATATTATCCCAGGTCCTCATTTTCATAGATTGAGTTGACCTGAGGGCTGTAAAAACTCACCTTCAATTTTACGATGCTGCCCGGAATGGAAGTATGGCCACTGGTCTCCTACTAATTTTTTCTGCAATTTCACTAGTATCTTATTCTTACAATAACTTATGCTATGAGTTCTATTAATCAATTTTAGCAGATTCGTTATTTATATCTTAGTTTTATCTATTAGACAGTAATTAATTATTTACTTTCTTATCCCTGGTAATATTTTAAAGTCTTGTGTGTCCGTGAATTCCAATAAAATTTCCTATATTTTATTGAAGTAATCGCTGTGTACATGTCATTTACAGATAGTACTTTTCAATATCGTAAAGTAAAATTGTTCTCTCTTGTGTCACATCATAAACGTGTGTACAGAAACGTTTTACGTTTCGTCCGGAATTCTACAGTCCTCATAAGCTTCGCCTAACCCGAGTTACAAGTAACTTTCTTCTTTCCATTTTAACAACATAGTCTAATAGTAAGATAAGCAGTTGTGATGAACATTGCAGCAATACAGGTGTCAGATCGCATTGTAAACTACAGTTTTATAATGTTTGGTAGTACATTGGAAAACAGTTTGCCTTAATAAAATTCCCCTTATTTGGTGATGTTCTTTCTCAACAATAACTTATAAAACCATTATACAATTGAATTCTTTCTATTGTCGACTGTAATCACTATTTATATTTTAAACGTATTATATATTTTTCATTTTATGTACGTCGTTTAACTTTCGTTTCAGATAGGTTATGTCCATACACCTCCATGGAACCGTTCGTAATAAAATATTGTTTTTAAAGCGTTTAAATTTTATAATTTTTGAAGCTTTTTATATATCTATAAGTGACTGACTTAATTTAAAAAATAATGAATGGGGTGACGCTCAGAATTCTATTAGGTTGCTGTGAGGTGGGCAGTAATTGCGGTCATTAAATAAGCACTGTCCCTTGTACAGCTCGCGATTAGTTCTGAATTAAATCGCGGTAACAGAATGAAAATGGTTTTTCCCTTTGGAAAAAATTCCCACGAAAGCTTTATTGAATTCTGGGATTTTTAAATTTTTATACTGGAATTTGATAAAACTTAAGAAGACGGAGCAGAACGATTCAAAAAGTACATGCTGAATGAAGCTACATGTCCAGACTGTGCTGATAAAGGTAATATGATAAATAGGTAATGAGATGAAGAAATATAACATATTATAACGTATTGTGGCACTTCAGTGGGATGGAACGGTAGATGAAAAGGATAAAGTTCAAAAAGATTTTACAGTTTGTCAAATGCTTTTAATTTAACATAAAGCAACAGTTTATGTTAAGTAACAGTTCCAGACTGCAGAAAGTTTTAGTATAACAATGAAGCCAATGAACCTCACTATAATTACTACATTAAAACAGTTAAAACAGTGAGGCTAAATTTAGGATCAGTGGGACGAAAAGTAGACATTTAAAATCAGCTTATAAAAATATAGCTTCTAGCCTTAATTAGCCTGCACAGAGTAATACAATATTTTCATACCAGTGGAAATACGTATCTACACATACTATACGTAATCTTCAGACTACACATTCGTGCCTGGTTTGCTACGAATACTAAGGCCTTGAGGCTATGTTACAAAACCTGAAGAGGATAGTATGTACGTTAAGTGTTACGTAAATAAAAAAGCACATAAGCCAACCAGAATTGCAAAAATGTAAAATCGGATATGTCATGTTTGAATGGATAAGAAATTTCCCACGTCTGAGATCTGAAATGAGTTGCAATCCATAAAGAGACCAATCCATGCAAATGTGAATCTTCTCAAACCCAAACAATCTCTCTTAACTATAATAAAGTTTTGTGGATCTTTGATGAGGCCAGTATTAAAGTGTAGATCAGACGCTTGGGCCTTAAAAGAGCAGATGTTATAAATTAAAAGAATTATGCGACTAACATCTTATTTGTACTGTATTTCAGTATTTAGTGAGATTTTAAAGCATTTGTGAATGCATAGTTCCTAAAATACAGGGTGAAATTTTGTCTTTCGTATTTATGCTTAGTTTGTTCCATGATGCAAGGCCTCTTATGATGTGCCTTATCCACCCCCATTTCCTTCTGTTGTCTCTTCCTAATAGTCATTTGTTTAGTTCTTTTCCATTTTTAACAGATTTTTATTATTGCGTTTGATAAAAATTTTTAATGTTTAACTACTGGCTATTGAATTTCTTTGTTGCGTTTTCAGATAGTTGCCGGGCTTAACACTACCGATTTCACTTACTGTTAAGTATTTGTAATTTCAGTTTTTCGTTGTTTAATTGTACGCGTACAAGCCGAATAGACCACAATCGTCCGCATTAACTCACTCCGCACGCTTGTTTTGCATTTACTGGTCTATGTCGGATGTGTTCTTCCTTTCTATCTCTTACACTTACCATATTTCCCGAGTACCAGAAGTCCATTACTTTGAAGAAATACAACGAAAGAAGATAGATTTTTTTTCTCTTCAAATGTATATTTTTCTCTTTTATGGAACAGTTCCTGTTCTCGTCTTCTTTACATTTATTTGGGGAAATTTTTCCTGCCTTCGATCCGACTGTCGCACGGATCGAACAGTGAAATAAAATAATTGAAACTCAGAAAATTCGAGTTAATTACAACTGTAACGGGTCGGCTTCAGACTAATCAACATTAGGCCTATTATATTTTAAGTGGCTGAAATCAGTCCCATTAAAGTAAACGCGGCATACCCAGTAAGGTTATGTAATTAGTCCCATTACAAACAAAAATACGCATTATTGAAATATCGTTTATAAGATACTTATTGAATGAATCGATTTTCCTATATTTAATGTTTCAAAGGTATACGCTAATCCTGTGTAATTCACCTGTTTGTAGGCGTATAGGTTAAAAAAGAGTTACTACTGTATTAGCGTATACAGCTGAAAAAATAATAAAACAGCCTAAAAATTAAGAGATTAACAAAATTCGTCAACTTTATCGACCCTCTGGGGGGGATTCGGTGCCGCCCCTGGTTTCCAGTGAACGGAGTAAACGTTTGGAGCAGTGGTGTATATGTTATGTGTTGCCCTTGTGAAGGTGCACTGCTTTTAAATTAAGTTTGAAGAATCGATAAACAGCCTACATAGTCCAGTCACCATGTACATTTTACCTGGAAAAAGGTCCGAAGTTAATGATTTTTTAATATGTTGTATGTGGGTAGTCTGTGGTGTAGAATCCAAGTTTTCCAATTCGAGAACCCTGTGCGAACTTCAGGGCAGCCGAAAAACCTCGAAATTTTCGGACTTTTTTCAGTTTTTTTCTTATAACTCCTAAACAACGCGTTCTAGCCAAAAACACTTCATTACAAAAGTTAAAGAGCATTAAATTTCCTACAATTTTCACTGGTTAAACGTTTTTTTAAACGAAATACGTACCAAGATATAGCGCTTCAAAGTTTCGAAAAAATTTTCAAAATATCGAAAAACTGCGAAAAATGCAGGTTTTTCCCTAGTAACTTTCATCTTTTGACATTTCTATATGAACAACGTTCAATAACCTAAACAATAGAAACCCCACCCTTAATGAGATGTTCATTTCAGAATAAAGAACACAATAATTATCGATGTATAAAAAACGTATTTTATAACAATTTATACTACATGTAATGAAATGTGGGTATATTAACTAAGTAGAAAATATTTAAATTATTACAAATTAGCTATTTATATTAATTCATAGAAGCCTTGACCTCTTTGGTCCTGATGGCAAGTCGGCATCATCTCTCAGTAATTCCTCTTCCTCCTGAGCAATGATCTCATCGATGACGTCCTCCTCCTCGTCGCACTCAATGTCTGTGTCTTCCTCGTTGAGGTCGGTCTCAGGCGAATTCTCGCAAGCATTTCCTGCACAATTCTTGCAGATGGCTGAGCACCGGAGTCCTGCTTTTTTGCAGCTGCAAGCCCCGGTGCTACACCCTGTCGTGCACTTGCATTGTATCATGTGCAGCAACTTTTCTGGAGCTGCATCCATGGTCGTTGTTATGGGGATCAGCCCTCGTTTCGTTAAAGTCCAGCCCCAAACTGACGGTAACTTTTCGTAGCCTAGCCACGTCTGCACTTGCAGATAGGTACGAAAAGAATGGTACCGGGCAGCGTCTCGTGTAGGGGGCAATCTGGCAAGGTGGAATTTGGATTTTACCACGGAGTTGGAAAATATTCGGTAGCGAAGATTGTCCAGAGTATCTGTGCCCATGTTTCCACTGCACAGTGTTACAAGAAACTTTTCCCCTGCTTCCGAAATTTGGCGTGGTGTTGCTTCGTCATCTTTGAAAACACTAACAATGTTAGACAGAGAACGGTTTTTCTCATAAATAGTGAAAACTTTCTTCTTTCCTTGTCCAAATGGGTTCGACGTAGTGTCACACCCGCTTGCTGCATGCAGGAAAAGAATATCCTGAGTATTATATTTGCACGAAGCTGACGAATACAAAATACTGGGGGCATTACCTCTCCCACTCTTTTGGAAATAAACGTTCTTTTGAGAAGAGCCTAACGCAGTCAGCAATACTAAGAGATCGACGTCTTCACCTGTGATAGTAACACTATCGAAGTCAGCTGCCTTAGATATTGCAGTTTTCACTATCATGACATCGGCATCTTCTATTGCCTGCTTAACCTCGATACCCTTTGCTGCCATTTCAGTCATCAGCATTGAAATAAAGTTTCTCTTGTTGGTGTCGTTGGACAGAAATTTTTCTTGTGACAGTGTAACGGCCGTTGTTAACGAAAATACAAATTTTGTGGACGATTGCAGCAAAGCCCGGCGATATCGTTCAGCTGCTTTGGTGCTCTGATAAGCGACTAGGGTATCCATCGAATACTACTATGGCATTGCACCCAAAGTGTTTCTGTACGTAGTCCACATAGGTCTTGCACACTGACTCAAACGTGGGTGATGTAGTCTTACACCATACAACCTTATGCAGCAAGTACCCACCGTCAATTACTGCACATTTTCTGCTGCCAAGGTCTTCTTCCTCTACAGGAGTGAATGCTTCGTACAACGTTGACTTTTTGCCCTTCCGCATACCTTCCTCACTGAAGAGGGACATGGGGAAGGGTGCAAGCTCGAATCTGAATAAGTCTTTGAGGTCATCATCAGACTGTTTGGTAATGCAAACTCGTTGAAAGAGAGTTAGAGGGTCGACTGTAAATTTTTTGTTTTTAATTTTCAGAGCACTGGAAACTGAGGCTAGAGTTAACACCTTATTCTTCCGTTTCAACTTCACTTCTTCAAAATTTTCTCCCACCATTCTCTTCATGCAGCTGATGCCGATTCCTAGCGCCAAGTGACAGTTCACCCCTTCATGAGCAATAGCTCCTGTGCAGAGTGACACAAGCTCCTCAATTTCAAGGAATGGTGGATGTTCAGCAAACCAACCACTCAGCTTCTCAATATCAACATTATCCCTGTTTACACGGGAAGGCCGCATATCCACATGTTGTTCAGATGTTCCTGAACGTACTTCGGTGAACATCTCTATCTGTTGACAGATGTGTTGGAGACACAGCATACCAACAATCCATCGAGAAAGCACACTGTCAGTTACGCCGCGTCCACGAGTCAGCCCGCCATAACTCTTCATCGCTCTCATTAGAACCTGCTCTATGGTCATGTCCGACCATATGCCAGACCAGAATTTATCAGTTCGACGAATAGTGAAGTAGCCTCCAGTGGTGAACTTGTGATATTCATCAGGATCCATTTTGTCTTCCAAGCTGAGCATGTCTTGGAGGTAGAGGTGTGCACTCTTGACATAATGCAAATGACCTGCTGCATGGAAGTAGGGTATCATATCTCCGACACATTCGAGGTGCAGGTTCCAGTCCCCCATGCGTTCAGCTTTAATGAAATTTTTCATTAGGGTACACATACGGAAGTATTGAATCCATAGCGTAGCTGTTGGGCCACTATTCTCAATTTTCTTCAGCATTGCTGAAAATTTGACAGTCACTGCATGGAACACCGGATCATCATGTGCCCTCAGAATAATGGATCTTTCAGGAGAATTAATAACTGTATCCAGTGCAGACACTTCTTCCAGTGTCAAATCCAACCGTTCAATAATTAAACCAGCCAAAGCAGCATGAGTGAGGGTGTGCGCTCGAACAGCCCTGGCATACGCATGTCCAGACAGGATCTTATCAACACTGTTTTCAGCGTAAACCATGCAAAACAGCTCTTTCAATCCACTCCCCATCGCATAATCGTCCCCATCGCACCCATAAATGACATTAACAGGTGGAAGCCTCCAAGCCTCACAACGACGCTGCTTAGCTCTGGAATAGAGTCATTTGCTGCCACATCCCGGGCCTTCCAATACTTAGGCTGGTCATAAGTGACGACACATGTTTTCTGATTCAGTACCTTACATTCATCAATTGCAGCCAGTATGGATGTATATACTGTTGCGTACTCGCTAGGAGGTGCGTTTATGAAAGGGAGGCATACTATTTTAGAACATTCATATTTCTCACCATGTGTCCCCAGCTCCATGAAACCATTCCAGCCTGGTACTGATGATGAGTACGATGAGTTCTTGCCATAAAGCCAGGCGACATCAGACGCAGACGGCACAACATCCTGTAAACAGCTGATGTTGATGTCCTTCACTTTGACGGTTTTTAATCCTCCATTGGTTGGTCTGTGATACGACTTTACTCTCACAATGCCAGCTTTGTCGATCAAGTCGGATGCTGATACATGCGCTTTCAAGCGAGCTACATCTCTTTCGCAGGTTACTGCTTCTCGAGGGCTCACTGCCATAATTCCTCCCATGGCGTGGAAGGTGCCATGCCCATCCAATGTGTTCACATTAAAGTCAGCATTGTCGAAGATAAACTGACTGAATGGACTGGTTGCACGAACATTAGACGCCTTCAATGGCTACAACACAACTGCTTCTTTCCTTCCTTGAGTTCCCTTCCAAACTGCTCCCCTCTCTATACCGCACCGTCATTGTCAACGGCTAAAAATAGCCCAGGCAGGAAGGGAGGGTGACTCACCGACCGACCGGTCTCCCAAGGTCTCCACACTCTCCTCCTAAATTTATCAATTTAGAGACACCTACCATTACTACCATTATTATCCATATAGAAATGTTGAAAGATGAAAGTTACTAGGGAAAAACCTGCATTTTTCGCAGTTTTTCGATATTTTGAAAATTTTTTCGAAACTTTGAAGCGCTATATCTCGGTACGTATTTGTTTAAAAAAACGTTTAACCAGTGCAAATTGTAGGAAATTTAATACTCTTTAACTTTTGTAATGGAGTGTTTTCGGCTAGAACGCGTCGTTTAGGAGTTATAAGAAAAAAACTGAAAAAAGTCCGAAAATTTCGAGGTTTTTCGGCTGCCCTGAAGTTCGCACAGGGTTCTCGAATTGGAAAACTTGGATTCTACACCACAGACTACCCACATACAACATATTAAAAGATCATTAACTTCGGACCTTTTTCCAGGTAACCCCAATTTTAAGTACAGGGTGACTGGACTAACACTGTTCTGTGTTGTGGATGTAGTTCAGTGCTTCAACCTAACTCCATCATTACAACATACAACATTGTCGGAGGAAGAGAAATAACATTTAAAATTATGTTTCATAAGTTAAGTTATTTTAACACTTTTATCCATCAGATTGTGTCCTTGCAATCGTCAGCCAAGCAAATCAGATTTAGTTTGTCAAAGACTGAAGTTCCTACCGAAATCACCACCACGTTCTTGTCGGTTAATTAGATGAGGAATATTTTCGGTATTATCGACAAGTAGTTTGTCAGGCTATAGCTTTCCGTTAATTAATCAAGCACTGGTAATTTATGAAGAAACCGTTTTGAGAAACTGGTTGTATGACTGAACGCAAGTTCGAGAAGCAAATTAAATGTTTCCGTTTAGTAAAAAAAAAATAACGTTTACTTTTGTCAGAACAGTCATTGCAAACGGTCGTGAACTCTAGCCACTTCAAGTTACTTGAACACGCAGCACAACAATATGAAGCGTTCAAGGCTGTCAACTTTGGCGTCAAAATACAATTCATTGGCCTCTGTGCCAATACGCGTATAATTGTGGTTTTAAGTTTTCATTCATAACGTAATGCTCCAGATAAACGTGTCTGGAGGAAGATTACACTTTTCCGATTAATTTTTAGTAACCGTTCTAACAAAATACCGCAAGTTAAGAATAAAACGTAACAGTACTGATTGTTGTTCGTTGCAAAGATAACGAAGACAGAACTCAACAGAACAGAAACTAAAAGCACAGTATTGCCATTATATATGTGTCCTATTTATTTATGTAACATCTATATACTGTATCTGCTGATTCAGTTCTGCGTACACGAAAATGCAACAAATTACCACACAAATTATTAAGAGAATTTTAGAAAGTTCAAATCGTAATCGGTTGTTTCCTTGAAATCCCAAATTGTTTATCTCTTCCTATTCGCATAGTAACAAAAACTAAAAACTAATAATAATAGACCTATTGTAAAAATTTAAGTTGTTGAAATTGTTAACAAACAAAAATCTTGGTTTGTAGACAGTTAATAAAAATGAAAAGACCTATTCCGCCGTTGTCTTATAGATAAATTCATCGTATATCTCATTTCATTACACACACACACACACACACACTTGTTCGGTGAGCATCTCATGCACACAGTTTACGTGTTCAGGTGATATTCGGAAAAATATAAAAATCTTAGGATCAGATATCATGATGGAATTTTAATAAACAAGTTAACAAAAGCCGCAAGTTTGAATTTCTTTGTTATTTGCTTAATGTATTGGTATAATTAATTATTTATGTTGTTTTTAATAAGTTATTTTAAGTTTCCTGTCGTTTTGATGCGTTCCTTGGTATTGCAGACAGCACTTAGTTCTCAAATTTAAATTATACCTTTTATACTTACAAAGTTAAACTTTCAGTATTTTAAAGTCAAATTTGAGTTGAAATTCATTAATATATTTTTCGTTTTATAAGTGAAAAAATACAAAAATATTAAAAATAAAAGGTGTTTTTAAAAAGTGATATAAAAAATACAAGATATCTTTGTGACTTTTTAAGATATAAAGATAAGTCACATAGCTCTCACAATTTCAGTAATTCTATTTATCTACGACTATGTTAATCCTTCCGACTACGACTCTATGACTAAAAGTTGTCAGCGACTCAGTAACACAAAACCTAAAACTATCCGATGTAATCCTGTCCAATCCAATGGCGTTACAAGTTATACCAAGTACTGGTCACATCAGTTCACCCAGGCTGTTCAATACGTCTGTCTTCCAACCTCTAACAAGTAACACCTTCCTGCAGTATTTATTACATTGACTCTCACCGCATTCTTTGTTTTTCCCATTGGTAGTTTTCTTCTTGGTTGACCTCTATATACACCTTTCTTTCAGACTCTGACTTACGACGTTCTCAGTAAAACTGTATTTTATACAAATGTCCGATTACGTGCTTGTGTTGACGGTATTGTGACTGTAAGTACACATAGGCCTATAAATGTACTCGGCTTACATGTAAACGTTCTGCATACACATGTAAAAAGTTTGCTGTGAAGAAGAGACAGAAGGATAGATTGTAACTCGATAACGTAACTCAGTAAGCGTTATTTACATATAGGCCTACACAGTGCACGAATTTAATAAAACAAACGGATCAGCAGCCGATTATAGGCTATACGTTTCTGGATCCTAGTCCTCTTGTGTCTTCTTTATTGTCTTTCTTACTCATACTTAAAAATATTACAAACAGAATAATTACTGTTGCACACCACTATAGAAAAATTATTCCGATTAGCGCTTTCAAGCTTCACAGGTCATCGTCAGATCGGAAATTTTTTTTTAATCTGAGACTGTCCACGAAATAATTGTATCAGATTTTAAAGAAAAAGTAAATTTATACATAATACAACCTCAATATTGACAATATGTAGAGGCTTATAGTAATAACGAAGTAAAACCATTAGAGAGAAAGTCCCTTCGAAATTGCTTACCAAATTAAAGAAGACCTTATAACACTTTTCTGTAGTGAATTCGAACCCAATTCTACGCAATGAGCCGAAGTATGCAAACAATCTAGAATATACAGAATTTGTGCATTTATCGCCATCTTCGTAAGATAAGGATTATCGTAAACCCAAAAATAAACTACAAAACTAACAAGTCAAAGTTGTATGTCAACAGAAAGGTCACGCGCTTTGTGTAAATCCGATTCCATCCGCCCATGATATTGATTATTTACATAGGCGGCAGCATTAATTGGCTGCCGGCTGTGTATCAGTCATTCTACACAAATATACCTGATAGTAACATAAATGTAAAGTGTCTTAGAATGACTGTATTATATGTGTCTCGTTAATTATTAACATGGATTTGGAAACATTCACGTACGTGCACGAAATTTTATAAAACTTCTGATTTTCATTATTTTCAATTCAACGCTAATTTTTATTACTTATTTATTAAAAAACATTGGCATTAGTGCTAATTACAACAGTACTCAATTTCCATCGCTTTAAGTTATAAACGTCAAGCCTTCTCAATATAGGCTATAATGCTTAGTATTGTAGGTGTAGTTAGTTATGTATATCACACATAAACATGAATGAAAAATATAAACAGACCTATGTATACTACATACTATATGTATATGTAGTACAATAATAATAATAATAGGTATAATGTTTTTATTACTAAAAATACGATATCGATTTCGTTAACAAGAAACAAAATAATGACGCAAACAAAAAACAAGTAAATCATTTGTTTTTAACCATGACCATTTAAATCTCATGGCCCAAAAGACCGTTCGAGAGGTTGGCATTTGTATATTTCCTCATCTTTCCTTTAATCTTCCTTTTTATTGGTTCCAAGAACAATAAGTACTTAAAAGTTAAACTCTTTAACAAATTATAACGATAGTCCAGTCACCCTTGTAATTACAGTTTACAGTCTTCTAACTTTTTGTATTTAAAAATGCATAAGAAATTCAGGAGTATAAAAAGTTCTTCTGTCAAACTGAATTCCATTAAAATTGGACAAATCATATTATAGGTTATAGGGCAAATAAAGCTTTTATACATTTTTGTCTGTTTTATACACACGCGCGGGCGCGCGCGCGAGCAATTTCATTTATTTATTGAGTGAGCGTTACGAGTTCTCAGTTTTAACTCGAATGTTTGGCATTTGTCTACCTGTCTATAAACTTATCTATCTACCTGTTTTTGTATATCTATTTGGGGTATATTTCACGATAACTTTTCAATGCATATACCGATTTTCGTAAAACGTGGTATGCATGTTTATACTTCTTTCTACCCGACAGACCTCTATTGTTTTTGAGAACGACCCCCCCCCAACTTTGTAAAATTGTAAAACTCCACGTGCAGTATCGAACTAAATGGAATTTTAACCAAATCTGTCATTTTTATGTCACGTTCCAGGTTCCTGGCTAGCTAATTATTTTCCTTATTCTCCATACTCGGTTCCCACTAACTGGTCGTACATTTTCCTTCCGCTTTTTCTCTCACATATTTTAATCACGTTTTCCTCTCTTGTCAGTGTCCACGTTCAGACCAATAGGTGACAACTCCTCGTAATAAATTCTTATTTTTGAAGTTCTGAACAGCTCTTGGATTTGAATACGTGTTGTAGTGCAAGGTAGGTTCTGTTTCCTGCAGTTACACGTTCCTCAATATCTCAAGGTATGGAATTTTGTCATGTGACCGAAGAACCCTGGTCAAACTTGTTACCTTTTCAATAGTTTATTCCCAAGTTTTAGTATACTCAATTCGTGTCTTCTATGTTCTCTCGACAACTTCATAAACTTAGTTTCTCCAAGATTTATTTCAAGACCCATACTTTGGGCAGCTATTTTTAATCTTGCCTAAGGTTCTTTCAAATCTCTGGCGTTTCTTGCTACAATTGTCACATCATCTGAATAAACCAAATATTTGTACTTTCTATTGAAAATTATACCACATTCATTATGTGTTACAGATTTTCATACTGCTTTTTCAATTACAAGATTAAAAAGTAATATCGGGAGAATCTCTTGGCATACCTCTTCCAATTCTGAGTTGTTCTGACAACTTCCCATCAACCCTTAGTTTACTTCTTGTGTATTCTGTGGTTAATTTAACTAGTCTTAGCTTCTCTGGTATTTCAAATTCCTGTATTGTATTTTATAACCGAGCTCTGTTTAGAGAATTGTATCCATGCTTGAAATACATGTATTTCTGGAACAAACCTAGATTCAAATATTTGGAATAAAATGTTTCCAGTATTTGGTGGAGTGTAAAGATTCGGTCAACTGTGGATCATCCCGCTTGACTTTCTCCTACTGTATTTTCCACCAGTGGTTTTAACCTTCTTGAAATCACCTTCAAGATTTTATAGGTAGCATTCAAGAGGATGCATTCGATTCCATAAACAGAAAGGGGATACGTCGCATCTTGCAAGGCTTCCGAATCTCTGTATCTCAATTGGCGCTATAGCTCTTGGAGAGCCTTGGGACGTCTCGATCCTCTGCTCTCAGTCTCCATCTTCTTACACCGAACTTGCGCAGGTCTTCCTCAAGATCATCCAACCATCTTTTTCTGGGCCGACCCCTCCTTCTTCTTCCACCAGGTCTCCCCGTCAAAATTTTCTTTAATTTGGATGTCTCTGACATTCTCTGGACATGCCGTGCCCACCGGATTGTACTTTTCTTAATGTCAGTGACGATATCTGGTTCTCCATAGATTTGCTAGATTCTGCATTCGTATTTATTCTCCATATTCTTTGGACGTTCACTGCATCAAATATCCTCCTGAAGACTTTTCTTTCCCACCTGCGAAACCACTCTTCCTCTGCCACTATCAATTGTCCAAGTTTCGGTCCCGTACATGACCACTGGCTTAAGAACTGTTTTGTAGAGCCGAATTTAGTCGGTCTTCTTATTTTTTTACATTTAAATATTCCTTATAGGGAGAAGCAACATCTGTTACCAGCAGGTATCCTTTCTTTTATTTCTTCGGACATAATGTTGTCCTCTGTATCTAGTGAGCAGCCCAGGTATTTAAATATTTCGACCTTTTGAAATTTGTGCCCTCCAATTACCAGGAGTGCTCTTATCTCTTGCATTTTACTGCCTGTTAAAATGTATTTAGTCTTTTCTGTGTGTACTTATATGCCTAAATTCGTTGCGGCCTCCACTAGATTCAAGAAACCCTCTTTTAGGTCTTGTTGGCTTCTTGAGATACGTACTATGTAATCAGCATAAGCTAGACACTGCAGCAATATCGTGCCCCCTGGGTTTATACGCATTTGCCTTACCACTTTTTCGAGAGCCAAGTTAAACAGAATTGTAGAGAGTACATCTCCTTGTCAAAGCCCCCTTAGACATCCGAATACTCAACAAATTAATACACCTGGTTCACATGACCCTGAAGATACAAGACGCTAAGTAAAAGTAGATGAAAAATTAACAGAGGATTTCCAAGTTTGAATAGGAGTAAAACAAGGGGATGCCTTGTCTACCCGCCTTTACAATATAAGCCTAGAGAAAGTAGTTAGGCAGCTGCCAATAAACCCTGGTGGCACAATAATGAATAGAAAGTCGCAGTGCATTGCATATGCTGATGATATTGTTCTCGTGACAAGAAACAAACAGGCACTGGAAGAGGCGTACACCTCTCTGGACCATGCTTCGACCAACCTAGGGCTGCAAGTGAACAGCCAGAAGACAAAATATATGCTGATGTAGAAAAATGTCCGAAAAGAAAGAATCCCCAAAATTAAAGTTAATGGGAGTGAATTTGAGAGGGTACGTAGTTTTAGATATCTTGGGTCCCTCTTGACGTCAAAAAGTCAGATGGGAATGGAAATTCAAGACAAACTATTCATGGGAAATAGGCGCTATTTTTCTTTGCTGCCCATCGTAAAGTCCAGAAATATTTCATAACCTCAAAGGTCCAGATTTACAAAAACCGTATTGCGGCCATTAGTATCGTATGTTTCAGAAGCCTGGACCATGACCTCAGCACAAGAAGATATGACCAGAAGATGGGAAAAAAGATTCTGAGGAGAATATATGAAGGTGTACCAGATTCCGGAATGTGGTGTATGAGAACAAATGCCGAATCGTACGAACTACACAAGGAACCGGACACCGTCACAGTAATAAAACAAGGTAGAGTTAGGCGGGCAGGTCACGTGGAAAGAATGACAGAGGAAAGGGCAGTGAAAAAAGTATTAATTGGAGGATCAGGAGGAAGAAGAACAAGAGAGAGGCCAAGAAGACGATGTAGATGAAGACTTGAGAAGACTGGGGGTCAGAAGGTGGCGAAGAGTCGCACAGGTTAGAGAGGAGTGGAGGCACGTCGTTCTGGAGGCCAGGGCTTTTCATGAGCTGTAGCGCCGTGGAGTAGTAGTAGTAGTAGTATTCAGTAGGGTAAATACCTCTATGGTTTCCACACGCTGTTTTATCTTTTTTGTATGGATTAGACATATCACTCTTTTTTTTCCACCTCTTCTCTAGTAGGATTTTTAATTTCAACTTCACTAATCATCTCACCCCTGGTCTCTTTACATCTTCCATTTCGCCATCCTCTCTGAGGTTTATCACTCCCACTTACTGATTAAGTATACCTTCAAAGTAAAGTTTCATATTAACAATGCAAATAAGAAGATAGAAGAGTTATTGTCTGAACCGTTGAGTAATACAATTGGTTTAAACAAAATAAAAGTGTAAATTGTTAGACCTTGAAGAAAAATTAAAAATAAAGAAATTCTGTGCCTATGTTGAAGTACAATTTATAACTTAAATACTTTAATTAACATGTTCATGTACTAATGATTATTGTTTGTTTTTAACATGCTTTTCTATGACTTTTGTCTTGTGTAATAGTAAAGTGATGATAAACTATCATACCACAATTGATACGAAGCTAATAATTTTTCTGTTATTATTTAAAAAACATTCTCTTTTATAAAAATCAAAATAAAATTAACAAGAGTAAAATAGATTCATAGTGAATCTATATGTCTTTGCATAAGCAAGTTTATTAACATAAAATGCACACATAAAATAGATAACACTGTACCTAAATGTGTATGTGTACCTAATGTGTGTGTGTGTGTGTGTGTGTATGTGTGTGTGTGTGTGTTTGTGTGTGTAATGCATGTTTGAGAACCGATACGAAATCGATATGAATTTGCTGAATGTGATTTCTAACATTTCAGAGGAACACGACTTAATCTTGCGTCAACGTGTGGTAAAAACTACTTTGTTTACATAAAAAAGTAAACATATTTCTTGTGAAACAGTGTAAAGGATTTACAATTCTGACACTGGAAATTACCGTTCAGAACGGTTGTGTGCTGACGAAACTAGGGCGGACAGGTAAAACTGTATACACCGTACTGTACCTAGCGTGAGGGGAGAAAGGAAAAACTGCTAGCAAGCGATATGGGCTTCTTACATCCCTAGGGGTGCATATCCCAGTTTGTTCTATATAAAATACTACTTTGAGATGTTTTCTTATATCTCCTTTTCTACTGCAATTGGTAATTTTTGTAATTCAAAGTTAATATTTGATAGCACAGCTGTGCGACACCTTTGTACACGTACCCTTTCTGAACTAATTTCTCCGTGATAATCTGATCACATTATATATGGGCACATGTGCGTTGTGTGGTATACATAATTATATAATATTTATTTATATAATTATATGTTAAGTATATATTATATTATGGCTTGCACATTTTCCATATTGCCTGTTGCTAATGACGAAATACAAATATTTGTACTGTATATATTATTTTTCGAAATACATAGATAGTTTTCGGAATACCTCCTCTACAAAATACAGTATTACTGCAATCGACTTTGTTTTTTTTTTCTTAAAAACAGATGAAATAAGACTTGTTTTTATCATTTATAATTTCTTTTTTTAAATAATTCACCTATTTTGTTTTCACTCGAATGTGTTCCCTTAATAATTTTCATTCATTTCGATACTGCTCTACTTTCAGATGTACATTTCGTTGTTTTATGTTGCAGGTTCACTTAATATTAAACACTGTATTATCTAAAAATAATAATTACTAGGCGACCCGTGCGAATACTTCGCACCCTTAGTGGTCAGTTACGTAATATAATAAAGTGGAAATAAGTAAATGTAAATATTGTAACGTTACCAAATATGGTAGTTACATAAAATAAGCTAATATAACGTCAAGTAAGAGAAAAGCATGGAAGTATGTCTAGATAAATAAACCTAAGTGTATAAAAGTGTGTATCTACAAATATATTAATATAAAAATCCAACGATGAGGAAGATAATATTAACATAGCAACATCAAATACGAAATGAAGAAAGAAAATGACCATGAGCCAAAACAAAATATCAGTAACCAGACCCAATAGGATCCAACAGTGAGGGGAACCAACAAAATAAGGACCAATAAACTCCAACAGCGAGGAAAACAAATGAAAATAGTGACTACAATGAAAATATTGAAGAAGAAGAAAGAAGAAGGACAAGGAAGCGTACCATGAAGAGAGAAGAAAATGGATCGATCATGCAAGGACTCAACATAAACCAAGTGTACTAGAGACTATATAAGTGACCAAAGGAATGGTGATTATCAAATATGAAAAGAAAAACAGTGTTTAACATTTAAGGAACCACAAACAATTACAGTGAGTACTTAATATAGATGTGAAACCTGTGAATAGTTAACTGATTTCAACTGAATAAACCACACAAACAATCCCAGTGATGAAGTTTATAGTGTAAGAAGATATGTTAATTTCATAGTGAAACAGCAAGAACTAAAATAGTCAAATAAACACAGACAATTAGTGTGACTAATTTAATAAAGGCTGTGATCAATATAGATAATCAAAAGACCACCAAAATAGAATAAAATCGAACAATTATATTATTGTTCATAGAGAACTGACAATAAATAAAAAAAAAACCTTTGTTATGTATCAAACTAAGTGACAGGAATTAAATTCAACTAATGACCAGAGAGATATTGTAATTAATACAAAAAGATTTGTGTTATTGTTTAAGAAGGAGTTGTATAAACATGTATAACAAAACAATTAAAATATTATAGTAAGATACCATACTGAAGTCATGTTAGTAGGAGCAAAATACTGCTTTAAAACATGTTGTACATTGTTACATAACCCCATAGGGAAGACACCTATGAAACAGAAAATCATACATGTTACTGTAAATAAATGACCATCAACTATGATATCAATCAAGAATTTGATATAAATAATAATAAATCCTAATAAACAGTGTATTATATTACAACACAATGTAAATGAAACAGATCAAATATGACGGCACAGAGATAGAAGAAATGGAACAAGTATACCAATTTAGTTAGACAAAATACAATATCAAAACAAATACCAATGTTAATAAAAGTACTACCAGTAGTTAGATAAACATCTGGTGCTACTTGGAGAACAGATTCTGAACATAATAATAACAGTATTGTAACCAAAATATTGTAAACTAACTAACTATGTACATATAACCAGGAGTAAGCTGAACCATTGTATAACCAACTAGTTAAGAAAAATACTGTATTAAAACTTGAACACAGATTGTTAAGAGTGTTACCAGTAGTAAGAGGGAAACCCAATGCTACTTTGAGAACAGACTATGACCATGAAAACAGTCATTTTATATACAAATAATTAAAAACCAAATGACTATGATGAAGGAACCCAGATGTAAACAAACCATGAGGAGCAAGTTACTTATGAAAAATGTAACATATAAACTTGTTTAAAAGTAAATGAAATCATTATCAAGAGTCAGAATAATGTCTAATACTACTTTGGAAACCCAAACCAAATGTAACAATAACAATTTAATTATTGTTTTAATAAAAATAAATGACTACCATGATATGACACAATGTAAACAGACCCATTACTGAAAAATTGAAGGGTTCTGAACTAGCTAAAAGCTAACCATTATATGGAGTGAATTGGGTACAATGAGTGTACACTAATTACAATTAGTACATAATATAATTTATATAGAAAAAACCAGAAATAAGGTAACAATTGTATAAGAGAGATAGGAGGGGACTAAAACAATGTAAATAGTAGATTAAATACAGTCATGTACAAATATTCTAGTGTAAAATTATGTAAATAGACGTTTCTAGTATTATTAGATTGCAATATTACTAATATTAAATAAGGAAATTAGTTTTCAATACATTTATGAAAAATCAAAAATGGACGCCTAAAGACGCCATAATGAAATATTGTTTAGGGAACAATTATTCCCAAGTTTTGAATCAAACCAGTTGAGATATGGACTCAGAGCGTTTATTTAAAAAGTGTTTTAATATAAATAATTAAATTTGGTGTAACAGACTTATAAATATAAGATACACCATAAATAATTAATAAAATCGTTATAGTGATAGAAGTGATGGACGGAAAATAAGCATGTTTAGACTTAAATTAAAGCGCAGGATGTCCGCAATTCACTGACATCAACTATTTAACGATAGGACATAGATTAAGAAAGTTATTGTGATTTTAAACTTTTCAATTAAATTTTTGTACCAGTGCTGACGTCACAAAGCCTCAAACGCAAAGCCAAATTTGGTAAAAAATTAAATATTTTAAGAAAACAAAGGGCTTTGGGTCGGAGAGTATAGTTTTTTCAGCCAATCAAATGAATGAATATTGGCAGACGAGCAGGAGACGCTTCGAAGAAGCATCACAGTTCACGATCAGTCTTTCGACGGAGAGGTCACGTCACTCGACGACATGAAGAAGTTTTAATTTTTGAATTGTGCGCGATACAAGAGACATAAGTAATTCACATACACATAACCTTTATACTACACCAATATATACGAGTGAAATGTGCGGAGTGCAATTTTATTCAAGTACGATAGTGTATAATATCAATCGTACTTGCGAGTGTTGTGAAAGATAAAAACAGGGAGTACAATTTTTTATTTTAAATAACTTCGAAAAAGAAATAATATTTTCGTAAATAAACAATGTTGATACTACGCAAGTCAGTAAAAAGCGAAGTATCAAAAACTATGATTGAATTATCAGAATTAAAAGAAATATTAATTCACAATTATTAAAATATTGAATAAATATTTTAATTATTTGTCATAATTTAAAGAATTATATTTGATGCATTTATCACTAAATACGAGTAATACCAATAGTCACTCAATTGACTAAAATTGTTTTTTTTGATTTTTCGATACTTTAAAGTAAACGTTTTAACTTTCATGCGAAAGAATAAAAGTAATACTGATAATGACATATCAAACTATTACGAATAATGTGTTTGTACTTAGATTAAGAAATAATAAATATTAAAAAATAATTAACCATTATAACAATACCCGTTACAACATAACCTTAGAGTCGTAACGGCAACTTGCCAATTTCACTGTTACAAGTCTGTTCTCAAGTAAAATCCAAACCAGATGGAAATAATAACAAGAGTTTTTTAATGAATTTTTCTCTTGCAAGTAAATAATTATCAAAACGAATTATTAAAATAAAGTAATACATTTTAACTGTACGAGCCAACGAGCTTGGTAATTGTAAAACAAGTATTGTAGGTTGCGTGCGCATTCCCGCGTACGATAATACCATAACTATCAGATATATGGTACTAATTTTCGATTTTTATATTTGTTTGTTTATTATTAATAACTGTTCATTTTATATCATTATTAATATTACATCTTGTACCTGGTATCATGCTACCTAAAAGAACCTTACGAATATGGTAATTCACTGATACAAGAGAACATAACCTCTTGAAATTAAACTATTGTACAACTAACAGGTTTACCAGCCTTGAGGCTGAACAGAGTCTTATTTTGAATTCTATTAATTGTAATTATTATTTGAAAGGTTGTTAGTCATTGATTGTTAATTGTTAAAAACATTTTATAATAACTTGACTTTTTAATAAACCTCCACTTTTTATTACCAGTGAAAAAGAGTATCATTTCAAATTTAAATTAACTCATTTATTTTTAGTCAGTTCTACCAAGAGTGGCGGAAGAGTTTGAATAGATCTAATAATTCAAAACATTATTTCGATATTATACCATTTATATTGTTTATGGTAACTATATTGAATATTCAACCTGAATATTTATTTGTATGTAAAGTGTATGTATTTCAGCAGAACCGTCACTGAACAGGACTAAAATATCCACGTGTGGTAAGTGAGGGAGGTATATAACAGAGTGCGCGAAACATTTTTAATCGAAGAAGTGAACCGTTAATACGCATCTATTAGACAATACAATCACACTAATAACCATAATAGTTACAATTAGAACATTTTATAACAACATTATCGTAGATACCGGTGCGTATCTGCACTCACACCACTACACCACGACACATACATCTATTATTATAGTTGTGTTACAACTTGGCGCCCAACGTCCGAGCGCGGATAAGGGAAAAATATACCATAAATAATAACCTAATTACCCCAATCCGTAAGAAGACAGCAGGTACATTACCAGCATATCAAGATGTACACAAAGAGATGAAAGTCGAGATCAACGTCGAGAAAGAGGGTAACAGAAGCGGAGAAGGAGGCCAGAAGGGAAGAAAAGGAGGCTATGTCAATGGAAGATGTGGAAGAAATTTTATTGGAAGTAAAGGGCAAACCATTTGAACCGGCGGAGGGGGTTCAGCAACATGACGAGGAGGAACCGGAGATCATACCACAGGAAGTTATACCGGAAATAAGCCAACCTAAACAACCACTGGTACCCGGAGGAATCGACTTCATGGAAATGTTCAAAATGGTGATGGAGAAGATAGAAGAGAGCCGGAAATCCAAGGAGGACAGTCAGTCACTGAAGGAAGGTCAGGAGTCACTAAAGGCGGACTTGAACAGTAAAATAGAAGAAGTTCATCAATCCACCAAGGGTTTAAACAAGCAAATAGAGTCACTAAAAGAAGGCCAGAAATCCACTGACAAGAAAATAGAAGAAGGCGAGAGAGAGAGCCAGAAAAATATGGAGTTATTAAAGGAAGAATTTAATAACCAAATAAATGAGACGAACAGAAAGATGGAAGAGGGGCAGAAGAAAACCGAAGAATTATTAGAAAAGAAAATGGCCATAATGAAGGAAGAATTATCGGCAGAGTTGGGAATAAAAATCGACAAGATCAACAGAAAATTAGACCGAATGAATAAGAGAATAAAGGAAGATGACAAGGAGATCGTGGAGTCGATAAACACGGTAGTGAAGGATAATTACAAGCAATCAGGAAAGACAATAAAAAGATATTGTGAAGAGGCAGAAGAGAGTGTTAAGAATATAAGAAGAGAATTAATAGTAGACGATCAAATGGAAGTTGAAAAAGTACCTGAAGATAAAAACATGGAACAGACGAATCCAGAGCCTGAAGAGAATAAGGATAAGAAGATCCAAATAATTCAAGAAATGGAAGAGGTGAAGATGGGAGAAAGAAGAACCCTATGTCCGAGGAAGACAAGAGTTACAAAAGAGTTAATTGAAATGACTAGAAATGGTCTGATTAATGTGGTCAACTTACCAATTATTAACCATGAAGAAAGGGTCTTCAGGAAGGAGTATCGGAGGAGTATCATGGAAATGGACGAGGGGGAAGATTATGTAACAACGAAGAAGATGACCAACAGAATATCTCAACCACGTATTTCCAAAAGAAGAGTGAGATACTTTAAGAAAAAGGAAGGCTACCAAGAGAAATGGGACCGGATTGTCGAAGGATACGCCAGAGAGATAAGAGAAATGCGGAAGAAAAGGAGTCAATTAACGGAAGTACCCAATCAGAAGATAAATGACGATACCCAAACCAAATTGAGGGAGTTACCAAACATCAGTACTGACAGCCACCAGAAGAACAATGGAAACGAATATATTGAAGAAAGAGAGAGACAGAAGACAGAAGAAAGGAAGGCAGACACAGCCCTAATCGCATTCAAATGGAAAAACCAGATGATAGCCCGATATAGGTCAAGAACGGACAGGAGTATGGATGCCAAAGAAGTCCGATCGACAAGAAGAGAGGAGAACGACGATTACGGTTAAAATGAATAAAATATACACTGAATTATGGGACCGACTATTATGATAACCAGTAATACTTATAATCAAACTTCAATGAAAAGATATATTGACAATTAAAATATGGGACTAAAAGTGAAAAGATGGCGATAAGAATTATTTTATTATGGATATTATGTAAAGGATGAAAATATTTGTTATAAAAAATGAAAGTATACTTATGAATATAACTGTTGACTATATCAAGATGAAAAATGAAATGTGGCCATGAAGATTATTGTTATTTAAAATGTGAAAAATGAAAGTATGATTATAAAAATAGATGTTGACTAAAGAAAAAGGATGTATTATTACTATGAAGATTATTATGTGTTTATATCAAATGAGAAGTAACTGTATAACTATGTAATGAACATTGAATATATATTGTAATTTTATAATGTGAGAAAACATGCTCCCAAAGAATTTATGTAAAGGATTCAGAACATTGTATTTATAAATAATAGCGTACTATAAAGAAAAAAACACATACGAGACTGACAACTTACATCCCTGGCACAAATAATTCCAAGAGCCACGTCAACAAGTATTAAGAACATCCTACCCGTACTATAAAGAGAAAAACACATACGAGGCCGACAACTTACATCCCTGGCACAAATAATTCCAAGAGCCACGTCAACAAGTAAAAATTAACATCCTACCCGTACTATAAAGAGAAAAATACATACGAGATCGACACATACCAACTATGGCATATATGAGATAAAATCATTAATTCCAAGAGCCACGTCAACCAGTAATAAGAACACCTTACCCGTACTATTGAAAAAAGGAAGAAGGAGCAAATGAGAAGTTGGAAGAATAAACCCAAAGAAATGTATTAATGTAGACAAACCACCACACACAACCACATTGTTTCTAGTGTATTTTACTAGAGAAAAGCCAATACCACATGGAATATAAATACCAAATAAAACCATGAGAAAGGAGAAAAAATAAATGTATTTATGAATTATATCTAGAAGAATAAAACCTGAAATGAAGAATATAACGAGATGACGTTCAATGTGACACCAAAATGAAGAGATTAATCAATGATGAAGAAGAATGAAAAGTAATATACTAACGAAGATGATCATGAGAGTATACCAGTGATGAAGTGTAAAACAAACTATCCCTATAATATGTGAAGAATTTAGTTGAGTTGAATCAAGAAAAAGAGAGTATAACAATGTATAAACCGCAGATGCGTGAATTAATCCCAAGGATATTTATTATTTGTCGGAAGAACGACCACTATTATTATTTTTTGATGATTTGAGATGAATTGACTGATGAGTAATGCCAGCAATCATTTATTATTATTGAAGGAGATGATTTGCCTCCATATTTATTGAAGTTAGTATGGCCAGTAGAGTTGAATAGCCAAAGTGAGCTGCTCTAAACTGCCCCAGCTAAGCTTATGTTAGGGAATTAGGGAACTAAATAAACAAGGGAGATGATTACATAGAGAAGAAATAAATATGATTCAAATAGAAGAAAGTAAAGGGATATATGGAAAAAACATGTGAATCGACATGGAATGTACAACAATTGATAAATTCTTCAATGAAAAATATAGTATAATAATTCAGAATTAATCAATTCTTATAGGAAGGCATATGTAACATTACCAAATATGGTAGTTACATAAAATAAGCTAATATAACGTCAAGTAAGAGAAAAGCATGGAAGTATGTCTAGATAAATAAACCTAAGTGTATAAAAGTGTGTATCTACAAATATATTAATATAAAAATCCAACGATGAGGAAGATAATATTAACATAGCAACATCAAATACGAAATGAAGAAAGAAAATGACCATGAGCCAAAACAAAATATCAGTAACCAGACCCAATAGGATCCAACAGTGAGGGGAACCAACAAAATAAGGACCAATAAACTCCAACAGCGAGGAAAACAAATGAAAATAGTGACTACAATGAAAATATTGAAGAAGAAGAAAGAAGAAGGACAAGGAAGCGTACCATGAAGAGAGAAGAAAATGGATCGATCATGCAAGGACTCAACATAAACCAAGTGTACTAGAGACTATATAAGTGACCAAAGGAATGGTGATTATCAAATATGAAAAGAAAAACAGTGTTTAACATTTAAGGAACCACAAACAATTACAGTGAGTACTTAATATAGATGTGAAACCTGTGAATAGTTAACTGATTTCAACTGAATAAACCACACAAACAATCCCAGTGATGAAGTTTATAGTGTAAGAAGATATGTTAATTTCATAGTGAAACAGCAAGAATTAAAATAGTCAAATAAACACAGACAATTAGTGTGACTAATTTAATAAAGGCTGTGATCAATATAGATAATCAAAAGACCACCAAAATAGAATAAAATCGAACAATTATATTATTGTTCATAGAGAACTGACAATAAATCAAAAAAAAAACCTTTGTTATGTATCAAACTAAGTGACAGGAATTAAATTCAACTAATGACCAGAGAGACATTGTAATTAATACAAAAAGATTTGTGTTATTGTTTAAGAAGGAGTTGTATAAACATGTATAACAAAACAATTAAAATATTATAGTAAGATACCATACTGAAGTCATGTTAGTAGGAGCAAAATACTGCTTTAAAACATGTTGTACATTGTTACATAACCCCATAGGGAAGACACCTATGAAACAGAAAATCATACATGTTACTGTAAATAAATGACCATCAACTATGATATCAATCAAGAATTTGATATAAATAATAATAAATCCTAATAAACAGTGTATTATATTACAACACAATGTAAATGAAACAGATCAAATATGACGGCACAGAGATAGAAGAAATGGAACAAGTATACCAATTTAGTTAGACAAAATACAATATCAAAACAAATACCAATGTTAATAAAAGTACTACCAGTAGTTAGATAAACATCTGGTGCTACTTGGAGAACAGATTCTGAACATAATAATAACAGTATTGTAACCAAAATATTGTAAACTAACTAACTATGTACATATAACCAGGAGTAAGCTGAACCATTGTATAACCAACTAGTTAAGAAAAATACTGTATTAAAACTTGAACACAGATTGTTAAGAGTGTTACCAGTAGTAAGAGGGAAACCCAATGCTACTTTGAGAACAGACTATGACCATGAAAACAGTCATTTTATATACAAATAATTAAAAACCAAATGACTATGATGAAGGAACCCAGATGTAAACAAACCATGAGGAGCAAGTTACTTATGAAAAATGTAACATATAAACTTGTTTAAAAGTAAATGAAATCATTATCAAGAGTCAGAATAATGTCTAATACTACTTTGGAAACCCAAACCAAATGTAACAATAACAATTTAATTATTGTTTTAATAAAAATAAATGACTACCATGATATGACACAATGTAAACAGACCCATTACTGAAAAATTGAAGGGTTCTGAACTAGCTAAAAGCTAACCATTATATGGAGTGAATTGGGTACAATGAGTGTACACTAATTACAATTAGTACATAATATAATTTATATAGAAAAAACCAGAAATAAGGTAACAATTGTATAAGAGAGATAGGAGGGGACTAAAACAATGTAAATAGTAGATTAAATACAGTCATGTACAAATATTCTAGTGTAAAATTATGTAAATAGACGTTTCTAGTATTATTAGATTGCAATATTACTAATATTAAATAAGGAAATTAGTTTTCAATACATTTATGAAAAATCAAAAATGGACGCCTAAAGACGCCATAATGAAATATTGTTTAGGGAACAATTATTCCCAAGTTTTGAATCAAACCAGTTGAGATATGGACTCAGAGCGTTTATTTAAAAAGTGTTTTAATATAAATAATTAAATTTGGTGTAACAGACTTATAAATATAAGATACACCATAAATAATTAATAAAATCGTTATAGTGATAGAAGTGATGGACGGAAAATAAGCATGTTTAGACTTAAATTAAAGCGCAGGATGTCCGCAATTCACTGACATCAACTATTTAACGATAGGACATAGATTAAGAAAGTTATTGTGATTTTAAACTTTTCAATTAAATTTTTGTACCAGTGCTGACGTCACAAAGCCTCAAACGCAAAGCCAAATTTGGTAAAAAATTAAATATTTTAAGAAAACAAAGGGCTTTGGGTCGGAGAGTATAGTTTTTTCAGCCAATCAAATGAATGAATATTGGCAGACGAGCAGGAGACGCTTCGAAGAAGCATCACAGTTCACGATCAGTCTTTCGACGGAGAGGTCACGTCACTCGACGACATGAAGAAGTTTTAATTTTTGAATTGTGCGCGATACAAGAGACATAAGTAATTCACATACACATAACCTTTATACTACACCAATATATACGAGTGAAATGTGCGGAGTGCAATTTTATTCAAGTACGATAGTGTATAATATCAATCGTACTTGCGAGTGTTGTGAAAGATAAAAACAGGGAGTACAATTTTTTATTTTAAATAACTTCGAAAAAGAAATAATATTTTCGTAAATAAACAATGTTGATACTACGCAAGTCAGTAAAAAGCGAAGTATCAAAAACTATGATTGAATTATCAGAATTAAAAGAAATATTAATTCACAATTATTAAAATATTGAATAAATATTTTAATTATTTGTCATAATTTAAAGAATTATATTTGATGCATTTATCACTAAATACGAGTAATACCAATAGTCACTCAATTGACTAAAATTGTTTTTTTTGATTTTTCGATACTTTAAAGTAAACGTTTTAACTTTCATGCGAAAGAATAAAAGTAATACTGATAATGACATATCAAACTATTACGAATAATGTGTTTGTACTTAGATTAAGAAATAATAAATATTAAAAAATAATTAACCATTATAACAATACCCGTTACAACATAACCTTAGAGTCGTAACGGCAACTTGCCAATTTCACTGTTACAAGTCTGTTCTCAAGTAAAATCCAAACCAGATAGAAATAATAACAAGAGTTTTTTAATGAATTTTTCTCTTGCAAGTAAATAATTATCAAAACGAATTATTAAAATAAAGTAATACATTTTAACTGTACGAGCCAACGAGCTTGGTAATTGTAAAACAAGTATTGTAGGTTGCGTGCGCATTCCCGCGTACGATAATACCATAACTATCAGATATATGGTACTAATTTTCGATTTTTATATTTGTTTGTTTATTATTAATAACTGTTCATTTTATATCATTATTAATATTACATCTTGTACCTGGTATCATGCTACCTAAAAGAACCTTACGAATATGGTAATTCACTGATACAAGAGAACATAACCTCTTGAAATTAAACTATTGTACAACTAACAGGTTTACCAGCCTTGAGGCTGAACAGAGTCTTATTTTGAATTCTATTAATTGTAATTATTATTTGAAAGGTTGTTAGTCATTGATTGTTAATTGTTAAAAACATTTTATAATAACTTGACTTTTTAATAAACCTCCACTTTTTATTACCAGTGAAAAAGAGTATCATTTCAAATTTAAATTAACTCATTTATTTTTAGTCAGTTCTACCAAGAGTGGCGGAAGAGTTTGAATAGATCTAATAATTCAAAACATTATTTCGATATTATACCATTTATATTGTTTATGGTAACTATATTGAATATTCAACCTGAATATTTATTTGTATGTAAAGTGTATGTATTTCAGCAGAACCGTCACTGAACAGGACTAAAATATCCACGTGTGGTAAGTGAGGGAGGTATATAACAGAGTGCGCGAAACATTTTTAATCGAAGAAGTGAACCGTTAATACGCATCTATTAGACAATACAATCACACTAATAACCATAATAGTTACAATTAGAACATTTTATAACAACATTATCGTAGATACCGGTGCGTATCTGCACTCACACCACTACACCACGACACATACATCTATTATTATAGTTGTGTTACAATATTTATCAATCCAAAATATTTTATTATAAAAAATAGTAACAAAATCAGTCTTATTGTAAATGATATTAATACTATATACAGTATTATATACGCATTTTTTTTTTTTAAATTAATTTCACAAAACTTCTTTTAAAACAATGTTGGAGGTTATAACGTGATCATCGTTCACTTTTTGCCCGTATGAATCTTCAACACAAACAAAGATATCTTTAAACATACGGACTCGTGAAAAAGCCACGTATAACTGTCCATGCGAAAAAACAGGTTCTGGTAAATACAATCTTGCCCTTTGAAGCGTCTGACCTTGTGCTTTGTTAATGGTCATAGCGAAAGCAACTTTTATGGGGAATTGTTTTCTTACCGTTTTGGAAAGGCACAGTAGGATCAGAAGGTGTAAGGTTAATCCGGGGTATGAGCACAGTTTTATAGGAGTCAATAATTTTAGCAGTGATGATGAACTCGCCTAAGTGAGTTACCACTAACCTTGTACCATTAATTAATCCCTGTTTAGCGTTAAGATTTCTAAGTAACATTATGATTGCATTTTTCTTCAAAATCAATTTATGAGGTGGTAAACCGGATGGATTCAAAGAGTTTAAGAATTCTATGGGGTACAATTGAGCATTGTCTGTTTCTTCATGTTGGACACAATCAGAACTGAAGTAAACCTTTTCCTCTCCAAGTATCAAATTGGAAATGATATATTCATTAATTTTTGTACAATCATCGTTTTTTGGACATAAAATCGCCGTTGAATAAAACTGCGAATTATTTTGTTCATTGATTTCTGTGGCATTGAATATGGTGGTAATAATACTATCATAATTACAATAACAATGTTTCGGTATTTTGATCGCTTCATTCTCGTAATCTGTTTGAACTTCTAAATCACCGTTACCCAATTTAAGTAACCATTCAGTGAAAACAGGATCATCATTTGCCCTCATATTTTGAGTCAACTTATGAATTTTAACATGAGACCATAAGGGCGATCGTTTAACTGTATTTTCAACGATGGCTGTTCTATTGACATGTCTAACAACGGGTAACACCTGACGAAAATCTCCACCAAACAGAATTATTTTCCCTCCATAAGGAAGATTATTATTCATAATGTCCTTTAAAAGTCGATCGACAACGCTTAGCGCATCTTTGGGAACCATTGAAATCTCATCCCAAATAATGAGATCTAAGTCACGAAGAAGTTGTGCATCCTTTGTGTGAGTGCGAATCGATGAGGCCGATGTGTCCAAGATGGGTACAGGTAGTTTGAAAATCGAATGCGATGTGCGTCCCCCTGGTAGGAGATTGGCAGCAATGCCTGTCCATGCAACTGGTATAACAACCTTGTTTTCACCTCGTAAAATGTGGCACAATGTTTTGTAGACACGTTTTACCGGAGCCCCCTGGTCCGTCAATGAAGTAACAATTCGGAATTTTATTTCTTACTGCATGTAAAACTTCCTCAGCTATTGCCTTCTGTTCTAGGTTTAACTTTTTATAAGCTGCCTTGCCGTTCGTACTTTCTTCTTCTACGTTGTAGGTTTCTTCTGTTGTATGTTGTGCGACGGTTAGGACAGGAGTCGGCAGTTTGAATTGTTCGCAAGATCTACCATGATATTTAAAAATATTTTCCAACTCTTGCAGTGTGAGGTTGTAAGCTTCAGGTGGCGTGTGCTGTCGAGCATTGTTTGCAATGTAACCATTATTTCTTCGCAACAGTTTTTATTAGCTTCATTCACTACACGATGTTGTAATGCAGTATCAAAATCTACAACGAAAAGGCCAGCGTAAGATGGTGCAACTCCTGCAGGAGGTTGTAAACTTCCTACCATATGATACACCTGCCCATGTAATTTAAAACAATATGGACCCCTGCCAGGAATGTCAACCGATTTGATGTGAATTGAAGCAAATGCCAGAGTATTGTTGAATTGCCTAATATTTTCTAGGTAATTCTTGGTGAAGTCATCATTTTGCTCTATGAGGTTTTGAAGTTCTTCACAAACTTTAATGGGCTCTAACTTAACCTTTCCCTTGTGGCAACACATGGTAGCTGAATCATCACTAAACTCCCCTGCAAACAACCTTCCAGAGCAATAAACGCACTTTTTATCCATATCACCAACACTATGTGTTTGCACTTCATTGTCTTTAGGGAAAAGGCGGGCAGTACAATATGTTTTTGGAAGTTTATATAGTCTTCTTCTTGTACTGATATTTTGATGGAGATGAAGTAAATAAGTTGATGACACAAAGTTGTTAACTTGCACTAATTGTTGTCGTTGAGAGTTTTAAAATGTAATTTTTTAACGAAAACATTAATTTTAAGATATTTACGACTGCGGTCCTTTGACGTGCAGAAGTAGTACACGGAGGTAATATTTTTCGATGTCGACTGGATTGACAGTGTAGATCCGTCCAAAGCACTTGGTATTTTTTTTGCGAATATTCCATCGTCCATTTGACCACCCAAAATGTTCTGGAATTTCGTGGTAAAGGTAATTGCGGGCGGCAATATTTTCATTGCACAATTTAAAAAATGCCATGAGTTTGGAGACTCTATCACGGTTAGCATCAGCTTCGAATCCGGCCTGAAAGTACACCATTTGTTCTTCCGGTAAGTGAACAGGAAGTCGCTCAATTGTATGAGATCGGTGGAAAAGTCGGCGTTCGTGTAATCGTCACATAGCCTCTGGTAGGCTCACATAACGACAGTTCAAATAGATGTCCACTTCGTCAACAATGAGTTGTTGTTGACCTTCAGAATCTGAACGTAATCGTAAAGCTGCGCAGTCATGTCCTTTATACACGTATTTGTACAAATATTTAACAGATTTGATTGAAGAACAATGCTCGAGATTGATATGGGAACGATATTTCCTACTGAGAAATCTACAATATGGTACAATCCACCTATTATCAATAGTAAATGATCGAACTGTCATTGTAGCGCCATTATCACGTCGTCTATACATAGGGTAACCATTAACATTTAAATTTGTTTCTTCTTGAAAATCTTTTGGATAATTTTTAATACATTTTTGTTCTTGCATGCATGGAGTGTTTGGATTGATCGTACCGCAAGGTCCGTGTACCATGCATTCCTGAATAAATTCGAAAAGTTGAGGATCTGTTTCCTTATCTGGAATTTCTGCACAAATTAATGAGTCTACATCTTCAACTGAACGTAATTTATCTTCATTAGACAAAATGAGCAGCATGTGTGCATGGGGAAGGCCTCTTTTTTGAAATTCAATTACACAAACATAACCAATGACTACGCCTAGTACATGTTTTTTTAAAAGACCATCTAATAACGCTTGCAATTTTAAATGAAAAACTCTAGACACTAAGTCAGGTCTGTGTTCAACTCTTTCATATGGTTTCAATTGAGAGGTAATTTCAATCCACTTGGGGTTGCAAGTAATTGTAAGGAATAGATCAGGCTTTCCTAGACGGGCAACAATAGCCATCGCGTCTTGATAATTTTGAAGCATATTTCGAGGACTGCCAATATAAGATGAAGGAAGAACAACTGGAATTCCACAAACTGCTCCTCTTTGTTCAGCATCAGAGTTAAGAAAGTCCATCAAACCTTTGTAACTATCAGCTCTGAGTTCTTGTTGATGGGCTCGAACGAATGCCAACCTGGAACCTTCTACTTTGACATAACTGTCAACAATGTATTGTTGAAATAATTTACCAGAAGCATGAAGTAAACTGAAACCATCTCTAACTGCTAAACGATAGCAATAGTATTGTAATTGAGTTGTGACTGTTCTTGATGCAGTACGATTAACTTGAACATGTGGCTGACCAACAGTCCATCCAGAATCACCACATGGGAAAAGCAATGGATAGCACATTGGATCAGAATGGGGGTTCAGGTAAGATATTTTAGTAAGTGCACCAGTTGTTTTAGAATACATAACAAAATCAACATTGCCTGGTGGAGTTCCGTCATTGGTGACAAAAACAGCAGCCACCTCAGACTGCAGGTTCATTCGATCTTCCAGGATGAAATGCATTGGTAGTCGTAAATTGTAGATGCAAATCCAGTATAGTTTGATCCAAGTCTTTTATATATTTAAACAACTGTGCGTAAGGATTATGTGTATCGAGCATTGTTTGCAATGTAACCATTATTTCTTCGCAACAGTTTTTATTAGCTTCATTCACTACACGATGTTGTAATGCAGTATCAAAATCTACAACGAAAAGGCCAGCGTAAGATGGTGCAACTCCTGCAGGAGGTTGTAAACTTCCTACCATATGATACACCTGCCCATGTAATTTAAAACAATATGGACCCCTGCCAGGAATGTCAACCGATTTGATGTGAATTGAAGCAAATGCCAGAGTATTGTTGAATTGCCTAATATTTTCTAGGTAATTCTTGGTGAAGTCATCATTTTGCTCTATGAGGTTTTGAAGTTCTTCACAAACTTTAATGGGCTCTAACTTAACCTTTCCCTTGTGGCAACACATGGTAGCTGAATCATCACTAAACTCCCCTGCAAACAACCTTGCAGAGCAATAAACGCACTTTTTAACCATATCACCAACACTATGTGTTTGAACACTATTGTCTTTAGGGAAAAGGCGGGCAGTACAGTATGTTTTTGGAAGTTTATATAGTCTTCTTCTTGTACTGATATTTTGATGAAGATGAAGTAAATAAGTTGATGACACAAAGTTGTTAACTTGCACTAATTGTTGTCGTTGAGAGTTTTAAAATGTAATTTTTTAATGAAAACATTAATTTTAAGATATTTACTTATTTTTCGTCATTAGAGGGAAAAATAATCTTCAAAATGGCGTATCAAACATTAATTTTGATACAGTATTAAGGGAGATATTTCATACCGACAAAAAAACACCTTTGAGAAATAATATATAGAGAAAAATTTTTAAATGTAATTTTTTAATTTAGGGAAAAGACGGGCAGTACAATATGTTTTTGGAAGTTTATATAGTCTTCTTCTTGTACTGATATTTTGATGGAGATGAAGTAAATAAGTTGATGACACAAAGTTGTTAACTTGCACTAATTGTTGTCGTTGAGAGTTTTAAAATGTAATTTTTTAACGAAAACATTAATTTTAAGATATTTACTTATTTTTCGTCATTAGGGGGAAAAATAATCTTCAAAATGGCGTATCAAACATTAATTTTGATACAGTATTAAGGGAGATATTTCATACCGACAAAAAAACACCTTTGAGAAATAATATATAGAGATTATACATGCAAGGTGCAGCGAGGTTAAATTTGAAAGTGTACATTTTTGTGATAGCCATGTTTTTCTGATAGTTGGTATTTTTCTTTTGTTCTTTGACGTTACTTAAATTTGTATTTATTTATCATTTATTTAACATTTGTATCTGTTTAATTTTGTTGAGCATTTACCATTTACCGTGTCTATTTTTGCATAATTCTGAGCCTATTTATTAAATGTTGTGTTATTTGAAAGCATTACATCAATATGATTGAGGTTTTTTCCTTAAAAAGTTTTTGTTGAGAAAGAATTTTTCCTTCATAAACTAAATATCTTTGATTACTGAATACATTTTCATTAATATATAGTTTTTACTTATATATTATTTTTCACTGAATATTTATCTCTTTTTTAGTAAAGGCTACTGACTTTCTTGTAGTTCAAACATTTTTAAAGGTTAATCTACCTTCGTCTACCTAAACGAAGTTGTGAAAGTTCTGCATGCCACGAAAATTATTTTAGTAAAAGAAACGTTTGATATAACTTGCTTAAATTACTTAGGCGACTCAGTTGCTAAGAAAAAAAATTGCATACAAAAAGAGGAAGCCAAACCCATTCACAGAAAAAAGAGCAGAACAAAGCAGATAGAAAAAGTTTGATACCGTTTCGTTAGTGACATTAAGCTTTCGCTGTCAATAAATCCGAGCAAAGCAGTGAAAATACACGGTGTCCAGATAAGAATCGGCTCAGAAAGGGTACAGTACAAGCGACCGATTGGATAAGTTGTCCGGATCATGTGGTATAAGGAAACAACTGACAAACATTCGATAGTAAGACCAAAGGAAATAACCGAAGCTTAGCAGGTATGAACAACATGAATGTTGCATTTAGAAAGTACGGAGGCAACTGTGATTGCTACGCCTTTCAATATGTATTAGAAAGTTTCAAAAGGCTGGCGAACAGCCAAGTCTATATCGTTTTACACAAAGCGATAAGAATTGTAAGAACTGCAAAGGTATAAGCCTTCCTGTGAAAAACTTACACAACATTTCAATAATCGGATACAAATTTAATAAAATATATTAGAGGGAAGGGATGGTATTCAGAAAATGTAGACGTTACCGGATATGATTTTTATTTGTAGACTTGCGTGGTCGGAACTTTTGATTTGATAACAACTCTATTTCGGTTCTCAACCACGTTTTATTGATATTATTGTTAACACCAAACGTTTTACTTATTGTATGGTGTGGCATTGTCAGTGATACCAGAGCTCAGGTCTGGTTTCATCTGAGGATGCCATATTACAAAATGGGCAAAACGTTTTGTTTTAATAACAGCAATCATAATGTCAATAAAAAGTAACTGTCAACCAACAAAATGTCATTATTTTTTTAATGGATGTTATCCACTAAAAAGCAAAACAATCGACTCTGCCTTCGTAGACTTTGAGAAGGTTCGTTTGCATAAGCGGGAGAAATATGAGAATTATGTACGGAAGAGATTACCTACCATGTCTTTTAGATCAATTTTCTTTACAAATAACTCTTAGATGTCATTTACGAATGTCTGATGTAATATCAACCAACAAGGGAGTGTGACAATATGCAATAGTTACGTCGATGACAGTTTCTAGGAGTAATGTAGATATGGCGTGTGCTTAGATAAAGGCAAAACAACGAAAGAATACAATACTCTATACCTGATATTACTTGGTAAGTCTGGAAATGAATTACTAAGAGGCTTGTACCAAATGCAACAAAAATTTGTTGTGTGTGTGTGTGCGCGCTTCACACATAATTTTGTGTGATTATGTGTGGAAACGATGTTATTTTTGTAATAAAAGCAACAAAAAATACTGAATCTCATTGTGTACTTCAGATGTTTTATATACAGAGATGCGTAAGAAGATATATAAACATTATCATTTACTTCATATGGAATTTCTATTTGGTACATGTGTAGCAGACGAGTTCTAGTCACCGACACGTCGAAATGAATACTCATATCACTGTAGCTGCAGATCAATAAGATTCAATTAAAAACTGGTTTTTCAATTCGAGCTATCCTTTTTACTTCCGTGTTTCGAGGGAGGCTGTTCACTATAAACAAAGTCCTGCCTACTTTGACCTACGTTTCCATTATACTGCATTAAAAATACAAAAAATATCTTTTGTTTCATGACGCATATGTCCGTCCATTTTTATGTGTGTGTGTGCGTGCGCGCGTGTGTGTAATCCTTCTGCCTGTGTCCATAATATGTCAAAAGCCGATTGCAATGGCTCTTGAAGAGATATTTTGCTTGTGTTATGGGTACAATGGTAATTAATTTTAGTTAATTATAAACTAAACAAGCAACTGCTAAAGAAAATTAGTCAATTAATTTTCCAAGAGAGAACGATACCTCTGAGTTTACAATAGAGAAATTTTCTCCTGTATCATTCGACTCCAACTCTCGAGTAACTGAAACCATCTTGCTAAGTACAAGCCGTTGGAGGCTACTACTTGAGCAGCGCACCAAAGCGTATTGAATTTCCAGTTTAGTTGGATGTGTAATCTAATTAACCTTTTATTCCAGAAATTTAAAATCAATAACTGCCAAACAGAGTCAAACGAATTAGATAACATTTACAACGATAATTTGTCTAAATTATTACTGAATACCTACTGACTTTTACGGATATTGAATCGATATTATCAAATAGATGCAATTTCTGCATAGAGAAATCAGTTTTGTCATTAAAGATAGCTCTGAAAAATGTGGTCAATGTGATCGATTATTTTAGAATTACTGATGAAATCCATCTTCGATAACACATTCAATAAAGAATAATTTAAGTAACAGTATACAAATTCAGTTCAATGTGAGACAATGAGTTGTAGGCCCTACACAGTACACATTATCAGGTGTTCTAAATTGTAAAGCCTAAAGTTACTAGATGGTCATTTGAGCTAACTGCAAGAATTAATTTTGTCATTATGCAATAATAATTAATAAATTATTAACAGTCCATCCATCGCGCCACATGTTCAGCATACGTTAAGTTACAAGCTCCATATAGGCCTAATGTACGGTAGGCCTATAGGGTAAAGTGTTTCCCTGTGTCCATTCCTCCGAAAGTCTTTAACATTACGTAGGATTAGTGTAATGAGATAAATTCTCGGTACTTTATCATTTTTCGTGCTCTAGAAAAGTGTAGAATTCTTGGCGTTTGTTTCGTTTGTTTCTCCTCCTTAATATGACATCCCTATCACCTGCCGCTGGTTTCCTCCTCCTTAATATGACATCCCTATCACCTGCCGCTGGTTTTCACCCGACATTTCAAGTTTGGTGTTTCGTTTGTTTCTCCTCCTTAATATGACATCCCTATCACCTGCCGCTGGTTTTCACCCGACATTTCAAGTTTGGTGTTTCGTTTGTTTCTCCTCCTTAATATGACATCCCTTCACCTGCCGCTGGTTTACACCCGACATTTCAAGTTTGGTGTTTCGTTTGTTTCTCCTCCTTAATATGACATCCCTATCACCTGCCGCTGGTTTTCACCCGACATTTCAAGTTTGGTGTTTCGTTTGTTTCTCCTCCTTAATGACATCCCTATCACCTGCCGCTGGTTTTCACCCGACATTTCAAGTTTGGTGTTTCGTTTGTTTCTCCTCCTTAATATGACATCCCTGTCACCTGCCGCTGGTTTACCCCCGACATTTCAAGTTTGGTGTTTCGTTTGTTTCTCCTCCTTAATATGACATCCCTGTCACCTGCCGCTGGTTTACCCCCGACATTTCAAGTTTGGTGTTTCGTTTGTTTCTCCTCCTTAATATGACATCCCTATCACCTGTTGCTGGTTTTCACCCGACATTTCAAGTTTGGTGTTTCGTTTGTTTCTCCTCCTTAATATGACATCCCTATCACCTGCCGCTGGTTTTCACCCGACATTTCAAGTTTGGTGTTTCGTTTGTTTCTCCTCCTTAATATGACATCCCTATCACCTGCTGCTGGTTTTCACCCGACATTTCAAGTTTGGTGTTATTTAATTGTTCGAATTAATTATTTCATCAAGGATTATTTATATTCCATAACATGCTTTATTGCATAATGTGTGAGACTTGTCAGGCAAGAGTTATCAAACAATTTTATCTCAGCTGTTTTTCAACGTAACGTCTTAGCTATAGGCCTACTAATACTTAACAAATTTGCACAGCGTAAACAGTAAGCAGACTGCACGGTGTGCTAAACCAGCTTGTCTTGTCTAAGTTTAGCATTTGTCAATAAATGAAACGTTTGGAAGGACTCCGTCTGTTTTCTACGCGATTTTCCTTTTTTTGTATTTAAAAACTTATTTATTCTTTCTGCTTTGCATCAGGGTTGGTAGTTTGTAAGCGCTAAACAAATCACCGAATGAGCAAGATGTACGAAGGAATTTTCCTCTTTGTTATTAATTGTTATGAAGTAGCTTCAAATGTACTTTGTAACGCTAATCCGTTTACGCGCGTAGCGTCAATTTATTCAGTAAACATGTGTAAAAAGTAAACAGCATCAGATGGGACGGCATGAAGACTGGCTAAGTAGGACAACAGTAGCAGTTTACAAGCAGCAATGAAAATGTATGTATATATTTAATGTATCGTGTGGAGCTGTTTGGTTATTATGTAAGCAATACGCCTTGTTTGGCGCGGGTCAAGAGAGTCAATTGACGAGCGCGCGCGCGAACCCGTACACACACACACAAACCAACTACTCGCTCACAAACACAATACTCCGCAGGCGGCATGCTGCTCTACAGACATGTGTATACGGAAGAAATGTGAAAACAAAGCTGCTTAATCATAAGTAGTAGGCCTATAAGTGTAATCCTATTGACGCTGATAGCTGAAGTTAGCCATAACCGCGTTAAATTCTGTAAGCGGTAATCCGAAGACAATAATGTGTAACAAACCAACGCTACAGCATAACTACAAATTGCTTTTTGTTATATGACACTGTCTGTTACTGTTTACTTAACAATTTGTGTGTATCGTATTTTGTAAACACATTAATAATTTTTAAACTGAGTGTCTACCCTTGGAACAGCTCGTCTTCCTCATTGCCGTAAATTAAATAAGTAGATGTGTGGATACAGAAATACATTAGTGGATATAATTTGATGTTGCTAAAGTAAAATTTTCTCCTGTCCAACAACTTGCATAAGCGTATACTGATTTTAATTAGACATTTTCCTTAGCCTATTTATCAACTTTTATGATTCTAGTCAAATTTAAAACAGCCTTGTTCTAGCTGCTAGATTCAGCCCTCTTTATGTAACGTAAGAAGGACACAGAATGTAGGCTTTAGTATTTCTGGCTGTAGTGGAAGTGTTGTTGATGGGCAAACAGCCTACTGACAGGTAGGCCTACCAATTACTCGTGCTTATTTCACCGATAAGTTTCCAGAACAGTTGTGTGTCTGAACGAAAGCAAGTTTATAACTTTTATTTAACTATGAACACACATAGTGGATCCATGAATGGCGACACTATGTTTCACTATGTTTACTGTAGAGATAGTCTCGGGGGACTTAAGCTGCTCACCTTAACCCAGAGAATCATTAACCAGAGAACAATCAAGCGCTGGAAGACATTATTAATGGAAACAAAATATTAAGTTTAATTCGCACAAAAAGCAAACATTATAAAACAATTTTTATTTCCAATTTTACATCGCACGCCTTTATTATTTAATCGCAACAAACGCACTTCAGGAAGTTGTCAGAATCATCTTACTAAATCAGGTCGTTACTTTGACTTAATTGAAAATCTAATTATATAGTATTTTTTTATTCCTTATGAAATTTGTATGTAGCTGGTAAATAATGTTCATAATTGAAGCCATTTGTAAAAAAAAAAGAAAAGCAAAAGCAAAACGTTTACTTAATAATGAAAAAGGAAAGGAACGCTTGATCCCTCGTGAACGAGGTAATTATCTGCGTGACATTATGATTTTCAGTGAACTAATTCATCTGTATTCGAACTTCTGTATTTTGTTATTAAAGACAGAAATAATTCGTCTTTGTTCATTCGTGTTTCTGTGGCTCATATCATGCTGGCCCAGTGACTTAAATCTGCCGTAGACTCAGCAATACGGTAATATAAACTGTTAAAAAATCCCTAACTGTGATTTAGTATAGCCTAACGATACAAAGACGTTTGGTTTGTCCGTCTGCTTCAGTCATTCTGGCACGTGCGCGTAGCCTACACACATGTTGACTGTTAATTATTTTCTACACTACAACATCATTATGTTAATAATTTGTCTCCTAGATGAGTCAGGACCTAGATGAAATAATTGAGTACGGTTAATTTAGGTTTACTGTCCCTTCTCACAATTCCAAAAATATAAGAAGTTGCTTCTATACGTTTACAGTATTTTAATCTTCTTGGAAGTGTTCAACTTCAACCTATCACTCTCTCTCTCTCTCTCTCTCTCTCTCTCTCTCAACTCACCTTTCCCCTTTTAAAACATACATGCTTAAAAAGTAGATCATTCCGCCTATTAAATAATCCTGTTCTTATCAATGGGTACTACTAATTCAGTGGGTACCAGACGGCTAATTCGAAAGTACATAATTCGAGTTTGTTTGGATAATTCGAACTTTCACCTACTCCCTTGAATATCTTGTGTAAAACCATGCAGAAACGTTGTCTCTAATTCCAACTATTTTTCGTTAATTTGAAACATAAATTTAGCTCAAACCTATGAAAAATTGCTTCCCGTCTGGCGACCTTTCCGTTTTGAAACTGCAAATTCACTGAAAGAAGACAACCTGTAAATGATTTATGATAATGACGATAAAAACATTTTTAACCTTGACGATACATGCTTAATTTTCAAATAGGCCTACACCCTCCCCCTACAAAAAACTTCCTTTTAAAGCAGAATCTTGTAGTGGTGGCAGACATAGCAAGGAGTACCAACACTTTTAGTTGCCTCAGCTAATGACAAGGAATATTGTCTTTGCTAATGACAAGGAAGTCATCCACCCACGTTGTTTCAAAATGTAAGAGTAAAACAAATAAAACCAGTTGAATATGAGGAGTAAAATGTTAATGCTTGGATGGTAGATGAAATTTTTGAAAAAGAGCTATAAAATGAAATAGATATTTTGGAATCAAAACAGAACCATCTTGTTGTTTACTGGTAATTTTACAGTGAACAACGATATTCATGTGACTGAAAATTTAAAGATCGTGCCCCCCCCCCGACCAAACATTACTTTATTAGTTCAACCTATGAACAAGATGTAATTAAAACTTTTAAGAATTTTTACAGACGGCTTGTGATTCAAAACATTTCATCGAGCGCTCACTTAGCTTTACACGATAAGATCAAAATTAACATCCTTCAAGCTGCCCGCAATCCTTGGGACCAAGTAACACAGATGGCGGCCGTAAGGTGGTTTCTGCCAAAACGAAGAGAAGACTGACGTTCCTTGAAACTCATACCCACTGTGGATAACTGGGAAGATATTTGACATGGTGCACACGTTCGTTACCAAGATTTTCTAAACATGAATGAAATTTTTAAAAATTGTGAACTAAAATTCGTCAAATGAAAATGTTTATAAGACAGTTTTTTTCTCTTCAGTAAGTCTGTAATAAAATTAGTTTCTGTCTGCATTGTCTGTTTTACTTTGTCGCAGAAATACGGTTTCTTACATTTATTGTTCTTGCTACAGTTATTCTCCAGGTATTGCGCCAAAACATTTCAGCCTCATACTGTAACATAAAATACATTATTTTAACTATAAGCATCTCATATTGAAAATAAGTTCCTTATAATCGGAATACCTGGAATAACAGTTTTAAATAATCGGATATCTCCTTTACTGATGTCAGGTTCCTTTACTGATATATCAACATGAACAGTCCAGGAAAGATTTTAAATTTTTGCTTCACTTTATATTTTCTTTAACGATTCAATTAATACATAGCTTCGGTATGTGCCTCTCTCCCCCTGAGTGTGTAGGCTTACGTATGCACTTTTATCCTTTTACTATACTAATTTCTACATTATTCTCGCATACGTAGATATGTGCAGTGGTGACAGTTTCTCATTCCATTCATTATACCGAATGTGTACTGGTACGTTAGCCACTACCTCTCACGTCACGCTAGCAAGTATGTATTCTTCCCGCATTCGCAGTCTTGTCCTGTGCACGGTTGTCATGAATGAAAGAAACTGTGTTGATGCAGATGCAAAGAATGTTGCGTCGGCATTGTCTCCACGTCAACGCTTTGCTCTGAATGTATGTAGTCCAGCGCAGAGTAAAGGAATGATATTACTAATAGACTATTATCAGTTACACTGACAACTAGCTCTGAGACTTACGGTGTTAATAATACAATATCTGATTAACCACAGCCTTAATGCCTTACTATTGAAAGAGAACTTGAGTGAATACAAATCGGTATATTTGTGTACCTATGGCGGTAAACGCCAAAGACTCCAAGTATTACTCTATTACGTAGATCTATGTTGGTACCTGATTTCCTGTATCCAACTAGTATCCTTGTGTCCTTGTATTATTATTTTCACAATTTTATTTTGTTTAAATACAAACATAAAAATACAACAAATATAAAAATGCAAACATATCTAATAACATTCTTTCATTCACAAACATTAATTTTAACATAAACATGAAACTACGCCTTAAATTGGTTTTATAACAGCAAAAATATGTACGTATGGTTTATTCTTTAATCTAATTGTTTAAAAAAAAAAAGTAAACAACAGGTGACAAATATACAATCTAATACAATCAGTTCTAATTAATCCTTAAATATTACTTAAGATCTGAAAAAGACGACACAAAACTAATATTAACATTAATAGTGTAATTAGATTAATTTTCCTTATCTGATCTGTTCAAATCTTTATTTTGTTTGAGCTTTTATTATACTTTTTACTTTTATAGAAGAAGTCAGCTATCTTGTATAAGTTCAGAAAGAATTGTTCGTGGAACTTCTATAATTTTTGTATTTTGTATAGTCAACTTCATATTTTAATTTCTATAGCATTACTTATTCACACACACACACACACACACACGCGCGCGCGCGCACACACACACGCACCGTTTCGGTTCGTATGAGCCACTGTTGACTACGTTCATTTCAACTGCTTCTTCCCTCCTTTCCCACACCTACGTTCATTCTATCTCAACGTTTCTCTTTTCTTTCCTCAATCCAGACGGCACAGTCTTCTTTTTAGGTTTTATTTGGAAAGCTGCAGAGTTATGTAACTTTTTCCTGAGTAGTAAACGTTCTTCGATGTCCTTTTGGGTAATCTGGACACAAGTCTTTTTCATTTTCTTTACGTATAACCCATTTCTAATTTTTCAAGGTAACTGAAGAGTCTAATTAGGATTAATTCTTAGAAAGCGTCCATGAAACGCCGTTCTTCTTTTCCTAATTGTGACTATAATTTTCTCAATATTTATATATAGTTTCTCAGTATTGTCTTCTGTATTCAATTGGGCCCACTGTTTTTCTTAATAGTTACTTCCAATTCTTCCATCATCATTCTTCCATTGTGTTGTTCAGAGTCAGACATTCCACAGCATCAAGTGCTTCTGGACAAATTATCGTTACATGATGTCTAACTTTAGCATTAACAGTACTGATTTCTTGTTATGGATGTCCTTTGTTAAACATGTTGTTATCTCTTGATCAAATTTCTTCATTGTCTGATACGCTTTGCTTAATTACTTCCCCTAGATACTTGAATTTATGAGTTCTGTCAATGACCATATTTAGTTGTCATTTTTTTAGCGGTAGTCTTGCTTTTGTCATGTATTTGGTTTCCTCGAAAGACATTTGTATACTCGTTCTTGTTTACTGGCTGTTTCCAATAACTCTGACAATATTGCTAGGTGGACTGCAATGCCTAGGCAATCTATTGAAAGATTGTCTCTTCCGTAACCCAGTCTAATTATCCTGTTGATCTGGTTTTCCTCAAATTACTTGCTTGCTCCATTCTCTTACGACTTTTTAAAGAACTTAATTTAAGAAAAAACGGCTAGACTTCATCGTCTTATCTGACTCATGTTTTAATCATCTCAAATTCTCTGGAAATTTCACCTTTCACTTTGGAATGGGTGTTTTCAGCGTTTGCTTAATTAAAGTTGTTATGTTATTATCTAAGCCCAATTCCATTAGGTTTTTGGATGATGACCCTCTATCAATTGAGTCATATGCTTTTTTAAGTCAAAAAAAGTAATTACGAAATCTTCGGCTCTGCTTTCGAAGTATATCAGTAGGCCTATTGATTTCTAATTTTAAATCTGCTCCCTGCATGACCTACTTTTTCTGAAGCCACACTGATATTCGCCAGTTTGTAGATGTAATTGTTTCTCAACTCTGATTAGTAACACTTTACAGAAGTTTTATAGGTAATTGGTGAAAGTAAAATGATTCCGTAGTTTTTACAATGGTTTTGTCACCTTTTTTGTGTAGTGAGTGGATCAGTGCTGTTGTCCAATCTTGAGGAATTTCTTCACTTAATGTTTTGAATATCATCATTAAGGTTGTTCAGAAATGTGTCGGTCGATGCTTTCAAGTTCTGAGGTTATTGAATATTCTCCAGGTGATTTATGCTTTTTAAGGAATTTAATTATTTTGATGACTTCTTCCTTAATTGGAAGATAGTCAAGATGTTGGGTAGATTTCAAAATAATTAGCTAATATTTTACAATTTACTTTCTTGTTGTGTATGCTATTTTCTCATTTTGGTCTTGAGACCAAAGGCTTGGAGGTAAACATTTACTCAGATTTTCTTTGACAGTTTTATAAATGTCTCTCGTGTTGTTCTTTTTAAAATCTTGTTCTATTTGGTTTAATTGGTTCTTGCCATAATTTCTCATAAATTATTGATTAATATGGCTGTTTACTTTCTAACTTCAAAGACGTTTGTTCTGTTGTCTAAAGTCTTGTGCATGTTTAATTTTTGCCAACTTGTCTTCTTGAGACTGCTTCATCACATTCCAAATTCCACGAGGCATGTTTTTTTATTTGGTTAGAGGAATTGTTTCTTTGGCTGTTTGAACTTTTAGTATTACACGTTTTCTGGGTTCTGAATTTCCAATTTATCTGTAAACATTGGGTCATATTTGAGTTTCTAGTGTCATATTTGACAATTTTTTGTTTAGGTTGGCTCCTCGTATTCCTTAGTTGCAGATTAACTTTGGTTTAAGAAGATAGTGACCTGAATCCAGTTTAATGCTTATTAATTTGATATTTTGAATTTTTTGTGGATTTTCTAGATATTGCTATATGAATTTTATATAGAATTTTCCTAAATTGAGGTTTAGGGATTCAAGATTTCTGTTTTCTCGGGGAATGTTAAAAAGCGGTAGACTTCATTATTAAGTTAGTTGTTTTGCAGAATTCTGTTGGTTCTTTTGTGTGCTGCCAATCTTCGACTATATTTTTGAATTTTTTCTTCGCCTATATCTTTGTCCAATTGTGCATTAAAATCACATAGTAGAATATGTCTCTCTTGAATACTCGTGATGATTTTTTCTAGCTCCTCCAAGAATTATCTTTTTCCTCTCTATTGGTCTTATTAGCTCGTTTAATTGGTGCTTGAACATTAATTAATGTATACACCATTTGGAGATTAGAAATTCCAATCTCAAAATTCGACATCTGACTACAAAAGAAATTCCTAAATATGAAACGTTTTAATTACCTTTCTCCTTCGACTTAAAGGCATCTTCGTCTTTGAATCTTGTTTCTTGGACTGACGTGACGAGTCTATTATGTTCAGTTAATTAATCTTATATTAACTGTTGGAAAAAAATGTGTATGTTTGTGCTTCGTCCAGTTTTGAGAATGTTCAGAAGGCTCCAATTCCTTTAAACATATTGGTCCAGGTTCCAATGATTGCTTGTGTTTATCTTACAACGATGGATTGGTTACCACCTGGAGTAGTTTTTTGTTTGTGACTTTCCATCCTGCTTTGCAGTTGGGAAAACGTTTTGTAGGTAGGTTGGTAATGTCTCTGCTAACCCAGAAGACAATCAAGATTGTTAGTCTCGGAGATTCTTTTAGACTTCCATTTTATTTATATTTACATAATACCTTTATTTTATTTTATCTTATCTTAGTCTTAAACGTATAATTTTTATGTGATTAACTTATTTTATATTTTATTTTTATGTATTCAGATTTTTGTTAATGTTATAACTTATACATCACTGATGTTCTAAAGCGTTTCTCTGTAGGCCTGTATGCAATTTGGTAAATTACAATATGAAACAAATCATAATACGTTTATTTTTATAACTAAAAAATATTATATATGTTACATTAAGTATGATAATTCTTATCTACATATGGACAGATATTCTTACCTGTAGTAAATAATTCTATTTATCATAAGCTCAAAAGTAACAAAAAGAAAGATAGTACCGGCTAGCTCACAACGAAGAGCAGAATGGAATACGGCGAAAATTTTCATTTCGTGCAATTATTGCTTTAATACTGCTTAAGAGAGTGATCGTTTAAGCATCAATCGTTCATAGAGAAAGTAGTGCATCAGGTTCACATCAAAATTAGATAAACGCATGTTTCGTACAGTTTTAAAATATTTATTATTTTCATAATAAACATGCATTCATGTTTACACAGCGGAAAACCAATGAACGCTTATTATGTTACTGAGATCAGAAACCCTAAACAATTTTGAGAAAATCACACTGAAATTGTACATTTTTGAACTCATATAAAAATCTACTTAAAATAACAAAAAAATTAGAAATTAGAATTAAAATATAATATAATTTTACACTATTTGAAAATAGGACAAACTAAACAACACAAGCTGAAACAGGTTAAAATCTAGCATATCATAGAAAAACTATCACGTATCATATCACGTAAAGGACGTAACTTAATAACTTAGTAAGGAGTTTTCTAAAAGGTGTGTGTGTGTGTGTGTGTGTGTGAATATTTAAATACGGGAAATTTAATAGTTTCTGTGGCCAAATCACGTGTAAAATACTGATTTTATGAATGCGTAGCGTGGAATCATCTGCATAACATCTGTATCTTTCAGAAAGGAGCTTTAATAAAAATCGGTTTATCCGTTTGAACTCTGTATGGTAACGTACGAACAGACAGAAGTCAAAACTCTTTTTAGGCTATCTGGAATGGACATTTCCACATAATTGAAAAAGTTTAATTTACCACGAAATATTTTATTTAGGACAGTATAAGGAAGAAAGTAAACATGAAAAAATTGGATTTGGTACGTAATATCACAGTAAATAAACTACTTTTTCGTATAATAGCACAGTTTGTTCGGTCAATAAAAATGTTTCAAGTCCATTCTGTTTCAATATAACTCCAATCCTGGCTGACTTTAACTGCACTATATTTCATAGGAAACATTTCAAATAAGTTAATCTATCAACTTTTCCATCTTTCAGTTGATAAAAAGTCCTACTAGATATTAAGAAAAAATGGGCTGCCAAAATGTAAATACAGAAAACAGAGGCATAGAAAACCAAAGGTAACGTGTTTTAGAGCGCCCGTGCTCTGAGCGCCGATACTGACAAACCCGTGTTCTGTGCGCCGAGCTTATCTATGCATCATTAGATGCGGTAACACTGGCTACATATCTGTCTGTCCGTTGTTCTCCAACTCCAACACTAGTGGTCCTTTGAAAATTTGTACAAGTCATTACTAAAAGACATTATCACACCACTAGTAAGCTCCCGGAGTTGCAGAACTCTGTTTTGAACGAAATACCAACTCTCTGTTTTGTTCGTCCCAACCAAACGAGAAATACAGAGATAATAAAGAAGATTATTCACTAAAGATACAAAGGCTCCATTACATGCATAATAAACAATTTAAAATTTTTCAGGCTTCTGAAAAATGTACAAGGCAATATTCATCCGTTCCCTGTACACAGGAGTAGACCTGAAATACTTAACCACACACACATTCACTTCATTAATTGATTCAGTTATGTCTTTGATTTTTCTCTATTGTCCGTACACAGGTCCTGACCATAAATATTGTCGAAACGTCGACACAAGTAATGAGAAATTTGTGTTATAATTATACTTATTGTTATACTTATATTTGTGTGATCCTCGCTAAACGTTCCATTGTATAAAAAAAATTATTATTTTTATTATTATTATAAAAAATTGTAGAAAATGGAAAATGTTAGTATAAAGTTTAAATTATTGGACTATTAATTCTAAATGGTAAATTAGGAAGACGAATAATGCCTGGTCAGAGTATGACAAAGTACAGACAGCAGATGTACATATGTTGTAGTGTGATTTACAGGAACAATTTGCATTATCTAAGTGGGCGCTACGAGCACGGTCAGTTTATTGACAGGCGCTTAGAACGCGGGCGGGCGCTCTGTGCTCGGGGCCACACCAAACAAAACGGCAAACTGTTAACAGTGAAGATTTCCACTGTTTAAAAGAAAAAGAATTCTCAGACTTTAGTTTCGATGAGCCAAAGACATTTTACTATGATTTTCAGATTTAAAAATTGCCTTCTTCTTGGAAACATTATGTCATCTTCCAACATGGGTTGGAGATATTGAAAAGCATAGTAGTGGTTAACGTGGTTGAGAGGGTGTGAAACAAATATAAGAATATTGGAACATTCTAATCAAAGACGAAAAGAAGATTGCTAATGAGCACATAAAAAGTATCCATATGCTACCTGAATTGATCTAATAAAGCAATGATATCTGGTAAATTATATATTTGACTGGTTGCAAATTTAATTAAATATGTTGGCTAATATTTACTTTACGTAAAATGAACCGAGTTTATTGTAAATAAAATTCTCGTCTATTATGCTAGAAGATTATTTTCCTTCCAAACTTCTTTGATAATGAAATAAAATGTTTTGTTTAGGAAATGTCAATTATCTTTAAAATGTGACACTTTAGAGCCTTGGAAGCAACCTTAATACAACCAGAGCCCTTTTTTTATATAGTGGAGATTAGGGGTTGGGATCAAGTAATCTCAAAATTAAAAAATAAGGGTCTCGCTAGTGTCGTTGAATTCTTCGCGAGAGAAATGTATACTGGGGACATGTAATCTCTTAAACCGGCATTTCAAAGGGCATTTTGTTGCTGTACTAAACATTAGACTAACAAAATTTCTAACCCTTGCTAGTAGGACGAGACGTCAAATGACTGAGAATAATTGGCGTTCAGCAGAAGCAATGTCTTTGCTTCCCTGCCGTAGAAGAACTGGTAAGAACGTTGTCTGGTGGACCTGGCTGCCCCAAGCTGAAACTCGCAATGCAGCATAGATTATACAGGTTATTCAGGTACTGTTAATACCAAACCAGTCAAATTAAGGACATTCTGCCACCATTCATGAGGAAGACCATTTGTCTAGTAGTACAATTTTACGGGCTACACTCTCAAGAAGTCTCTAGAGATCCATTCATGGAGAATCGTTTGTGTACACTTATGAACACACTACGGTTTCTTCAACGTAATTTAGAATAGGCAAACACTAATTACTTCATAAGAACGCTTGTTATTGATGCAGTATTTACATAAAACAAACAATTAGTGCCTGACATTTTGTTTCCAGTTTATCTAATTACTAGACTTAAAGTAAGAGATGTCATAACAATCATCATTGGTGCAAGAAAAATAATAGCTAATTATTGTGGCTTTTCCTTTTATTTCAGAGACTTGAATGAAGTTTTTTCATAACACTGTAACGTTTCTAAAATGTGTTATTCTTAAAAAAAATGTAAGTGTTGTTCTCAAAGTCTATGACTGCTTCTCTAACTATACCCACATACATAATTGTATAAGAATTCAGTAATAAGAAGATATTACAGGTAGCCCAAGTCAAACGTAATGTCACAGCTCAGTATGTATGTGTCTCAAAGTCTATGATTGCTTCTCTAACTATACCCACAAACATATCTGTATAAGAATTCAGTAAGAAGAAGATATTACAGGTAGCCCAAGTCAAACGTAATGTCACAGCGTGTCTCAAAGTCTACTATTGCTTCTCTAACTATACCCACATACATAACTGTATAAGAATTCAGTAATAAGAAGATATTACAGGTAGCCCAAGTCAAACGTAATGTCACAGCGTGTCTCAAAGTCTATGATTGCTTCTCTAACTATACTCACGTATATAATTGTATTAGAATTCAGTAATAAGAAGATATTACAGGTAGACCAAGACAAACGTAATGTCACAGCGTGTCTCAAAGTCAATGATAGCTTCTCTACCTATACCCACATACATATCTGTATAAGAATTCAGTAAGAAGAAGATATTACAGGTAGCCCAAGTCAAACGTAATATCACAGCTTGTCTCAAAGTCTACTATTGCTTCTCTAACTATACCCACACACATAACTGTATAAGAATTCAGTAATAAGAAGATATTACAGGTAGCCCAAGTCAAACGTAATGTCACAGCGTGTCTCAAAGTCTATGATTGCTTCTCTAACTATACTCACATATATAATTGTATTAGAATTCAGTAATAAGAAGATATTACAGGTAGCTCAAGTCAAAAGTAATGTCACAGCGAGTCTCAAAGTCTATGATTGCTTCTCTAACTATATCCGCATACATGACTGTATAAGAATGCAGTAATACGAATATATTACAGGTAGCCCAAGTCAAAAGTAATGTCACAGCGTTTCTCAAAGTCTATGATTGCTTCTCTAACTATACTCACATATATAATTGTATTAGAATTCAGTAATAAGAAGATATTACAGGTAGCTCAAGTCAAACGTAATGTCACAGCAAGTCTCAAAGTCAATGATTGCTTCTCTAACTATATCCGCATACATGACTGTATAAGAATGCAGTAATAAGAATATATTACAGGTAGACCAAGTCAAACGTAATGTCACAGCGTGTCTCAAAGTCTATGATTGCTTCTCTAACTATATCCGCATACATGACTGTATAAGAATGCAGTAATAAGAATATATTACAGGTAGAACAAGTCAAACGTAATGTTACAGCGTGTCTCAAAGTCTATGATTGCTTCTCTAACTATACTCACATATATAATTGTATTAGAATTCAGTAATAAGAAGATACTACAGGTAGCTCAAGTCAAACGTAATGTCACAGCGTGTCTCAAAGTGTATGATTGCTTCTCTAACTATATCCGCATACATGACTGTATAAGAATGCAGTAATAAGAATATATTACAGGTAGAACAAGTCAAACGTAAAGTCACAGCGTTTCTCAAAGTCTATGATTGCTTCTCTAACTATACTAACATACAGAGCTGTATAAGAATTCAGTAATAAGACGATATGAGAGGTAGACCAAGTCAAACGTATTGTCACAGCGTGTCTCAAAGTCAATGATTGCTTCTCTAACTATATCCGCATACATGACTGTATAAGAATGCAGTAATAAGAATATATTACAGGTAGACCAAGTCAAACGTAATGCCACAGCGTGTCTAAAAGTCTAGGATTGCTTCTATAGCTATACCAACATACATAGCTGTATACGAATTCAGTAATAAGAAAATATTACAGGTAGCCCAAGTCAAACGTAATGTCACAGCGTGTCTCAAAGTCTATGATTGCTTCTCTAACTATACCAACATACATAGCTGTATAAGAATTCAGTAATAAAAATATATTACAGGTAGCCCAAGTCAAACGTAATGTCACAGCGTGTCTCAAAATCTATGATTGCTTCTCTAATTATACCCACATACATAACTGTATAAGAATTCAGTAATAAGAATATATTACAGGTAGCCCAAGTCAAACGTAATGTCACAGCGTGTCTCAAAGTCTATGATTGCTTCTCTAACTATACCAACATACATAACTGTATACGAATTCAGTAATCAGAATATATTACAGGTAGACCAAGTCAAACGTAATGTCACAGCGTGTCTCAAAGTCTTGGATTGCTTCTCTAGCTATACCCACATGCATAACTGTATAGGAATTCAGTAATAGGAATATATTACAGGTAGCCTAGCCCAAGTCAAACGTAATGTCACAGCGTGTCTCAAAGTCTATGATTGCTTCTCTTACTATACCCACATACATAACTGTATAAGAATTCAGTAATAAGAATATATTACACGTAGACCAAGTCAAACGTAATGTCACAGCGTGACTCAAAGTCTATGACTGCTTCTCTAACTATACCAACATACATAACTGTATAAGAATTCAGTAATAAGAATATATTACAGGTAGCCCAAGGCAAACGTAATGTCACAGCGTGTCTCAAAGTCTATGATTGCTTCTCTAACTATACCAACATACATAACTGTATAAGAATTCAGTAATAAGAAGATATTACAGGTAGCCCAAGTCAAACGTAATGTCACAGCGTGTCTCAAAGTCTATGATTGATTCTCTAACTATACTCACATATATAATTGTATAAGAATTCAGTAATAAGAATATATTACAGGTAGACCAAGTCAAAAGTAATGTCACAGCGTGTCTCAAATCCTATGATTGCTTCTCTAACTATACCCACATACATAATTGTATTAGAATTCAGTAATAAGAAGATATTACAGGTAGCTCAAGTCAAACGTAATGTCACAGCGTGTCTCAAAGTCAATGATTGCTTCAACAACTATATCCGCATACATGACTGTATAAGAATTCAATAATAAGAAGATATTACAGGTAGACCAAGTCAAACGTAATGTCACAGCGTGTCTCAAAGTCTATGATTGCTTCTCTAACTATATCCGCATACATGACTGTATAAGAATGCAGTAATCAGAAGATATTACAGGTAGACCAAGTCAAACGTAATGTCACAGCGTGTCTCAAAGTCAACGATTGCTTCTCTAACTATATCCGCATACATGACTGTATAAGAATGCAGTAATAAGAATATATTACAGGTAGACCAAGTCAAACGTAATGTCACAGCGTGTCTCAAAGTCTATGATTGCTTCTCTAACTTTACTAACGTACAGAGCTGTATAAGAATTCAGTAATAAGAATATATTACAGGTAGCCCAAGTCAAACGTAATGTCACAGCGTGTCTCAAAATCTATGATTGCTTCTCTAATTATACCCACATACATAAATGTATAAGAATTCAGTAATAAGAATATATTACAGGTAGCCCAAGTCAAACGTAATGTCACAGGGTGTCTCAAAGTCTATGATTGCTTCTCTAACTATACCAACATACATAAATGTATAAGAATTCAGTAATAAGAATATATTACAGGTAGCCCAAGTCAAACGTAATGTCACAGCGTGTCTCAAAGTCTATGATTGCTTCTCTAACTATACCAACATACATAACTGTATAAGAATTCAGTAATAAGAATATATTACAGGTAGCCCAAGTCAAAAGTAATGTCACAGCGTGTCTCAAATCCTATGATTGCTTCTCCAACTATACCCACATACATAACTGTATTAGAATTCAGTAATAAGAAGATATTACAGGTAGCTCAAGTCAAACGTAATGTCACAGCGTGTCTCAAAGTCAATGATTGCTTCAACAGCTACATCCGCATACAAGACTGTATAAGAATGCAGTAATAAGAATATATTACAGGTAGACCAAGTCAAACGTAATGTCACAGCGTGTCTCAAAGTCTAGGATTGCTTCTCTAGCTATACCCACATACATAACTGTATAAGAATTCAGTAATAAGAATATATTACAGGTAGCCCAAGACAAACGTAATGTCACAGCGTGTCTCAAAATCTATGATTGCTTATCTAATTATACCCACATACATAACTGTATAAGAATTCAGTAATAAAAATATATTACAGGTAGCCCAAGTCAAACGTAATGTCACAGCGTGTCTCAAAGTCTATGATTGCTTCTCTAACTATACCAACATACATAACTGTATAAGAATTCAGTAATAAGAATATATTACAGGTAGCCCAAGTCAAACGTAATGTCACAGCGTGCCTCAAAGTCTATGATTACTTCTCTAACTATACCAACATACATAGCTGTATAAGAATTCAGTAATAAGAATATATTACAGGTAGCCCAAGTCAAACGTAATGTCAGAGCGTGTCTCAAAATCTATGATTGCTTATCTAATTATACCCACATACATAACTGTATAAGAATTCAGTAATAAGAATATATTACAGGTAGCCCAAGTCAAACGTAATGTCACAGCGTGTAGCAAAGTCTACGATTGCTTCTCTAACTATACCAACATACATAACTGTATAAGAATTCAGTAATAAGAATATATTAAGGTAGCCCAAGTGAAACGTAATGTCACAGCGTGTCTCAAAATCTATGATTGCTTCTCTAATTATACCAACATACATAACTGTATAAGAATTCAGTAATAAGAATATATTACAGGTAGCCCAAGTCAAACGTAATGTCACAGCGTGTCTCAGAGTCTATGATTGCTTCTCTAACTATACTAACATACATAACTGTATAAGAATTTAGTAATAAGAAAATATTGAAGGTAGACCAAGTCAAACGTAATGTCACAGCGTGTCTCAAAGTCTATGATTGCTTCTCTAACTATACCAACATATATAGCTGTATAAGAATTCAGTAATAGGAAGATATTACAGATAGACCAAGTCAAACGTAATGTCACAGCGTGTCTCAAAGTCTATGATTGCTTCTCTAACTATACCCACATACATAACTGTATAAGAATTCAGTAATAAGAATATATTACAGGTAGACCAAGTCAAACGTAATGTCACAGCGTGTCTCAAAATCTATGATTGCTTCTCTAACTATACCAACATACATAACTGTATAAGAATTCAGTAATAATAAGATATTACAGGTATCCTAAGTCAAACGTAATGTCACAGCGTGTCTCAAAGTCTACTATTGCTTCTCTAACTATACCCACATACATAACTGTATAAGAATTCAGTAATAAGAATATATTACAGGTAGCCCAAGTCAAACGTAATGTCACAGCGTGTCTCAAAATCTATGATTGCTTCTCTAATTATACCCACATACATAACTGTATAAGAATTCAGTAATAAGAATATATTACAGGTAGCCCAAGTCAAACGTAATGTCACAGCGTGTCTCAAAGTCTATGATTGCTTCTCTAACTATACCAACATACATAACTGTATACGAATTCAGTAATCAGAATATATTACAGGTAGACCAAGTCAAACGTAATGTCACAGCGTGTCTCAAAGTCTATGATTGCTTCTCTAACTATACCAACATACATAACTGTATAAGAATTCAGTAATAAGAAGATATTGCAGGTAGCCCAAGTCAAACGTAATGTCACAGCGTGTCTCAAAGTCTATGATTGATTCTCTATCTATACTCACATATATAATTATATAAGAATTCAGTAATAAGAATATATTACAGGTAGCCCAAGTCAAACGTAATGTCACAGCGTGTCTCAAAATCTATGATTGCTTCTCTAATTATACCCACATACATAACTGTATAAGAATTCAGTAATAAGAATATATTACAGGTAGCCCAAGTCAAACGTAATGTCACAGCGTGTCTCAAAATCTATGATTGCTTCTCTAATTATACCCACATACATAACTGTATAAGAATTCAGTAATAAGAATATATTACAGGTAGCCCAAGGCAAATGTAATATCACAGCGTGTCTCAAAGTCTATGATTGCTTCTCTAACTATACCAACATACATAACTGTATAAGAATTCAGTAATAAGAAGATATTGCAGGTAGCCCAAGTCAAACGTAATGTCACAGCGTGTCTCAAAGTCTATGATTGATTCTCTATCTATACTCACATATATAATTGTATAAGAATTCAGTAATAAGAATATATTACAGGTAGCCCAAGTCCAACGTAATGTCACAGCGTGTCTCAAATCCTATGATTGCTTCTCTAACTATACCCACATACATAGCTGTATTAGAATTCAGTAATAAGAAGATATTACAGGTACCTCAAGTCAAACGTAATGTCACAGCGTGTCTCAAAGTCAATGATTGCTTCAACAACTATATCCGCATACATGACTGTATAAGAATGCAGTAATTAGAATATATTACAGGTAGACCAAGTCAATCGTAATGTCACAGCGTGTCTCAAAGTCTTGGATTGCTTCTCTAACTATACCAACATACATAGCTGTATAAGAATTCAGTAATAAGAATATATTACAGGTAGACCAAGTCAAACGTAATGTCACAGCGTGTCTCAAAGTCTTGGATTGCTTCTGTAGCTATACCCACATACATAACTGTATAAGAATTCAGTAATAGGAATATATTACAGGTAGCACAAGTCAAACGTAATGTCACAGCGTGTCTCAAAGTCTATGATTGCTTCTCTTACTATACCCGCATACATAACTGTATAAGAATTCAGTAATAAGAATATATTACACGTAGACCAAGTCAAACGTAATGTCACAGCGTGCCTCAAAGTCTATGATTACTTCTCTAACTATACCAACATACATAGCTGTATAAGAATTCAGTAATAAGAATATATTACAGGTAGACCAAGTCAAACGTAATGTCACAGCGTGTCTCAAAATCTATGATTGCTTCTCTAACTATACCAACATACATAACTGTATAAGAATTAAGTAATAATAAGATATTACGGGTATCCTAAGTCAAACGTAATGTCACAGCGTGTCTCAAAGTCTACTATTGCTTCTCTAACTATACCCACATACATAACTGTATAAGAATTCAGTAATAAGAATATATTACAGGTAGCCCAAGTCAAACGTAATGTCACAGCGTGTCTCAAAATCTATGATTGCTTCTCTAACTATACCCACATACATAACTGTATAAGAATTCAGTAATAAGAATATATTACAGGTAGCCCAAGTCAAACGTAATGTCACAGCGTGTCTCAAAGTCTATGCTTGCTTCTCTAACTATACCAACATACATAACTGTATAAGAATTCAGTAATAAGAATAAATTACAGGTAGCCCAAGGCAAACGTATTGTCACAGCGTGTCTCAAAGTCTATGATTGCTTCTCTAAATATACCAACATACATAACTGTATAAGAATTCAGTAATAAGAAGATATTACAGGTAGCCCAAGTCAAACGTAATGTCACGGCGTGTTTCAAAGTCTATGATTGATTCTCTAACTATACTCACATATATAATTGTATAAGAATTCAGTAATAAGAATATATTACAGGTAGCCTAAGTCAAAAGTAATGTCACAGCGTGTCTCAAATCCTATGATTGCTTCTCTAACTATACCCGCATACATAACTGTATTAGAATTCAGTAATAAGAAGATATTACAGGTAGCTCAAGTCAAACGTAATGTCACAGCGTGTCTCAAAGTCAATGATTGCTTCAACAGCTATATCCGCATACTTGACTGTATAAGAATGCAGTAATAAGAATATATTACAGGTAGACCAATTCAAACGTAATGTCACAGCGTGTCTCAAAGTCTTGGATTGCTTCTCTAGCTATACCCACATACATAACTGTATAAGAATTCAGTAATAGGAATATATTACAGGTAGCCCAAGTCCAACGTAATGTCACAGCGTGTCTCAAATCCTATGATTGCTTCTCTAACTATACCCACATACATAGCTGTATTAGAATTCAGTAATAAGAAGATATTACAGGTACCTCAAGTCAAACGTAATGTCACAGCGTGTCTCAAAGTCAACGATTGCTTCAACAACTATATCCGCATACATGACTGTATAAGAATTCAGTAATAAGAAGATATTACAGGTAGACCAAGTTAAACGTAGTGTCACAGCGTGTCTCAAAGTCTATGATTGCTTCTCTAACTATATCCGCATACATGACTGTATAAGAATGCAGTAATCAGAATATATTACACGTAGACTATGTCAAACGTAGTGTCACAGCGCTTCTCAAAGTCTATGATTGCTTCTCTAACTATACTAACATACAGAGCTGTATAAGAATTCAGTAATAAGAAGATATTACAGGTAGACCAAGTCAAACGTAATGTCTCAGCGTGTCTCAAAGTCAATGATTACTTCTCTAACTATATCCGCATACATGACTGTATAAGAATGCAGTAATAACAATATATTACAGGTAGACGAAGTCAAACGTAATGTCACAGCGTGTCTCAAAGTCTATGATTGCTTCTCTAACTATACTCACATATATAATTGTATTAGAATTCAGTAATAAGAAGATATTACAGGTAGCTCAAGTCAAACGTAATGTCACAGCGAGTCTCAAAGTCTATGATTGCTTCTCTAACTATATCCGCATACATGACTGTATAATAATGCAGTAATAAGAATATATTACAGGTACACCAAGTCAAACGTAATGTCACAGGGTTTCTCAAAGTCTATGATTGCTTCTCTAACTATACTAACATACATAGCTGTATAAGAATTCAGTAATAAGAGGATATTGCAGGTAGACCAAGTCAAATGTAATGTCACAGCGTGTCTCAAAGTCAATGATTGCTTCTCTAACTATATCCACATACATGACTGTTTAATAATTCAGTAATAATAAGATATTACAGGTATCCCAAGTGAAACGTAATGTCACAGCGTGTCTCAAAGTCAATGATTGCTTCAACAACTATATCCGCATACATGACTGTATAAGAATGCAGTAATTAGAATATATTACAGGTAGTCCAAGTCAAACGTAATGTCACAGCGTGTCTCAAAGTCTTGGATTGCTTCTCTAACTATACCAACATACATAGCTGTATAAGAATTCAGTAATAAGAATATATTACAGGTAGACCAAGTCAAACGTAATGTCACAGCGTGTCTCAAAGTCTTGGATTGCTTCTCTAGCTATACCCACATACATAACTGTATAAGAATTCAGTAATAGGAATATATGACAGGTAGCCCAAGTCAAACGTAATGTCATAGCGTGTCCCAAAGTCTATGATTGCTTCTCTTACTATACCCACATACATAACTGTATAAGAATTCAGTGATAAGAATATATTACAGGTAGCCCAAGGCAAACGTAATGTCACAGCGTGTCTCAAAGTCTATGATTGCTTCTCTAACTATACCAACATACATAACTGTATAAGAATTCAGTAATAAGAAGATATTACAGGTAGCCCAAGTCAAACGTAATGTCACAGCGTGTCTCAAAGTCTATGATTGATTCTCTAACTATACTCACATATATAATTGTATAAGAATTCAGTAATAAGAATATATTACAGGTAGCCCAAGTCAAACGTAATGTCACAGCGTGTCTCAAATCCTATGATTGCTTCTCTAACTATACCCACATACATAACTGTATTAGAATTCAGTAATAAGAAGATATTACAGGTAGCTCAAGTCAAACGTAATGTCACAGCGTGCCTCAAAGTCAATGATTGCTTCAACAGCTATATCCGCATACATGACTGTATAAGAATGCAGTAATGAGAATATATTACAGGTAGCCCAAGTCAAACGTAATGTCACAGCGTGCCTCAAAGTCTATGATTACTTCTCTAACTATACCAACATACATAGCTGTATAAGAATTCCGTAATAAGAATATATTACAGGTAGCCCAAGACAAACGTAATGTCAAAGCGTGTCTCAAAATCTATGATTGCTTATCTAATTATACCCACATACATAACTGTATAAGAATTCAGTAACAAAAATATATTACAGGTAGCCCAAGTCAAACGTAATGTCACAGCGTCTCTCAAAGTCTATGATTGCTTCTCTAACTATACCAACATACATAACTGTATAAGAATTCAGTAATAAGAATATATTACAGGTAGCCCAAGTCAAACGTAATGTCACAGCGTGCCTCAAAGTCTATGATTACTTCTCTAACTATACCAACATACATAGCTGTATAAGAATTCAGTGATAAGAATATATTACAGGTAGCCCAAGTCAAACGTAATGTCACAGCGTGTCTCAGAGTCTATGATTGCTTCTCTAACTATACTAACATACATAACTGTATAAGAATTCAGTAATAAGAAAATATTGCAGGTAGACCAAGTCAAACGTAATGTCACAGCGTGTCTCAAAGTCTATGATTGCTTCTCTAACTATACCAACATATATAGCTGTATAAGAATTCAGTAATAGGAAGATAATACAGATAGACCAAGTCAAACGTAATGTCACAGCGTGTCTCAAAGTCTATGATTGCTTCTCTAACTATTTCCACATACATAACTGTATAAGAATTCAGTAATAAGAATATATTACAGGTAGACCAAGTCAAACGTAATGTCACAGCGTGTCTCAAAATCTATGATTGCTTCTCTAACTATACCAACATACATAACTGTATACGAATTCAGTAATAATAAGATATTACAGGTATCCTAAGTCAAACGTAATGTCACAGCGTGTCTCAAAGTCTACTATTGCTTCTCTAACTATACCCACATACATAACTGTATAAGAATTCAGTAATAAGAATATATTACAGGTAGCCCAAGTCAAACGTAATGTCACAGCGTGTCTCAAAATCTATGATTGCTTCTCTAATTATACCCACATACATAACTGTATAAGAATTCAGTAATAAGAATATATTACAGGTAGCCCAAGTCAAACGTAATGTCACAGCGTGTCTCAAAGTCTATGCTTGCTTCTCTAACTATACCAACATACATAACTGTATAAGAATTCAGTAATAAGAATATATTACAGGTAGCCCAAGGCAAACGTAATGTCACAGCGTGTCTCAAAGTCTATGATTGCTCCTCTAACTATACCAACATACATAACTGTATAAGAATTCAGTAATAAGAAGATATTGCAGGTAGCCCAAGTCAAACGTAATGTCACAGCGTGTCTCAAAGTCTATGATTGATTCTCTATCTATACTCACATATATAATTGTATAAAAATTCAGTAATAAGAATATATTACAGGTAGCCCAAGTCCAACGTAATGTCACAGCGTGTCTCAAATCCTATGATTGCTTCTCTAACTATACCCACATACATAGCTGTATTAGAATTCAGTAATAAGAAGATATTACAGGTACCTCAAGTCAAACGTAATGTCACAGCGTGTCTCAAAGTCAATGATTGCTTAAACAACTATATCCGCATACATGACTGTATAAGAATTCAGTAATAAGAAGATATTACAGGTAGACGAAGTCAAACGTAGTGTCACAGCGTGTCTCAAAGTCTATGATTGCTTCTCTAACTATATCCGCATACATGACTGTATAAGAATGCAGTAATCAGAATATATTACAGGTAGACAATGTCAAACGTAGTGTCACAGCGTTTCTCAAAGTCTATGATTGCTTCTCTAACTATACTAACATACAGAGCTGTATAAGAATTCAGTAATAAGAAGATATTACAGGTAGACCAAGTCAAACGTAATGTCACAGCGTGTCTCAAAGTCAATGATTAATTCTCTAACTATACCCGCATACATGACTGTATAAGAATGCAGTAATAACAATATATTACAGGTAGACCAAGTCAAACGTAATGTCACAGCGTGTCTCAAAGTCTATGATTGCTTCTCTAACTATACTCACATATATAATTGTATTAGAATTCAGTAATAAGAAGATACTACAGGTAGCTCAAGTCAAACGTAATGTCACAGCGAGTCTCAAAGTCTATGATTGCTTCTCTAACTATATCCGCATACATGACTGTATAATAATTCAGTAACAATAAGATATTACAGGTATCCCAAGTCAAACGTAATGTCACAGCGTTTCTCAAAGTCTATGATTGCTTCTCTAACTATACTAACATACATAGCTGTATATGAATTCAGTAATAAGAGGATATTGCAGGTAGACCAAGTCAAACGTAATTTCACAGCGTGTCTCAAAGTCAATGATTGCTTCTCTAACTATATCCACATACATGATTGTATAATAATTCAGTAATAATAAGATATTACAGGTATCCCAAGTCAAACGTAATGTCACAGCGTGTCTCAAAGTCTACTATTGCTTCTCTAACTATACCCACATACATAACTGTATAAGAATTCAGTAATAAGAATATATTACAGGTAGCCCAAGGCAAACGTAATGTCACAGGGTGTCTCAAAGTCTATTATTGCTTCTCTAATTATACCAACATACATAACTGTATAACAATTCAGTAATAAGAAGATATTACAGGTAGCCCAAGTCAAACGTAATGTCACAGCGTGTCTCAAAGTCTATGATTGATTCTCTAACTATACTCACATATATAATTGTATAAGTATTCAGTAATAAGAATATATTGCAGGTAGCCCAAGTCAAACGTAATGTCACAGCGTGTCTCAAATCCTATGATTGCTTCTCTAACTATACCCACATACATAACTGTATTAGAATTCAGTAATAAGAAGATATTACAGGTAGGTCAAGTCAAACGTAATGTCACAGCGTGTCTCAAAGTCTTGGATTGCTTCTCTAACTTTCCAACATACATAGCTGTACAAGAATTCAGTAATAAGAATATATTACAGGTAGACCAAGTCAAACGTAATGTCACAGCGTGTCTCAAAGTCTTGGATTGCTTCTCTAGCTATACCCACATACATAACTGTATAAGAATTCAGTAATAGGAATATATTACAGGTAGCCCAAGTCAAATGTAATGTCACAGCGTGTCTCAAAGTCTATGATTGCTTCTCTTACTATACCCACATACATAACTGTATAAGAATTCAGTAATAAGAATATATTACACGTAGCCCAAGTCAAACGTAATGTCACAGCGTGTCCCAAAGTCTATAATTGATTCTCTAACTATACTCACATATATAATTGTATAAGAATTCAGTAATAAGAATATATTACAGGTAGCCCAAGTCAAACGTAAAGTCACAGCGTGTCTCAAATCCTATGATTGCTTCTCTAACTATACCCACATACATAACTGTATTAGAATTTAGTAATAAGATGTATTACAGGTAGCTCAAGTCAAACGTAATGTCACAGCGTGCCTCAAAGTCAATGATTGCTTCAACAACTATATCCGCATACATGACTGTTTAAAAATGCAGTAATAAGAATATATTACAGGTAGCCCAAGTCAAACGTAATGTCACAGCGTGCCTCAAAGTCTATGATTACTTCTCTAACTATGCCAACATACATATCTTTATAAGAATTCAGTAATAAGAATATATTACAGGTAGCCTAAGACAAACGTAATGTCACAGCGTGTCTCAAAATCTATGATTGTTTATCTAATTATACCCACATACATAACTGTATAAGAATTCAGTAATAAGAATATATTACAGGTAGCCCAAGTCAAACGTAATGTCACAGCGTGTCTCAAAGTCTATGATTGCTTCTCTAACTACACCAACATACATAACTGTATAAGAATTCAGTAATAAGAATATATTACAGGTAGCCCAAGTCAAACGTAATGTCACAGCGTGCCTCAAAGTCTATGATTACTTCTCTAACTATACGAACATACATAGCTGTATAAGAATTCAGTAATAAGAATATATTACAGGTAGACCAAGTCAAACGTAATGTCACAGCGTTTCTCAAAATCTATGACTGCTTCTCTAACTATACAAACATACATAACTGTATAAGAATTCAGTAATAATAAGATATTACGGGTATCCTAAGTCAAACGTAATGTCACAGCGTGTCTCAAAGTCTACTATTGCTTCTCTAACTATACCCACATACATAACTGTATTAGAATTCAGTAATAAGAATATATTACAGGTAGCCCAAGTCAAACGTAATGTCACAGCGTGTCTCAAAATCTATGATTGCTTCTCTAACTATACCCACATACATAACTGTATAAGAATTCAGTAATAAGAATATATTACAGGTAGCCCAAGTCAAACGTAATGTCACAGCGTGTCTCAAAGTCTATGCTTGCTTCTCTAACTATACCAACATACATAACTGTATAAGAATTCAGTAATAAGAATAAATTTCAGGTAGCCCAAGGCAAACGTAATGTCACAGCGTGTCTCAAAGTCTATGATTGCTTCTCTAACTATACCAACATACATAACTGTATAAGAATTCAGTAATAAGAAGATATTACAGGTAGCCCAAGTCAAACGTAATGTCACAGCGTGTTTCAAAGTCTATGATTGATTCTCTAACTATACTCACATATATAATTGTATAAGAATTCAGTAATAAGAATATATTACAGGTAGCCTAAGTCAAAAGTAATGTCACAGCGTGTCTCAAATCCTATGATTGCTTCTCTAACTATACCCGCATACATAACTGTATTAGAATTCAGTAATAAGAAGATATTACAGGTAGCTCAAGTCAAACGTAATGTCACAGCGTGTCTCAAAGTCAATGATTGCTTCAACAGCTATATCCGCATACATGACTGTATAAGAATGCAGTAATAAGAATATATTACAGGTAGACCAATTCAAACGTAATGTCACAGCGTGTCTCAAAGTCTTGGATTGCTTCTCTAGCTATACCCACATACATAACTGTATAAGAATTCAGTAATAGGAATATATTACAGGTAGCCCAAGTCCAACGTAATGTCACAGCGTGTCTCAAATCCTATGATTGCTTCTCTAACTGTACCCACATACATAGCTGTATTAGAATTCAGTAATAAGAAGATATTACAGGTACCTCAAGTCAAACGTAATGTCACAGCGTGTCTCAAAGTCAATGGTTGCTTCAACAACTATATCCGCATACATGACTGTATAAGAATTCAGTAATAAGAAGATATTACAGGTAGACCAAGTCAAACGTAGTGTCACAGCGTGTCTCAAAGTCTATGATTGCTTCTCTAACTATATCCGCATACATGACTGTATAAGAATGCAGTAATCAGAATATATTACAGGTAGACTATGTCAAACGTAGTGTCACAGCGTTTCTCAAAGTCTATGATTGCTTCTCTAACTATACTAACATACAGAGCTGTATAAGAATTCAGTAATAAGAAGATATTACAGGTAGACCAAGTCAAACGTAATGCCACAGCGTGCCTCAAAGTCAATGATTACTTCTCTAACTATATCCGCATACATGACTGTATAAGAATGCAGTAATAACAATATATTACAGGTAGACAAAGTCAAACGTAATGTCACAGCGTGTCTCAAAGTCTATGATTGCTTCTCTAACTATACTCACATATATAATTGTATTAGAATTCAGTAATAAGAAGATATTACAGGTAGCTCAAGTCAAACGTAATGTCACAGCGAGTCTCAAAGTCTATGATTGCTTCTCTAACTATATCCGCATACATGACTGTATAAGAATGCTGTAATAAGAATATATTACAGGTACACCAAGTCAAACGTAATGCCACAGCGTTTCTCAAAGTCTATGATTGCTTCTCTAACTATACTAACATACATAGCTGTATAAGAATTCAGTAATAAGAGGATATTGCAGGTAGACCAAGTCAAATGTAATGTCACAGCGTGTCTCAAAGTCAATTATTGCTTCTCTATCTATATCCACATACATGACTGTATAATAATTCAGTAATAATAAGATATTACAGGTATCCCAAGTCAAACGTAATGTCACAGCGTGTCTCAAAGTCAATGATTGCTTCAACAACTATATCCGCATACATGACTGTATAAGAATGCAGTAATTAGAATATATTACAGGTAGTCCAAGTCAAACGTAATGTCATAGCGTGTCTCAAAGTCTATGATTGCTTCTCTTACTATACCCACATACATAACTGTATAAGAATTCAGTAATAAGAATATATTACACGTAGACCAAGTCAAACGTAATATCACAGCGTGACTCAAAATCTATGACTGCTTCTCTAACTATACCAACATACATAACTGTATAAGAATTCAGTAATAAGAATATATTACAGGTAGCCCAAGGCAAACGTAATGTCACAGCGTGTCTCAAAGTCTATGATTGCTTCTCTAACTATACCAACATACATAACTGTATAAGAATTCAGTAATAAGAAGATATTACAGGTAGCCCAAGTCAAACGTAATGTCACAGCGTGTCTCAAAGTCTATGATTGATTCTCTAACTATACTCACATATATAATTGTATAAGAATTCAGTAATAAGAATATATTACAGGTAGCCCAAGTCAAACGTAATGTCACAGCGTGTCTCAAATCCTATGATTGCTTCTCTATCTATACCCACATACATAACTGTATTAGAATTCAGTAATAAGAAGATATTACAGGTAGCTCAAGTCAAACGTAATGTCACAGCGTGCCTCAAAGTCAATGATTGCTTCTCTAACTATACCAACATACATAACTGTATAAGAATTCAGTAATAAGAATATATTACAGGTAGCCCAAGTCAAACGTAATGTCACAGCGTGCCTCAAAGTCTATGATTACTTCTTTAACTATACCAACATACATAGCTGTATAAGAATTCAGTAATAAGAATATATTACAGGTAGCCCAAGTCAAACGTAATGTCACAGCGTGTCTCAAAATCTATGATTGCTTATCTAATTATACCCACATACATAACTGTATAAGAATTCAGTAATAAGAATATATTACAGGTAGCCCAAGTCAAACGTAATGTCACAGCGTGTCGCAAAGTCTATGATTGCTTCTCTAACTATACCAACATACATAACTGTATAAAAATTCAGTAATAAGAATATATTACAGGTAGCCCAAGTGAAACGTAATGTCACAGCGTGTCTCAAAATCTATGATTGCTTCTCTAATTATACCCACATACATAACTGTATAAGAATTCAGTAATAAGAATATATTACAGGTAGCCCAAGTCAAACGTAATGTCACAGCGTGTCTCAGAGTCTATGATTGCTTCTCTAACTATACTAACATACATAACTGTATAAGAATTCAGTAATAAGAAAATATTGCAGGTAGACCACGTCAAACGTAATGTCACAGCGTGTCTCAAAGTCTATGATTGCTTCTCTAACTATACCAACATATATAGCTGTATAAGAATTCAGTAATAGGAAGATATTACAGATAGACCAAGTCAAACGTAATGTCACAGCGTGTCTCAACGTCTATGATTGCTTCTCTAACTATACCCACATACATAACTGTATAAGAATTCAGTAATAAGAATATATTACAGGTAGACCAAGTCAAACGTAATGTCACAGCGTGTCTCAAAATCTATGATTGCTTCTCTAGCTATACCAACATACATAACTGTATAAGAATTCAGTAATAATAAGATATTACAGGTATCCTAAGTCAAACGTAATGTCACAGCGTGTCTCAAAGTCTACTATTGCTTCTCTAGCTATACCCACATACATAACTGTATAAGAATTCAGTAATAAGAATATATTACAGGTAGCCCAAGTCAAACGTAATGTCACAGCGTGTCTCAAAATCTATGATTGCTTCTCTAATTATACCCACATACATAACTGTATAAGAATTCAGTAATAAGAATATATTACAGGTAGCCCAAGTCAAACGTAATGTCACAGCGTGTCTCAAAGTCTATGCTTGCTTCTCTAACTATACCAACATACATAACTGTATAAGAATTCAGTAATAAGAATATATTACAGGTAGCCCAAGTCCAACGTAATGTCACAGCGTGTCTCAAATCCTATGATTGCTTCTCTAACTATACCCACATACATAGCTGTATTAGAATTCAGTAATAAGAAGATATTACAGGTCCCTCAAGTCAAACGTAATGTCACAGCGTGTATCAAAGTCAATGATTGCTTCAACAACTATATCCGCATACATGACTGTATAAGAATTCAGTAATAAGAAGATATTACAGGTAGACCAAGTCAAACGTAGTGTCACAGCGTGTCTCAAAGTCTATGATTGCTTCTCTAACTATATCCGCATACATGACTGTATAAGAATGCAGTAATCAGAATATATTACAGGTAGACTATGTCAAACGTAGTGTCACAGCGTTTCTCAAAGTCTATGATTGCTTCTCTAACTATACTAACATACAGAGCTGTATAAGAATTCAGTAATAAGAAGATATTACAGGTAGACCAAGTCAAACGTAATGTCACAGCGTGTCTCAAAGTCAATGATTAATTCTCTAACTATACCCGCATACATGACTGTATAAGAATGCAGTAATAACAATATATTACAGGTAGACCAAGTCAAACGTAATGTCACAGCGTGTCTCAAAGTCTATGATTGCTTCTCTAACTATACTCACATATATAATTGTTTTAGAATTCAGTAATAAGAAGATATTACAGGTAGCTCAAGTCAAACGTAATGTAACAGCGAGTCTCAAAGTCTATGATTGCTTCTCTAACTATATCCGCATACATGACTGTATAAGAATGCAGTAATAAGAATATATTACAGGTAGACCAAGTCAAACGTAATGTCACAGCGTGTCTCAAAGTCTATGATTGCTTCTCTAACTATACTCACATATATCATTGTATTAGAATTCAGTAATAAGAAGATATTACAGGTAGCTCAAGTCAAACGTAATGTCACAGCGAGTCTCAAAGTCTATGATTGCTTCTCTAACTCTATCCGCATACATGACTGTATAAGAATGCAGTAATAAGAATATATTACAGGTACACCAAGTCAAACGTAATGTCACAGAGTTTCTCAAAGTCTATGATTGCTCCTCTAACTATACTAACATATATAGCTGTATAAGAATTCAGTAATAAGAGGATATTGCAGGTAGACCAAGTCTAACGTAATGTCACAGCGTGTCTCAAAGTCAATGATTGCTTCTCTAACTATATCCACATACATGACTGTATAATAATTCAGTAATAATAAGATATTACAGGTATCCCAAGTCAAACGTAATGTCACAGCGTGTCTCAAAGTCTACTATTGCTTCTCTAACTATACCCACATACATAACTGTATAAGAATTCAGTAATAAGAATATATTACAGGTAGCCCAAGGCAAACGTAATGTCACAGCGTGTCTCAAATCCTATGATTGCTTCTCTAATTATACCAACATACATAACTGTATAAGAATTCAGTAGTAAGAAGATATTACAGGTAGCCCAAGTCAAACGTAATGTCACAGCGTGTCTCAAAGTCAATGATTGCTTCAACAACTATATCCGCATACATGATTGTATAAGAATGCAGTAATTAGAATATATTACAGGTAGACCAAGTCAATCATAATGTCACAGCGTGTCTCAAAGTCTTGGATTGCTTCTCTAACTATACCAACATACATAGCTGTATAAGAATTCAGTAATAAGAATATATTACAGGTAGACCAAGTCAAACGTAATGTCATAGCGTGTCTCAAAGTCTTGGATTGCTTCTCTAGCTATACCCACATACATAACTGTATAAGAATTCAGTAATAGGAATATATTACAGGTAGCCCAAGTGAAACGTAATGTCACAGCGTGTCTCAAAGTCTATGATTGCTTCTCTTACTATACCCACATACGTAACTGTATAAGAATTCAGTAATAAGAATATATTACACGTAGACCAAGTCAAACGTAATGTCACAGCTTGACTCAAAATCTATGACTGCTTCTCTAACTATACCAACATACATAACTGTATAAGAATTCAGTAATAAGAATATACTACAGGTAGCCCAAGGCAAACGTAATGTCACAGCGTGTCTCAAAGTCTATGATTGATTCTCTAACTATACTCACATATATAATTGTATAAGAATTCAGTAATAAGAATATATTACAGGTAGCCCAAGTCAAACGTAATGTCACAGCGTGTCTCAAATCCTATGATTGCTTCTCTAACTATACCCACATACATAACTGTATTAGAATTTAGTAATAAGATGTATTACAGGTAGCTCAAGTCAAACGTGATGTCATAGCGTGTCTCAAAGTCTTGGATTGCTTCTCTAGCTATACCCACATACATAACTGTATAAGAATTCAGTAATAAGAATATATTACAGGTAGCCCAAGTCAAACGTAATGTCACAGCGTGCCTCAAAGTCTATGATTACTTCTCTAACTATACCATCATACATAGCTGTATAAGAATTCAGTAATAAGAATATATTACAGGTAGCCCAAGACAAACGTAATGTCACAGCGTGTCTCAAAATCTACGATTGCTTATCTAATTATACCCACATACATAACTGTATAAGAATTCAGTAATACAAATATATTACAGGTAGCCCAAGTCAAACGTAATGTCACAGCGTGTCTCAGAGTCTATGATTGCTTCTCTAACTATACTAACATACATAACTGTATAAGAATTCAGTAATACGAAAATATTGCAGGTAGACCAAGTCAAACGTAATGACACAGCGTGTCTCAAAGTCTATGATTGCTTCTCTAACTATACCAACATATATAGCTGTATAAGAATTCAGTAATAGGAAGATATTACAGATAGACCAAGTCAAACGTAATGTCACAGCGTGTCTCAAAGTCTATGATTGCTTCTCTAACTATACCCACATACATAACTGTATAAGAATTCAGTAATAAGAATATATTACAGGTAGACCAAGTCAAACGTAATGTCACAGCGTGTCTCAAAATCTATGATTGCTTCTCTAACTATACCAACATACATAACTGTATAAGAATTCAGTAATAATAAGATATTACAGGTATCCTAAGTCAAACGTAATGTCACAGCGTGTCTCAAAGTCTACTATTGCTTCTCTAACTATACCCACATACATAACTGTATAAGAATTCAGTAATAAGAATATATTACAGGTAGCCCAAGTCAAACGTAATGTCACAGCGTGTCTCAAAATCTATGATTGCTTCTCTAATTATACCCACATACATAACTGTATAAGAATTCAGTAATAAGAATATATTACAGGTAGCCCAAGTCAAACGTAATGTCACAGCGTGTCTCAAAGTCTATGCTTGCTTCTCTAACTATACCAACATACATAACTGTATAAGAATTCAGTAATAAGAATATATTACAGGTAGCCCAAGTCAAACGTAATGTCACAGCGTGTCTCAAATCCTATGATTGCTTCTCTAACTATACCCACATACATAGCTGTATTAGAATTCAGTAATAAGAAGATATTACAGGTCCCTCAAGTCAAACGTAATGTCACAGCGTGTCTCAAAGTCAATGATTGCTTCAACAACTATATCCGCATACATGACTGTATAAGAATTCAGTAATAAGAAGATATTACAGGTAGACCAAGTCAAACGTAGTGTCACAGCGTGTCTCAAAGTCTATGATTGCTTCTCTAACTATATCCGCATACATGACTGTATAAGAATGCAGTAATCAGAATATATTACAGGTAGACTATGTCAAACGTAGTGTCACAGCGTTTCTCAAAGTCTATGATTGCTTCTCAAACTATACTAACATACAGAGCTGTATAAGAATTCAGTAATAAGAAGATATTACAGGTAGACCAAGTCAAACGTAATGTCACAGCGTGTCTCAAAGTCAATGATTAATTCTCTAACTGTACCCGCATACATGACTGTATAAGAATGCAGTAATAACAATATATTACAGGTAGACCAAGTCAAAAGTAATGTCACAGCGTGTCTCAAAGGCTATGATTGCTTCTCTAACTATACTCACATATATAATTGTATTAGAATTCAGTAATAAGAAGATATTACAGGGAGCTCAAGTCAAACGTAATGTCACAGCGATTCTCAAAGTCTATGATTGCTTCTCTAACTATATCCGCATACATGACTGTATAAGAATGCAGTAATAAGAATATATTACAGGTAGACCAAGTCAAACGTAATGTCACAGCGTGTCTCAAAGTCTATGATTGCTTCTCTAACTATACTCACATATATAATTGTATTAGAATTCAGTAATAAGAAGATATTACATGTAGCTCAAGTCAAACGTAATGTCACAGCGAGTCTCAAAGTCTATGATTGCTTCTCTAACTCTATCCGCATACATGACTGTATAAGAATGAAGTAATAAGAATATATTACAGGTACACCAAGTCAAACGTAATGTCACAGCGTTTCTCAAAGTCTATGATTGCTCCTCTAACTATACTAACATATATAGCTGTATAAGAATTCAGTAATAAGAGGATATTGCAGGTAGACCAAGTCTAACGTAATGTCACAGCGTGTCTCAAAGTCAATGATTGCTTCTCTAACTATATCCACATACATGACTGTATAATAATTCAGTAATAATAAGATATTACAGGTATCCCAAGTCAAACGTAATGTCACAGCGTGTCTCAAAGTCTACTATTGCTTCGCTAACTATACCCACATACATAACTGTATAAGAATTCAGTAATAAGAATATATTACAGGTAGCCCAAGGCAAACGTAATGTCACAGCGTTTCTCAAATCCTATGATTGCTTCTCTAATTATACCAACATACATAACTGTATAAGAATTCAGTAATAAGAAGATATTACAGGTAGCCCAAGTCAAACGTAATGTCACAGCGTGTCTCAAAGTCAATGATTGCTTCAACAACTATATCCGCATACATGACTGTATAAGAATGCAGTAATTAGAATATATTACAGGTAGACCAAGTCAATCATAATGTCACAGCGTGTCTCAAAGTCTTGGATTGCTTCTCTAACTATACCAACATACATAGCTGTATAAGAATTCAGTAATAAGAATATATTACAGGTAGACCAAGTCAAACGTAATGTCATAGCGTGTCTCAAAGTCTTGGATTGCTTCTCTAGCTATACCCACATACATAACTGTATAAGAATTCAGTAATAGGAATATATTACAGGTAGCCCAAGTGAAACGTAATGTCACAGCGTGTCTCAAAGTCTATGATTGCTTCTCTTACTATACCCACATACATAACTGTATAAGAATTCAGTAATAAGAATATATTACACGTAGACCAAGTCAAACGTAATGTCACAGCGTGACTCAAAATCTATGACTGCTTCTCTAACTATACCAACATACATAACTGTATAAGAATTCAGTAATAAGAATATATTACAGGTAGCCCAAGGCAAACGTAATGTCACAGCGTGTCTCAAAGTCTATGATTGATTCTCTAACTATACTCACATATATAATTGTATAAGAATTCAGTAATAAGAATATATTACAGGTAGCCCAAGTCAAACGTAATGTCACAGCGTGTCTCAAATCCTATGATTGCTTCTCTAACTATACCCACATACATAACTGTATTAGAATTTAGTAATAAGATGTATTACAGGTAGCTCAAGTCAAACGTAATGTCACAGCGTGCCTCAAAGTCAATGATTGCTTCAACAACTATATCCGCATACATGACTGTATAAAAATGCAGTAATAAGAATATATTACAGGTAGCCCAAGTCAAACGTAATGTCACAGCGTGCCTCAAAGTCTATGATTACTTCTCTAACTATACCATCATACATAGCTGTATAAGAATTCAGTAATAAGAATATATTACAGGTAGCCCAAGACAAAAGTAATGTCACAGCGTGTCTCAAAATCTATGATTGCTTATCTAATTATACCCACATACATAACTGTATAAGAATTCAGTAATAAGAATATATTACAGGTAGCCCAAGTCAAACGTAATGTCACAGCGTGTCTCAAAGTCTATGATTGATTCTCTAACTATACTCACATATATAATTGTATAAGAATTCAGTAATAAGAATATATTACAGGTAGCCCAAGTCAAACGTAATGTCACAGCGTGTCTCAAATCCTATGATTGCTTCTCTAACTATACCCACATACATAACTGTATTAGAATTTAGTAATAAGATGTATTACAGGTAGCTCAAGTCAAACGTAATGTCACAGCGTGCCTCAAAGTCAATGATTGCTTCAACAACTATATCCGCATACATGACTGTATAAAAATGCAGTAATAAGAATATATTACAGGTAGCCCAAGTCAAACGTAATGTCACAGCGTGTCGCAAAGTCTATGATTGCTTCTCTAACTATACGAACATACATAACTGTATAAGAATTCAGTAATAAGAATATATTACAGGTAGCCCAAGTGAAACGTAATGTCACAGCGTGTCTCAAAATCTATGATTGCTTCTCTAATTATACCCACATACATAACTGTATAAGAATTCAGTAATAAGAATATATTACAGGTAGCCCAAGTCAAACGTAATGTCACAGCGTGTCTCAGAGTCTATGATTGCTTCTCTAACTATACTAACATACATAACTGTATAAGAATTCAGTAATAAGAAAATATTGCAGGTAGACCAAGTCAAACGTAATGTCACAGCGTGTCTCAAAGTCTATGATTGCTTCTCTAACTATACCAACATATATAGCTGTATAAGAATTCAGTAATAGGAAGATATTACAGATAGACCAAGTCAAACGTAATGTCACAGCGTGTCTCAAAGTCTATGATTGCTTCTCTAACTATACCCACATACATAACTGTATAAGAATTCAGTAATAAGAATATATTACAGGTAGACCAAGTCAAACGTAATGTCACAGCGTGTCTCAAAATCTATGATTGCTTCTCTAACTATACCAACATACATAACTGTATAAGAATTCAGTAATAATAAGATATTACAGGTATCCTAAGTCAAACGTAATGTCACAGCGTGTCTCAAAGTCTACTATTGCTTCTCTAACTATACCCACATACATAACTGTATAAGAATTCAGTAATAAGAATATATTACAGGTAGCCCAAGTCAAACGTAATGTCACAGCGTGTCTCAAAATCTATGATTGCTTCTCTAATTATACCCACATACATAACTGTATAAGAATTCAGTAATAAGAATATATTACAGGTAGCCCAAGTCAAACGTAATGTCACAGCGTGTCTCAAAGTCTATGCTTGCTTCTCTAACTATACCAACATACATAACTGTATAAGAATTCAGTAATAAGAATATATTACAGGTAGCCCAAGTCCAACGTAACGTCACAGCGTGTCTCAAATCCTATGATTGCTTCTCTAACTATACCCACATACATAGCTGTATTAGAATTCAGTAATAAGAAGATATTACAGGTCCCTCAAGTCAAACGTAATGTCACAGCGTGTCTCAAAGTCAATGATTGCTTCAACAACTATATCCGCATACATGACTGTATAAGAATTCAGTAACAAGAAGATATTACAGGTAGACCAAGTCAAACGTAGTGTCACAGCGTGTCTCAAAGTCTATGATTGCTTCTCTAACTATATCCGCATACATGACTGTATAAGAATGCAGTAATCAGAATATATTACAGGTAGACTATGTCAAACGTAGTGTCACAGCGTTTCTCAAAGTCTATGATTGCTTCTCTATCTATACTAACATACAGAGCTGTATAAGAATTCAGTAATAAGAAGATATTACAGGTAGACCAAGTCAAACGTAATGTCACAGCGTGTCTCAAAGTCAATGATTAATTCTCTAACTATAACCGCATACATGACTGTATAAGAATGCAGTAATAACAATATATTACAGGTAGACCAAGTCAAACGTAATGTCACAGCGTGTCTCAAAGTCTATGATTGCTTCTCTAACTATACTCACATATATAATTGTATTAGAATTCAGTAATAAGAAGTTATTACAGGTAGCTCAAGTCAAACGTAATGTCACAGCGAGTCTCAAAGTCTATGATTGCTTCTCTAACTATATCCGCATACATGACTGTATAAGAATGCAGTAATAAGAATATATTACAGGTACACCAAGTCAAACGTAATGTCACAGCGTTTCTCAAAGTCTATGATTGCTCCTCTAACTATACTAACATACATAGCTGTATAAGAATTCAGTAATAAGAGGATATTGCAGGTAGACCAAGTCTAACATAATGTCACAGCGTGTCTCAAAGTCAATGATTGCTTCTCTAACTATATCCACATACATGACTGTATAATAATTCAGTAATAATAAGATATTACAGGTATCCCAAGTCAAACGTAATGTCACAGCGTGTCTCAAAGTCTACTATTGCTTCTTTAACTATACCCACATACATAACTGTATAAGAATTCAGTAATAGGAATATATTACAGGTAACCCAAGTGAAACGTAATGTCACAGCGTGTCTCAAAGTCTATGATTGCTTCTCTTACTATACCCACATACATAACTGTATAAGAATTCAGTAATAAGAATATATTACACGTAGACCAAGTCAAACGTAATGTCACAGCGTGACTCAAAATCTATGACTGCTTCTCTAACTATACCAACATACATAACTGTATAAGAATTCAGTAATAAGAATATATTACAGGTAGCCCAAGGCAAACGTAATGTCACAGCGTGTCTCAAAGTCTATGATTGATTCTCTAACTATACTCACATATATAATTGTATAAGAATTCAGTAATAAGAATATATTACAGGTAGCCCAAGTCAAACGTAATGTCACAGCGTGTCTCAAATCCTATGATTGCTTCTCTAACTATACCCACATACATAACTGTATTAGAATTTAGTAATAAGATGTATTACAGGTAGCTCAAGTCAAACGTAATGTCACAGCGTGCCTCAAAGTCAATGATTGCTTCAACAACTATATCCGCATACGTGACTGTATAAAAATGCAGTAATAAGAATATATTACAGGTAGCCTAAGACAAACGTAATGCCACAGCGTGTCTCAAAATCTATGATTGCTTATCTAATTATACCCACATACATAACTGTATAAGAATACAGTAATAAGAATATATTACAGGTAGCCCAAGTCAAACGAAATGTCACAGCGTGCCTCAAAGTCTATGATTACTTCTCTAACTATACCAACATACATAGCTGTATAAGAATTCAGTAATAAGAATATATTACAGGTAGACCAAGTCAAACGTAATGTCACAGCGTGTCTCAAAATCTATGATTGCTTCTCTAACTATACCAACATACATAACTGTATAAGAATTCAGTAATAATAAGATATTACGGGTATCCTAAGTCAAACGTAATGTCACAGCGTGTCTCAAAGTCTACTATTGCTTCTCTAACTATACCCACATACATAACTGTATAAGAATTCAGTAATAAGAATATATTACAGGTAGCCCAAGTCAAACGTAATGTCACAGCGTGTCTCAAAATCTATGATTGCTTCTCTAACTATACCCACATACATAACTGTATAAGAATTCAGTAATAAGAATATATTACAGGTAGCCCAAGTCAAACGTAATGTCACAGCGTGTCTCAAAGTCTATGCTTGCTTCTCTAACTATACCAACATACATAACTGTATGAGAATTCATTAATGAGAATAAATTACAGGTAGCCCAAGGCAAACGTAATGTCACAGCGTGTCTCAAAGTCTATGATTGCTTCTCTAACTATACCAACATACATAACTGTATAAGAATTCAGTAATAAGAAGATATTACAGGTAGCCCAAGTCAAACGTAATGTCACAGCGTGTTTCAAAGTCTATGATTGATTCTCTAACTATACTCACATATATAATTGTATAAGAATTCAGTAATAAGAATATATTAGAGGTAGGCTAAGTCAAAAGTAATGTCACAGCGTGTCTCAAATCCTATGATTGCTTCTCTAATTATACCCGCATACATAACTGTATTAGAATTCAGTAACAAGAAGATATTACAGGTAGCTCAAGTCAAACGTAATGTCACAGCGTGTCTCAAAGTCAATGATTGCTTCAACAGCTATATCCGCATACATGACTGTATAAGAATGCAGTAATAAGAATTAGTACAGGTAGACCAATTCAAACGTAATGTCACAGCGTGTCTCAAAGTCTTGGATTGCTTCTCTAGCTATACCCACATACATAACTGTATAAGAATTCAGTAATAGGAATATATTACAGGTAGCCCAAGTCAAACATAATGTCACAGCGTGTCTCAAAGTCTATGATTGCTTCTCTTACTATACCAACATACATAACTGTATAAGAATTCAGTAATAAGAAGATATTACAGGTAGCCCAAGTCAAACGTAATGTCACAGCGTGTCTCAAAGTCTATGATTGATTCTCTAACTATACTCACTTATATAATTGTATAAGAATTCAGTAATAAGAATATATTACAGGTAGCACAAGTCAAACGTAATGTCACAGCGTGTCTCAAATCCTATGATTGCTTCTCTACCTATACCCACATACATAGCTGTATTAGAATTCAGTAATAAGAAGATATTACACGTAGCTCAAGTCAAACGTAATGTCACAGCGTGTCTCAAAGTCAATGATTGCTTCAACAACTATATCCGCATACATGACTGTATAAGAATGCAGTAATAAGAATATATTACAGGTAGCCCAAGTCAAACGTAATGTCACAGCGTGTCTCAAAGTCTATGATTACTTCTCTAACTATACTAACATACATAACTGTATAAGAATTCAGTAATAAGAAAATATTGCAGGTAGACCAAGTCAAACGTAATGTCACAGCGTGTCTCAAAGTCTATGATTGCTTCTCTAACTATACCAACATATATAGCTGTATAAGAATTCAGTAATAGGAAGATATTACAGATAGACCCAGTCAAACGTAATGTCACAGCGTGTCTCAAAGTCTATGATTGCTTCTCTAACTATACCCACATACATAACTGTATAAGAATTCAGTAATAAGAATATATTACAGGTAGACCAAGTCAAACGTAATGTCACATCGTGTCTCAAAATCTATGATTGCTTCTCTATCTATACTCACATATATAATTGTATAAGAATTCAGTAATAAGAATATATTACAGGTAGCCCAAGTCAAACGTAATGTCACAGCGTGTTACAAAGTCTATGATTGATTCTCTAACTATACTCACATATATAATTGGATAAGAATTCAGTAATAAGAATATATTAGAGGTAGCCTAAGTCAAAAGTAATGTCACAGCGTGTCTCAAATCCTATGATTGCTTCTCTAATTATACCCGCATACATAACTGTATTAGAATTCAGTAACAAGAAGATATTACAGGTAGCTCAAGTCAAACGTAATGTCACAGCGTGTCTCAAAGTCAATGATTGCTTCAACAGCTATATCCGCATACATGATTGTATAAGAATGCAGTAATAAGAATTATTACAGGTAGACCAATTCAAACGTAATGTCACAGCGTGTCTCAAAGTCTTGGATTGCTTCTCTAACTATACCAACATATATAGCTGTATAAGAATTCAGTAATAGGAAGATATTACAGATAGACCAAGTCAAACGTAATGTCACAGCGTGTCTCAAAGTCTATGATTGCTTCTCTAACTATACCCACATACATAACTGTATAAGAATTCAGTAATAAGAATATATTACAGGTAGACCAAGTCAAACGTAATGTCACAGCGTGTCTCAAAATCTATGATTGCTTCTCTATCTATACTCACATATATAATTGTATAAGAATTCAGTAATAAGAATATATTACAGGTAGCCCAAGTCAAACGTAATGTCACAGCGTGTCTCAAATCCTATGATTGCTTCTCTATCTATACCCACATACATAGCTGTATTATAATTCAGTAATAAGAAGATATTACAGGTACCTCAAGTCAAACGTAATGTCACAGCGAGTCTCAAAGTCAATGATTGCTTCAACAACTATATCCGCATACATGACTCTATAAGAATTCAGTAATAAGAAGATATTACAGGTAGACCAAGTCAAACGTAATGTCACAGCGTGTCTCAAAGTCTATGATTGCTTCTCTAACTATATCCGCATACATGATTGTATAAGAATGCAGTAATCAGAAGATATTACAGGTAGACTAAGTCAAACGTAATGTCACAGCGTTTCTCAAAGTCTATGATTGCTTCTCTAACTATACTCACATATATAATTGTATTAGAATTCAGTAATAAGAAGATATTACAGGTAGCTCAAGTCAAACGTAATGTCACAGTGAGTCTCAAAGTCTATGATTGCTTCTCTAACTATATCCGCATACATGACTGTATAAGAATGCAGTAATAAGAATATATTACAGGTAGACCAAGTCAAACGTAATGTCACAGCGTTTCTCAAAGTCTATGATTGCTTCTCTAACTATACTAACATACATAGCTGTATAAGAATTCAGTAATAAGAAGATATTACAGGTAGACCAAGTCAAACGTAATGTCACAGCGTGTCTCAAAGTCAATGATTACTTCTCTAACTATATCCGCATACATGACTGTATAAGAATGCAGTAATAACAATATATTACAGGTAGACCAAGTCAAACGTAATGTCACAGCTTGTCTCAAAGTCTATGATTGCTTCTCTAACTATACTCACATATATAATTGTATTAGAATTCAGTAATAAGAAGATATTACAGGTAGCTCAAGTCAAACGTAATGTCACAGCGAGTCTCAAAGTCTATGATTGCTTCTCTAACTATACTAACATACATAGCTGTATAAGAATTCAGTAATAAGAAGATATTACAGGCAGACCAAGTCAAACGTAATGTCACAGCGTGTCTCAAAGTCAATGATTGCTTCTCTAACTATACCCACATACATAACTGTATAAGAATTCAGTAATAAGAATATATTACACGTAGACCAAGTCAAACGTAATGTTACAGCGTGTCTCAAAGTCAATGATTGCTTCTCTAACTATACTAACATACAGAGCTGTATAAGAATTCAGTAATAAGAAGATATTACAGGTAGACCAAGTCAAACGTAATGTCACAGCGTGTCTCAAAGTCAATGATTGCTTCTCTAACTATATCCGCATACATAACTGTATAAGTATGCAGTAATAAGAATATATTACAGGTAGACCAAGTAAAACGTAATGCCACAGCTTGTCTCAAAGTCTAGGATTGCTTCTCTAGCTATACCATCATACATAGCTGTATAAGAATTCAATAATAAGAAAATATTACATGTAGCCCAAGTCAAACGTAATGTCACAGCGTGTCTCAAAGTCTATGATTGATTCTCTAACTATACCAACATACATAGCTGTATAAGAATTCAGTAATAAGAATATATTACAGGTAGCCCAAGTCAAACGTAATGTCTCAGCGTGTCTCAAAATCTATGATTGCTTCTCTAACTATACCCGCATACATAACTGTATAAGAATTCAGTAATAAGAATATATTACAGGTAGACCAAGTCAAACGTAATGTCACAGCGTGTCTCAAAATCTATGATTGCTTCTCTAATTATACCCACATACATAACTGTATAAGAATTCAGTAATAAGAATATATTACAGGTAGCCCAAGTCAAACGTAATGTCACAGCGTGTCTCAAAATCTATGATTGCTTATCTAATTATACCCACATACATAACTGTATAAGAATTCAGTAATAAGAATATATTACACGTAGCCCAAGTCAAACGTAATGTCACAGCGTGTCTCAAAGTCTATGATTGCTTCTCTAACTATACCAACATACATAACTGTATAAGAATTCAGTAATAAGAATATATTACAGGTAGCCCAAGTGAAACGTAATGTCACAGCGTGTCTCAAAATCTATGATTGCTTCTCTAATTATACCCACATACATAACTGTATAAGAATTCATTAATAAGAATATATTACAGGTAGACCAAGTCAAACGTAATGTCACAGCGTGTCTCAAAGTCTATGACTGCTTCTCTAACTATACCCACATACATAACTGTATAAGAATTCAGTAATAAGAATATATTACAGGTAGCCCAAGTCAAACGTAAGGTCACAGCGTGTCTCAAAGTCTATGCTTGCTTCTCTAACTATACCAACATACATAACTGTATAAGAATTCAGTAATAAGAATAAATTACAGGTAGCCCAAGGCAAACGTAATGTCACAGCGTGTCTCAAAGTCTATGATTGCTTCTATAACTATACCAACATACATAACTGTATAAGAATTCAGTAATAAGAAGATATTACAGGTAGCCCAAGTCAAACGTAATGTCACAGCGTGTTTCAAAGTCTATGATTGATTCTCTAACTATACTCACATATATAATTGTATAAGAATTCAGTAATAAGAATATATTACAGGTAGCCTAAGTCAAAAGTAATGTCACAGCGTGTCTCAAATCCTATGATTGCTTCTCTAACTATACCCGCATACATAACTGTATTAGAATTCAGTAATAAGAAGATATTACAGGTAGCTCAAGTCAAACGTAATGTCACAGCGTGTCTCAAAGTCAATGATTGCTTCAACAGCTATATCCGCATACATGACTGTATAAGAATGCAGTAATAAGAAGATATTACAGGTAGACCAAGTCAAACGTAGTGTCACAGCGTGTCTCAAAGTCTATGATTGCCTCTCTAACTATATCCGCATACATGACTGTATAAGAATGCAGTAATCAGAATATATTACAGGTAGACTATGTCAAACGTAGTGTCACAGCGTTTCTCAAAGTCTATGATTGCTTCTCTAACTATACTAACATACAGAGCTGTATAAGAATTCAGTAATAAGAAGATATTACAGGTAGACCAAGTCAAACGTAATGTCACAGCGTGTCTCAAAGTCAATGATTACTTCTCTAACTATATCCGCATACATGACTGTATAAGAATGCAGTAATAAGAATATATTACAGGTACACCAAGTCAAACGTAATGCCACAGCGTTTCTCAAAGTCTATGATTGCTTCTCTAACTATACTAACATACATAGCTGTATAAGAATTCAGTAATAAGAGGATATTGCAGGTAGACCAAGTCAAATGTAATGTCACAGCGTGTCTCAAAGTCAATGATTGCTTCTCTAACTATATCCACATACATGACTGTATAATAATTCAGTAATAATAAGATATTACAGGTATCCCAAGTCAAACGTAATGTCACAGCGTGTCTCAAAGTCAATGATTGCTTCAACAACTATATCCGCATACATGACTGTATAAGAATGCAGTAATTAGAATATATTACAGATAGTCCAAGTCAAAAGTAATGTCACAGCGTGTCTCAAAGTCTTGGATTGCTTCTCTAACTATACCAACATACATAGCTGTATAAGAATTCAGTAATAAGAATATATTACAGGTAGACCAAGTCAAACGTAATGTCACAGCGTGTCTCAAAGTCTTTGATTGCTTCTCTAGCTATACCCACATACATAACTGTATAAGAATTCAGTAATAGGAATATATGACAGGTAGCCCAAGTCAAACGTAATGTCATAGCGTGTCTCAAAGTCTATGATTGCTTCTCTTACTATACCCACATACATAACTGTATAAGAATTCAGTAATAAGAATATATTACACGTAGACCAAGTCAAACGTAATATCACAGCGTGTCTCAAAGTCTATGATTGCTTCTCTAACTATACTCACATATATAATTGTATTAGAATTCAGTAATAAGAAGATATTACAGGTAGCTCAAGTCAAACGTAATGTCACAGCGTGTTACAAAGTCTATGATTGATTCTCTAACTATACTCACATATATAATTGGATAAGAATTCAGTAATAAGAATATATTAGAGGTAGCCTAAGTCAAAAGTAATGTCACAGCGTGTCTCAAATCCTATGATTGCTTCTCTAATTATACCCGCATACATAACTGTATTAGAATTCAGTAACAAGAAGATATTACAGGTAGCTCAAGTCAAACGTAATGTCACAGCGTGTCTCAAAGTCAATGATTGCTTCTCTAACTATACTAACATACAGAGCTGTATAAGAATTCAGTAATAAGAAGATATTACAGGTAGACCAAGTCAAACGTAATGTCACAGCGTGTCTCAAAGTCAATGATTCCTTCTCTAACTATATCCGCATACATAACTGTATAAGTATGCAGTAATAAGAATATATTACAGGTAGACCAAGTAAAACGTAATGCCACAGCTTGTCTCAAAGTCTAGGATTGCTTCTCTAGCTATACCATCATACATAGCTGTATAAGAATTCAATAATAAGAAAATATTACATGTAGCCCAAGTCAAACGTAATGTCACAGCGTGTCTCAAAGTCTATGATTGATTCTCTAACTATACCAACATACATAGCTGTATAAGAATTCAGTAATAAGAATATATTACAGGTAGCCCAAGTCAAACGTAATGTCTCAGCGTGTCTCAAAATCTATGATTGCTTCTCTAACTATACCCGCATACATAACTGTATAAGAATTCAGTAATAAGAATATATTACAGGTAGACCAAGTCAAACGTAATGTCACAGCGTGTCTCAAAATCTATGATTGGTTCTCTAATTATACCCACATACATAACTGTATAAGAATTCAGTAATAAGAATATATTACAGGTAGCCCAAGTCAAACGTAATGTCACAGCGTGTCTCAAAATTTATGATTGCTTATCTAATTATACCCACATACATAACTGTATAAGAATTCAGTAATAAGAATATATTACACGTAGCCCAAGTCAAAAGTAATGTCACAGCGTGTCTCAAAGTCTATGATTGCTTCTCTAACTATACCAACATACATAACTGTATAAGAATTCAGTAATAAGAATATATTACAGGTAGCCCAAGTGAAACGTAATGTCACAGCGTGTCTCAAAATCTATGATTGCTTCTCTAATTATACCCACATACATAACTGTATAAGAATTCAGTAATAAGAATATATTACAGGTAGACCAAGTCAAACGTAATGTCACAGCGTGTCTCAAAGTCTATGACTGCTTCTCTAACTATACACACATACATAACTGTATAAGAATTCAGTAATAAGAATATATTACAGGTAGCCCAAGTCAAACGTAATGTCACAGCGTGTCTCAAAGTCTATGCTTGCTTCTCTAACTATACCAACATACATAACTGTATAAGAATTCAGTAATAAGAATAAACTACAGGTAGCCCAAGGCAAACGTAATGTCACAGCGTGTCTCAAAGTCTATGATTGCTTCTCTAACTATACCAACATACATAACTGTATAAGAATTCAGTAATAAGAAGATATTACAGGTAGCTCAAGTCAAACGTAATGTCACAGCGTGTCTCAAAGTCAATGATTGCTTCAACAGCTATATCCGCATACATGACTGTATAAAAATGCAGTAATAAGAAGATATTACAGGTAGACCAAGTCAAACGTAGTGTCACAGCGTGTCTCAAAGTCTATGATTGCTTCTCTAACTATATCCGCATACATGACTGTATAAGAATGCAGTAATCAGAATATATTACAGGTAGACTATGTCAAACGTAGTGTCACAGCGTTTCTCAAAGTCTATGATTTCTTCTCTAACTATACTAACATACAGAGCTGTATAAGAATTCAGTAATAAGAAGATATTACAGGTAGACCAAGTCAAACGTAATGTCACAGCGTGTCTCAAAATCAATGATTACTTCTCTAACTATATCCGCATACATGACTGTATAAGAATGCAGTAATAACAATATATTACAGGTAGACGAAGTCAAACGTAATGTCACAGCGTGTCTCAAAGTCTATGATTGCTTCTCTAACTATACTCACATATATAATTGTATTAGAATTCAGTAATAAGAAGATATTACAGGTAGCTCAAGTCAAACGTAATGTCACAGCGAGTCTCAAAGTCTATGATTGCTTCTCTAACTATATCCGCATACATGACTGTATAAGAATGCAGTAATAAGAATATATTACAGGTACACCAAGTCAAACGTAATGCCACAGCGTTTCTCAAAGTCTATGATTGCTTCTCTAACTATACTAACATACATAGCTGTATAAGAATTCAGTAATAAGAGGATATTGCAGGTAGACCAAGTCAAATGTAATGTCACAGCGTGTCTCAAAGTCAATGATTGCTTCTCTAACTATATCCACATACATGACTGTATAATAATTCAGTAATAATAAGATATTACAGGTATCCCAAGTCAAACGTAATGTCACAGCGTGTCTCAAAGTCAATGATTGCTTCAACAACTATATCCGCATACATGACTGTATAAGAATGCAGTAATTAGAATATATTACAGGTAGTCCAAGTCAAACGAAATGTCACAGCGTGTCTCAAAGTCTATGACTGCTTCTCTAACTATACACACATACATAACTGTATAAGAATTCAGTAATAAGAATATATTACAGGTAGCCCAAGTCAAACGTAATGTCACAGCGTGTCTCAAAGTCTATGCTTGCTTCTCTAACTATACCAACATACATAACTGTATAAGAATTCAGTAATAAGAATAAATTACAGGTAGCCCAAGGCAAACGTAATGTCACAGCGTGTCTCAAAGTCTATGATTGCTTCTCTAACTATACTCACATATATAATTGTATTAGAATTCAGTAATAAGAAGATATTACAGGTAGCTCAAGTCAAACGTAATGTCACAGCGAGTCTCAAAGTCTATGATTGCTTCTCTAACTATATCCGCATACATGACTGTATAAGAATGCAGTAATAAGAATATATTACAGGTACACCATGTCAAACGTAATGCTACAACGTTTCTCAAAGTCTATGATTGCTTCTCTAACTATACTAACATACATAGCTGTATAAGAATTCAGTAATAAGAGGATATTGCAGGTAGACCAAGTCAAATGTAATGTCACAGCGTGTCTCAAAGTCAATGATTGCTTCTCTAACTATATCCACATACATGACTGTATAATAATTCAGTAATAATAAGATATTACAGGTATCCCAAGTCAAACGTAATGTCACAGCGTGTCTCAAAGTCAATGATTGCTTCAACAACTATATCCGCATACATGACTGTATAAGAATGCAGTAATTAGAATACATTACAGGTAGTCCAAGTCAAACGAAATGTCACAGCGTGTCTCAAAGTCTTGGATTGCTTCTCTAACTGTACCAACATACATAGCTGTACAAGAATTCAGTAATAAGAATATATTACAGGTAGACCAAGTCAAACGTAATGTCACAGCGTGTCTCAAAGTCTTTGATTGCTTCTCTAGCTATACCCACATACATAACTGTATAAGAATTCAGTAATAAGAATATATTACACGTAGACCAAGTCAAACGTAATATCACAGCGTGACTCAAAATCTATGACTGCTTCTCTAACTATACCAACATACATAACTGTATAAGAATTCAGTAATAAGAATATATTACAGGTAGCCCAAGGCAAACGTAATGTCACAGCGTGTCTCAAAGTCTATGATTGCTTCTCTAACTATACCAACATACATAACTGTATAAGAATTCAGTAATAAGAAGATATTACAGGTAGCCCAAGTCAAACGTAATGTCACAGCGTGTCTCAAAGTCTATGATTGATTCTCTAACTATACTCACATATATAATTGTATAAGAATTCAGTAATAAGAATATATTACAGGTAGCCCAAGTCAAACGTGATGTCACAGCGTGTCTCAAATCCTATGATTGCTTCTCTAACTATACCCACATACATAACTGTATTAGAATTCAGTAATAAGAAGATATTACAGGTAGCTCAAGTCAAACGTAATGTCACAGCGTGCCTCAAAGTCAACGATTGCTTCAACAGCTATATCCGCATACATGACTGTATAAGAATGCAGTAATAAGAATATATTACAGGTAGCCCAAGTCAAACGTAATGTCACAGCGTGCCTCAGAGTCTATGATTACTTCTCTAACTATACCAACATACATAGCTGTATAAGAATTCAGTAATAAGAATATATTACAGGTAGCCCAAGACAAACGTAATGTCACAGCGTGTCTCAAAATCTATGATTGCTTATCTAATTATACCCACATACATAACTGTATAAGAATTCAGTAATAAAAATATATTACAGGTAGCCCATGTCAAACGTAATGTCACATCGTGTCTCAAAGTCTATGATTGCTTCTCTAACTATACCAACATACATAACTGTATAAGAATTCAGTAATAAGAATATATTACAGGTAGCCCAAGTGAAACGTAATGTCACAGCGTGTCTCAAAATCTATGATTGCTTCTCTAATTATACCCACATACATAACTGTATAAGAATTCAGTAATAAGAATATATTACAGGTAGCCCAAGTCAAACGTAATGTCACAGCGTGTCTCAGAGTCTATGATTGCTTCTCTAACTATACTAACATACATAACTGTATAAGAATTCAGTAATAAGAAAATATTGCAGGTAGACCAAGTCAAACGTAATGTCACAGCGTGTCTCAAAGTCTATGATTGCTTCACTATCTATACCAACATATACAGCTGTATAAGAATTCAGTAATAGGAAGATATTACAGATAGACCAAGTCAAACGTAATGTCACAGCGTGTCTCAAAGTCTATGATTGCTTCTCTAACTATACCCACATACATAACTGTATAAGAATTCAGTAATAAGAATATATTACAGGTAGACCAAGTCAAACGTAATGTCACAGCGTGTCTCAAAATCTATGATTGCTTCTCTAACTATACCAACATACATAACTGTATAAGAATTCAGTAATAATAAGATATTACAGGTATCCTAAGTCAAACGTAATGTCACAGCGTGTCTCAAAGTCTACTATTGCTTCTCTAACTATACCCACATACATAACTGTATAAGAATTCAGTATTAAGAATATATTACAGGTAGCCCAAGTCAAACGTAATGTCACAGCGTGTCTCAAAATCTATGATTGCTTCTCTAATTATACCCACATACATAACTGTATAAGAATTCAGTAATAAGAATATATTACAGGTAGCCCAAGTCAAACGTAATGTCACAGCGTGTCTCAAAGTCTATGCTTGCTTCTCTAACTATACCAACATACATAACTGTATAAGAATTCAGTAATAAGAATATATTACAGGTAGCCCAAGGCAAACGTAATGTCACAGCGTGTCTCAAAGTCTATGATTGCGTCTCTAACTATACCAACATACATAACTGTATAAGAATTCAGTAATAAGAAGATATTGCAGGTAGCCCAAGTCAAACGTAATGGTCACAGCGTGTCTCAAAGTCTATGATTGATTCTCTATCTATACTCACATATATAATTGTATAAGAATTCAGTAATAAGAATATATTACAGGTAGCCCAAGTCCAACGTAATGTCACAGCGTGTCTCAAATCCTATGATTGCTTCTCTAACTATACCCACATACATAGCTGTATTAGAATTCAGTAATAAGAAGATATTACAGGTACCTCAAGTCAAACGTTATGTCACAGCGTGTCTCAAAGTCAATGATTGCTTCAACAACTATATCCGCATACATGACTGTATAAGAATTCAGTAATAAGAAGATATTACAGGTAGACCAAGTCAAACGTAGTGTCACAGCGTGTCTCAAAGTCTATGATTGCTTCTCTAACTATATCCGCATACATGACTGTATAAGAATGCAGTAATCAGAATATATTACAGGTAGACTATGTCAAACGTAGTGTCACAGCGTTTCTCAAAGTCTATGATTTCTTCTCTAACTATACTAACATACAGAGCTGTATAAGAATTCAGTAATAAGAAGATATTACAGGTAGACCAAGTCAAACGTAATGTCACAGCGTGTCTCAAAATCAATGATTACTTCTCTAACTATATCCGCATACATGACTGTATAAGAATGCAGTAATAACAATATATTACAGGTAGACGAAGTCAAACGTAATGTCACAGCGTGTCTCAAAGTCTATGATTGCTTCTCTAACTATACTCACATATATAATTGTATTAGAATTCAGTAATAAGAAGATATTACAGGTAGCTCAAGTCAAACGTAATGTCACAGCGAGTCTCAAAGTCTATGATTGCTTCTCTAACTATATCCGCATACGTGACTGTATAAGAATGCAGTAATAAGAATATATTACAGGTACACCAAGTCAAACGTAATGCCACAGCGTTTCTCAAAGTCTATGATTGCTTCTCTAACTATACTAACATACATAGCTGTATAAGAATTCAGTAATAAGAGGATATTGCAGGTAGACCAAGTCAAATGTAATGTCACAGCGTGTCTCAAAGTCAATGATTGCTTCTCTAACTATATCCACATACATGACTGTATAATAATTCAGTAATAATAAGATATTACAGGTATCCCAAGTCAAACGTAATGTCACAGCGTGTCTCAAAGTCAATGATTGCTTCAACAACTATATCCGCATACATGACTGTATAAGAATGCAGTGATTAGAATATATTACAGGTAGTCCAAGTCAAACGAAATGTCACAGCGTGTCTCAAAGTCTATGACTGCTTCTCTAACTATACACACATACATAACTGTATAAGAATTCAGTAATAAGAATATATTACAGGTAGCCCAAGTCAAACGTAATGTCACAGCGTGTCTCAAAGTCTATGCTTGCTTCTCTAACTATACCAACATATATAACTGTATAAGAATTCAGTAATAAGAATAAATTACAGGTAGCCCAAGGCAAACGTAATGTCACAGCGTGTCTCAAAGTCTATGATTGCTTCTCTAACTATACCAACATACATAACTGTATAAGAATTCAGTAATAAGAAGATATTGCAGGTAGCCCAAGTCAAACGTAATGTCACAGCGTGTTTCAAAGTCTATGATTGATTCTCTAACTATACTCACATATATAATTGTATAAGAATTCAGTAATAAGAATATATTACAGGTAGCCTAAGTCAAAAGTAATGTCACAGCGTGTCTCAAATCCTATGATTGCTTCTCTAACTATACCCGCATACATAACTGTATTAGAATTCAGTAATAAGAAGATATTACAGGTAGCTCAAGTCAAACGTAATGTCACAGCGTGTCTCAAAGTCAATGATTGCTTCAACAGCTATATCCGCATACATGACTGTATAAGAATGCAGTAATAAGAAGATATTACAGGTAGACCAAGTCAAACGTAGTGACACAGCGTGTCTCAAAGTCTATGATTGCTTCTCTAACTATATCCGCATACATGACTGTATAAGAATGCAGTAATCAGAATATATTACAGGTAGACTATGTCAAACGTAGTGTCACAGCGTTTCTCAAAGTCTATGATTGCTTCTCTAGCTATACTAACATACAGAGCTGTATAAGAATTCAGTAATAAGAAGATATTACAGGTAGACCAAGTCAAACGTAATGTCACAGCGTGTCTCAAAGTCAATGACTACTTCTCTAACTATATCCGCATACATGACTGTATAAGAATGCAGTAATAACAATATATTACAGGTAGACGAAGTCAAACGTAATGTCACAGCGTGTCTCAAAGTCTATGATTGCTTCTCTAACTATACTCACATATATAATTGTATTAGAATTCAGTAATAAGAAGATATTACAGGTAGCTCAAGTCAAACGTAATGTCACAGCGAGTCTCAAAGTCTATGATTGCTTCTCTAACTATATCCGCATACATGACTGTATAAGAATGCAGTAATAAGAATATATTACAGGTACACCAAGTCAAACGTAATGCCACAGCGTTTCTCAAAGTCTATGATTGCTTCTCTAACTATACTAACATACATAGTTGTATAAGAATTCAGTAATAAGAGGATATTGCAGGTAGACCAAGTCAAATGTAATGTCACAGCGTGTCTCAAAGTCAATGATTGCTTCTCTAACTATATCCACATACATGACTGTATAATAATTCAGTAATAATAAGATATTACAGGTATCCCAAGTCAAACGTAATGTCACAGCGTGTCTCAAAGTCAATGATTGCTTCAACAACTATATCCGCATACATGACTGTATAAGAATGCAGTAATTAGAATATATTACAGGTAGTCCAAGTCAAACGAAATGTCACAGCGTGTCTCAAAGTCTTGGATTGCTTCTCTAACTGTACCAACATACATAGCTGTATAAGAATTCAGTAATAAGAATATATTACAGGTAGACCAAGTCAAACGTAATGTCACAGCGTGTCTCAAAGTCTTTGATTGCTTCTCTAGCTATACCCACATACATAACTGTATAAGAATTCAGTAATAGGAATATATGACAGGTAGCCCAAGTCAAACGTAATGTCATAGCGTGTCTCAAAGTCTATGATTGCTTCTCTTACTATACCCACATACATAACTGTATAAGAATTCAGTAATAAGAATATATTACACGTAGACCAAGTCAAACGTAATATCACAGCGTGACTCAAAATCTATGACTGCTTCTCTAACTATACCAACATACATAACTGTATAAGAATTCAGTAATAAGAATATATTACAGGTAGCCCAAGGCAAACGTAATGTCACAGCGTGTCTCAAAGTCTATGATTGCTTCTCTAACTATACCAACATACATAACTGTATAAGAATTCAGTAATAAGAAGATATTACAGGTAGCCCAAGTCAAACGTAATGTCACAGCGTGTCTCAAAGTCTATGATTGATTCTCTAACTATACTCACATATATAATTGTATAAGAATTCAGTAATAAGAATATATTACAGGTAGCCCAAGTCAAACGTAATGTCACAGCGTGTCTCAAATCCTATGATTGCTTCTCTAACTATACCCACATACATAACTGTATTAGAATTCAGTAATAAGAAGATATTACAGGTAGCTCAAGTCAAACGTAATGTCACAGCGTGCCTCAAAGTCAACGATTGCTTCAACAGCTATATCCGCATACATGACTGTATAAGAATGCAGTAATAAGAATATATTACAGGTAGCCCAAGTCAAACGTAATGTCACAGCGTGCCTCAGAGTCTATGATTACTTCTCTAACTATACCAACATACATAGCTGTATAAGAATTCAGTAATAAGAATATATTACAGGTAGCCCAAGACAAACGTAATGTCACAGCGTGTCTCAAAATCTATGATTGCTTATCTAATTATACCAACATACATAACTGTATAAGAATTCAGTAATAAAAATATATTACAGGTAGCCCATGTCAAACGTAATGTCACATCGTGTCTCAAAGTCTATGATTGCTTCTCTAACTATACCAACATACATAACTGTATAAGAATTCAGTAATAAGAATATATTACAGGTAGCCCAAGTGAAACGTAATGTCACAGCGTGTCTCAAAATCTATGATTGCTTCTCTAATTATACCCACATACATAACTGTATAAGAATTCAGTAATAAGAATATATTACAGGTAGCCCAAGTCAAACGTAATGTCACAGCGTGTCTCAGAGTCTATGATTGCTTCTCTAACTATACTAACATACATAACTGTATAAGAATTCAGTAATAAGAAAATATTGCAGGTAGACCAAGTCAAACGTAATGTCACAGCGTGTCTCAAAGTCTATGATTGCTTCACTATCTATACCAACATATACAGCTGTATAAGAATTCAGTAATAGGAAGATATTACAGATAGACCAAGTCAAACGTAATGTCACAGCGTGTCTCAAAGTCTATGATTGCTTCTCTAACTATACCCACATACATAACTGTATAAGAATTCAGTAATAAGAATATATTACAGGTAGACCAAGTCAAACGTAATGTCACAGCGTGTCTCAAAATCTATGATTGCTTCTCTAACTATACCAACATACATAACTGTATAAGAATTCAGTAATAATAAGATATTACAGGTATCCTAAGTCAAACGTAATGTCACAGCGTGTCTCAAAGTCTACTATTGCTTCTCTAACTATACCCACATACATAACTGTATAAGAATTCAGTATTAAGAATATATTACAGGTAGCCCAAGTCAAACGTAATGTCACAGCGTGTCTCAAAATCTATGATTGCTTCTCTAATTATACCCACATACATAACTGTATAAGAATTCAGTAATAAGAATATATTACAGGTAGCCCAAGTCAAACGTAATGTCACAGCGTGTCTCAAAGTCTATGCTTGCTTCTCTAACTATACCAACATACATAACTGTATAAGAATTCAGTAATAAGAATATATTACAGGTAGCCCAAGGCAAACGTAATGTCACAGCGTGTCTCAAAGTCTATGATTGCGTCTCTAACTATACCAACATACATAACTGTATAAGAATTCAGTAATAAGAAGATATTGCAGGTAGCCCAAGTCAAACGTAATGGTCACAGCGTGTCTCAAAGTCTATGATTGATTCTCTATCTATACTCACATATATAATTGTATAAGAATTCAGTAATAAGAATATATTACAGGTAGCCCAAGTCCAACGTAATGTCACAGCGTGTCTCAAATCCTATGATTGCTTCTCTAACTATACCCACATACATAGCTGTATTAGAATTCAGTAATAAGAAGATATTACAGGTACCTCAAGTCAAACGTAATGTCACAGCGTGTCTCAAAGTCAATGATTGCTTCAACAACTATATCCGCATACATGACTGTATAAGAATTCAGTAATAAGAAGATATTACAGGTAGACCAAGTCAAACGTAGTGTCACAGTGTGTCTCAAAGTCTATGATTGCTTCTCTAACTATATCCGCATACATGACTGTATAAGAATGCAGTAATCAGAATATATTGCAGGTAGACTATGTCAAACGTAGTGTCACAGCGTTTCTCAAAGTCTATGATTTCTTCTCTAACTATACTAACATACAGAGCTGTATAAGAATTCAGTAATAAGAAGATATTACAGGTAGACCAAGTCAAACGTAATGTCACAGCGTGTCTCAAAATCAATGATTACTTCTCTAACTATATCCGCATACATGACTGTATAAGAATGCAGTAATAACAATATATTACAGGTAGACGAAGTCAAACGTAATGTCACAGCGTGTCTCAAAGTCTATGATTGCTTCTCTAACTATACTCACATATATAATTGTATTAGAATTCAGTAATAAGAAGATATTACAGGTAGCTCAAGTCAAACGTAATGTCACAGCGAGTCTCAAAGTCTATGATTGCTTCTCTAACTATATCCGCATACATGACTGTATAAGAATGCAGTAATAAGAATATATTACAGGTACACCAAGTCAAACGTAATGCCACAGCGTTTCTCAAAGTCTATGATTGCTTCTCTAACTATACTAACATACATAGCTGTATAAGAATTCAGTAATAAGAGGATATTGCAGGTAGACCAAGTCAAATGTAATGTCACAGCGTGTCTCAAAGTCAATGATTGCTTCTCTAACTATATCCACATACATGACTGTATAATAATTCAGTAATAATAAGATATTACAGGTATCCCAAGTCAAACGTAATGTCACAGCGTGTCTCAAAGTCAATGATTGCTTCAACAACTATATCCGCATACATGACTGTATAAGAATGCAGTAATTAGAATATATTACAGGTAGTCCAAGTCAAACGAAATGTCACAGCGTGTCTCAAAGTCTATGACTGCTTCTCTAACTATACACACATACATAACTGTATAAGAATTCAGTAATAAGAATATATTACAGGTAGCCCAAGTCAAACGTAATGTCACAGCGTGTCTCAAAGTCTATGCTTGCTTCTCTAACTATACCAACATATATAACTGTATAAGAATTCAGTAATAAGAATAAATTACAGGTAGCCCAAGGCAAACGTAATGTCACAGCGTGTCTCAAAGTCTATGATTGCTTCTCTAACTATACCAACATACATAACTGTATAAGAATTCAGTAATAAGAAGATATTGCAGGTAGCCCAAGTCAAACGTAATGTCACAGCGTGTTTCAAAGTCTATGATTGATTCTCTAACTATACTCACATATATAATTGTATAAGAATTCAGTAATAAGAATATATTACAGGTAGCCTAAGTCAAAAGTAATGTCACAGCGTGTCTCAAATCCTATGATTGCTTCTCTAACTATACCCGCATACATAACTGTATTAGAATTCAGTAATAAGAAGATATTACAGGTAGCTCAAGTCAAACGTAATGTCACAGCGTGTCTCAAAGTCAATGATTGCTTCAACAGCTATATCCGCATACATGACTGTATAAGAATGCAGTAATAAGAAGATATTACAGGTAGACCAAGTCAAACGTAGTGTCACAGCGTGTCTCAAAGTCTATGATTGCTTCTCTAACTATATCCGCATACATGACTGTATAAGAATGCAGTAATCAGAATATATTACAGGTAGACTATGTCAAACGTAGTGTCACAGCGTTTCTCAAAGTCTATGATTGCTTCTCTAGCTATACTAACATACAGAGCTGTATAAGAATTCAGTAATAAGAAGATATTACAGGTAGACCAAGTCAAACGTAATGTCACAGCGTGTCTCAAAGTCAATGACTACTTCTCTAACTATATCCGCATACATGACTGTATAAGAATGCAGTAATAACAATATATTACAGGTAGACGAAGTCAAACGTAATGTCACAGCGTGTCTCAAAGTCTATGATTGCTTCTCTAACTATACTCACATATATAATTGTATTAGAATTCAGTAATAAGAAGATATTACAGGTAGCTCAAGTCAAACGTAATGTCACAGCGAGTCTCAAAGTCTATGATTGCTTCTCTAACTATATCCGCATACATGACTGTATAAGAATGCAGTAATAAGAATATATTACAGGTACACCAAGTCAAACGTAATGCCACAGCGTTTCTCAAAGTCTATGATTGCTTCTCTAACTATACTAACATACATAGTTGTATAAGAATTCAGTAATAAGAGGATACTGCAGGTAGACCAAGTCAAATGTAATGTCACAGCGTGTCTCAAAGTCAATGATTGCTTCTCTAACTATATCCACATACATGACTGTATAATAATTCAGTAATAATAAGATATTACAGGTATCCCAAGTCAAACGTAATGTCACAGCGTGTCTCAAAGTCAATGATTGCTTCAACAACTATATCCGCATACATGACTGTATAAGAATGCAGTAATTAGAATATATTACAGGTAGTCCAAGTCAAACGAAATGTCACAGCGTGTCTCAAAGTCTTGGATTGCTTCTCTAACTGTACCAACATACATAGCTGTATAAGAATTCAGTAATAAGAATATATTACAGGTAGACCAAGTCAAACGTAATGTCACAGCGTGTCTCAAAGTCTTTGATTGCTTCTCTAGCTATACCCACATACATAACTGTATAAGAATTCAGTAATAGGAATATATGACAGGTAGCCCAAGTCAAACGTAATGTCATAGCGTGTCTCAAAGTCTATGTTTGCTTCTCTTACTATACCCACATACATAACTGTATAAGAATTCAGTAATAAGAATATATTACACGTAGACCAAGTCAAACGTAATATCACAGCGTGACTCAAAATCTATGACTGCTTCTCTAACTATACCAACATACATAACTGTATAAGAATTCAGTAATAAGAATATATTACAGGTAGCCCAAGGCAAACGTAATGTCACAGCGTGTCTCAAAGTCTATGATTGCTTCTCTAACTATACCAACATACATAACTGTATAAGAATTCAGTAATAAGAAGATATTACAGGTAGCCCAAGTCAAACGTAATGTCACAGCGTGTCTCAAAGTCTATGATTGATTCTCTAACTATACTCACATATATAATTGTATAAGAATTCAGTAATAAGAATATATTACAGGTAGCCCAAGTCAAACGTAATGTCACAGCGTGTCTCAAATCCTATGATTGCTTCTCTAACTATACCCACATACATAACTGTATTAGAATTCAGTAATAAGAAGATATTACAGGTAGCTCAAGTCAAACGTAATGTCACAGCGTGCCTCAAAGTCAACGATTGCTTCAACAGCTATATCCGCATACATGACTGTATAAGAATGCAGTAATAAGAATATATTACAGGTAGCCCAAGACAAACGTAATGTCACAGCGTGTCTCAAAATCTATGATTGCTTATCTAATTATACCCACATACATAACTGTATAAGAATTCAGTAATAAAAATATATTACAGGTAGCCCATGTCAAACGTAATGTCACAGCGTGTCTCAAAGTCTATGATTGCTTCTCTAACTATACCAACATACATAACTGTATAAGAATTCAGTAATAAGAATATATTACAGGTAGCCCAAGTCAAACGTAATGTCACAGCGTGCCTCAAAGTCTATGATTACTTCTCTAACTATACCAACATACATAGCTGTATAAGAATTCAGTAATAAGAATATATTACAGGTAGCCCAAGTCAAACGTAATGTCACAGCGTGTCTCAAAATCTATGATTGCTTATCTAATTATACCCACATACATAATTGTATAAGAATTCAGTAATAAGAATATATTACAGGTAGCCCAAGTCAAACGTAATGTCACAGCGTGTCGCAAAGTCTATGATTGCTTCTCTAACTATACCAACATACATAACTGTATAAGAATTCAGTAATAAGAATATATTACAGGTAGCCCAAGTGAAACGTAATGTCACAGCGTGTCTCAAAATCTATGATTGCTTCTCTAATTATACCCACATACATAACTGTATAAGAATTCAGTAATAAGAATATATTACAGGTAGCCCAAGTCAAACGTAATGTCACAGCGTGTCTCAGAGTCTATGATTGCTTCTCTAACTATACTAACATACATAACTGTATAAGAATTCAGTAATAAGAAAATATTGCAGGTAGACCAAGTCAAACGTAATGTCACAGCGTGTCTCAAAGTCTATGATTGCTTCTCTAACTATACCAACATATACAGCTGTATAAGAATTCAGTAATAGGAAGATATTACAGATAGACCAAGTCAAACGTAATGTCACAGCGTGTCTCAAAGTCTATGATTGCTTCTCTAACTATACCCACATACATAACTGTATAAGAATTCAGTAATAAGAATATATTACAGGTAGACCAAGTCAAACGTAATGTCACAGCGTGTCTCAAAATCTATGATTGCTTCTCTAACTATACCAACATACATAACTGTATAAGAATTCAGTAATAATAAGATATTACAGGTATCCTAAGTCAAACGTAATGTCACAGCGTGTCTCAAAGTCTACTATTGCTTCTCTAACTATACCCACATACATAACTGTATAAGAATTCAGTATTAAGAATATATTACAGGTAGCCCAAGTCAAACGTAATGTCACAGCGTGTCTCAAAATCTATGATTGCTTCTCTAATTATACCCACATACATAACTGTATAAGAATTCAGTAATAAGAATATATTACAGGTAGCCCAAGTCAAACGTAATGTCACAGCGTGTCTCAAAGTCTATGCTTGCTTCTCTAACTATACCAACATACATAACTGTATAAGAATTCAGTAATAAGAATATATTACAGGTAGCCCAAGGCAAACGTAATGTCACAGCGTGTCTCAAAGTCTATGATTGCGTCTCTAACTATACCAACATACATAACTGTATAAGAATTCAGTAATAAGAAGATATTGCAGGTAGCCCAAGTCAAACGTAATGGTCACAGCGTGTCTCAAAGTCTATGATTGATTCTCTATCTATACTCACATATATAATTGTATAAGAATTCAGTAATAAGAATATATTACAGGTAGCCCAAGTCCAACGTAATGTCACAGCGTGTCTCAAATCCTATGATTGCTTCTCTAACTATACCCACATACATAGCTGTATTAGAATTCAGTAATAAGAAGATATTACAGGTACCTCAAGTCAAACGTAATGTCACAGCGTGTCTCAAAGTCAATGATTGCTTCAACAACTATATCCGCATACATGACTGTATAAGAATGCAGTAATCAGAATATATTACAGGTAGACTATGTCAAACGTAGTGTCACAGCGTTTCTCAAAGTCTATGATTGCTTCTCTAACTATACTAACATACAGAGCTGTATAAGAATTCAGTAATAAGAAGATATTACAGGTAGACCAAGTCAAACGTAATGTCACAGCGTGTCTCAAAGTCAATGATTAATTCTCTAACTATACCCGCATACATGACTGTATAAGAATGCAGTAATAACAATATATTACAGGTAGACCAAGTCAAACGTAATGTCACAGCGTGTCTCAAAGTCTATGATTGCTTCTCTAACTATACTCACATATATAATTGTATTAGAATTCAGTAATAAGAAGATATTACAGGTAGCTCAAGTCAAACGTAATGTCACAGCGAGTCTCAAAGTCTATGATTGCTTCTCTAACTATATCCGCATACATGACTGTATAAGAATGCAGTAATAAGAATATATTACAGGTACACCAAGTCAAACGTAATGTCACAGCGTTTCTCAAAGTCTATGATTGCTTCTCTAACTATACTAACATACATAGCTGTATAAGAATTCAGTAATAAGAGGATATTGCAGGTAGACCAAGTCAAACGTAATGTCACAGCGTGTCTCAAAGTCTACTATTGCTTCTCTAACTATACCCACATAAATAACTGTATAAGAATTCAGTAATAAGAATATATTGCAGGTAGCCCAAAGCAAACGTAATGTCACAGCGTGTCTCAAATCCTATGATTGCTTCTCAAATTATACCAACATACATAACTTTATAAGAATTCAGTAATAAGAAGATATTACAGGTAGCCCAAGTCAAACGTAATGTCACAGCGTGTCTCAAAGTCAATGATTGCTTCAACAACTATATCCGCATACATGACTGTATAAGAATGCAGTAATTAGAATTTATTACAGGTAGACCAAGTCAATCGTAATGTCACAGCGTGTCTCAAAGTCTTGGATTGCTTCTCTAACTATACCAACATACATAGCTGTATAAGAATTCAGTAATAAGAATATATTACAGGTAGACCAACTGAAACGTAATGTCACTGCGTGTCTCAAAGTCTTGGATTGCTTCTCTAGCTATACCCACATACATAACTGTATAAGAATTCAGTAATAGGAATATATTACAGGTAGCCCAAGTGAAACGTAATGTCACAGCGTGTCTCAAAGTCTATGATTGCTTCTCTTACTATACCCACATACATAACTGTATAAGAATTCAGTAATAAGAATATATTACACGTAGACCAAGTCAAACGTAATGTCACAGCGTCTCTCAAATCCTATGATTGCTTCTCTAACTATACCCACATACATAACTGTATTAGAATTTAGTAATAAGATGTATTACAGGTAGCTCAAGTCAAACGTAATGTCACAGCGTGCCTCAAAGTCAATGATTGCTTCAACAACTATTACCGCATACATGACTGTATAAAAATGCAGTAATAAGAATATATTACAGGTAGCCCAAGTCAAACGTAATGTCACAGCGTGCCTCAAAGTCTATGATTACTTCTCTAACTATACCATCATACATAGCTGTATAAGAATTCAGTAATAAATATATATTACAGGTAGCCTAAGACAAACGTAATGCCACAGCGTGTCTCAAAATCTATGATTGCTTATCTAATTATACCCACATACATAACTGTATAAGAATTCAGTAATAAGAATATATTACAGGTAGCCCAAGTCAAACGTAATGTCACAGCGTGTCTCAAAGTCTATGATTGCTTCTCTAACTATACCAACATACATAACTGTATAAGAATTCAGTAATAAGAATATATTACAGGTAGCCCAAGTCAAACGTAATGTCACAGCGTGCCTCAAAGTCTATGATTACTTCTCTAACTATACCAACATACATAGCTGTATAAGAATTCAGTAATAAGAATATATTACAGGTAGACCAAGTCAAACGTAATGTCACAGCGTGTCTCAAAATCTATGATTGCTTCTCTAACTATACCAACATACATAACTGTATAAGAATTCAGTAATAATTAGATATTACGGGTATCCTAAGTCAAACGTAATGTCACAGCGTGTCTCAAAGTCTACTATTGCTTCTCTAACTATACCCACATACATAACTGTATAAGAATTCAGTAATAAGAATATATTACAGGTAGCCCAAGTCAAACGTAATGTCACAGCGTGTCTCAAAATCTATGATTGCTTCTCTAACTATACCCACATACATAACTGTATAAGAATTCAGTAATAAGAATATATTACAGGTAGCCCAAGTCAAACGTAATGGCACAGCGTGTCTCAAAGTCTATGCTTGCTTCTCTAACTATACCAACATACATAACTGTATAAGAATTCATTAATAAGAATAAATTACAGGTAGCCCAAGGCAAACGTAATGTCACAGCATGTCTCAAAGTCTATGATTGCTTCTCTAACTATACCAACATACATAACTGTATAAGAATTCAGTAATAAGAAGATATTACAGGTAGCCCAAGTCAAACGTAATGTCACAGCGTGTTTCAAAGTCTAAGATTGATTCTCTAACTATACTCACATATATAATTGTATAAGAATTCAGTAATAAGAATATATTACAGGTAGCCTAAGTCAAAAGTAATGTCACAGCGTGTCTCAAATCCTATGATTGCTTCTCTAACTATACCCGCATACATAACTGTATTAGAATTCAGTAATAAGAAGATGTTACAGGTAGCTCAAGTCAAACGTAATGTCACAGCGTGTCTCAAAGTCAATGATTGCTTCAACAGCTATATCCGCATACATGACTGTATAAGAATGCAGTAATAAGAAGATATTACAGGTAGACCAAGTCAAACGTAGTGTCACAGCGTGTCTCAAAGTCTATGATTGCTTCTCTAACTATATCCGCATACATGACTGTATAAGAATGCAGTAATCAGAATATATTACAGGTAGACTATGTCAAACGTAGTGTCACAGCGTTTCTCAAAGTCTATGATTGCTTCTCTAGCTATACTAACATACAGAGCTGTATAAGAATTCAGTAATAAGAAGATATTACAGGTAGACCAAGTCAAACGTAATGTCACAGCGTGTCTCAAAGTCAATGACTACTTCTCTAACTATATCCGCATACATGACTGTATAAGAATGCAGTAATAACAATATATTACAGGTAGACGAAGTCAAACGTAATGTCACAGCGTGTCTCAAAGTCTATGATTGCTTCTCTAACTATACTCACATATATAATTGTATTAGAATTCAGTAATAAGAAGATATTACAGGTAGCTCAAGTCAAACGTAATGTCACAGCGAGTCTCAAAGTCTATGATTGCTTCTCTAACTATATCCGCATACATGACTGTATAAGAATGCAGTAATAAGAATATATTACAGGTACACCAAGTCAAACGTAATGCCACAGCGTTTCTCAAAGTCTATGATTGCTTCTCTAACTATACTAACATACATAGTTGTATAAGAATTCAGTAATAAGAGGATACTGCAGGTAGACCAAGTCAAATGTAATGTCACAGCGTGTCTCAAAGTCAATGATTGCTTCTCTAACTATATCCACATACATGACTGTATAATAATTCAGTAATAATAAGATATTACAGGTATCCCAAGTCAAACGTAATGTCACAGCGTGTCTCAAAGTCAATGATTGCTTCAACAACTATATCCGCATACATGACTGTATAAGAATGCAGTAATTAGAATATATTACAGGTAGTCCAAGTCAAACGAAATGTCACAGCGTGTCTCAAAGTCTTGGATTGCTTCTCTAACTGTACCAACATACATAGCTGTATAAGAATTCAGTAATAAGAATATATTACAGGTAGACCAAGTCAAACGTAATGTCACAGCGTGTCTCAAAGTCTTTGATTGCTTCTCTAGCTATACCCACATACATAACTGTATAAGAATTCAGTAATAGGAATATATGACAGGTAGCCCAAGTCAAACGTAATGTCATAGCGTGTCTCAAAGTCTATGTTTGCTTCTCTTACTATACCCACATACATAACTGTATAAGAATTCAGTAATAAGAATATATTACACGTAGACCAAGTCAAACGTAATATCACAGCGTGACTCAAAATCTATGACTGCTTCTCTAACTATACCAACATACATAACTGTATAAGAATTCAGTAATAAGAATATATTACAGGTAGCCCAAGGCAAACGTAATGTCACAGCGTGTCTCAAAGTCTATGATTGCTTCTCTAACTATACCAACATACATAACTGTATAAGAATTCAGTAATAAGAAGATATTACAGGTAGCCCAAGTCAAACGTAATGTCACAGCGTGTCTCAAAGTCTATGATTGATTCTCTAACTATACTCACATATATAATTGTATAAGAATTCAGTAATAAGAATATATTACAAGTAGCCCAAGTCAAACGTAATGTCACAGCGTGTCTCAAATCCTATGATTGCTTCTCTAACTATACCCACATACATAACTGTATTAGAATTCAGTAATAAGAAGATATTACAGGTAGCTCAAGTCAAACGTAATGTCACAGCGTGCCTCAAAGTCAACGATTGCTTCAACAGCTATATCCGCATACATGACTGTATAAGAATGCAGTAATAAGAATATATTACAGGTAGCCCAAGACAAACGTAATGTCACAGCGTGTCTCAAAATCTATGATTGCTTATCTAATTATACCCACATACATAACTGTATAAGAATTCAGTAATAAAAATATATTACAGGTAGCCCATGTCAAACGTAATGTCACAGCGTGTCTCAAAGTCTATGATTGCTTCTCTAACTATACCAACATACATAACTGTATAAGAATTCAGTAATAAGAATATATTACAGGTAGCCCAAGTCAAACGTAATGTCACAGCGTGCCTCAAAGTCTATGATTACTTCTCTAACTATACCAACATACATAGCTGTATAAGAATTCAGTAATAAGAATATATTACAGGTAGCCCAAGTCAAACGTAATGTCACAGCGTGTCTCAAAATCTATGATTGCTTATCTAATTATACCCACATACATAATTGTATAAGAATTCAGTAATAAGAATATATTACAGGTAGCCCAAGTCAAACGTAATGTCACAGCGTGTCGCAAAGTCTATGATTGCTTCTCTAACTATACCAACATACATAACTGTATAAGAATTCAGTAATAAGAATATATTACAGGTAGCCCAAGTGAAACGTAATGTCACAGCGTGTCTCAAAATCTATGATTGCTTCTCTAATTATACCCACATACATAACTGTATAAGAATTCAGTAATAAGAATATATTACAGGTAGCCCAAGTCAAACGTAATGTCACAGCGTGTCTCAGAGTCTATGATTGCTTCTCTAACTATACTAACATACATAACTGTATAAGAATTCAGTAATAAGAAAATATTGCAGGTAGACCAAGTCAAACGTAATGTCACAGCGTGTCTCAAAGTCTATGATTGCTTCTCTAACTATACCAACATATACAGCTGTATAAGAATTCAGTAATAGGAAGATATTACAGATAGACCAAGTCAAACGTAATGTCACAGCGTGTCTCAAAGTCTATGATTGCTTCTCTAACTATACCCACATACATAACTGTATAAGAATTCAGTAATAAGAATATATTACAGGTAGACCAAGTCAAACGTAATGTCACAGCGTGTCTCAAAATCTATGATTGCTTCTCTAACTATACCAACATACATAACTGTATAAGAATTCAGTAATAATAAGATATTACAGGTATCCTAAGTCAAACGTAATGTCACAGCGTGTCTCAAAGTCTACTATTGCTTCTCTAACTATACCCACATACATAACTGTATAAGAATTCAGTATTAAGAATATATTACAGGTAGCCCAAGTCAAACGTAATGTCACAGCGTGTCTCAAAATCTATGATTGCTTCTCTAATTATACCCACATACATAACTGTATAAGAATTCAGTAATAAGAATATATTACAGGTAGCCCAAGTCAAACGTAATGTCACAGCGTGTCTCAAAGTCTATGCTTGCTTCTCTAACTATACCAACATACATAACTGTATAAGAATTCAGTAATAAGAATATATTACAGGTAGCCCAAGGCAAACGTAATGTCACAGCGTGTCTCAAAGTCTATGATTGCGTCTCTAACTATACCAACATACATAACTGTATAAGAATTCAGTAATAAGAAGATATTGCAGGTAGCCCAAGTCAAACGTAATGGTCACAGCGTGTCTCAAAGTCTATGATTGATTCTCTATCTATACTCACATATATAATTGTATAAGAATTCAGTAATAAGAATATATTACAGGTAGCCCAAGTCCAACGTAATGTCACAGCGTGTCTCAAATCCTATGATTGCTTCTCTAACTATACCCACATACATAGCTGTATTAGAATTCAGTAATAAGAAGATATTACAGGTACCTCAAGTCAAACGTAATGTCACAGCGTGTCTCAAAGTCAATGATTGCTTCAACAACTATATCCGCATACATGACTGTATAAGAATTCAGTAATAAGAAGATATTACAGGTAGACCAAGTCAAACGTAGTGTCACAGCGTGTCTCAAAGTCTATGATTGCTTCTCTAACTATATCCGCATACATGACTGTATAAGAATGCAGTAATCAGAATATATTACAGGTAGACTATGTCAAACGTAGTGTCACAGCGTTTCTCAAAGTCTATGATTGCTTCTCTAACTATACTAACATACAGAGCTGTATAAGAATTCAGTAATAAGAAGATATTACAGGTAGACCAAGTCAAACGTAATGTCACAGCGTGTCTCAAAGTCAATGATTAATTCTCTAACTATACCCGCATACATGACTGTATAAGAATGCAGTAATAACAATATATTACAGGTAGACCAAGTCAAACGTAATGTCACAGCGTGTCTCAAAGTCTATGATTGCTTCTCTAACTATACTCACATATATAATTGTATTAGAATTCAGTAATAAGAAGATATTACAGGTAGCTCAAGTCAAACGTAATGTCACAGCGAGTCTCAAAGTCTATGATTGCTTCTCTAACTATATCCGCATACATGACTGTATAAGAATGCAGTAATAAGAATATATTACAGGTACACCAAGTCAAACGTAATGTCACAGCGTTTCTCAAAGTCTATGATTGCTTCTCTAACTATACTAACATACATAGCTGTATAAGAATTCAGTAATAAGAGGATATTGCAGGTAGACCAAGTCAAACGTAATGTCACAGCGTGTCTCAAAGTCTACTATTGCTTCTCTAACTATACCCACATAAATAACTGTATAAGAATTCAGTAATAAGAATATATTGCAGGTAGCCCAAAGCAAACGTAATGTCACAGCGTGTCTCAAATCCTATGATTGCTTCTCAAATTATACCAACATACATAACTTTATAAGAATTCAGTAATAAGAAGATATTACAGGTAGCCCAAGTCAAACGTAATGTCACAGCGTGTCTCAAAGTCAATGATTGCTTCAACAACTATATCCGCATACATGACTGTATAAGAATGCAGTAATTAGAATTTATTACAGGTAGACCAAGTCAATCGTAATGTCACAGCGTGTCTCAAAGTCTTGGATTGCTTCTCTAACTATACCAACATACATAGCTGTATAAGAATTCAGTAATAAGAATATATTACAGGTAGACCAACTGAAACGTAATGTCACTGCGTGTCTCAAAGTCTTGGATTGCTTCTCTAGCTATACCCACATACATAACTGTATAAGAATTCAGTAATAGGAATATATTACAGGTAGCCCAAGTGAAACGTAATGTCACAGCGTGTCTCAAAGTCTATGATTGCTTCTCTTACTATACCCACATACATAACTGTATAAGAATTCAGTAATAAGAATATATTACACGTAGACCAAGTCAAACGTAATGTCACAGCGTCTCTCAAATCCTATGATTGCTTCTCTAACTATACCCACATACATAACTGTATTAGAATTTAGTAATAAGATGTATTACAGGTAGCTCAAGTCAAACGTAATGTCACAGCGTGCCTCAAAGTCAATGATTGCTTCAACAACTATTACCGCATACATGACTGTATAAAAATGCAGTAATAAGAATATATTACAGGTAGCCCAAGTCAAACGTAATGTCACAGCGTGCCTCAAAGTCTATGATTACTTCTCTAACTATACCATCATACATAGCTGTATAAGAATTCAGTAATAAATATATATTACAGGTAGCCTAAGACAAACGTAATGCCACAGCGTGTCTCAAAATCTATGATTGCTTATCTAATTATACCCACATACATAACTGTATAAGAATTCAGTAATAAGAATATATTACAGGTAGCCCAAGTCAAACGTAATGTCACAGCGTGTCTCAAAGTCTATGATTGCTTCTCTAACTATACCAACATACATAACTGTATAAGAATTCAGTAATAAGAATATATTACAGGTAGCCCAAGTCAAACGTAATGTCACAGCGTGCCTCAAAGTCTATGATTACTTCTCTAACTATACCAACATACATAGCTGTATAAGAATTCAGTAATAAGAATATATTACAGGTAGACCAAGTCAAACGTAATGTCACAGCGTGTCTCAAAATCTATGATTGCTTCTCTAACTATACCAACATACATAACTGTATAAGAATTCAGTAATAATTAGATATTACGGGTATCCTAAGTCAAACGTAATGTCACAGCGTGTCTCAAAGTCTACTATTGCTTCTCTAACTATACCCACATACATAACTGTATAAGAATTCAGTAATAAGAATATATTACAGGTAGCCCAAGTCAAACGTAATGTCACAGCGTGTCTCAAAATCTATGATTGCTTCTCTAACTATACCCACATACATAACTGTATAAGAATTCAGTAATAAGAATATATTACAGGTAGCCCAAGTCAAACGTAATGGCACAGCGTGTCTCAAAGTCTATGCTTGCTTCTCTAACTATACCAACATACATAACTGTATAAGAATTCATTAATAAGAATAAATTACAGGTAGCCCAAGGCAAACGTAATGTCACAGCATGTCTCAAAGTCTATGATTGCTTCTCTAACTATACCAACATACATAACTGTATAAGAATTCAGTAATAAGAAGATATTACAGGTAGCCCAAGTCAAACGTAATGTCACAGCGTGTTTCAAAGTCTAAGATTGATTCTCTAACTATACTCACATATATAATTGTATAAGAATTCAGTAATAAGAATATATTACAGGTAGCCTAAGTCAAAAGTAATGTCACAGCGTGTCTCAAATCCTATGATTGCTTCTCTAACTATACCCGCATACATAACTGTATTAGAATTCAGTAATAAGAAGATGTTACAGGTAGCTCAAGTCAAACGTAATGTCACAGCGTGTCTCAAAGTCAATGATTGCTTCAACAGCTATATCCGCATACATGACTGTATAAGAATGCAGTAATAAGAATATATTACAGGTAGACCAATTCAAACGTATTGTCACAGCGTGTCTGAAAGTCTTGGATTGCTTCTCTAGCTATACCCACATACATAACTGTATAAGAATTCAGTAATAGGAATATATTACAGGTAGCCCAAGTCAAACGTAATGTCACAGCGTGTCTTAAAGTCTACGATTGATTCTCTAACTATACTCACATATATAATTGTATAAGAATTCAGTAATAAGAATATATTACAGGTAGCACAAGTCAAACGTAATGTCACAGCGTGTCTCAAATCCTATGATTGCTTCTCTACCTATACCCACATACATAGCTGTATTAGAATTCAGTAATAAGAAGATATTACACGTAGCTCAAGTCAAACGTAATGTCACAGCGTGTCTCAAAGTCAATGATTGCTTCAACAACTATATCCGCATACATGACTGTATAAGAATGCAGTAATAAGAATATATTACAGGTAGACCAAGTCAAACGTAATGTCACAGCGTGTCTCAAAGTCTTGGATTGCTTCTCTAGCTATACCCACATACATAACTGTATAAGAATTCAGTAATAAGAATATATTACAGGTAGCCCAAGTCAAACGTAATGTCACAGCGTGCCTCAAAATCTATGATTACTTCTCTAACTATACCAACATACATAGCTGTATAAGAATTCAGTAATAAGAATATATTACAGGTAGCCCAAGTCAAACGTAATGTCACAGCGTGTCTCAAAATCTATGATTGCTTATCTAATTATACCCACATACATAACTGTATAAGAATTCAGTAATAAGAATATATTACATGTAGCCCAAGTCAAACGTAATGTCACAGCGTGTATCAAAGTCTATGATTGCTTCTCTAGCTATACCAACATACATAACTGTATAATAATTCAGTAATAAGAATATATTACAGGTAGCCCAAGTGAAACGTAATTTCACAGCGTGTCTCAAAATCTATGATTGCTTCTCTAATTATACCCACATACATAACTGTATAAGAATTCAGTAATAAGAATATATTACAGGTAGCCCAAGTCAAACGTAATGTCACAGCGTGTCTCAAAGTCTATGATTGCTTCTCTAACTATACTAACATACATAACTGTATAAGAATTCAGTAATAAGAAAATATTGCAGGTAGACCAAGTCAAACGTAATGTCACAGCGTGTCTCAAAGTCTATGATTGCTTCTCTAACTATACCAACATATATAGCTGTATAAGAATTCAGTAATAGGAAGATATTACAGATAGACCAAGTCAAACGTAATGTCACAGCGTGTCTCAAAGTCTATGATTGCTTCTCTAACTATACCCACATACATAACTGTATAAGAATTCAGTAATAAGAATATATTACATGTAGACCAAGTCAAACGTAATGTCACAGCGTGTCTCAAAATCTATGATTGCTTCTCTAACTATACCAACATACATAACTGTATAAGAATTCAGTAATAAGAATATATTACAGGTAGCACAAGGCAAACCTAATGTCACATCGTGTCTCAAAGTCTATGATTGATTCTCTATCTATACTCACATATATAATTGTATAAGAATTCAGTAATAAGAATATATTACAGGTAGCCCAAGTCAAACGTAATGTCACAGCGTGTCTCAAATCCTATGATTGCTTCTCTAACTATACCCACATACATAGCTGTATTATAATTCAGTAATAAGAAGATATTACAGGTACCTCAAGTCAAACGTAATGTCACAGCGTGTCTCAAAGTCAATGATTGCTTCAACAACTATATCCGCATACATGACTGTATAAGAATTCAGTAATAAGAAGATATTACAGGTAGACCAAGTCAAACGTAATGTCACAGCGTGTCTCAAAATCTATGATTGCTTCTCTAACTATTTCCGCATACATGACTGTATAAGAATGCAGTAATAAGAATATATTGCAGGTAGACCAAGTCAAACGTAATGTCACAGCGTTTCTCAAAGTCTATGATTGCTTCTCTAACTATACTAACATACATAGCTGTATAAGAATTCAGTAATAAGAAGATATTACAGGTAGACCAAGTCAAACGTAATGTCACTGCGTGTCTCAAAGTCAATGATTACTTCTCTAACTATACCCGCATACATGACTGTATAAGAATGCAGTAATAACAATATATTACAGGTAGACCAAGTCAAACGTAATGTCACAGCGTGTCTCAAAGTCTATGATTGCTTCTCTAACTATACTCACATATATAATTGTATTAGAATTCAGTAATAAGAAGATATTACAGGTAGCTCAAGTCAAACGTAATGTCACAGCGAGTCTCAAAGTCTATGATTGCTTCTCTAACTATACTAACATACATAGCTGTATAAGAATTCAGTAATAAGAAGATATTACAGGTAGACCAAGTCAAACGTAATGTCACAGCGTGTCTCAAAGTCTATGATTGCTTCTCTAACTATACCAACATACATAGCTGTATAAGAATTCAGTAATAAGAATATATTACAGGTAGCCCAAGTCAAACGTAATGTCACAGCGTGTCTCAAAATCTATGATTGCTTCTCTAACTATACCCGCATACATAACTGTATAAGAATTCAGTAATAAGAATATATTACAGGTAGACCAAGTCAAACGTAATGTCACAGCGTGTCTCAAAATCTATGATTGCTTCTCTAATTATACCCACATACATAACTGTATAAGAATTCAGTAATAAGAATATATTACAGGTAGCCCAAGTCAAACGTAATGTCACAGCGTGTCTCAAAATCTATGATTGCTTATCTAATTATACCCACATACATAACTGTATAAGAATTCAGTAATAAGAATATATTACACGTAGCCCAAGTCAAACGTAATGTCACAGCGTGTCTCAAAGTCTATGATTGCTTCTCTAACTATACCAACATACATAACTGTATAAGAATTCAGTAATAAGAATATATTACAGGTAGCCCAAGTGAAACGTAATGTCACAGCGTGTCTCAAAATCTATGATTGCTTCTCTAATTATACCCACATACATAACTGTATAAGAATTCAGTAATAAGAATATATTACAGGTAGCCCAAGTCAAACGTAATGTCACAGAGTGTCTCAAAGTCTATGATTGCTTCTCTAACTATACTAACATACATAACTGTATAAGAATTCAGTAATAAGAAAATATTGCAGGTAGACCAAGTCAAACGTAATGTCACAGCGTGTCTCAAAGTCTATGATTGCTTCTCTATCTATACCAACATACATAGCTGTATAAGAATTCAGTAATAGGAAGATATTACAGGTAGACCAAGTCAAACGTAATGTCACAGCGTGTCTCAAAGTCTAGGATTGCTTCTCTAATTATACCCACATACATAACTGTATAAGAATTCAGTAATAAGAATATATTACAGGTAGCCCAAGTCAAACGTAATGTCACAGCGTGTCTCAAAATCTATGATTGCTTCTCTAACTATACCCACATACATAACTATAAGAATTCAGTAATAAGAATATATTACAGGTAGACCAAGTCAAACGTAATGTCACAGCGTGTCTCAAAGTCTATGATTGCTTCTCTAACTATACCAACATACATAGCTGTATAAGAATTCAGTAATAAGAATATATTACAGGTAGCCCAAGTCAAACGTAATGTCACAGCGTGTCTCAAAATCTATGATTGCTTCTCTAATTATACCCACATACATAACTGTATAAGAATTCAGTAATAAGAATATATTACAGGTAGCCCAAGTCAAACGTAATGTCACAGCGTGTCTCAAAGTCTATGATTGCTTCTCTAACTATACCAACGTACATAACTGTATAAGAATTCAGTAATAAGAAGATATTGCAGGTAGACCAAGTCAAACGTAATGTCACAGCGTGTCTCAAAGTCTATGATTGCTTCTCTAACTATACCAACATACATAGCTGTATAAGAATTCAGTAATAGGAAGATATTACAGATAGACCAAGTCAAACGTAATGTCACAGCGTGTCTCAAAGTCTATGATTGCTTCTCTAACTATACCCACATACATAACTGTATAAGAATTCAGTAATAAGAATATATTACACGTAGACCAAGTCAAACGTAATGTCACAGCGTGTCTCAAAATCTATGATTGCTTCTCTAACTATACCAACATACATAACTGTATAAGAATTCAGTAATAAGAATATATTACAGGTAGCCCAAGTCAAACGTAATGTCACAGCGTGTCTCAAAGTCTATGATTGCTTCTCTAACTATACCAACATACATAGCTGTATAAGAATTCAGTAATAAGAAGATATTACAGGTAGCCCAAGTCAAACTTAATGTCACAGCGTGTCTCAAATCCTATGATTGCTTCTCTAACTATACCCACATACATAACTGTATTAGAATTCAGTAATAAGAAGATATTACAGGTAGCTCAAGTCAAACGTAATGTCACAGCGTGTCTCAAAGTCAATGATTGCTTCAACAGCTATATCCGCATACATGACTGTATAAGAATGCAGTAATAAGAATATATTACAGGTAGACGAAGTCAAACTTAATGTCACAGCGTGTCTCAAAGTCTTTGATTGCTTCTCTAGCTATACCCACATACATAACTGTATAAGAATTCAGTAATAAGAATATATTATAGGTAGCCCAAGTCAAACGTAATGTCACAGCGTGTCTCAAAGTTTATGATTACTTCTGTAACTATACCAGCATTCATAGCTGTATAAGAATTCAGTAATAAGAATATATTACAGGTAGCCCAAGTCAAACGTAATGTCACAGCGTGTCTCAAAATCTATGATTGCTTATCTAATTATACCCACATACATAACTGTATAAGAATTCAGTAATAGGAAGATATTACAGATAGACCAAGTCAAACGTAATGTCACAGCGTGTCTTAAAGTCTATGATTGCTTCCCTAACTATACCCACATACATATCTGTATAAGAATTCAGTAATAATAAGATATTACAGGTAGCCCAAGTCAAACGTAATGTCACAGCGTGTCTCAATGTCAATGATTTCTTCCCGAACTATACCCACATACATAACTGTATAGGAATTCAGTAATAAGAAGATATTACAGGTAGCCCAAGTCAAACGTAATGTCACAGCGTGTCTCAAAGTCTATGATTGTTTCTCTATCTATACCAACATACATAACTGTATAAGAATTCAGTAATAAAAATATATTGCAGGTAGCCCAATTCAAACGTAATATCATGGTGTGTCTAAATCTTCCTCGACAAACCTTTCTCTAACTACACACACATACCTCTAGCATCAATTATAACCAATAAAATAAAACTGTCAATTTTTCGTAGCGGATCTGTACGACAGAATGAAGTGAAGTGTCGTCAGTAGGTCTACGTGTCAGCAATATACCGGATATTTAACGTGCGTTACATCTCTTACTTTGTACTGGTCATTCTAAAATTAATAGAAATATTATTTATTGTACTCACTTTTGAAAACTTAATTGTTACCCCGAACTTAATATCTCATTAATGGTAATGATTAAATATCTTAAATTGTATAACACCAAAAACTAGGAACGGCCAAATGTCAATCAAGATTTATTCCTTGCAGCTGGGCTACGTGATCGTTCAGACAGGATTAGTCAATGCGTCGGTATGGTAAGGGCAACATACAATTTAACACCACAATAGCGCCGTCCACAAAACATAATTTAGGTCTACTTAATATTACAGTCAACGAACAAATACTGATATTGAAAACCGAGTAACGTTGGGGCTAGCTAAAGTAGCTGTTTAACTGTTAAGCAGTAGGCCTATGCTTCCAGAAAAATTATGGTATTCTAATTATCAAAAAATAAAAATAATGCAGGTTACATCACTTGCCATGTTATCTTCAGCGTGGTGTATTAAATATGAAATCAGCTTTTATTCATTACATTTACATAAATTCAACAATTCTTCTTCACAGATAAAATAACCTAATAATACAATTGACAGTAAACAGTAATTACTAAAGTTAAGTTTAGTAGTTCTCAGAAAAACGAACAATGCCTCAATACTGGTGTTTCACAAATATTGCAATGTTACAATCGAACTACCATAAATGACAGCCGCTTCAACTGAACTGGACTGCCAGATACTGGTATTGACACAGATGGTCAGTCACCAACATTACACAGAAACAATCTCAAAGTTTTGGTCTCTACAGTCGCGAAGGTTTTGAAATAACCCAAAACGTTCTACAACTTACAACTCACTGAATTACTCGTTGGTTCGAAACACTTATTTTCTTGCAATTACATTTTGTTGCTTATTTAGATTTTGCATTGCCTGGCAATTTGTTTACACAATAAACAATACTGAACGTTGTATTTTCTTCTCCTGTCTTTTAAGCTTTTCATAATTAAAAAAAAATGTATAACATGTAATGGTACTGACAGTGTTAGCTGTCTCGTATGAGCTCCATTACTTCGGTGAATATGGTTGGGCACTTTCCCGGCAATCTTGCATTTTTGTTGCTGAAGTACTGAGTACAACAAAACTTTACGTTTGAAAAAGCTGAAGAATCAATGTCTTCTTATTATTTCTTCCTCTACAACCCCCTGCGGATTTCAACCTTCTTAACGATGATTTTCCATTCCCCTCTATGGTGTACCCCTTCTCTTTCCATATATTTAAGGTCGTCTATTACATTACATTTCCATATTTTTTTCGGTCTCGCATTTATCCTTCCGCGCATCGGTGCCCACTCCGAAATTCTCTTTATAGCTCTTGTTAGTGCTTATAGTTTAATGGACTATAATTCATAAGTTGGCTATAACAGAATCTGTTTTCGCGTCTCCTAGGTGAGGTCATGCTAATTTGATGAAAGTCTCACTAGTCCTCCTGTTCGTCATTGGTTTGTCTGGTTTGGTGGTAACCCATTCAAACTCAATCTTACAACTGGTCTACTAGTAGCATAGGTTTCTCCCTGCTCTTCATCGTGAGTTACAGTAAGTTGTAGCAATTATATCGTCTCCACACAATTACGGATCTAAAACCTTCTCGCTACTACCGGACTTTGAATGATTGAATAATTTTAATGGGACTATTAACACTTAGTTGAAATTCAAGGGATAATCACGTAGCACACATAGTGAACTTGAATGCTGACACCACGTGCTTGATATAAATTAGAACATCACTACATAAAATATAATTATTCACATTGAGAATCTTCGTATGCATAATAAGGATAAGAGATCACAATGAATGCTGCATATTGTGGCCTTGGCTGTTGGCCGTGTGTTACTATTTGTTTTGTTGTGAATTCTTTTGTATTACCATAAAAATGGTAATAGTATTGCTAGTAATAGACAGCCTATTGAACACTGTACACAGGGAAGTCACGCGTTAGTACCTTGCTGCAACTCATTGTAAACGATTCTTTTTTGTGTCCATCAAAACCTAATAATGACTGTTCTTTATTCCTAAGATACTTATAACTATGGCTGTAGTTAACAGAAGTCTCGACAAGCTTTGTATTTTAGTATACACCTGTAAATACTATCTTGCACATTCTTTACTGATTACTGATTCTGTATCAAACCAAGTTATTTTATGGAGCTGGGGTTTTATGTACCAGTTAATGTAGGCATGGACAACTTCGTTGAATAACTCAATGTAAACAAACATGATGTTTGTAATCAGTAAAAACAACAATATATTATTAAATAAATTAAACACATCAACTACAAAGCCGAATTTGACATGTGTTGTTTGATCTAACGTGCATGTGTTATTGGTCAATATTGTTCAAAATAGCACTAATTTATGAATAAAAACATAATTATAATATTATTCTAATGTATAATATTGTTTGTATATTATATACGAAAGCATTAATAATTTTAAATCCTTCGTGACATATTCCGTTGAGTACTGTATATATACGCAATTAATTCTTTATGAGTGCTCTGGACTGTGATTTAGTAACATAAATATTTGTATTTTAATGTAAAATTGAAAAAGGTACTCCATATTGAATCTTATGAAAACAATTTAGGCCACTGCTTTGTTAGACCTTGTCTGTAACTAAGTATTGTGTCGATAACTGCTCAAACATTAATCTACTCAATAAAAATAACGCCTTGCAGTGTCGAGTCTAACTGCCATGTGCAAAACATTCAATAAGTCTTTGGTAAACTTACGCTTATTATCTTTCCAACGCGAAGCTGTTAATTCCGGTTGTATTCTTTAACTTCATCACAGACACAACAGTACTTGTAGTTCTGACCATTTGTCCTCGTTTCTAATACAATCCTCTTTGTAAAGCATTGCCTTCCAAGTAATCGTATTCAGATCCACGTCGGACTCTCATAAGCTTATGAAACGTCAAACACATTTGTTTCAAGCTCTTCCTCCGCAGTGGTTTTCCTATACTACCACGTATATTCAGGAAAATAACAAGTTTACCGACTACTTCCTCATAAAAGAAAAGAAATATCATTGCCTAACAACTGAGAATTGCCAACTTATTTCAGGCTACACTCATCATTTACTTTTGATAATAAAATAAACGTTTCCCTTAACGCGATTTTATTATGCCCGAACAGTGTTTTTCTTCTTTACTCTTCTTTCTGAGTAAATATAAGAACATCAGCTGTTAACAACGTTTCTGAATGCAGATCTACCTTTACAACAAAATCAGCTGTATTTTTAACTTCAGTTCACGCCATCTACAATTATATAAAACACAATAATCTACGCCTCTGTTTGCTGACAGAAGATAAACATAAGTATTTAGAAAGACGTACTCCAAATAAAAAATTGTTTTCGTATACAACCGACAGGCCTACACCGATCCATGGATCTTAGCGCCTTTCCTGAGGAATCACAGGTCCCAGAGCACTCACAATAATTAGAAAATACACCAGGTGGTGCTTCAAAATTACCAGAGGAACTGTTGAACTGTTACTTCTGACTATCTCTCAAGTAATGAGACAAAATATCTCGGATAGTTTTTACATGAAATTAAATATTCTTTTGGAGTTAGGAACCAGTCATTGGGAAGAACCTCTCTTGTACAACACCGCATCAACACAGGGGGTACAACACCCATACGCCAACTTCCTCGAAGACCTTCGTTAGCTAAGCAGGAGGAAATGTCTCGGTTAATACAGGACAGGTTGACAGAGGGACTAATCGAGCCTTCGTCAAGTGCTTGATCTTCTCTGGTAGCGAAGAAGGACGGTGGGAGAGTCATCTTGGTGTTAATAAAACAATTGACAAAATACGTAAACGATTCTATTGGCTTCATCTTCACCACGATGTAGACGAATGGTGTCGGGCCTGTGAAATATGTGCTGCAAGCAATGACCCACAAACAGAAGCAAGGCGAAAATGAGACAGTATAACATTGGACTGCCATTCGAGAGAATCGCCATAGACAATGCTGGACCTTTCCCAGTTACTGACGATGGAAACCAGAACATTATGGTTATAGGTGGACTGTTTTACTAAGTGGGTGGAAGCTTATACGATTCCAAATCAGGAGGTTACCACTATAGCGAAGGCGTTAGTTCACAATTTCTGTTGCCGTTATGGACTCCCTATGAAAATCCATACGGATCGAGAGAGGAATTTCGAGTCGGAGTTTTAAAGAATTATTTCGCCTACTCGGAATTCGAAAGACCAGGACAACGCCTCTTCATCCTCAGTCCGACGGAATGGTTGAGAGGTTGAGTAGGTCGACGGGGGCAGTGTTGCATTCGTTGAGATGGCCGGCGTCAACACTGTCTCTGCCGGGCTATCAGGCCGCGGTCTACTACTGACATTGATTACACCAAGGTGGTCACCAATTACTCGATTGTTCTGTTACACTGTCTCTGCCGGGCTATCAGTCCGCGGTCTACTACTGACATTGCTTACACCAAGGTGGTCACCAGTTACTCGATCGTTCTGTTACACTGTCTCTGCCGGGCTATCAGGCCGCGGTCTGCTACTGACATTGCTTTCACCAAGGTGGTCACCAATTACTCGATCGTTCTGTTACACTATCTCTGCCGGGCTATCAAGACGCGGTCTACTACTGACATTGCTTACACCAAGGTGGTCACCAATTACTCGATCGTTCTGTTACACTGTCTCTGCCGGGCTATCAGTCCGCGGTCTACTACTGATATTGCTTGCACCAAGGTGGTCACCAATTACTCGATCGTTCTGTTACACTGTCTCTGCCGGGCTATCAGTCCGCGGTCTACTACTGATATTGCTTACACCAAGGTGGTCACCAATTACTCGATCGTTCTGTTACACTGTCTCTGCCGGGCTATCAGGCCGCGGTCTACTACTGACGTTGCTTACACCATGGTGGTCACCAATTACTCGATCGTTCTGTTACACTGTCTCTGCCGGGCTATCAGGCCGCGGTCTGCTACTGACATTGCTTACACCAAGGTGGTCACCAATTACTCGATCGTTCTGTTACACTGTCTCTGCCGGGCTATCAGTCCGCGGTCTACTACTGACATTGCTTACACCAAGGTGGTCACCAATTACTCGATCGTTCTGTTACACTGTCTCTGCCGGGCTATCAGGCCGCGGTCTACTACTGACATTGCTTACACCAAGGTGGTCACCAATTACTCGATCGTTCTGTTACACTGTCTCTGCCGGGCTATCAGTCCGCGGTCTACTACTGACATTGCTTACACCAAGGTGGTCACCAATTACTCGATCGTTCTGTTACACTGTCTCTGCCGGGCTATCAGGCCGCGGTGTACTACTGACATTGCTTACACCAAGGTGGTCACCAATTACTCGATCGTTCTGTTACACTGTCTCTGCCGGGCTATCAGGCCGCGGTCTGCTACTGACATTGCTTACACCAAGGTGGTCACCAATTACTCGATCGTTTAGTACACTGTCTCTGCCGGGCTGTCAGGCCGTGGTCTACTACTGACATTGCTTACACCATGGTGGTCACCAATTACTCGATCGTTCTGTTACACTGTCTCTGCCGGGCTATCAGGCCGCGGTCTACTACTGACATTGCTTACACCAAGGTGGTCACCAATTACTCGATCGTTCTGGTACACTGTCTCTGCCGGGCTGTCAGGCCGTGGTCTACTACTGACATTGCTTACACCATGGTGGTCACCAATTACTCGATCGTTCTGTTACACTGAAGTTGGCGAACAATGGTGTGGCCGAAACGTTTGTAAGCAATATCCACGGCAGAAAATAATATCAACAGAATTACGTAACGCTCTACTGCAGTTCGAGACTGTCGTTCTACACGTTCTCGACTAGCCCAGCGCGTGGAGCGTCTGTGTCAAGGTTGTGCACTGACCTAGTCTCCAGATTGTTCCAGAACCTGTAACTACGTAATTATTATCGGGGCGCCGCCGGGAAAGTAGTAGACGTCTCCGGGCCTCTGCGGGGTATATGTAAGCGACAGTGGTCGGCTTAACAGTCAATTTTTCGCTAGCGATTAATTGTTACGAGTTAGTAGAAAATGATTAGTGGCGGTTAATTATTGCGGAACTGTAATATGGTGACATTTATTACTGCCTATTGACAAATTTAACTTGAATTATTGTATGAGAGTGCCTTTGTTGATTTCAAAATTGTTATTTGTGACTAATTAAAGTTGATGATTAGTGACTTCATTGGTATCTGTTATTTTATTTTCAAAATTTAATGTTATAATATTATAATATATGTGACAAATTATATTATATGTGACAATATTATAATAACAATTGTATATTGGCACAATATAAGAATATTGTCCGTTGTAACAATATTATAATAAAAATATATTGCAACAATAATTATTTTATGTTAACCAATCTCTTCAAAATTATTTTTTGTATTCCATTCTGTGGTCAGTGTTATTCTTTTGAATCTACTGTTGCAAACATATGAAACCTCATAGCAACAGATAATTTTTTAATTCATTGTAAGGTAATACGGACTATTGCTAATAAATTTTTTCTATTTACATACTATAAACAATCTGTTTTTATAGTGTTCGTTTATGTACATTTCTTAGTATCCTGATATGTTTTAAATAATAAATGATTTTAAACATCGCGTCGTCAAATACAATAAAAATAGTAAAGAACATGTATATGAATTATCAAAAGTAAGAAAATTCAGTTCACGTGGAATGATGTGGACATTTGCACGTTACGCACGCGCGCGCGCGAATTAAAAGACAACTCATAATTTGAACTCTATTGATTTATTTTTTATTAGACCTTTCTTTCCTAAAGTTTAGAAAGCAAACCATACACACCGTGTCACATGTTATGTACAGTAGGCCTATATGCGCGTTAGAGTTTCATACTTTCTTACATGAACGAAAGTAAGATGTAAGCGATTAACTTCAGTGGGATCCACATTTACATAGAGTAATTTTTACTTCCACTTTTTGTCGTTTTTCAACAATTTTATATAACTGAAAACGTTATAACCATATTTACTATTGTGAAAACATAATCGTTGATTTCTGAGCAAATAATCATTTTGGTATGTGTTAATTTTGTTTCAGGTTCTACTGGGATTTATGTATGTTATTGCTACTTGTTGCAAATCTGATTATTCTACCTGTAGCCATTTCGTTCTTCAATGATGACCTTAGTACACGATGGATTGCCTTCAATTGCCTATCGGATACAATATTTCTTATAGATATTGTCGTCAACTTCAGGACAGGTAAGTACATGTTTCAGTTAAGAGTAAAACTACTAAAACATATGAAAGTGTAGAATGTAATGTGCGTAAAGTATAAAAGGCGGCTGTGTGAGCATTTTAACACTACGCGACGCCTTGGCAAATGATGCGAAAATCCCGTTTTAATGAAAATTTACGGTTTGATTCAATAAAGCAATGTGTACTGTATTTTAGGAAAAAAGAATAAAGTATAGTAACGAGGTATGAAGAAAAAACTGCTTCGTAGAAGTGGACTGAACGAAATAAATGTAGACAGACAAAGTCTGTAGTAAGCCGACACGTTTATCTGCTTGGTGTACACAGGTTTACATACATAAATGTGGTGTATTTTGAAAAAGTATAAAGTGTAACGTATATCAAACATATTAGAGTTCTGGACAAGATACCGTTATTAACTGCTGGCGTTTGCAAGGTACCGAGACACATCTGTCCACGATAATTAGAAGATAAAGAACAACAAAAATTGAATAGAGAATCGCCAATAGGGGAAACCATAGTTTGAAAATAAACATCAAAGTTTATTTGAAAATACAGAGGTCTTAATAAAGATTCAAAATTATTGTCCCTAGTCATCGTAGAAGTTGCATGAGATTCACAAAAACAACCGTAATGACAGTTCAAATTGTCGGGTGTTTGGAAACCGATTCTAAATAAAATTACAGAATCATTACAGTACATTACACTTATTTGTTTTAACGATGGTAAAATATTATTGTTTTATTAATATATAATTAAGTTTTCATATATAGACTAATTAATTTCTGTTGCGGGGCCTATATTGTAACTTCATGGGCTGTTTGAGCAGGGACTAGTCTGTTGTAATTCATGGGCTTGTTTTTAACAAGTGTGGCAGGAAAGGACTTACTTGTACAAATAGGGTGGAATTAGACATTGTAATCAGTCTCATTCTCCACTGAGGATGCCTCACCATATAATGGGCGAAACGTTTAACTTTAAGATAAATAAGACGTTTATTAAAACAAAAAATAGTGTTGTTTTTAATAGTGAACACCATTATGATAACCCAAATCGTGAAAATTACAAGCGACAACCCACAGGATCAAAATGAATTTGGACTATCAGTTAAAAAGAATTTAGTATCCTGTATAGGATATAGGTTATATTCGTATGGGTACTTGCGGACTAAAATGACGTCAATAAGTTCGTGGAAATTACAACATGCGTTCTCAAAGTATCGGGAAAACCCTCAAATAAAATAACAATCTGAATTAACAAAAAAAACCTGCCCATCTGGTTCAAAGAAACGGTGTGTACCGGACAGATGTACGCTGTGTGTGCGCGCGTGTGTGTGTGAGAGAGAGAGAGAGAGAGAGAGAGAAAGAGAGAGCGCAAACGCGAATTGCGTTTAACAATTAATTACATTTCACAGTGTCAGAAAAAACAAAAATTACTGGTCTATGTGGTACCTACGATAATAGAGGAAAGGTATTCCTGGCATTATACAGCAGATTGTTTACTCATTCTACGATTGAACCATTATGTTATCCAGCATCAGATCGAACCACTGTAGCCTATTCAACACAAAATTTGTCTTGAATCAATATATCATCCGGAAACTCAATTGCATGTGTGAATGCGTGCGTTTCGTGCGTGGGTTTTAATAAATATTGCTTACAGATTCCAACAATTTTCTCGGTAGGCAGAGCTTGACACGCTAGTAATTTAATGAATGGAAAATCGATTTGAAAGCTGATAGTAGCGTATTCTGTTTATAGAGGGCAGGTAAATCAGCAAACACCGCAGAGCCCTGCCCTCTAAATCTCAGACCAACTCTGTACAGTACAACCGCAAAACCATAATCTAGGGTAGGATTCAGATCTTTGTTACTTTACTTTCAAGGGAAAATTATTTTGACATTACATAAATGACAGTGAAGCTTACCTAAACCGCATGTTAAACTGCATCACAAAATCAAATTGAAGAAACACTCTAGTAATTCTCAAATATGTTAAATAATTAATGCAAACTGTACTCTACACGACTAATTATAATTCAGTTACCATTTTTCCCCACTGAGTAGATAATATAAGCCAGTTAAGTTCATTATGTCTACTCGAAACGTCTATTACTTCTACTTTACCATTATCTCTACTTGAATACCTTCTCAATTGATGCAGTAAAGTCATTTCTGTAGCGAGAGCTGAGAAAGTAGTGTTTGTATGAGAAGGAAAATACTTTTTTGTTATAAGAATGTTTCTTTTACTCGATATAATATAGGTCAGCTTCCAAAAGGTATAAATCTTCTGTAAAAGTTATGGTTTGCACAAAAGTGTATTTTATTTGTTCAAATTTGCGACTTTACAGGCCAACAAATTGATTATGAACACATTGAATTGGAATCGGAACCACCAGTACTAACGCAAATGTAAAACTAGTTCTTTCAACTCTAGGTTTAATAAAAATAACAAAAAATCGTGTTTTATTAAAAACCCTGATAATAACAGAGAAAGGTTGTAGGAAAGAAGTAAAAACAATGTGTGCATTATTGTGTGTTTGTGCATACACATATTTCATTGCCGAACTGTCTTTTTTAATTTTATCTTTTTTTCAGCGTTAGTTGTGCCAATATTGCTTTCCTTATTTTGTTACTAAACGCTTTTCTTATGATTTGTTTTTCAGTTACGGTACATTTCTGGATTCATTGATTCTGATTTAATGTGGTAACATGTATTGACTTTCTGTTGATTTTGTTTCTTTATTCATATCTCCATGTTTACAATTCTGTTATTGCCAGCTGTGTTAAGTTTACTAATTGTTTATGCATTTTAATAATTTCCTTTTCTCCAGATATAATACAGTGTATTTAATTCTCTACATTACCATTGGGCTTCTTTATAGTCATTTTCTGTTCTATTTTACCTTCTTCAAGAAGTATATGTAACGCTTATGAAACAACGAAGTCCATAACCCTGCCTTCTCATTCACCTCTTTTCCCAAATCTGACCAGTCCTATAAATTTTTTGTGACCTCTGTGGCATTCAAATCTCACATCACTGTTGTGTACTGTACTGTGTTTTATGCATATAAGTCTAATTAAATCATTATAAACCTTTTCTTTTATTAGCAGGTGGACAATAAACTCAAAATAATTTTTATAATTATTTTTATAACCCTTTCTGATATGCAACCCAAGTCTGTGATATTGTTTTCTGTATTATTGTTTTATTTTAGATAGTAATCTTATTTTTGCAAACCATCTTGTGTTAGTCTATTTTCTTAATTACTCATTCAGTCCTCCTGTTACCTTCTGTCATAACATGAACTTGCTTTGCTTCCTGTAAGTAAGACCAAATTTTAGTTATGTTCACAATTAATTATTATGACCACAACTGTAGCTTGCGAATAGTAGACAGTCAAGTACCTCATTAAGCATATGATTGATGTCAGTGAATTCTTAATGGTTCATATTACAAGCTAAACATTCACCAGCAGAGGAGACGCCTTAAAGAGAACAACTGAGTACTGCTCCCTACACCCACCCAAACAATAGTTTAAACAGTTAAATATGCAATCCTTAGATTTTCCAAGTATAATAGAAATTATTTTGTGTGATTATGGCAGTTTGTTTTGATTCCCTGAAGAGCTTTTCCAATCTGTTAATTAAGGTACTGGTTAATTAGGTAGAACTTACCAACAAGGTTTTGGCTAGCTAGTGTAATCAAAAAATTAGAAATTTAAAAAATTTGTGGTAAGTACTTCTATACGCCTAAAGCAAAGCCATGCTTAGTAATTTACATCCTACTGAGGAGTCAAGAAAAACATTGCTGCCAGTAGGAGGACAGCAAGCAGACACTTTTTTGATATTAAGTGACCACAGAGTGGTGAGAGGCGCTAGATGCCCAATACTACATGTAAGTACTCCATAAAAAACCTGAAAACTCTCTAAAAACCAATAAGGACATAGTGAGTTAGCAAAAGGAGATTATCAGATTAGTCTACTGGTGCCTGAGGGTGTTTGACCTCGAGATTAAAATCATATAGTTAAAAGAGTAGCAGCTAGCAAAGTCAAAGTCAGTGAAGATGGGAAATTTGAACCTTTGAAATTTTTGTGAATATCACATAATTCCAAACAAATTCAGGGGACCCTGACCAGGGAAAAAGGATGTGACATTGAAACTGTTCTAATTCTACACATATTAGTGGCAGACAAAAAGTCAAACTTTTGTAAGTGTTATGGTGTGTTGGATTCAGGAGTCTGTGAAGGATCTGTATATGAATTTATTCTCAAAAAATATTGTTTAATCTAGAGACAGATATAAGGATAAGTGTCAAGATATAACATTTTAATTGTTTAACATTTTCAATAAAAATAGAGAATTGATATGTGTGTGTTATAGGGATCATGCAACAGGACAACGCAGAACAAGTGATCCTTGATCCGAAGTTGATTGCTAAGAACTATTTGAAAACATGGTTCTTTCTTGATTTAATCAGTTCAATTCCACTTGACTACATCTTCCTGATTTTCAACCAGGTCAGTGTGAGTGCCATATTTATGATTTTAAGCATCCAAAAAAGTTTACTAACCACAGATATAAGGCACACTGTTTATTACTAACAAAATTTGCTCAGCACTATTTATCAGGGCATTTTCCTTTCAATTATCTTTTTTCACAGTACTAGCTTTTTTAGTGTCATGCTGCCAAAATGTAGGCGGAGGTGATGCATGTTGCTGCCAAATTTTGTCTTCTGGTTATTGAGGACAGCATGAAACCTGTCCATAATAATAAATTTTTTTAATTAATTTTTCTGTAAAGTCCTTAAGTAGTAAGATATTATCAAAAGTTCTATTTTATCCTATTTTTTGCAGTATTCAGATATTCCCTAAAATTTTATCCACAGTGTGTTCATAGCATTTTTTTAATAGATGAAGTACAAATTGATTTATGTATTTCAGATATTAATGCTCACTATATACTTTGGTTGGTTATCTATGTCAACAAAACAGTACCCATGACTTGTTAGTATTCTAAAATACCTTTGATTAAAAATTCATATTGAAACAGACATAATTTTTATTTATGCTCTCGATTATTACATTCACTTCTTTCAAACAAACTTATGTTTATGAAACTTTTTAATAATTGCATTTATGCTTAATAATAAAGTTTTAAAAATACAGTCATTTATGTTATTCCAGATTTAAAATTAATCAGTCTCATACTTCATGATAATTAATTATAATATCTTAATTTAAAAACTAAATTATATATTATTAATTTTAATTTGTTAATTTATTAAAGTCTTACAAACCTAAAGCATTGCCTAATTTGTAAAGTCAGACAGAGCATACATGAATTCAAAAACTGAATGGATGACCATGTGGCATCTTGGTTGCATAGACTCTTATATTCATAGGCAGAGTAAACAGACAGTAAAAGATCTGATTCCATTAATCCATTGAATCTACTGAAAATCCATTAATCTAAATGAAAATAGAAAGTAACATAAAGTGCAGGAAATTTTAAAGAGTAACAAGTGTGAGAAATTATGTATTTGAAATAAAGTGTATAAACAATACAATAAATATGTCATTGGCATTTTAAAATACTACTAATTAATTGCTGGTAAAGTTGTAATCCACTCACTCCATTGTAGATTTTACAAAAATGGGTATGTGATTTCACTCAGTGCCCAAACTTGTTATGCACTAACTGTTATGCCCAGAACTGTTTAGGATGCCCAAATTCTCCATTTATAATAATTTGTATGTATTTTGTATATACTACTACAATTTTTTAAAATTGTGTGTGTGTGTGTGTGTGCACGTGCGCGTGTGTGGGGCAGTGTGAATATTACATCTTCACTACAATTTATAAAAACAAAAGGTAAATACTTAACTAACCAAATTATATACTGAACTTTTAATTAAATTAATTATTCCTTATGTTTTATTAACTATGTGTTCTCTGCCTTTTATATATTATGTAATTTTGAACATGCCAGTTCGCTGAATAATGATATTTTGATATTATAAGGTTTCCATTGCAATTATAATTATGTTTATTGGTTTTTATTAAATTACAGTCTCAGCATTTCTGTAACAATAGTCCCCTGTCAGTGAAAATTATAATTTTGTGTGTACAACAATTTAATTTTAAATTTGTTATTAGCACCAGTACTAAGTTCCACACAGATCTTTTTTAATTCAGGAACTGAGTGGTCTCATAAAGTGCAATTTATGATAAATTATTTTCTTTCTTCTAATGTGAAGGTTGATATCTACCCTTATAAGGGCGTGATACTGATAACAATTGTTTGTAACACAGATTCCACTGAATATATATATATATATATATATATATTCTGTAAAAATTCCTTTCCACCTACTCAACTCCTATATGTTATTTTTTTAATAAAAAGATAATTTTTTTAGAGCTTAAGTTTATTAGTGTGCTTAAGACTTGAGTGCTTTGTTTTATGTGTATTTTATATTACTTAAAATCTGGCTCAGTGGAATATGTATTAATAAGCAAAAAAATCTAGTTTTGGAAGCTCTGTTGGGTGGTTAAATTATAATACATTTTAGCACATGGCTACTGTAACATCTGTGTCATTTCAATGCAATGCATTATGTTTAAAATTCAGTTACTTCAATGCAATAAATTACAAGCCTTAGAAAACTCGTAGTACTCAGTGTTGTGTATTACTGTGTTTTTGTAAACAGGAAGTTATTTATTTTGACAAACTTTAGTGAACAGTTTTTATTCTTTAGAAATTAAATAAATAAAGATATAAAACAATATCTTTTTTTATAATAACTTATAGCTTGTCAAAAAGTGTTTAGCTAGAGGCGGTTTTTTGCAAACAGTCTGCTGTTTTATAGAAATGTGATTTAGTTTTGTGAAACAGCCAGCTGACTTTGTTCCTGTTATTGTAATAATTTTTATTTTTAGCAAAATCTGTTGAATCAGAGCTAAGTGTAACAATATACATAAACAAAATAAAATAAAATTTCAGTAGATGTTTTTACTCTCTGTGCATGATCTGTTAATTATTATTTATAATAACATACAAATACCTTATATTAGGAAAGGCCAACAAACTTGCCAAATCCATTTACTAGATAATGAACTGGTCATTGATACGTAAAAGTAAAATGTACATATTGTCTTAAATATTTCACTGTGATGTAAAGTTTCATTAGCCATCTGATACATTTTTGTTAATTTAAAAATTAATTACTTTTGAAATCAAAATGTCCCTTGAAGCTATACATTGCAGAGGAATGTTTCAGACAATGTTTTTTGTTTAGCCTTTTTATTATCAATGAACAATGTCTTATACATGTAAACAGATTTGGCATAGTTCATCAGCCTTACCTATAGATTAGAAGAATTGTTTTTACCCAATGGCTATTTAGGGTTTTATCATAAAATGTATAATTTTCTCCAAAAAAAGTTAGAGGAGAAATAATTTTATAGACACATGATGAAATAAATAATAATTTGTAAGTCACATAATATGTAATCTGTAAGTGTGTAACTGTATCACTCCTATATAAAACTCGCTTGTTTCTAAAAATGAGAAAAGAGCGCTTTCCCCTTAGCTTGGTTACTACTTATCATCGCAAATTTATATTACAAAACTTACATTCTGTAAAAAATATGTTGACTGCTTTTGTTCACACTGACTATTTGTATATAGTCTTAATCATCTTGTAACAGATTTCTACGAATTCTCAGAAGTAATATATTTAACTTGTGTATATTAAAACACAAAAATTATAGTTGATAATCCTTTTTTTTCAAAATCAGGCATGTTTTGTTTGTAATCTTTTAAGTGAGTAACCATGTTATGGAAATATCAAATCACATAAGCTAATTATTAAATCTAGCAAAAATGTTTCTTGAAAACAAATTAACATTAATAAAATAATGAATAATGTTCAGTTTCTTTGTATATAAAATTAATAGTCCTTTATAAATGTAATTTTTTTCAGTTATTAATGTTATTTTACAACTTTTGTTTTTTTAGAAGTAGCCTATATACCTAATTACTGAAACTGCATAATATTATCATCCACTATTATTATTAATTATAGATGCAGTTATTGTCTTACTAATTTACATTGTTCAAGAAATTTTCTTGGCATTATTTTATAACTAGACGTAACCTGTGGAGTATGTATAACCCTACTATAATGATGCCCTTCTTTTGAGATTTAAACTTAATAACTGTAGATCCAAAAATACAGCTTATTTTGATTGTGTGTTTTGTTGCTTTGTAGCACTGCATAGTCACTGCTCACTGTGTATGTACTCTTCCTACATCTCTATTCTGTTGCTCTCTCACAGTCTGCTCTCTCACACAGTTTTAATCAATTTAATATGTATAACTTAAAATACTTTTTCTCTCTCTTTGTTTAAATTTGAATAAAATAGACTTTTTAGTTTAAAATGTCTGTGGCTTAATAATGAACAATACTTATGTCTAAATAATTAGTTTTATTTAAAATTTATTCAGAGTATAAATCTGATAGTAGTCTAAACTGACACTAACAAATTTATTTTAAATTAACATTACTTTTGCAACCACCCTACAATATTTTTTATACTAATAATGGTCTTAAATTTTTCAATAAATTACTAAGAATAATGTGTTCAAGTTTATCATACCATTCTAGGATATACATATGTAAACAAACATTCAATTATCTTCACTTATCTTGAACATGACATTTAAGAAATAATTCAATTCTGGTACAGTTTAATACATATACATACTGTGAGTGCAATAGTTGACAGTCCCACTAAGATTTTAATAGCCAATATGTCCATTAACATCGTCACATCAAAATCCCTAATTTAAATATACCGGTAATTATTGTTAATTTTTTAAAATGAAAATCATTTTGTAAGAAATGAAAACATTATGAGAAGTAATTAACCAATGTTCTCTGTTCTGCACTCAATGTGTCTATATAGGAAGTCATACTGATATTTAATAAGAAAAGTGAAATGGTAAAAATAAAGATAAGAAAGTAAAAAAAAAATAAATACAGAGCAATTAACATACATGAATTCTAAAATAAATTCTATGAACTTTTAATAAAAAAATGCATGAAATCTGTATTATAATGTGAAATATAAGGTTAGGAAAGATACAAAATTATGTCTTTCAAATTATGAGAAGCAATAACAGAAAGCAAATACAAAGCCAATTATTTTTCTAAAACACTGTTGACAATGAAATATGTCACACATAAATGTAGTTACTCTTATTATATTAAAACAAGAATTATAATGTGTACACTTACCATTATTTTCTTTTTTAAAAAAAAATTCAAACAAAAATTTTGAGAGTTTCAGTTATGAAATTTGTAATATAATAGTCTGTTATGATTGTTAAAGCCAAGAAGTTTATAATTACTTCATGATTAGTGAATGATAATGACTGACCACACACACACACACACACACACACACACATTTTTGTATATTATGTCAACTTACAGTAAACAGGCTATTCAGTTCGTTCACTGTGTGTGCAATTTGTAGATTAAAACAATATATCCTTAATTACATTTAAAAAGTTGTCAACTTTATACTTTATACTGATTAAATATAAAATATGTATTCATAATTCTATAGTTTTAAATGAATTATTGACATAAGTTCTCATAAACATATTTAATACCAATTTAATTAAAAATAATAAATATTTTACAAACTTCTTATAGGAAGCAGATTACAATAATAAAGTCAAATTGAAAATATTAACTCTATAAAGCACAAAATTCTGAGAAATCTAAATGGATATGGTCAAAAGATTTTAACATAAATGCTGGTGTGAAAACCTATGAAAAATAATTTGAAATAGAGAAATTGTTCCAAATGCAATTTTTATAAATAAAGTAAAATTTATAAATGAAAATTAAAATAAATTTTCAAACATAATAAATTCAGTGCATTTTACAGGGACACAAAATTCAGTAGGCAGTTTTAAATGTAGATAATTGTAATCTTTTGGACACTCAAATTGAAAAAACTTCAAAACTGCTGCTAGATTACACACATACAAATATTTTTGGTGCTATAAACACTTAAAACTACGTAGGAAAAACATAAATCTGTAGCCACAGCATGAATACAAGTTATAATTTAAACTTAATATTATTATTATTATTGTCATCATCATCATCATCATCAAAAAATTTATAGTGAATGTATTTTGAAATTCTTTTCTTCTTTCCTCCTGTCACTTTATTATTATGCACAAAGATATAGGCATGTTTTCAGAATATGACTAAATATAAACAGTATATTTTAGCAAAGTTATATTTTATTAAATAACACTTTTACACAGACACAATTTGTATTCAGCAACAAAATTAGTAATACAGTATTGAACTAGTATAGTGAGCAGTAAAATGGAATACATACCATATTTGATTAATATAAATATTAATTTTTTGTATATAAATAAATAGTTTGTGCATAATGTGTACAGTACGTGTAAATATTTAATTTGCTTTGTATCTGTGTAAAAGGTTTTTTAATTATGATAATATAAATTCCCTTACTTTCAAATTTGTATACTTTTAGTTGCTAAAGGAATTATTTAACCATGTTTGATCCATTTATATATTTTAATGATGTATTTTATAGATATAATTAAGATTTAAACTTTAAGTGTGTGTGTGTGTGCGGATTTATTTATTTATATATGTTCATATAAAATTGAATATAATTGTGATTTATACAAGAAATGAAAAAAATAAAAATTATTAAAATTTTAATTTTTACAACATACTATTTGACATTTGTGAATAGATTACTGGAACTCTGAATTTTAAAAATGTTCTAAAGAAAAATGTGTGGAGGGGGGAGAGAGAGAGAGAGAGAGAGAGAGAGAGAGAGAGAGAGAGAGAGAGAGAGAGAGAGAGAGAGAGAGAGAGAGAGAGAGAGAGAGAGAGAGAGATGGTTATACAAGCTGCATAATATGTAGTACGAAATTCAATTACTTTTCATAGTTTACTTCTTCATTAGCATGTGAACATAAAATTGTGTTTTTTGTAGTAGATTAATATTAAGTTGTTATTGTACCATCCATTCCTCTTTCATTTTCATTCTCAAATGAACTGACATAATTTTAATGATAATATTAAAATATAGTAACAATTATTATTATGTGTATAATAATATAATAATATTACCTGTGCGTGTATGTGTATGTGTGTATCCATTTTTTTAATTCACTTTAATAATAAAGTATAGTGCTATACAGAAATAAAATTGGTGTGTGATATATTCAAGTAGAAATGAAAACATAATCACACACATGTCTTTACATGGTTATATACAAAAACATGCATGTAGAATTATGTCAGAATTTCTTTATTACATAAGAGTAAAAGTCAAATATTTTGTTAGTTTAATATTTCTGTCACCAATTATTTCTAATATGTCATTTATTAGAAATTTAAAAATGTCTGGATAATATGTTCACTATGGTGACATCAACTCAGACTGTATCATAGTCAGTGGCATAACTCTTTTTCTGCCCCCCCCCCACAGGAATCCTTTGCAGGCCTTTCCTGCCACCCTTACTTAATTCATGCCATTGTCCTCACTTGAATATTAACCACTCCTTATATAGTGGCAGCTACTAAAATTATATAACATAAACAGGATACATTCGCTTCAAGACTGTTCAGAATCTCTTCTTATAAGCCATTGGTTATTTCTTTAAATCCTGAAAAGCTTTCATTAATTTTTAAGTTGGTGGGCATTATTTCTTCATCTTCAGAAACTGTTAATGTCTTGTATAATATCCATTATTACAGAGAAATACTGTGCAGATTCAATTTGCTCAAAATAATATTTTCAATTTTTATAGATAAAAGCTGAATGAGTTAATTTTGAAATTTGGGACTCATATACTTCTCCCTGTTCTTCAGACCACTGATTACCTCTTTGAACAATCTATTGTATTTACTCAGAAGATAAATAATTGCCAAAATGGTTCTGCTATTGGGCTGGCTTACTTCTCTTTATGGCTTCTAAAGGTTAAATTTGAAGCTGCCAATGTCAGAGTAACATTTGCACTGCAATCCAATACTTTGTTCCATTTATTAGCTTCCTTTTGTAACATCATAACAAATATCATTGCAGGCCTGGTTGGTGGCCTCAGTGCATTCTTAACAGGAATCACTGCTCTGTTGTGCAGTTAATCAAATAATGTATACTCTTAAAGTTCATCACTAAGTATTGGTAAGATAACAATATTGTTTTTTATGTTAAACATGTATGGGGAAATTTGGTTTTACTTAAGTTCAATGGCATTTATCCATCTTAGAAATCTTTTTAAATTTTTGCATGGGCCCCTCTAGTTTACAGCCCCCCCCCACATTGCAGGCCATGTGGGCCCAGCTGTTACGTCACTGCTCATAGTATCACACCAATAACACATTCATATTATATGGACTATTCATTTATATAAATATATATATATATATATATATATATATATATATATGTAGGATGAGCAGTTTAAAGCAGCCCACAACCACATATACAGCATTTTTTTATAAACAAGATAAATGAAAACAATGAAACAATAAATATTCCTTTTTCTTCTCCTTCTACTTTCGAATTTAGCCATCTGAAGACCACATAACATAACCCAATGCATTAATTTAAATTTTTGGTTTCTATTTCTTTTCCTTATTTCTAGTAACTCTGCATACTGTCAATTTCCTTCTCTCTTCTGTCCAGATATACTGTATGTCCTTCCTTCTTGTCTTTCTCTTGGAAACTCTTGAAGATATGTGTCAGTTCTCTAAAAGTCATCTTATCCTGCATACTGTCCACTTTGATCATGCCCTTCTTTATACCTTGTACCCAATGACTGCCAATCTATTCTTGTGACCATAGTTGAAAATCCATATTGTGAGTTTCCACACTGTCCATTCTCATTATGTGGAGAAAAAATTTAACTCTTCTGTATTTATCTCATACTCTTTCATTTCCTTCATTCTTTTAGGGGGGTCTTCATTCTTGGCATTTCTAAACTCTCCTTCCTTTGTTTTCAGTGATTCCCAGACTTTTTTGCAAATTTTTCTTTCCTTCTCTATTTCTCCTGTTTTTATAGAGACTTGCACTCTGAAAAACGAATAGGGCTTTTTGGCTTATTTATTGTATTGTAGTGTCTAATTTTGTGCATGTGTGTGTGTGTGTGTGTGTGTGTGAGAGAGAGAGAGAGAGAGAGAGAGAGAGAGAGAGAGAGAGAGAGAGAGAGAGAGAGAGAGAGAGAGAGAGAGAGAGAGAGAGAGAGAGAGAGATTCTTCTTATTATATATTATCTTTAGTTAGTTGGCATGCTAGTTCCGTTTTTCTTGCTCTTACTTTGTTTGCTTCCTTGTCTAATCCATTGACTTGAATTTATTTCACCTATGTATTTAAATGTATCAACATTATTGATACTTCCATATTCTGTTATTAACACTTCAGATGAGTTTCTGATGATGGTCATGAATTTGGTCTGTTGCTTTATCACCCTTCTTATGTAGTGGATGTATCAGTTTGATCTGGTATTCTTTCAATTAACCAAATACCTCTCAGTATATCTCTCAGTTCTTGTCTTGTTTGACTAACAGATTCTTCCCACAACTCTGCCACATCAGATCTTTTCTTGCAGACTTGTTATTTTTCAAATTTCTAATGTTATCTATTTCTTCCTATTGGCGTTCCATTTCAATAATTTTGAAAGTACCTTGGCAAAATGTTACAATTCTCCTTATCACTGAATCTAGTTTTCGGCTTTTAATCTTTAAATCCAAGATAGTGGGGGTTGATATTTCACGAGTTTTTCTTTGAATGTTTTATATAATTTTTTGTTATTTTAGTAAAGTTCTTGATTTGGATGAGGCGACTCTTTTCACACTTCCTCTTGACAGGCCTTATAATTTTTGAGGCTTCCTTATGAGTTAGTTAGCTTTTATTTTATTTTGGATGTCCTCATTAGTTTTAGAAGAATACCACCTCTTCCAGCCATCAAGTCTCCCAGTGTTGACTTTTTTCATTCTTCACTCCACCATTTGTGCTTCTCATTTTTTCTAAATGGAATGTTTTCTGGGCAGCTCTAATTATTTTTGTTTTTTACTCTTTTCATCTAACATATCTAATTCTTAATCATTTCCTGTTTTAAACTGTATTTGTTCCCGGTAACAAGTATTCCTTTTATTTGTAAAAATTTACACTTTTATTCTTACATAAGATTTTGAAGTCATGTCTTTGTGCAGCAAAAAATGTTTGTACTTGAGCAACTGTATTGTGATACACTTGACATGAAATTTTCCTGTCACTGACCTTGACAAATTTCAACTAAAGTGTAGGAATTTTATAACAAACTTCATCCTTTAAGAAGACCACAATTAAAAATCATGCTACTGTGCAAAAAATCTTTACCAATGTCTCTTTCTCCTGTAAAATCTTTAAGAACAAGGACCAGTGAATCATGAGATGTGTCGTTACACTCGATGCTGCTGAAACAAGTATTTCTCGTGTTCACCATCAACTAATTACAGAATATATAGACAATTTTGATTTATACATTTGTATTAACAATCCTGTCAAATAATACTGGCACCATAATCTAATTACCAGATACAGCATACCACATCACATTTTTTTGATTGTGAGTGGTTTCTTGCTCATCTGATGATATTTTTCTGTGGGAAAATAACTGGTGTTTAGTGAATTGGCTTATACAGATAAGTTAAACCATTCTTCATAATTTGGTCAAATTCACCGTCAGTGACTATGTTGAGAAGCCAGTAAAAATGTGAAGCCCCAAATTGAAATGTGATACTTTGACTGCCTCCATCAGTTGATTTACATGCATTATCATCTCAAATTTAACACATACAGTACGGTATTTCAGAATTATTTACAGGTATCCTATTGTTTTATTTACTTCATTAGTAAAACATTGCTGTGTAAGTGCTTGGTTGCAGCAGGCCAGTGGTAAGTTGGTCACCATGTCAAGATATAAGTGATTCAAATAGTTTATCACAATGCTCTATCAAACATTCTTTAGTAATTTAAAATAATCATGTCCAAAAGTCAAACCTTATTAATATATGTTTTACAGAATTTTATTTATTATTAAGTATATTTTTTGTGTACTTTATAATTAAAAGAAGAAGTAAACTGCTATAAATATTTATACTAAATGAAGTTAGGAGTAGTAAATATCATATTATTTAACATTTTGTACTGCATAATGATGACTGAATTGTAAGTTACAGGTTTAGGACTCCATGAAAAATCGCTTAGCTTATGTTCTCTGCTTGGTAACAAGAAGGTTTCATTCATGTTATTGAAGTTTTGGTTTTGGATGTAGCATAAGTTTTAAAGTTAAACTTTTTCATATATTTTTTTTAGGTATTTGTTATATAAGAATTCATTTTAAACTACTAGATGTAACTTATTTATCATTATGTAATCAGTTACTTTGTCAATGCTATCACAGCCTTTCCAACCTTAAATGTAAACTGCAACCACTTTTAATACAGTAGATCCTCATTTAATTTCTAATTAAAGGACTAATTAGAGAAAGGGATCACCACTTGTTAATGACAAAATCAGATAAACAAAAAAGTGATTGAATACATATTCAAATTGAGGTATATTAACATTTACTTGTTCTAGTAATGGTAAAACTTGTTTAGTGGTTCTAGTAGTACATTGTATATTAACATTTACAATGTAGTACTAGTAATACAGTATAGTGTTATTTTGCTGTAATGAAATAATAATTCATAATTTTCATAATTACTTTTCATAATTTTTCTTCAGGAAAATCGTAATAATCTAGACTGAATAGTGAAGACACTATTTCCCATAACCACATATTCAGATTAAGTAAATTCTACACAGAGTTCACAAAATTTAATTTGAAGAAGTATAGTGTTCTTAACTAATACTATAAGGAGGTCTTAATCATACAACACCACCAAAAAAAGTATTTAAAAAAATACCCAGGGTCACTAACCAAATTTGAGTGATGGAGTGTGGAAATAATATCAGTCTCCCTAGTGGTAAAAGATGGATAATTCATAATGTGAATTACACCACGAAGGTGTGTAAGAATCAAAAATATCAATAAAACATAACATCTAAATATAAATTGTGTCAAAGCATCAATGTTACAGCCACAGGTAAGTAAAATCTACAGTGCGAAAAATTAATAACTAAAATTTTATAAATATGTCAGGATTCTTGAAACTGGAGCACAAAAAAATCATTGTATAAAATATGGGGTCATCTGAGGGTGGTGTTATAGTATAATATTTGCACTGATTTTTTTAATGTTTGAATTTGTTTTATTATTTGAATTAATCTGAATTTATTTACATTATATGTATGAAATTTATTATGTATTCAACAGTTACAATCTATGGTGCAGTAGTTGTTTGTAATGAATCCAGTATGTAGTAAACATTAGGTAATGTGTTAGAGGTGTATCACATTATAACTGCTTGATTAATTTATTTAACATGCATGATCAGTATCATTTACAAACTGTTATCCTATAAATAGACTTATTTAAAATTAACTTGAGGGGTTTTCTGAGTTAAAATCAAATTTAAATTTTCTTAACAGTTTCTATTAATATGTGTGGTTAGTACAATAATAATAAAGTGTATCACAATATTGTTACTACGACTTAGTTTATTTTAAAGTTGCATAAAACCATGATCCACTCTGTGCGGAGCAGGTTCTCTTAACGAACCTGCAGGGGTTCCATGTCAGGGGTTATCCATCAATGACTGGTGGTAGAGCGGTAAGTTACCACATACAGTCTTTCAAATGCAGTTGGCAGATCTGGGCTTTTATGTATATTCTTAGGGGGGGGGGTACTAAAACATTTATTTTAAACATTTTACTATGGAATATAATTTTTTTTATTATGTAGACAGAGATAATGGTTTGTTGGCAATCCATAATATGGATCATGTTTGGTGGATTACATCATTCATACACTGCTTGAAAAAACACTGTACTGCTAGTTTATCATAGGAGTCACATTAATTAATTGTGTCATTCTAACCTTCTTACACAGCCTCTGGTTTTACCAGAAATATATTTTACCTATATACTTTTACCTAAAAGTAGAAAACTAAACACAGCAGAACAATTTGAAATATACAGATATCACACACTACAACCAAACAACATATTAAACGAACAATTACATTATAGATCACACATACTTTTCGATACACTGATTCCAACACAAAATTCGAATCCCAGCGCCAATTCCCTCCCACCAGCAACCCCCACCACACACACCTACATCCCATAACCGTTACTGTACAGACATTCAGTATTTAAATCCCATTGAAGAAGACGAATACCACGTCGAAACGTCTGGGTAACAAAACCAAAAAGTAAGTGTTCATAGTGGAAGTTTAATATATATATATATATATATATATATATATATATATAAAACCATTTTCACTACTCATTTCCCAATTATTGTTACTTTAGTTTTTGCAACAGCTTGAACTCTGAAAATTTTTCGACAAAAAACCACTGTATATTAAATGACACTTCTTAATATTATAACTTTGTCTTCATAAAATCACTTTTGCAGTTCAGTCAAACATAATTTCAATCAGTTTTTACCTTTTTTTTTGTAACACTCAGGTGAAAAATAAGTCAATAGAGAATAAATTTGTCTCTCATTAGCATCTATGTACTTTCTTCTATGTTCATTTGTTGTATTTTGCTGTACCGCATCAAAGTGCTGCGTTTGTAGAAAATAAATTCTAAATACACAGAAGTGATGAAAATTTTTCTGCTCAGGTTGTATCTTCTGTTAAATCTACTATCATGTTTTATATTTGAAGTTATTATATATTATTTGTAATTAAGTACAATCATATTTATATTTCTTAGTGTTACTACTGTGTCATCTGTAATAATAATCTAGCAAATTTAGTTCTAGAGTCTTAAACAGCTGGTCTTCTCTTAGTGTACAAAATTTCTTGATGTTCCTTCCCATAGATTTGTAAAAAGTATGTCCAATGTTTTACCCAAAAGTCAGTATTCTATACTGACAGCCTTTAATGGCAAATACAAATGTATGAGTTTAAATAAGTCTAAACAACCATTTTATTGTTGGGTGTAAGTTATGATTTATGGAGTTTTGTTATGCGTTTAAATATTTCTTCATCATAACAATTAAAAAATTTAAACAATTTTTTTATTTCGTGGTCAAGCACTAACTCAACAGTTGTTAAGAAGACTTAATATGAGTTGATAGGACACTGTATAATATAAATAAATTCCATGATCTTATAAACTAAAGTTAAGAATAAATACAATCTCTATAGATTTATCTACTAGTAAAGAGTTGTTTATAGGTAAGTAGAAATCTCAAATTCTAGGTCTCATAATATTATTGACTAAAATTAGTGTCATGGATATTAAAATAATCTGTTATACAATGAGTAATTAAATAACTACAGATATGAACTTTATGTAGCAATCATTAATTTTATTTCAGTACATCTTCACCCATGATCAAGTGCTAATTTTGTTACTCAACATAACTACAAAATATGTCACACTCTATCCTGGCAGACACAACAAAGTCTAATATAAAAATGATCACATTTTCTATTGTTAACCTTCTAATAACTTAGTCCATCGTAATCAGAACTATTGGCGTTGGGAGAAGATATTATCAGACTAAATCATATTTGTTAGGTTGATAGTACTTAAATTAGTTAATTACTCCTTTGTAGCAGAACAAAAAAGAAAATACAGAATTTTTTAATCATAATTTGCAGTAACCTAATTTAATGTTACAAGACTATTAAAATTTCTAGATATTATTGTTTTAAAAATGTCTATAGTACAAGATCAATATTAACTTAATATAAACTGACATTGCATTAATAAATATCACTATAATATTGACGACTCGGAACACTAAGTTTTTTATAAGTAAAAACGTAAAGTTTTACCTTACAGCCTAAACCGGCTTTCACCTATAGGTCAATAATATAGTGTTCCGAGTCGTCAATATTATAGTGATATTTAGTTAAGTAACGGACACATCATGGACAACGAAATCCAAGAATGCATTAATAAGTTTATCTCAAGGCTTAAAATTAATTCACAGTCCGCTAGTAACGTATATATTGAGAGAAATCATGTATAATATTATTATTACTATTATTAAAATGGAGTAAAATTTCTAAATACATCTAAATCATAGTAAGTTATTTAAATTTGAACTCAATTAAGTGTCAGCTCTTGTCAGTTTTTAACGTGCACAGAAATTAATAATTGTAACAGTCAAACAAATTTTTGAAATTGCTAAACATTTAAACAATGTACTCAGTGTCCAGTATATTACTTATACTGTACTTACTTATTACTTATATATTACATATATTCCAGTATATGTCCAGTACATGTCTACTTAAATATTGTAAAGAACTTTGATACTAAGCGTCCTCGTTTTCGTTTAAGCCCCACGTTGTGAGCGTCAATTTGTAAAGAATCACTCTAGATATCTCTCCTTAAAGCCTCACTGTTGTAAATCAATTTAGTAACGAACTACTTGTTAATTATGTGAGGACGTATGTTATAGTATATACTGCACAATGGAAACGTCAAATTGTAAAGAAATCTTGTCTATGGGTGTAATTAGTTATAAGATACTCCTGTGAAACAAACGCCAATTAATACGTTGCAGGTGTCAATTCGTAACAATTAGAATGCTGTTACCTGGTTTAATTAATATGTTATTCATTAATATACCTTTCGGTTGTGACCGGTGAAACCCTCAGAACATAGATTATTAAGCCAACAAAATTAGAATTATGTTCCTGAATTTATAATGGTATTATTCTATAGACTTAACTTAGTTCTCAGTGGTTGTTTAATATGAGCAATATATATGAAGTATTTACTGAATGTAAGTGGTATTTGTTTCAACCCTAGTCACTCAATGATAAAAATTTCATTCAAATTTAGTATTAAAAAACCAGTTAGTTCAGCAATCTCCCGTCCCACCAGCTGCAAACTTTAAGCGCTGTTACTAGAAATAAGTGTACTTATAGGTTAGTTATTCGGAGTATTTGTATCAATCTGTTTATAAATTATTACACCAACTACATATAGTATTTTCTCTGCAATGACTAAAACGTTATCTCATACAACAAATGTACTTTATTTATTTTTCTCTGATATTTAACAAGTTACGTTGTCTCAGACAAACAATAAGACGATCCAATCGACTATCCCAACATATATCGATTCTTAATTATTCAAACTCTAAAAACATATACTCTTGAAAATAATGACAAATAATTCTTATCCCAGGGTTCGTATAGTTCTTTGAACCATTAGTAAGGCCAGGTAAAACGCATAATTAAGGTTGTTCAATTTACAAAATAATATTATTTACTTAAAATACAGTGGAATGAAAATAAGTTGTTTTTTACCAAACCGACGAAACTTCGGCTGGCGGTGAACGTTTGTCAACAGTGTATCTGGCCAAAATGCGGGTTATCTCGTCTTCCTCCAATGGAACTGCTCTGATTTTCAATAAAATTGATGATGGTGTGTACTTGGTAAATCCTCAGGAGATCTTCTGGCTTCTATTCTTCTTTTGCGGTCTTCACAAGTCTTGGTCCCAGTGAATTGGAATTAGGATCTCAGCTTCTGCTGCCAATGAAGGTTATTTCGTCCAACCGAGTCTTCTGTATTTCCAATAATCCCGTTAATTCAGGTTTTAACTCTTTACTGGTCTTCGATTTATAGCATGAAATGGTTTAATACCAAATTCAGCGGAATTATTTAGTGAATGAGGTGAGATGCTTTCAATTCTCTTTTATTGTATTCATTGATAATTTAGAGGGTTATTTAATTTGTATGATTCATTAACATTCAAGTATAATTGTTTTGCAAAAATGCTTTTTCAATTTGGATATATATTTTCTTTATATTTATTCATATATTTTAAACATATCGGTCCATCTCAACCTAATAGCTTGTAACAATCAGAACGAATTAATCCAAAATCAACAACTTCTGCTATATCAGTTGCCTTAACAACCACGTTTTCTATATATCCTTGAGCCGGCATTATAGAATATTACTACTTCTTTCCAATAAAATACTCCATGCTTGTATTAATATTAAATCACATCAAATTCTCCCCTAACCTTCCTTACTAAACAGTAAATGTTTTACCAGAGTTTCGTTGGACTGGGTTTACTAAAAAGGTATTAATTTCTTTTCACTAATATGGAATTTAGGCCTATAGATTCATTTACAACCATTATAACATTATTTGGTTTTTTTAACTTAATTTTCTTTTTTACCTGACCTACTGTACAATTAATTATTGGTTACATAGTTAATTACATGAATTTTAATTTACTGGTGGTTATTTGTTTTTATATTAATTAACTGGTTCTGGAACCCTTTATTAATTTATGACATAATTGTCAGAACTACTTGTTAGACTTGAAACACTGGTCACACTCCTGATCCAGTTTATAAACATTAATTAGAACAACAGTATTTTTCAATTTTATACAATACTGACAACTTAGTACAGTGCCTAACATTGGTAACTATACTGGGCTGTATAAAAACAAATCTAATATAAATATAACCATAATTATTGATTAAGTATTATTATCAAACAACATCATTTCATTTTTTAACATTTTCAACATACAATATAAATATTCTGTAGACCTTAACATGTCACAGTACAAAACAAACATTTCATTACTTCCAATCATTCATTGGTCTGGCTCTTTTACATTTAATATTAGTCATTGACCCCTTTTTACTTGAGGTACTTCTCAAACACATGAACTATTGAACAACCTTAAGTCAGGGTATGGTCCTTGACCATATTTCATTCAATCGTTTATGTAACGTTGGGGAACCTCAACTATGTTACGTTACATAACACCCCCCCTTCGAAATAAGTTTATTTTGGTATAAACAAAGTTTAGCAAGAAATAAACTTCTAACTTGTATCTGGCCAATTGGTTTCCTATTTATAGTACTTTTATATTTCATAATTATCCGTTATATTATTATCATTTCTTCGTTCCTTCTTAAAATCAATTATTTCCCAAGTTTAAATCTTATTTCTATAATCATTCTTGTGACATTCTTTATTAATTATACTTTTTGGATCTGGTTTTATTTGATTCTCTATATTTATTTGTGAGTTTTCTCTCTAATATTTAATTTTCCTTAACCTCCCTAACATTATAACTGGAATCGAATCGGTGGTGCTCTATCGGCTAACCAATTACCGTCGTCCGTTACATACTTTCTGGGATCAGAGGAACATCATCTCTGCCCAGTCAAATGATTGCTGGAATATTCTACAGTCAATCTTCATTAATAAACCTCGTAAGGTAGTCATCATGTGACCTTCAATAAAATAATAAATAATAATCATATTCTAGGGATTATTCACTGTACTTTAACTCAGATCATATTATTTCTTCATATTAATTCTTCCTTCTATTATACACTTTTCTTCTCCAATACTTGGCTATTTTATTGACATTTATTAATTGGCTTTCTTACAGATAATTCTTAAATATTTGTTTTTTCTTTTCTTGTGATCCTTTTGAGGGTTCCATTTTGGCTTCTTCATTCTCTTATCTTCATTGGCTCATATTCCTTTATGATCAATACAGCTGGTTATGAGATTTTGGTTAGTACTATACATTACATTATGTAGTTATATTTTTCTGGCACAATCATTATTATTCTTTTTACATTTTAAATTACATTTCTCACTATTATGTTACATTAGATAAACTCATTTCGTCTTTTGGTTTTGATGATTTTTTATTAGGTTGAATCAGTGTTATTTTTTATTTTATTTTTTTTCATATTAGTTTAAAACAACTTCTTCTGAATTGTATAGTAAGGTGTTCTTACTTATTTTTCGACTTTGGTTGTTTTTTTTAATCTTCAAAATTCTCTTTCTTATATACCTCATAAATTGTTTTCTTAGATACTTGTTTGTAAGTTGAGCTTACTTCATTTTTTGAATTTTGGGGTATTTATCCTCTTCATTTTAAATCATACTGTTTCTGAATAATTATTGAGTAAGTTGTTCTTACGTCCTTTGGAATTTTGGGTTTTTATTTACAATGGGTTGCTTGGTCCTGTATCCATAAAATCCGTCCCCTTTCTTTTATATTCTGTTTAGAATCGGTTTTTAACCGTGGTCCATTATTTCCTCTGTACTGATTGTCCGGATTCCTCTAGTGTATAGAGTTATTTCTGTCCTGGTGACATATCTCATTCTTGTGCAGTTCTTGCCTCTTGTCACTATAAAATTGTCATTTATAGTCAAGCTTATCATCGTCCTTTGAACTGATTCTTCTGTACTGTCCCTTAATGTTTCTGATGGTTCATACATAAATTCCATAAGTCCTCCATGCTCCTTAGTTAGTTTTGGCCTTTTTGGTCCTTCTAGTCCATCTGGGAATTTAAGTGTGGTTCGTTTAAAGTTTCTTAATTGCCTTACTTCTCTGTTTTCCGTAATCGGTCTATTATGTAGCTGAACCAATCCCCTTTTAATCATTTCCAATTCTTCCCGTGTATTTATTAATTTCCTTTTACACATTTGTCTTATTCTCACTATCTTCATTTCATCATGAATCCGTTCTATTCTTCCGGTTCTATCAATTGGTATCTTGTCAAATTTTTCTTGGGTCTTCGCTTGTAATTTTCCTATTTGAGTAATTTTGGTCTCTACTTCCACTCTGAGTTGCATGATAGGTTCATCTGTCTTTTCCAGATCCACCTTAATTTCATTTATTAGCTGTCTTACCTCCACTTCATAGCTATCAACTCCTTTGCTCCGTGTTTCATTGACAATTATAATACTTCCATTGATGACTTCCCTCAATGCTAGGCCTTGTTCATTGATGATTTGCCGCAACTCCTTATTATGGTTTTCAATTTTCTCATCCATTCGTTTGGTATTCTCCAGAATCTGCTTTAATCTCTCATCATTCTTGTCGAACCTTTCATTCATTTGCTTGATTAAATTTTCGCTCAAAATTTCGTTTTGTTTTTTTGAGTTTTCATTAATACTGTCTATTTTATTTTCCAGCCTTTCATTGATTTGTCTAAAATCGGCCTTCAATTGTTCATTATTTTCATTTATGGTTTGTCTCAAAAGTTCACTAGTACTTTCCTTAATACTGTCTATTTTTTCAGAGTTTTCTTCAAATTTTTTATTTAATTCTTCCTTCTGTTTCTTGGAATCTTCTTTAATTAATTCCCATAATTTTTGTAAATCTAGGCCTCCTCTGGCTTCCTCCTCATTTGGTTGGTCCCCTTGGGTATCCTCTTCCACTATTTCCTTTTCCGTATCCATAACTATTTCGGTTTCTTCTGTATCACCTGTCTGTTGGTCCATTTCACTGTCCGTAACTAATTCTATTTCTTGTTCCTGTCCACCTTCTTCCTTCTCCTTCTCTTCTGCCCTCTTCTTTGATCTGCCTCTGGTATTCTGCATTCCTGTGCCTCTAATGGTTGCCTGCTCAAGTTAAGTAACAGTTAATATGATTTTTTGCTTAACTAAAGCCCACTCATTGAGCGCCAATTTGTAAAGAAATATATTGAGACGTCCTCGTTTTCGTTTAAGCCCCATGTTGTGAGCGTCAATTTGTAAAGAATCACTCTAGATATCTCTCCTTAAAGCCTCACTGTTGTAAATCAATTTAGTAACGAACTACTTGTTAATTATGTGAGGACGTATGTTATAGTATATACTGCACGATGGAAACGTCAAATTGTAAAGAAATCTTGTCTATGGGTGTAATTAGTTATAAGATACTCCTGTGAAACAAACGCCAATTAATACGTTGCAGGTGTCAATTCGTAACAATTAGAATGCTGTTACCTGGTTTAATTAATATGTTATTCATTAATATACCTTTTGGTTGTGACCGGTGAAACCCTCAGAACATAGATTATTAAGCCAACAAAATTAGAATTATGTTCCTGAATTTATAATGGTATTATTCTATAGACTTAACTTAGTTCTCAGTGGTTGTTTAATATGAGCAATATATATGAAGTATTTACTGAATGTAAGTGGTATTTGTTTCAACCCTAGTCACTCAATGATAAAAATTTCATTCAAATTTAGTATTAAAAAACCAGTTAGTTCAGCAATCTCCCGTCCCACCAGCTGCAAACTTTAAGCGCTGTTACTAGAAATAAGTGTACTTATAGGTTAGTTATTCGGAGTATTTGTATCAATCTGTTTATAAATTATTACACCAACTACATATAGTATTTTCTCTGCAATGACTAAAACGTTATCTCATACAACAAATGTACTTTATTTATTTTTCTCTGATATTTAACAAGTTACGTTGTCTCAAACAAACAATAAGACGATCCAATCGACTATCCCAACATATATCGATTCTTAATTATTCAAACTCTAAAAACATATACTCTTGAAAATAATGACAAATAATTCTTATCCCAGGGTTCGTATAGTTCTTTGAACCATTAGTAAGGCCAGGTAAAACGCATAATTAAGGTTGTTCAATTTACAAAATAATATTATTTACTTAAAATACAGTGGAATGAAAATAAGTTGTTTTTTACCAAACCGACGAAACTTCGGCTGGCGGTGAACGTTTGTCAACAGTGTATCTGGCCAAAATGCGGGTTATCTCGTCTTCCTCCAGTGGAACTGCTCTGATTTTCAATAAAATTGATGATGGTGTGTACTTGGTAAATCCTCAGGAGATCTTCTGGCTTCTATTCTTCTTTTGCGGTCTTCACAAGTCTTGGTCCCAGTGAATTGGAATTAGGATCTCAGCTTCTGCTGCCAATGAAGGTTATTTCGTCCAACCGAGTCTTCTGTATTTCCAATAATCCCGTTAATTCAGGTTTTAACTCTTTACTGGTCTTCGATTTATAGCATGAAATGGTTTAATACCAAATTCAGCGGAATTATTTAGTGAATGAGGTGAGATGCTTTCAATTCTCTTTTATTGTATTCATTGATAATTTAGAGGGTTATTTAATTTGTATGATTCATTAACATTCAAGTATAATTGTTTTGCAAAAATGCTTTTTCAATTTGGATATATATTTTCTTTATATTTATTCATATATTTTAAACATATCGGTCCATCTCAACCTAATAGCTTGTAACAATCAGAACGAATTAATCCAAAATCAACAACTTCTGCTATATCAGTTGCCTTAACAACCACGTTTTCTATATATCCTTGAGCCGGCATTATAGAATATTACTACTTCTTTCCAATAAAATACTCCATGCTTGTATTAATATTAAATCACATCAAATTCTCCCCTAACCTTCCTTACTAAACAGTAAATGTTTTACCAGAGTTTCGTTGGACTGGGTTTACTAAAAAGGTATTAATTTCTTTTCACTAATATGGAATTTAGGCCTATAGATTCATTTACAACCATTATAACATTATTTGGTTTTTTTAACTTAATTTTCTTTTTTACCTGACCTACTGTACAATTAATTATTGGTTACATAGTTAATTACATGAATTTTAATTTACTGGTGGTTATTTGTTTTTATATTAATTAACTGGTTCTGGAACCCTTTATTAATTTATGACATAATTGTCAGAACTACTTGTTAGACTTGAAACACTGGTCACACTCCTGATCCAGTTTATAAACATTAATTAGAACAACAGTATTTTTCAATTTTATACAATACTGACAACTTAGTACAGTGCCTAACATTGGTAACTATACTGGGCTGTATAAAAACAAATCTAATATAAATATAACCATAATTATTGATTAAGTATTATTATCAAACAACATCATTTCATTTTTTAACATTTTCAACATACAATATAAATATTCTGTAGACCTTAACATGTCACAGTACAAAACAAACATTTCATTACTTCCAATCATTCATTGGTCTGGCTCTTTTACATTTAATATTAGTCATTGACCCCTTTTTACTTGAGGTACTTCTCAAACACATGAACTATTGAACAACCTTAAGTCAGGGTATGGTCCTTGACCATATTTCATTCAATCGTTTATGTAACGTTGGGGAACCTCAACTATGTTACGTTACATAACACCCCCCCTTCGAAATAAGTTTATTTTGGTATAAACAAAGTTTAGCAAGAAATAAACTTCTAACTTGTATCTGGCCAATTGGTTTCCTATTTATAGTACTTTTATATTTCATAATTATCCGTTATATTATTATCATTTCTTCGTTCCTTCTTAAAATCAATTATTTCCCAAGTTTAAATCTTATTTCTATAATCATTCTTGTGACATTCTTTATTAATTATACTTTTTGGATCTCTTTTTATTTGATTCTCTATATTTATTTGTGAGTTTTCTCTCTAATATTTAATTTTCCTTAACCTCCCTAACATTATAACTGGAATCGAATCGGTGGTGCTCTATCGGCTAACCAATTACCGTCGTCCGTTACATACTTTCTGGGATCAGAGGAACATCATCTCTGCCCAGTCAAATGATTGCTGGAATATTCTACAGTCAATCTTCATTAATAAACCTCGTAAGGTAGTCATCATGTGACCTTCAATAAAATAATAAATAATAATCATATTCTAGGGATTATTCACTGTACTTTAACTCAGATCATATTATTTCTTCATATTAATTCTTCCTTCTATTATACACTTTTCTTCTCCAATACTTGGCTATTTTATTGACATTTATTAATTGGCTTTCTTACAGATAATTCTTAAATATTTGTTTTTTCTTTTCTTGTGATCCTTTTGAGGGTTCCATTTTGGCTTCTTCATTCTCTTATCTTCATTGGCTCATATTCCTTTATGATCAATACAGCTGGTTATGAGATTTTGGTTAGTACTATACATTACATTATGTAGTTATATTTTTCTGGCACAATCATTATTATTCTTTTTACATTTTAAATTACATTTCTCACTATTATGTTACATTAGATAAACTCATTTCGTCTTTTGGTTTTGATGATTTTTTATTAGGTTGAATCAGTGTTATTTTTTATTTTATTTTTTTTCATATTAGTTTAAAACAACTTCTTCTGAATTGTATAGTAAGGTGTTCTTACTTATTTTTCGACTTTGGTTGTTTTTTTTTTATCTTCAAAATTCTCTTTCTTATATACCTCATAAATTGTTTTCTTAGATACTTGTTTGTAAGTTGAGCTTACTTCATTTTTTGAATTTTGGGGTATTTATCCTCTTCATTTTAAATCATACTGTTTCTGAATAATTATTGAGTAAGTTGTTCTTACGTCCTTTGGAATTTTGGGTTTTTATTTACAATGGGTTGCTTGGTCCTGTATCCATAAAATCCGTCCCCTTTCTTTTATATTCTGTTTAGAATCGGTTTTTAACCGTGGTCCATTATTTCCTCTGTACTGATTGTCCGGATTCCTCTAGTGTATAGAGTTATTTCTGTCCTGGTGACATATCTCATTCTTGTGCAGTTCTTGCCTCTTGTCACTATAAAATTGTCATTTATAGTCAAGCTTATCATCGTCCTTTGAACTGATTCTTCTGTACTGTCCCTTAATGTTTCTGATGGTTCATACATAAATTCCATAAGTCCTCCATGCTCCTTAGTTAGTTTTGGCCTTTTTGGTCCTTCTAGTCCATCTGGGAATTTAAGTGTGGTTCGTTTAAAGTTTCTTAATTGCCTTACTTCTCTGTTTTCCGTAATCGGTCTATTATGTAGCTGAACCAATCCCCTTTTAATCATTTCCAATTCTTCCCGTGTATTTATTAATTTCCTTTTACACATTTGTCTTATTCTCACTATCTTCATTTCATCATGAATCCGTTCTATTCTTCCGGTTCTATCAATTGGTATCTTGTCAAATTTTTCTTGGGTCTTCGCTTGTAATTTTCCTATTTGAGTAATTTTGGTCTCTACTTCCACTCTGAGTTGCATGATAGGTTCATCTGTCTTTTCCAGATCCACCTTAATTTCATTTATTAGCTGTCTTACCTCCACTTCATAGCTATCAACTCCTTTGCTCCGTGTTTCATTGACAATTATAATACTTCCATTGATGACTTCCCTCAATGCTAGGCCTTGTTCATTGATGATTTGCCGCAACTCCTTATTATGGTTTTCAATTTTCTCATCCATTCGTTTGGTATTCTCCAGAATCTGCTTTAATCTCTCATCATTCTTGTCGAACCTTTCATTCATTTGCTTGATTAAATTTTCGCTCAAAATTTCGTTTTGTTTTTTTGAGTTTTCATTAATACTGTCTATTTTATTTTCCAGCCTTTCATTGATTTGTCTAAAATCGGCCTTCAATTGTTCATTATTTTCATTTATGGTTTGTCTCAAAAGTTCACTAGTACTTTCCTTAATACTGTCTATTTTTTCAGAGTTTTCTTCAAATTTTTTATTTAATTCTTCCTTCTGTTTCTTGGAATCTTCTTTAATTAATTCCCATAATTTTTGTAAATCTAGGCCTCCTCTGGCTTCCTCCTTATTTGGTTGGTCCCCTTGGGTATCCTCTTCCACTATTTCCTTTTCCGTATCCATAACTATTTCGGTTTCTTCTGTATCACCTGTCTGTTGGTCCATTTCACTGTCCGTAACTAATTCTATTTCTTGTTCCTGTCCACCTTCTTCCTTCTCCTTCTCTTCTGCCCTCTTCTTTGATCTGCCTCTGGTATTCTGCATTCCTGTGCCTCTAATGGTTGCCTGCTCAAGTTAAGTAACAGTTAATATGATTTTTTGCTTAACTAAAGCCCACTCATTGAGCGCCAATTTGTAAAGAAATTTATTGAGACGTCCTCGTTTTCGTTTAAGCCCCATGTTGTGAGCGTCAATTTGTAAAGAATCACTCTAGATATCTCTCCTTAAAGCCTCACTGTTGTAAATCAATTTAGTAACGAACTACTTGTTAATTATGTGAGGACGTATGTTATAGTATATACTGCACGATGGAAACGTCAAATTGTAAAGAAATCTTGTCTATGGGTGTAATTAGTTATAAGATACTCCTGTGAAACAAACGCCAATTAATACGTTGCAGGTGTCAATTCGTAACAATTAGAATGCTGTTACCTGGTTTAATTAATATGTTATTCATTAATATACCTTTTGGTTGTGACCGGTGAAACCCTCAGAACATAGATTATTAAGCCAACAAAATTAGAATTATATTCCTGAATTTATAATGGTATTATTCTATAGACTTAACTTAGTTCTCAGTGGTTGTTTAATATGAGCAATATATATGAAGTATTTACTGAATGTAAGTGGTATTTGTTTCAACCCTAGTCACTCAATGATAAAAATTTCATTCAAATTTAGTATTAAAAAACCAGTTAGTTCAGCAATCTCCCGTCCCACCAGCTGCAAACTTTAAGCGCTGTTACTAGAAATAAGTGTACTTATAGGTTAGTTATTCGGAGTATTTGTATCAATCTGTTTATAAATTATTACACCAACTACATATAGTATTTTCTCTGCAATGACTAAAACGTTATCTCATACAACAAATGTACTTTATTTATTTTTCTCTGATATTTAACAAGTTACGTTGTCTCAGACAAACAATAAGACGATCCAATCGACTATCCCAACATATATCGATTCTTAATTATTCAAACTCTAAAAACATATACTCTTGAAAATAATGACAAATAATTCTTATCCCAGGGTTCGTATAGTTCTTTGAACCATTAGTAAGGCCAGGTAAAACGCATAATTAAGGTTGTTCAATTTACAAAATAATATTATTTACTTAAAATACAGTGGAATGAAAATAAGTTGTTTTTTACCAAACCGACGAAACTTCGGCTGGCGGTGAACGTTTGTCAACAGTGTATCTGGCCAAAATGCGGGTTATCTCGTCTTCCTCCAGTGGAACTGCTCTGATTTTCAATAAAATTGATGATGGTGTGTACTTGGTAAATCCTCAGGAGATCTTCTGGCTTCTATTCTTCTTTTGCGGTCTTCACAAGTCTTGGTCCCAGTGAATTGGAATTAGGATCTCAGCTTCTGCTGCCAATGAAGGTTATTTCGTCCAACCGAGTCTTCTGTATTTCCAATAATCCCGTTAATTCAGGTTTTAACTCTTTACTGGTCTTCGATTTATAGCATGAAATGGTTTAATACCAAGTTCAGCGGAATTATTTAGTGAATGAGGTGAGATGCTTTCAATTCTCTTTTATTGTATTCATTGATAATTTAGAGGGTTATTTAATTTGTATGATTCATTAACATTCAAGTATAATTGTTTTGCAAAAATGCTTTTTCAATTTGGATATATATTTTCTTTATATTTATTCATATATTTTAAACATATCGGTCCATCTCAACCTAATAGCTTGTAACAATCAGAACGAATTAATCCAAAATCAACAACTTCTGCTATATCAGTTGCCTTAACAACCACGTTTTCTATATATCCTTGAGCCGGCATTATAGAATATTACTACTTCTTTCCAATAAAATACTCCATGCTTGTATTAATATTAAATCACATCAAATTCTCCCCTAACCTTCCTTACTAAACAGTAAATGTTTTACCAGAGTTTCGTTGGACTGGGTTTACTAAAAAGGTATTAATTTCTTTTCACTAATATGGAATTTAGGCCTATAGATTCATTTACAACCATTATAACATTATTTGGTTTTTTTAACTTAATTTTCTTTTTTACCTGACCTACTGTACAATTAATTATTGGTTACATAGTTAATTACATGAATTTTAATTTACTGGTGGTTATTTGTTTTTATATTAATTAACTGGTTCTGGAACCCTTTATTAATTTATGACATAATTGTCAGAACTACTTGTTAGACTTGAAACACTGGTCACACTCCTGATCCAGTTTATAAACATTAATTAGAACAACAGTATTTTTCAATTTTATACAATACTGACAACTTAGTACAGTGCCTAACATTGGTAACTATACTGGGCTGTATAAAAACAAATCTAATATAAATATAACCATAATTATTGATTAAGTATTATTATCAAACAACATCATTTCATTTTTTAACATTTTCAACATACAATATAAATATTCTGTAGACCTTAACATGTCACAGTACAAAACAAACATTTCATTACTTCCAATCATTCATTGGTCTGGCTCTTTTACATTTAATATTAGTCATTGACCCCTTTTTACTTGAGGTACTTCTCAAACACATGAACTATTGAACAACCTTAAGTCAGGGTATGGTCCTTGACCATATTTCATTCAATCGTTTATGTAACATTGGGGAACCTCAACTATGTTACGTTACATAACACCCCCCCTTCGAAATAAGTTTATTTTGGTATAAACAAAGTTTAGCAAGAAATAAACTTCTAACTTGTATCTGGCCAATTGGTTTCCTATTTATAGTACTTTTATATTTCATAATTATCCGTTATATTATTATCATTTCTTCGTTCCTTCTTAAAATCAATTATTTCCCAAGTTTAAATCTTATTTCTATAATCATTCTTGTGACATTCTTTATTAATTATACTTTTTGGATCTGGTTTTATTTGATTCTCTATATTTATTTGTGAGTTTTCTCTCTAATATTTAATTTTCCTTAACCTCCCTAACATTATAACTGGAATCGAATCGGTGGTGCTCTATTGGCTAACCAATTACCGTCGTCCGTTACATACTTTCTGGGATCAGAGGAACATCATCTCTGCCCAGTCAAATGATTGCTGGAATATTCTACAGTCAATCTTCATTAATAAACCTCGTAAGGTAGTCATCATGTGACCTTCAATAAAATAATAAATAATAATCATATTCTAGGGATTATTCACTGTACTTTAACTCAGATCATATTATTTCTTCATATTAATTCTTCCTTCTATTATACACTTTTCTTCTCCAATACTTGGCTATTTTATTGACATTTATTAATTGGCTTTCTTACAGATAATTCTTAAATATTTGTTTTTTCTTTTCTTGTGATCCTTTTGAGGGTTCCATTTTGGCTTCTTCATTCTCTTATCTTCATTGGCTCATATTCCTTTATGATCAATACAGCTGGTTATGAGATTTTGGTTAGTACTATACATTACATTATGTAGTTATATTTTTCTGGCACAATCATTATTATTCTTTTTACATTTTAAATTACATTTCTCACTATTATGTTACATTAGATAAACTCATTTCGTCTTTTGGTTTTGATGATTTTTTATTAGGTTGAATCAGTGTTATTTTTTATTTTATTTTTTTTCATATTAGTTTAAAACAACTTCTTCTGAATTGTATAGTAAGGTGTTCTTACTTATTTTTCGACTTTGGTTGTTTTTTTTTTATCTTCAAAATTCTCTTTCTTATATACCTCATAAATTGTTTTCTTAGATACTTGTTTGTAAGTTGAGCTTACTTCATTTTTTGAATTTTGGGGTATTTATCCTCTTCATTTTAAATCATACTGTTTCTGAATAATTATTGAGTAAGTTGTTCTTACGTCCTTTGGAATTTTGGGTTTTTATTTACAATGGGTTGCTTGGTCCTGTATCCATAAAATCCGTCCCCTTTCTTTTATATTCTGTTTAGAATCGGTTTTTAACTGTGGTCCATTATTTCCTCTGTACTGATTGTCCGGATTCCTCTAGTGTATAGAGTTATTTCTGTCCTGGTGACATATCTCATTCTTGTGCAGTTCTTGCCTCTTGTCACTATAAAATTGTCATTTATAGTCAAGCTTATCATCGTCCTTTGAACTGATTCTTCTGTACTGTCCCTTAATGTTTCTGATGGTTCATACATAAATTCCATAAGTCCTCCATGCTCCTTAGTTAGTTTTGGCCTTTTTGGTCCTTCTAGTCCATCTGGGAATTTAAGTGTGGTTCGTTTAAAGTTTCTTAATTGCCTTACTTCTCTGTTTTCCGTAATCGGTCTATTATGTAGCTGAACCAATCCCCTTTTAATCATTTCCAATTCTTCCCGTGTATTTATTAATTTCCTTTTACACATTTGTCTTATTCTCACTATCTTCATTTCATCATGAATCCGTTCTATTCTTCCGGTTCTATCAATTGGTATCTTGTCAAATTTTTCTTGGGTCTTCGCTTGTAATTTTCCTATTTGAGTAATTTTGGTCTCTACTTCCACTCTGAGTTGCATGATAGGTTCATCTGTCTTTTCCAGATCCACCTTAATTTCATTTATTAGCTGTCTTACCTCCACTTCATAGCTATCAACTCCTTTGCTCCGTGTTTCATTGACAATTATAATACTTCCATTGATGACTTCCCTCAATGCTAGGCCTTGTTCATTGATGATTTGCCGCAACTCCTTATTATGGTTTTCAATTTTCTCATCCATTCGTTTGGTATTCTCCAGAATCTGCTTTAATCTCTCATCATTCTTGTCGAACCTTTCATTTATTTGCTTGATTAAATTTTCGCTCAAAATTTCGTTTTGTTTTTTTGAGTTTTCATTAATACTGTCTATTTTATTTTCCAGCCTTTCATTGATTTGTCTAAAATCGGCCTTCAATTGTTCATTATTTTCATTTATGGTTTGTCTCAAAAGTTCACTAGTACTTTCCTTAATACTGTCTATTTTTTCAGAGTTTTCTTCAAATTTTTTATTTAATTCTTCCTTCTGTTTCTTGGAATCTTCTTTAATTAATTCCCATAATTTTTGTAAATCTAGGCCTCCTCTGGCTTCCTCCTTATTTGGTTGGTCCCCTTGGGTATCCTCTTCCACTATTTCCTTTTCCGTATCCATAACTATTTCGGTTTCTTCTGTATCACCTGTCTGTTGGTCCATTTCACTGTCCGTAACTAATTCTATTTCTTGTTCCTGTCCACCTTCTTCCTTCTCCTTCTCTTCTGCCCTCTTCTTTGATCTGCCTCTGGTATTCTGCATTCCTGTGCCTCTAATGGTTGCCTGCTCAAGTTAAGTAACAGTTAATATGATTTTTTGCTTAACTAAAGCCCACTCATTGAGCGCCAATTTGTAAAGAAATTTATTGAGACGTCCTCGTTTTCGTTTAAGCCCCATGTTGTGAGCGTCAATTTGTAAAGAATCACTCTAGATATCTCTCCTTAAAGCCTCACTGTTGTAAATCAATTTAGTAACGAACTACTTGTTAATTATGTGAGGACGTATGTTATAGTATATACTGCACGATGGAAACGTCAAATTGTAAAGAAATCTTGTCTATGGGTGTAATTAGTTATAAGATACTCCTGTGAAACAAACGCCAATTAATACGTTGCAGGTGTCAATTCGTAACAATTAGAATGCTGTTACCTGGTTTAATTAATATGTTATTCATTAATATACCTTTTGGTTGTGACCGGTGAAACCCTCAGAACATAGATTATTAAGCCAACAAAATTAGAATTATGTTCCTGAATTTATAATGGTATTATTCTATAGACTTAACTTAGTTCTCAGTGGTTGTTTAATATGAGCAATATATATGAAGTATTTACTGAATGTAAGTGGTATTTGTTTCAACCCTAGTCACTCAATGATAAAAATTTCATTCAAATTTAGTATTAAAAAACCAGTTAGTTCAGCAATCTCCCGTCCCACCAGCTGCAAACTTTAAGCGCTGTTACTAGAAATAAGTGTACTTATAGGTTAGTTATTCGGAGTATTTGTATCAATCTGTTTATAAATTATTACACCAACTACATATAGTATTTTCTCTGCAATGACTAAAACGTTATCTCATACAACAAATGTACTTTATTTATTTTTCTCTGATATTTAACAAGTTACGTTGTCTCAGACAAACAATAAGACGATCCAATCGACTATCCCAACATATATCGATTCTTAATTATTCAAACTCTAAAAACATATACTCTTGAAAATAATGACAAATAATTCTTATCCCAGGGTTCGTATAGTTCTTTGAACCATTAGTAAGGCCAGGTAAAACGCATAATTAAGGTTGTTCAATTTACAAAATAATATTATTTACTTAAAATACAGTGGAATGAAAATAAGTTGTTTTTTACCAAACCGACGAAACTTCGGCTGGCGGTGAACGTTTGTCAACAGTGTATCTGGCCAAAATGCGGGTTATCTCGTCTTCCTCCAGTGGAACTGCTCTGATTTTCAATAAAATTGATGATGGTGTGTACTTGGTAAATCCTCAGGAGATCTTCTGGCTTCTATTCTTCTTTTGCGGTCTTCACAAGTCTTGGTCCCAGTGAATTGGAATTAGGATCTCAGCTTCTGCTGCCAATGAAGGTTATTTCGTCCAACCGAGTCTTCTGTATTTCCAATAATCCCGTTAATTCAGGTTTTAACTCTTTACTGGTCTTCGATTTATAGCATAAATGGTTTAATACCAAATTCAGCGGAATTATTTAGTGAATGAGGTGAGATGCTTTCAATTCTCTTTTATTGTATTCATTGATAATTTAGAGGGTTATTTAATTTGTATGATTCATTAACATTCAAGTATAATTGTTTTGCAAAAATGCTTTTTCAATTTGGATATATATTTTCTTTATATTTATTCATATATTTTAAACATATCGGTCCATCTCAACCTAATAGCTTGTAACAATCAGAACGAATTAATCCAAAATCAACAACTTCTGCTATATCAGTTGCCTTAACAACCACGTTTTCTATATATCCTTGAGCCGGCATTATAGAATATTACTACTTCTTTCCAATAAAATACTCCATGCTTGTATTAATATTAAATCACATCAAATTCTCCCCTAACCTTCCTTACTAAACAGTAAATGTTTTACCAGAGTTTCGTTGGACTGGGTTTACTAAAAAGGTATTAATTTCTTTTCACTAATATGGAATTTAGGCCTATAGATTCATTTACAACCATTATAACATTATTTGGTTTTTTTAACTTAATTTTCTTTTTTACCTGACCTACTGTACAATTAATTATTGGTTACATAGTTAATTACATGAATTTTAATTTACTGGTGGTTATTTGTTTTTATATTAATTAACTGGTTCTGGAACCCTTTATTAATTTATGACATAATTGTCAGAACTACTTGTTAGACTTGAAACACTGGTCACACTCCTGATCCAGTTTATAAACATTAATTAGAACAACAGTATTTTTCAATTTTATACAATACTGACAACTTAGTACAGTGCCTAACATTGGTAACTATACTGGGCTGTATAAAAACAAATCTAATATAAATATAACCATAATTATTGATTAAGTATTATTATCAAACAACATCATTTCATTTTTTAACATTTTCAACATACAATATAAATATTCTGTAGACCTTAACATGTCACAGTACAAAACAAACATTTCATTACTTCCAATCATTCATTGGTCTGGCTCTTTTACATTTAATATTAGTCATTGACCCCTTTTTACTTGAGGTACTTCTCAAACACATGAACTATTGAACAACCTTAAGTCAGGGTATGGTCCTTGACCATATTTCATTCAATCGTTTATGTAACGTTGGGGAACCTCAACTATGTTACGTTACAATATATATTATGTTAGTGATTAACGTACTTTCACTTGTGAAAACTTACGTTTCTTATTGTCCTCGAACGTTTCGGTGTGGTATACACCTTCCTCAGCGAGGTTTGAATACAGAGTGTCATGTACAATTGTAACGGTTTATTCACAGGTGGTGGAATGTGTGTTGGGGGGAGGGGGTTGGCGCTGGGATTCAAAGTATAGTTTGGTTTGTGTATGATTGTGTCAAATAGTATGTGTGATTTAAAGTGTAGATGGTCATTTAATATGTTGTTTGGTTGTAGTGTGTGGTGTTTATATATTTCATACTGTTCAGCAGTGTTGAGTTTCCTACTTTTTGGTAAGTAGTGTAGTATTTCGAGGTTGTTTTCTATGTTGGTGTAGCTGTGGTTTTCAGTCTGTATGTGTGTGGCATATGCGGAGTGTATGTAGTTATTGGAAAGGGCTTTTAAGTGTTCGGAAAATCTTGAAGAAAAAGATCTTCCTGTCTGGCCTATGTAGAAATGGCGTACACCACACCGAAACGTTAGAGGATAATAAGAAACGTAAGTTTTTACAAGTGAAAGAACAGTTAATCACTAATATTAAGTACTGTGAATGAAGAGGATGAACCATCAAAACAAATATATTATGTTTACAATGCCAATAGTAATTAAATATCATTAAATTTATTAAAAATCATTAAAAAAGTATTACTACATTAGTATTAGTGGTGTTAAATAATGAAGTATACAACTGGTATGTAAAAACACAGGTAATGAACAGACAACAAAAAATTATGAGTTTTTAGTAAGTAATAGTTGAATACCGTTATTTGAGGCATGCAACCTAATAAGGGTCTATATTTTATTTTTGCTGACATTGAGTTTTCAACAGAATATAAATCTGTTATTCCCTCTACTGACTACACTTACTAGATTTCAAAAAAATCTCCTGAGGCCAGCGCAATCAAGTGTTCTAGGGTCAACAATACCTAATGCTTTTTAAGAAGAACAAGGGTTTATGTCACTCAACCTATTACTTCATCATTTAACGAAAATTGTGTACTATTAATATTAAATAAATGTTAATTGACTTTCCATTAATGAGTTTATGTCAAGGCTTAAACTTATTCACAGTCCCCTAGTAATATACATATGTAGAGCAACGATACTGTTACATGACATTTTTACCATACCCTAGTAACATAAATATACCATGATTATATTATTAAAAAGTACCAGGAGACATAATATTTTAAGAAAGACTTAATTGAATATGTTTAATTTTAATTGTTTATTGTATGTTATGTTTATTGTAATTAAAGTAAGAACTTACTTATGAAATTTGTTTTTGTGTACAGACTGTAAAGTTATAAACACAGTCAGTTAAGGGGAATTATAACATATTACTAATAGTTATTAGTAATCAGTTTCTGTCACATTTATTAATATTATGTATACTAGTGTTAATAACACTAATGTTAGTCTTAACAAGAAAGTACCAAAATCATAGTCAGTCAAATTATATGAATAAGATTTCTATTAAAATAATAAGGAAACAATGTCAGTTTATGTTAAAAGATTACCAAATGTATAAAATAAATTTAAGAAAGTGAAAGGTACAAAAGAAATAATAAATAAGTTTGGAACAAAAATAATAAAAAAAAATGTAAATCATTAACTCAGGAAATATAGATCAGAAAATAGTCAAGAATGATGTCAAAAAGATCAGTTTTTTATCAGAAGAACAAAGAAACAAATAAAAAGAAGATAAGAGCTCTTATAAAAAAGGTATATCCTTTTAAAAGAAAATGACATATAAAATAGTAAAAGGTTTGTTTATATTATTCTTATGATGTCACCAGGGTGATATAAAAATGTTCTTGGAAACCAAGGAGATAGCTGAGAGAGGCCTTAGCAACTAATATGTTGAGGAAGAAAATAGATTGATTCTAAAAAAACTGCTTGCAAAAAGGTTGATTTAAATACTTATAGTGAAAAATAAATTATAATATGTGTAATATCAGTGCATCTCCAGATAAACAATTGAATAATTAGATATATCAAGATTAAAATAGAAGAAAGAATTGCTACCAGACTCTACAGAATTAAACCAGGACATCTCTGAAGAAATTGGACCAATTGACACAGGGAGAGAAGTATTTTTTGATCTAAAATTAATCTGAAATATTCCCTGTTAAACCTGATCTAAAGGTGTAAAAAAACTTTGAATACCGTACGTTTTTTTATAAAAACCATAATTAACTTTCACTGAGAACAATAATGATTAATAATATGGACATAAGCATAAGCCACCGTTGATGTATAGTGCTAACATAATTTAAAACTAATTAAGTCTAAAAAACATTTTTATAACTTAACCTATACACTGAACTGTTTTACACTCTTAATATAATCCTTTTAAGATACATTGTAACTATTTCTCATCATATGTATTTTGGTACTTTCCCTGTCAATACTGTTGTTATATCGTAGTCGAAAGGACCTACTAAACCTTATAATTGTATTCTATTTATTAAAAACAAATTATAAAAAAGCCTGAGATCTAAGAGTTACTGCTGCCACTCTCAGCTTATAAAAATACAGCTGGCCAAACTTTGTTAAAAATTATGTTTTACATTTAGAACACATTAAAGAATAAATAAAGGATTTGAGTTTACAAAATACAGAAAAAGGTTTATTTGTTTCTTATTTCATGAAAACAAAAAGGATATGGTATTCTGAACAAAATATCTGATACTGTGAGTTGACCTCAGTAATTAGATTAAGTTGGCAACACTCATCAATTGAAAATCTTAGCAGATTTCTTTTAAAAAATGTGGTGATGAGCACAAGTTATCATATCCATTGCTGAAAGAAAAGAATAAAAGAGAGTTCATTACAGAATAAAGAGACCATATACTATTTACATAAATTTGAACAAAAATTTATTATTGATACTTCACCAATAAAATTTTATTTGCAAACGGTGACTGCAAATTGGCGCTCAACAAACATCCCCCTGAACAGATACTCATCCTTAATTTAATATATTACCTTTTTATCCGTCAGTGACTTCGTTCAGCGTTTTTTTATTTAGACACGTTTCATGACATGTGTCACATCTTCAGTAGTCCTCGTCAAAAGTTAAAATTCACGTAAAACACATAAAAACACAGTTGCACATATTTACAAAATTACAATGACGACACGCACATAACACGATGTAACTACGGCTTCGCTGGACCGGTCCGACCACGCATGCAGTTGCCGAGCCATTAATTGAACTAAGTCAATCCTTATCACCAGTCATTACCGTCATGCGCGATTATATTTAGGGCTGTATCATGTAGTGAATGAGATTGAAACCTTAATTGTTCGTTTAGTATACTGTTATTGTTGATATTCTTGTCTTTAAATGATTTATAAATCTCAAACTCCTCGAGAGCGTCCATTAACCTACCCTTACCGCATACATGGATTGCTTTGAAATTGGTATTGAAATCTGTGTAATTATGGTTATGCATCATTAGATGGCGCGCATAATTAGATTTGGTCTTGTCTAAATCATTCCTTGGTAGATGTTCTTTGTATCTTTTCAAGAAAGACCTGCCAGTTTGACCCAGATAGAAACAATCACAATCATCACATGACATCCTGTAAACACCTGTTTTATCTTCTAACAGGAATGGTCGTTTAAAACAAATTAGATATATTATTATTTGTTTTAAACGCGACTTTTATATTGAATTTAGAGAACACATTGGATATAATGTTAGGTAAAAGGCTACCGTACACTGTCGTTATATACTTTTTATTATTATTTTTATTATTGTTAACTTTATTATCATCGATGGTATTATGGTGGGATCTAGTTTTATATAGGTGTCGCTTAAGAAGTCTATCTATCATCAAACTCTTGTACCCATTCGCTACTGCTATGTGCCTTATTATATCCAATTCGTCCTGAAAGTCCTTTTGGTTAAGTGGGATCGTTACCAACCTATGAACAAAACTGTTGTAAGCCGCCATTTTCTGACTATATGGGTGATGAGAATCGGCGTGTATTGTAATATCTGTGGTGGTGGGTTTCCTATATATTTTATATTGAAATTTATTAAGATACTTTGTAACAGTCAGGTCCAAAAAATTGAGTTTATTGTCAACCTCTGTTTCGAGGGTAAATTGTATGTTCTTGCTAAGGCTGTTCAAATAATGTTTCAATTTCTCTATCTGCCATAGCATGCCATTAAAAATTATAAAGGTGTCGTCTACATATCGTGCATAGAATTTAATATTATTACAAAATTTTTTATTCTCTGAGAACATGTAAGTATTTTCGAAATGATGCAAGTATAAATCCGCCAGCAGTCCTGAAAGTGGCGAACCCATTGCGAGACCAAACTCTTGTAGGTAAAAATTATTATTAAAAGTGAAGTAATTCTGCTTCAACAGGACATTTAACAATAAAATTAACTCATCTATTTGTTTGTGATTCAGCTTCTCACTTTCAATGAGAAGATCTTTTACAATTGAAATTGTGTCATGAACCGGCACGTTTGTATATAAATTAACTATGTCAAATGAAGCGATTTTGTACGTAGGTAAGAGTTCGATATCCTGGACCCTTTTAATAAAGTCAATATTATTTTTTATGCTGTGATTATTTTTTAAAATGATACTATTTTTAATAATATGATATAATTTCTTTGCCGTCGTATATTAACAAAAATATATACAAATAATAACAGAGTTAAACAAGACGCAAATTCAGATAAATAACCATAGATTCGAGTCTAGATGTAACAAATTGGCTATCCCAATAGTGAGTCTAAATAAAATATAATTTAGAAAGAACGATTATTAGATTTGTATAATAGAATACAAGAGAGCAAACAGCTAGTAAAACGTATATATAAATATTAAGTGTATTATATACATCAAGAAACAGACTGTAGCAGAAAGTGATTGAACACACACACATATTGCAACAGATCAAATTTTATTATACTAATAAGGATATAGTGAGTGTGTAAAAATCACAAACAAGTCTATTATGGAGGAGATGAAAAATTATTTATTATACACACAAATATAGTTTTTAAAGAGGTATATTGTATTATAAATTGTCATGTAAATTTTATCAATCTCAGGGTGAATATGGGTATCAATTTAATAAGGTGTATTAGTCGTACACCTTCCACACAATCTTGAAGTGTCTTTAAATTCCCTAAGCGGATATCTTAAACTTACACGAAAAGCACTATACTATATTATAATTCTATCTAAATAATTGACCCACTCGGCTCTGTATGCAGAACTTCGTACAGAATACCAAGGATTATGTTAAGTTATACTTCTCTATGTTCGCTCGAGAAAAACTCTCTCACGCACGAGCTCAACTTCACCTTGCAATTGCCACAGACAGACTGTGTCGATCTTTACTCTACAGAGAATGAATGTTACTGAATTTAGTGTTTTCCGATTGGCTAAACCCAAGTCACATGATTGATGCAATCAACAGCTATAAACTTTTCCAGAAAGATTTTGTATAAATATGCACTAACTTGCATTGAATTATCTACAAATTTTTATGACCATATTAATGATAAGTGTTTCAAATTGAGTTTTTCCTACTTAAAAAACCTTATTTCTAAAATAGTTATGAACCATAGAGTACACATAAATTGAAGCTATTTACGTAAATAATTCCTTGTCAAAGTTTCACGTCGATTGGTTAATTACCGCAGAAGATATAATGATCATATGTTATCACACCCGCACACTCACACAGATTCACTCAAAAAATACATGACAATAAAGAAAATCTTTTTACGAAGAATTTGGTATACCCTATATGCTTATCCATTTCTAAATACAAAACTTATGGCTAAAAGACAAAGTATTACATAAAACCAATTTAAACATGAAAATTCTCGTCATCCATGTGTTCTGATACAAACAACATAGCTTATCATCCTGTGTTCCGTTGCAGGATTAACCCCACCACGTGTAAAAAAAAAATTTTATAAGGAATATAAAATTTTTTTTTCTTCCTAACCTAAATTGACATAACTTTCTCCCAATAATCATAATCATAAAAATAATAACATAATAAATTCAAAATCAAAATAAATGAATAGATTCTAACAAACACATTCCTCAACTGTCACTTTGACAGCCCTAATGTAAACAAACAAACGCACATGGCTAGATATCAACTACTTTCCTGAACACAGATAAGCGTATCACACTTCTGACGTCATTTGGCTAAGTCTATGTATACCAAAGTCCATCCATACATTTTCTAATATGATCACAATTATTCTTACTTTACACATATTTTTATACAATTTGCTACCAGTCATTCCACCTATATCCTGGCATTTTAGGTTTAACTATCTTTAACGTAATATTTTCTTAAGGATGATGCATGGAACTTCCCTATCACCCTGTTTGTATTTGGGTTTGTGACAATGTATGTATTTTTACCCACTTGTTCTGATAAAATATATGGACCATTGTATAATCTAAAGAATTTGGCTGCAGTATTATCTTCTCTGTGGCCTACATTTAAAGCTCGCAGGAGTACCTTCTTGCCAGTTTTGAACGTTACCAGTTTGTGATCTGCATTAAACTTTTCCGTCCATTCCTCAGCACACTTTTAATGCATCTCCTAGCTTCTATCTTTTAACCAAATTTGGAATAAGCAAATTCTGCATTGCAATCCTCCTGATGCACCCATCCCAGACACGCTTTGGCATTTCTCCGGTTTGTAGTTCGTTAGGTGTAAATCCTGTCGTGTCATTGTAATTCCCGTTGATGGACGCCTCGAAAAACTCGAGATAATCCGGCCACCTACTCTGGTTGGTATTGCAATAAGTTCAAAACAGAAGCCCTAACTCCCTGTTGACCCTTTCGGAGAGGTTACCTTGCGGTCTCCGGATTGCTGTCAACACTGCCTGTATATTGTGCTTCTCTAATTTGGACTGCCACTTCTTGTTGGTGAATTGCTTACCCTGGTCAGATAGAATTTTCTTCACCGGACCATATTTCGGAATGTGTTTAATTAATACAACATTTAATACTGCCATCGTGGTAGGTCGTCCAATTGCATATAAACTTACGTTCTTAGAAAATGCATCTGTGCAAACAACCAGGTTCTTCATACCCCTTGTAGCACGTGGTAGCGGACCTAAAAAATCGATACACAGGAGATCATTCTTATTCTTGGTAATGATGTTACCATCTCCACATAGGTGTGTTGATTTGGGTATTTAGCTGTCTGGGATATGTGAGACGTTCACAGAACAGACTTAACTTTCCTTGCCATGTTCAACCATACGAAGTCTTCTCTCATCGCCAAATAACATTTATAAGCTCCAGCATGAGCAAGACTTTCATGACAAGCCCACATTAAATCTTCTACAAGATCATCAGGAACCATAATCTTCCATTGTCCGTCGATTATTTTATACAGTACATCCCTGTCGATTCTGTATTTCGGGTTGTCTTGCCTTTGTATTTCTTCATTAATTTTTCTTAATTTTGCGTCCTTCTGTTGTTCAAGATTTATCAATTTTAATCTATTTCTTACATCATCTGGTAATGTATACTTGACTGCTAGAATTTGAATTTCACTCCTGGTCGAGGAGTACTGTTCTTCGATGATGGGGGGATATCTACTTGGAGTATCAGCAGTTTTATTCTCACTGGCTTTACAATACTTGATGCTGAAATCATATTCTTGGATCGCCATGATCCAACGCGATATCCGCGCATTGGCCAGTTTACAATTAAGCATCAAAGATAAAGTCTGATTATCTGAGAGAATTTCAAAGTGTTGACCCACCAGGTAATATCTAAGTTTACTGATACAATACACAATTGTAAGAATCTCTTTTTCAGACGTAAAATAATTTCTTTCGGCACCTTTTAAAGATCTACTTACATGTGCAATTACCTTATGTTCTCCTTTATTATTCCGATGATACAACACACCACCGATCGTGTAGTCTGAAGCATCACAGTTGAGTACATACGTTCCTTCTTTTTCCGGGTGGAACACGTGTAAGTTCTTGCTGTATAATTCTTTTGTAGCGTTGAACGCTGCCTCATGTCACTCTTCCCATCTCCATTTGGTGTTTTTCCTTAACAATTCCAGCAGTGGTTCTATGGTTTAGAATATTCCGGTGTGAAACGGCGAAAATATCCAGTCAGTCTAAGGAACGCCCTGATATCTTTCGCTTTTGCTGGATTTGGAAATTCCGTAATGGCCTGAATTTTCTCCGGGTCAGTACTAACACCATCCGCAGAAATAATATGCCCAAGGAACTTTATTTGTGATTTTCCAAATTCACATTTTTCTAAGTTGAGCGCAAGGTTCGCATCTCTTAACTTGCGGAAAACGATATCCAGGTGCTGCATATGTTCCTCGAACGACTTCGATATAATAAGTATGTCGTCAACAAACACACTTACAAAATCTTTTTACGAAGAATTTGGTATACCCTACATGCTTATCCATTTCTAAATACAAAACTTATGGCTAAAAGACAAAGTATTACATAAAACCAATTTAAACATGAAAGTGCTCGTCATCCATGTGCTCTGATACAAACAACATAGCTTATCATCCTGTGTTCCGTTGCAATATATATATATATATATATATATTGTAACATATCAAAATTATCTTACATAAATATAATATCAAATACCCAGAATGAAAATCTACCATGAATCTACCATATCTAAGCCAATATAGCCAAACACACCAACAAAATGAAAGACGACACTAAAATTTAAAGTCAATTGTATATCCATGGATAAATAATGTTGAAGAAAATAAGCACCGTAGAAGGAAGAAATTATAATTGAATAAATCATCAATATTATCACAAGAGGAAGAGTGAACCAAGCAACTACGTTAGCAACCAGGACCCAATAGATCCAATAAGTGAGGGAAAATATCCAATAAGTGAGGGAAAAATATATATAAGAAGAGGAAAAAATCTATATATAAGAAGAGGAAGGATATATAATAAATAATAATGAACAAGAAAATGACATTACCAGTGTGAAGAAGACACGCTAAATAAGGAAAGTATTTAATAAATGAAGAAAATACCCAGAAAATAAGAAGATAATACTACCAGTATGAAGAGTACCAAATAAGTGAGGAATGATACCACAACAAGGAAGAACCTGAAGGAAAACAAAGTGACCAAGAACAAAGTATTGACAATATAATAAGCAGCCACAGACAATAATAGTGAGGTACTTACAGTGAATTGATTAATACCAAAATACCACGATCTCAAACAAACTAACACAAACAATAAAAGTGTAGTGTTTATAGAAAGTGAAAATAATAAGTAATTACAAAGATATACAATAATCTCAAATAAACAACACAGACAATAAGTGTATTATTTCTTTTATAAAATTGCTAAACTGCTATAATTTTTATTGTTTAGACAAAGCTTTTCGTCATCACTGACATCTTCAGGTCTTAAACAACGTCTGTCAACTGTACATTGTAGGCTTTTATACTTTAGGCCCCTCCCCCTATGTCATCGCCCCTCCTATTGGTTCTAGCTGCTGCCGCTCTTCACGGGAACTTTGTCTACATTTTTCCGTTAGGCATTTTACTAACGTCCGTCAAATTATTTTAAAAATCTCCCGTTAATTTCTTCATGTAATATTTTACTTTCTAACTTATAACCTTTTACATTTCGTCATTTTTAGTATGTTATTCTTATTATTTTAATTTATTTTTGTTTATTGTTTAGTATATAATAAAATATTTCTTCATTTGTAAAATCCACTTTTATATTCATTAATTTATTCTTATCTTCTTTTTTAACTTAAGTATTTCTAGTTCTTCTATTAGTTTTCTTTTTTGCGGATTATTTTTTTTTTTTTTATTATTTCCATATTTTCATTTGGATTTATAAATTTATGGCCTGATTCATTGAAATGTCTTGCATATAGTGAGTTCGTTGTTCTAACCGCTTCTCCTTTTGCATGTTCATTCATTCGAATTTTAAATTTTCTTCCAGTTTCGCCCAGATATATCTTATTACATTCCCCACATTTTAATTTGTGTACGCCGTTTTATTCTGTTAATGGAATTTCTTCTGTTTTAGCATTTTTTATATATTCGAATACATTTTTCGTTTTCTTTATTCCTATCTGTATTTCGTATTTTTCGAAGCATTTTTGTAACATTTTTGTTTGAAAACATGTAGACAAAGTTCCCGTGAAGAGCGGCAGCAGCTAGAACCAATAGGAGGGGCGATGACATAGGGGGAGGGGCCTAAAGTATAAAAGCCTACAATGTACAGTTGACAGACGTTGTTTAAGACCTGAAGATGTCAGTGATGACGAAAAGCTTTGTCTAAACAATAAAAATTATAGCAGTTTTGTGACCCCTCTTTCCTTTTATGCTTTATATATATAAAAAAAAAACCCTTTTTTTTTGCTTTTCTATTTATATTTTTTTTTTTTTTTTTTGAAAGAGAGGCCACTAGTTATTTAGAACTAGGCAAGAGCCTAGAGAAGCCAAAAATGCGCTGGGCCCAGTATGACGTGACTTGCAAATGAAACTCTGCTCTAAGATAACAATAACAAGATTTATTGGAGTTATTTTTTTGTACAATGAATTCCCCCAGTATACGATATATGCGCCTTTGAATGATTAAGTTAATATTACAAGTGCTTTCACTTCTTAAGAATAGCTCAAAATCTCAAAAACCACAATCATTATTATTCTTAAAATCGTTATTATAATTCAACATTAGACATAGGCATCGCCAAATTATTGAGCTTGATATTACTGAGCAGAATACAGTTACTTCTAAATAATGTAAGAATGGCGCATAGTATCGACCCTCCCAGTAAGTCACATAAACACATGCATAACGACGTATAACAATCTAACAATCGCATAAAGGCATAACACACAACATATAATTAACATAGATACACATTTACATATAAATAGCACACACCATGTCCACCTGGTTAACAGCACATATATTGTCACCGTAACACCCTCAAACCCTCTTATTCATATCAAGTATCCGGCCCACCTTAAAACTTCTCAATTGACATACCCAAAACCAAATAGTAAGTCACAAGACCAGAGTTGAAACACCCCAAAATTCTAAGTATGTGAAAGGCCAAAGTCAAATTGGCTAAATAGTCAGAACGGCACACAAGTACCAAACATAAAAGGTAATTATCAATTTCGTATCCCAAATAATAATAAATGGGCCATCACGAGGTCAACATGGATGCCCGGTTGCATAAACTGCATATTCTCATTTCTTTTATTTTCTTAACCAAAAAAATGTTAAGCAAAATCAGTGGAACGTGACCACCCATAAATAACTTATAACTGGTATTGACTTGTTTTACATTCTTTAACATTTATCAATGAAATATTATTATGAGTTGTTAAAAAAAATTTAACAATTCTTGTGCTGGCTATGGCAAAATTTAGTGGTTACAAAATTATTTGAACAGTAGAATTGAATTTCGAAAAGCAGAATCTAGGGAATTAATTTACTAAAACATACTTGAGGTGTTCATAAAGAATCCCCTTGACCTCAGGCACGGTCATGCGCCCGGACTAGATCCAACAAACTATGACATGTTCTGGACCTGTGGAAAAAGGCACCAACAGGTGTCGTCCACAGGTTAACGCACCTCCCCCAACCTTTAAATTAAAACCCAAATCAAATACCCAATTAAATGAAATGTATGTGACCACGAAAATTCCCCAACAATGTACCGAGGCACCCGTGCATGCATACTTAACGCTGAAATCATTTAGTGACAGTCAGTGCCGCCCATATTTACAGAAAACTAACATCAATTCGGTTGATGCATGACCCTGGCTGAGTTTACAAATTCTCTTAATGAGATAAGCATTAATAAGTTAATGAGGCGTAAGCCTTAGTAAAAATGAAAAAGTAACATGTAACCCCAAATGTCCCGTTGGACTTGTGCGGAACAAAGTTCCAAACTGGAGCATTTCCAAACTGTCTCAAGGTATGTGTAGCGCCCACAAACATTTTGTTTCTTAAAAAAAAAGCATAAATGTCACCTGGTTAGCAGCATAAGGTTTGAGGATCTTGTCGTGCGTGTCCGTCCATTCGGCCTGACAGCTAGACGGAAGTGATTGAATTTATTTTAGGGAAAGCAGGTGTTCGGCCATCCTCTGGAGCGAGACAGATTGTCGACTACTTCGGGAACCCGGAAGGTCGCGTAGCTTTTACTTATACATAGCAGAAGATAGTAGACCAAATTTCGAGTTGAGGCTGTCAGGCGAATATAGACGGGCTACTATGTTGGAAGCTGAGAGTGAACTGGTCAGTACAACTGCTGAAAAAATAGTATGAAGCTCTGGACCCAGAGCACGCGCGGATCGGCCCGGTGGCAAGATAACGAGACGGACGTAATTTATTACGTCGGCAAGATGCCGATAATACATAATTTAATAATTCAACGCAGTCCGTTCTCGTTGAGAAAAAAAAACACCGCCGAGTTTTCCAAAACACGGCACAGTTTAGCAATTTTATAAAAGAAATAGTAACGATGGCTGCTAATTTAAACAATACGAAGAATAAGTGTATTATTAATGAGACAAAACGTATGATAAAGTAAAACATTATAAATATCACAAGTAAACTGAAATTCAGTACAAAAAATAATTGCTCAATTATGAAAATAAATGGAACTATTTACCAGTAAATACCATGACTGACGTTAAACATAGAATCCTTACAAAATCATACATTTAAATATCAGGAGAGTGAAAAGTAAAGTCAATACAGAATGTAATTCGTAGTATATAAGAAATAAGACAGCATGTATTAGATGAAAGAACAATCAACCCAAACCAAGTGTAAACACCCAATATGTATGTCAATAACCAGTTAGAATTAGATAACAGTATGTGAACAAATAGTATATAATAGAAGTAAAATAAAGAAAACTATGTACTAGATAATAGTAATAATAATCATAGTAAATATATATGGAAATAAGCAAGAAACTAAACTAATACATATAAGCATTGTTGTCATTCAGTAGTATACACATAACCTCAACTGAACAGAATCTGCAACACAGAATCATAAATAACAATTAGAAAAACACTGACAAAAGTATTTACATGATGCAACAACCAAACTAGAATAAATAATAACCAGAATAAACTCAGTATGAACTAAGGAACACAAATATTGTAATGTTACATAACCCCTGCCCAAATATGATAAATAAATAAATATGATAATATAATCACCAGAGAAAAACCAGTAATCACCCATTTTTAAAAGTCAGAAATGGGGATTAGGTATCAAACTATGAGAACCTTTGTACTCTAAAAACACTGTAAACATTGTAAACAATACTAAGTGTAACCATAAAAGTGCAGTGTACAAAGTGGAACATAGAATGATCGGTGAAAGTGTCTAATATTTAAAAAGAGCTTTTCACAAAGTTGCGTTGGAGATGAAAGAAGCAGTATGGAATTAATATTTTTGTTTACCATAATTATTTTGTTTAGATGTAAAATAATCCAGGGTTATATATATAAAATAAAAATAAAGGCCAATTAAAACTATACTAAAAAGATGGAAGGTAAAATAAAGTAGTATAGAGTAAGGATACCTTCAACGAATTATAAGTAATAAATAAACTCAATGAGAAAAATCATTAAATTATAAAATGCCTGTAGTCAAGCTTAAATAAATCTATGAAGATAACTCTTATATCAATTAAAATTAATAATAACTAAGATTGGTAAAGGAGTATTTTTAAAGGCAAGAAAAGAAATAATAATATTTTATACTAGCCTATTTACCTAAAACAGTACCTAGGGTAGCCAATAAAAACCCATCAATTTATTGGTTACTAAGAGTAACTAGCTAACCAGAAATTAATTAATTGTTAAAATGGTATTCAATGTGAGAAGTTGAAACAAATGTAATATCTTGTAAAAACTAAGAAAATTATAACTACTATTCGGAACTAATCATTGCAAAATTAATAAATTTAATGAGTGATATCCACTACATCCTAGACATCCTTGGAACAGATAATTCACGCCCGCAAATTGATGGAAATTGTAAAGTCAGCTATCCATTTTCGAGCCTAGTCTACAGAAATTCAACATCGTTGGGTGAGATCGTTTCCTTTTAAAATTTAACTAAATTACACCTCAAATATAAATCTAGAGCACTAGAAACAGCACCATCTCTTTAAATTCATCTGGAAACAAGGTGAACATAGACTTTATTTTATTTAACCAAAAAACAGCAAAACGTGATCTTGTTAATAACATTCTGGCAGCCATTACTATTAACGTTCGTGTTGTCAGTGAAGAAACGTAACCTGCGCTCTGGTGGTCCAAAGATCAACTGAATAATACCGATTATACAAATTTTAAAATAATTTTATGTAAAGTTTGATACTGACCCATATACATTTCTGACTTCCTCAAAGTTCAAAGAACCTTAAATAACCCTGGGAAATTAATTACTTATTTCTTTCTTGTTATTAAAACTGAAATAAAAAATATTTGTTATGTGATATGTGTTTGTAAACTTAAGATCGAAGTAACTCTGTGATTTATGAAGTAATCGATTGTCAATTCATGTTTTGGGAGACCATAAATATTAAATAAATTCAAGGAATGCCTTGTGTTTAAATAATAAAATGTGTATTATTTCCAGTAGATGGTAGTTGGTTACAGATAATAAGAAGATCAAGAAGAGACAGGGAATCAGTCCGGTCATCAAGAAATTATTACATACTATTTGAAGTCATTTAGCCTCAAATGGGTTCGTAAAAGCAGAAAACAGCTGATGTCACGAGCGGAAAAAATTTGAATAACCTGATTGTATACAAAGAGAGTAATTCTCTTTGATTCTCTTTACTCTCTCTCCTACCTACTTTCAAACAACGGTATTGGTTTAATACAGACAACTTTAAGAAAATCATTCAATATTCTTTCATAATCACACACACTCGATTTTAAAAGGCATATAACACCAAAAGATAACAAATTTTGTAACGAAGAGAGACGAGAAAAAGCAGATGGTCGAGAGAGACGTGAGGGAGGGAGATGTTACAATATATACCTTATATTTTTTAAACAAATCATAGCCAAATTACCAAACCACAGGGTGACTGACAGAATTACATAAAAAACTCAGTTAAAACTAATCAGGAAGAGGAAAATAGCTCAATACCTCTTTGAGAACCATTAACAAACATTAAATACATGAATTTATGTAATAATAATAATAATAATAAACAATAATACATGTCAGGTGGAACTAGATGTAAATAACAATCCAACAGAAAATTGTGAATAAGTAGCACAGTAGGGAATATTAAATACCCAAGATAAGCTATAGACAAAGTCTAAAGACAAGTTAATCGATGAAAATACATCCCTAATACGAAACTAATAATAAAACAAGAGTGTCAATGTGAAAGGACACTTAACATGGTGTAATAAAACCATTCAATGTAAATAAACGAAGCTATAGTAATAAATACAAAGCTGCACAAAAGGTGTAGTATCATTTGATGTACAAACCAAGGACAAAAGAATTGTGTTAGAATAATATATATGTTAGAACTGATAAGAAATAATGCAAGGACATTTAAGGCCTACTCGCCTGAAAATGCATTATGAACTATCGTAAATATTTAGTATTTAAGGAATAGTTGATAAGATATAATGACTTTAACTATTAACAGTGAGTGATATAAGTATCATGTGATACAATAAAGTGGAAAAAACTTATATTTAAATAAGAACCACAAAAAGTGCATCGACGGAAGGGTAAATAAGTTAATCATAGACGGAATTAGTGCTTGAGTGGACTCAAAATAAAGAGCAGAGCATCCGAAATAACATGATACCCTTCGTTTCCAAATCAGAGATGTATTAACAAAGTTATAAATGATCATAATTTTTCAATCAATTCCAAAAGAATTGATAGCGTCATTTTTGTACTCTCAAACCCAAAACCAGATGCTTAGAAATAAAATTTCTTAATTTATTATGACATTTGGGTACGAGATTAATCGATTTCCAGCTAATAAGAAACACTGATTTCAACAGACGCCGATTGAGGCAGCCAAGGAGATCATTATTAAGAAACTGATCGTCAACGCCGACAGAACATGTCTTCGACGAGAGGATTTTTTTTCAAAATGTGCGTGTTCCCCAGTTAGTAAACAATTGCATCTAACCTAACTTATGTGTTAATAACCTTAAACGTGTGAAGTGTAACCAGTGATATGAATTGCCAGTGAATAATATCGGCAATGATGAGTGAAATAATAAGGGAGTATTTAGAATTAGCGACATTTTAATGAATTTTAAATGATTATCAAATAATAAATTTTTGTGTTGATACCACGTTAGACAAGTACGTGACTAACCTCAATAATGATTATTAATTAACAAATTATTGAACAAAAGTTCTCAGTTTTACTTATTATATAAAATATTATTAATTTAAAAAAAAAGAGTTGCAAATTAAATTACTACTTAACCAATACTGATGTAAACATAAATAGATGCTGATTTGACTATAACTATAATGAAAGACAATTCGATTATCAACAATAATTGAGAACTGTCAATAAGGTTAATGAATAAAAAAAGTATCATTAACGAATATTATGTGTAATTATAAGATTTTAATGAAGTCAATTTAGATATTTTTAATAATTAACCTAGAGGAATTGTCACTCTAACCTACCTGTTATTAAAAGGTACACAGATAATGCAGTGCTGTGCTTTCAAATCAAGAAAGCCTAAATATTCTTAATTGCACTGAGATGATAAATTAATCATTATATTTTATTCTTTATAACCATTAAAGGGATTTAATTCCGATACACAACAATTTTAATCGTATCGCACATACTATACCATAACCTGTAAAGTTGATAGCAGGCGTGCCTGATACGATAGTTTCCAATATTATAATTAAACTTTTTTCTAATTTTGTAATCACTCTCCATAATACGTTATTGTCGTATTTAAGCATTTTTGTAGCAAGTATCTTGTATACTAAAAGAATTCACGATTTTTGGTAATTATAAATAAAAAATCTAACCCAACCAGGTTAGAATATTACGGTATAAAGAATCAGTGTTACCAGCCCTGAGCTTTAAGAATCTCTGTAACAAGTTAAATTGTTTTTGATGTTTTATGAAATGTTTTAAAAGGTTTTAAATGAAATTTAGTTATTGTTAATAAATTACCATTTTACTTATAATCGAGTGAGTCTTTCATTTCAAGGTAGATTATAATAACAACAATAACAGAGTGTAGCGGGGCATTTTTGGGCATACCTGGGGTAATAACAGGATTTGTATTTTTTAATAATAAATAACTTGTCGAGTGATAGAAAAATGTTATGACCGAACGGTAAATTTCTTATTTGGAGCGATCGAGACGATGGCAGCATTGTTTGAGACGGTGAAGACCATATGATTCAACACTATTCATATAAACAGTTTTAATAACCGGCAACTGTACCAAACTCAGTTCAAGGACAATGACGAACACGAAAAACGTAAACACGTTACACAACCAGACATCAGGCGATGTGTTGCGTCAGCGCATTACATAACAGGAATGCTGGGTGTGTCACGCCAGCAACATAGTGACACAACAGAACAAAGTAGTCGCAAAACAACATCTGAGTGGTACAGACGCTAACCACTGTGCGTCTGCCCGGCTCTCGCCGGTTTTCGGCGAAGTTTTGGTGTTGCGCCGGCCGTGCGTAATTATCGCCTGCACGTATACAGATCTTAAATGTAAAATAGCAGCTGTCAAATTAATTAGATTGAACTAACAGTTAAATGGTTTTAAAAGAAAAAACATGTAAATTCAGTGATCTACGTAGTGCGCGTAGTATAAGGCGATGTCATCTGGACTCACATGTCAGTTAAGTAACTTTCAATTTTCGTCTAACATCAACGAAGTCCGATATAAATTTTATAACGAAACAAAATTTTAAGCACTAAACAAATGAGATCTCATATGGGTATGGGGGAATGTAACATGAGAGCTCTCAAATCATAAAATCATTGTGTGTGTGTGTGCGTGAGTAAGCGGGTAGACAAAGAAGGCTGGTTTGCGTTGTTTGTATTTTAATTTAATTCATACTTAGTTTCTTAAAATTTATTTGGAATTTGTATACCATGTTTTCATTCTCATTGTAGCAGAATGATTATATAATTAATAACTTTCGTAAATGTGAATTTCCAGTAGAGAGAGGATGGCAGGAGGTAGTTTGTTAATAATAAAATTATAGTAAAAAATGTTAATAAATTTTAATTATGTGTAAACGTATAAAGTTTCTTTGTTTGATTAAACAACCATCTGATCTCCTGTTCGCCTAAAAAGAACCCTCATAAATTATTTTCTTACAGTTGATAAGTAGCTTCACAAGAGCATTTATTTTACAAAGTGGCAGTACGGCGAACAAGCGGCCAAGATTTGAATAATTTCAAAACAGCATCACATATACAGAACAACTTTATTTACTTTATATCCACATATACACTAGTGGTAAATGTTGTATGAACTGTGTTGTGTTATTTTAGTGTATTACAGGAAGAAAGGATCTACTTTGGAGGTTGATACCAGTAAGTAAGTGGTAAGTGACAGGTAAACTAACCAGTGCTTCGAGAAGGGAATTTGAACATTTTTCAGCTTTCTAAACCTTTTTGAGACATCGTAAATCAATAATAATCATTATAAATCTAACATCCACAACATATATACTCATAGTATTATAACGTGTGACTTAATATACAATTGAATACACATCTACACTCATCTATTCGTTGTATTACAATATATATATATATATATTGTATATATATACAATAATTGTATATAATTGTAATACAACGAATAGATGAGTGTAGATGTGTATTATATATATATATATTTATATATATATAATACATATATATATATATATAATGTATATACTGTATAATATATATATATAATGGACATTCTAATTGCATATGGAATGTACCAGAGAGTAAAGCATGTTATAGTATATACAGACACTGTATGAATAAGTATAGATTGTAGGTCTGAACATTAGAAATTAGTTGTTAAGGAGCATTGTGAAAAATGTTAGTTTTAAGTATTTGTAGACTAGTTAAACAACTTTAAATGCAGTGAGGTGGTACGTAAGGATATTTAGGCATTTTTGTAGTGCACATGTGCGATGGAACGAAATTATTTTATGGGATATTCATAAAAAAACGCATTAATTTAAATAACTTTCAAGATATGGAAATTTTGAGATGAGACTTATATCAGAAGAACCTCTAGTTAATGACTTTGACAGCGTTAATCAGTCTGTCTTTAGAATCTATAACAAGAAAACACCACATTTATACAGGATGATTGGTCTGTCAGTCGTGATGAATGCAAGTTACAAAATTCCAGTTGAGTTACTGCGAGAAGTATTATAATTGATCTATTCCACGAAAGTGCAAGATATTCTTATTAGAGTATATAGACACTTCAAACTGACTGGAAGGGTGTAAGCATACCACACCAGAAGCAGTAACATATCAGTTCATGATGAAACTGTATGCAACCGTGCCTATAAGAAATATCTATATGCCTGAAAGCAACCCTGATGTTGGACAGAGTAAATTGACCCCCCCATAGATTCATCCAGTTAGGAAATTCATTATCTGAAGGATCTGCAGTCAACATTAGCGGGACGTGAACTCAAATTATTTAAGTAAAATTATACAAAAAAAGTATTTAAAAGAAAGACTCTATCACATCAGAAAAGACTTTATAGTAAATAGACAAAAGAAACTTTTTAAATATTAATTTATTTCATTATACACAAAAGTAAATTATAGTTTGTGTTATGAAGGTTATAGATAGATTATTTATTTTTTTATAAACTATGTTGAAAAAACACAGTAGATTGTCACAAAATATAGCATCATTAATAAATCCACTTAATTTCAATAACATATCTTGACTACTTATTCTATGTGACACCTATACATCACTATACATTGCTCTCTCTCTCCTCTCTCTCCCCCCCCCACACACAATATTTATACCTTCTCACATAAAAAATAGATTGTATATATATTGTGATGACAGTTTATACCACATACTGGGAAAACACTGTAAATATTTAAAAATTACAAAAATATATTCTTGTAAAAACAAATATAATTTATTTGTTATTGAAACACACACACACACACACACACACACACACACACACACACACACACACACACACACACACACACACACACACACAGTGCATCTATACATTTCTGCTCTCACCTGATCAACTGCAGGAAATCATCATGTCTTCGTATACACACGTCTTCATTGTGGTAGTGAGCTCTAGTTCAGACAGGTATAAAATATGAATAATTAAATATGTTTATTTAATAAAAATTCACACATTGACAATACCTGCAGCAAAGTGAATTATGTCATTTTAAGTTGTGCCTAATGATACGTATGGTTACAATTTGAAGGTGAATGGAGAAAATTTTACCAAACTATAAACAAATTAATTAATTAATCAGCTAATTAATATGCAATGAGCAGTTAATTAGTATGCAAACAAAGGCAAAAGTATCACGAATCTCATGATTTTATTAGTTCGCATATGAACACTAATTGTGAATTTGAAAATATACGCACAAAATGATGTGTGGAAAACTGATGCACAGAACAAGCCTGAACCAATTTAATAGGTCTGAGAAGGCTGCCAAGCACTACTTGACCTATCAGCATGCCTTGAGTACAAACCCCAGATGATTCCGAACAACAGAACAGACAGCAATCATTCTCGACACAGGACACTCTGTCCAACAGACAACAAATAACAAATGCCCAACAGAGGAGACTCTGCCTGACAGATGATCGAAGTGGAAACTCTGGCATCAGAATCATCACCAGCATCATGAACATTGTCCGGGACACAACACACACACACACACACACACACACACACACACACACACACACACACACACACACACACACACACACACACACACACACACACATGCACAGTAACAACCACGAAGACGAACAGGTGAAAAATGAACAATTAATCTTTCTTAACAGAGACCAAAAATAGAACTTAAAATGTAATATAAGTAAAGACAAAAATGCATTCATAAATGTAAATAATGTAAATACAAAAAATAAGTAATATAATAAAATTTTGTAACTTTAACATTATTTTCTAATAACTTCTATATTTACTTGAAGTGGGTGCACAGTTACTAATATATTTTTGAACTAAAGTAAATTGTGTGGTTTTAATACTAAAAGTAAATTATCATTTTTATACAATAAATATTTTAATAGTTTTTTATATATATTATTAAATTAATTATGTGCATTGAATGTTTATGTTAGGCACCCAAGTATCTTGAACCTCGCCTCATATGTGTGTTTTATATTAACCATATTATTTATATGGTTGTTTCTATATTATGATGTGTGTTTTTATAATATGTATAATACAGTTAATGCTTGTGAAACAGCTTCTTTTAAAAAGTGACATTTAAATTCATATTTCTTTCGATCTTTAAAGAATTTGTTTTTAATAAATCAGTGGTTTTATTAGTGTTTATTCCACACCACAAAATGTTCCTACTCTCTTCTTATATAAACATTTATTGTGCAACAAAAGAGACTTAATAACAAACACAGAAATCCCATGACCTAGCTGGTAGTTTATTCAATACTTATGTGGAGTACTCTTCAGATATGCAATATATTGTAACGTGACGGTTCAGCAGAAACAAGGAAAACAGATAGCATATGATTAAGAGTTTGCTCGATGAATGTTTCAAAAACATGACTGATAACTGGTGGATAGCTATCAGAAACGAAGTCCTCACCTACCATGAGTTCAAACAGGTATTCAAGACTAAATATTGGTCCGAATCAATACAGAATATTGTAAGAGATAATCTGTGCAATGGGAAATATGATCCTACCGGAGGCCAACTCCACAGCCTACTTCCTCGGTAAAGTCTGCCTAGCACGAAACTTGGAGCCTAGAATACCAGAAAAGTGTTTGGTGGCCAAGTTGTCATACCATTTTGAAGAAGGAATAACACATGCTCGATTGTGCGAACAGGTAAAAACCATTGAAGGAATGGAGGCTGTACTAGAGAGCTACAAACAAGAAGATTACTATAGGAGAAATCGTCGGAGGACAGAACCACCAAATGAAAGGGGAAATGAGAATAATAGAGACAACAGACAGAGGGTGAATCATGTACGAGCCAATGGCAATAACCGGAGTCCACAAAACCATAGGTTTAGGGACAGAAGAAGAAGCTTCAACAATGAACAATCCTATCGAAATCAATACAGACAGAACGAAGATAACAGACGTCCACAAAGAAGTAGGAGTGCAGAGAGTAGAAGATCAAGGAGCTGGGAAGGGAGAAGATAAGTCCCATCAGAAAACCAGCGAAGGGATGAACAAAATCAACCAACAACATCTGACGGTAATAGGGGAAATGAGAGTCCGCAGTGAAAACCCAGGACAGCCTGTCACTACAAGCAAAAATAGGGCAGATAAAATTCACCAATAATAAATAAGAATCAATAATTATCATCAAAAACAACTATCTAAAAAATCATTCAGTCAGAATTAATGGAAGATAGAACGGCCGAAGAGGCAAAACAAAATAATGAGATCGTATATGTCGAGGCAGAATTGGAAGGTGTATGTACTGAAATGATGATAGATACTGGAGCAAATATATCGCTACTAGATCGAACTGAATTGAATAGAACACAGGAAACATGTACTGAGAGAATACCAACTTTGCCAATCCACAATGTAACAATAATAGGAGCAACAGGCAAACAGAATAAAACAATTAAGCAACAGGTAATTATAAATGTTACAAGTAACGGAATAGGAATTCCTATGGTGTTTTTAGTAGCCCGGGGCTACCTTTTAAGGTTTTATTAGGGTGTGATATGCTATGGCGCCACTCTGCAATAATTAATCTGAACAGTGGAATAGTGACCCTGAAATCAGAAGGTGATGAATGATCAACTGAGATAATAGGAAGCACAAGTGCCACTCAGTACCGACATTCATACCGTGTTAGGGAGAATATTAGGACACCCATAGGAAATAATGAAAATGTAACATGTGAAACAGATTTATAGAAGGATAAGTTGCAAGAAATACTGTCGTTTCAAGTAAAGAATTCCACGGAAGAAGTAAGTATGGAACAGAGGCAAGAATTAATAAACATTTATAATAAGTATAGAAGTGTATTCTCACACTCACCAGGGAAAGCCAAGAATTTTGTATGTGAGTTAAGATTTCATAATTCAGTAAATTTTAATAAAAAATCATATCCAATTGCCCAATCACTAAACAAAGCCATTAGACAAGAAATTCAAAGAAGGATTGAAGAAGACATAATTGAAAGAAGCAATTCGCCATATACCAGCCCAATTGTAGCTATACCTAAAAAAGATGGACAAGTACGATTATGCCTAGATGCCAGAGAAATAAACAAAATGATAGTTAATGACAGAACATCACCAGGGGAAATCGAGGAGATAATGAAAAAATGTAAAGTACCGTTTACCAAATGGTAAAAGCTTAAGAGCATGATAATGTCTTTCAGCCGCCAGCTAAACGCAACATTATTATGGTTACTGACTGACTGATTGGTTACATACCTATCTACAGCTATGCAGTGTTGTTTGCTTGTTAGGTCTTTAATCTGCGACGGACGTTAGCACGTTAGCGGTCGCGGTTTTAGTTAACGATTCCCGGCTGGTAAATGATGACGTCATGCAGCGTGATGCGTTACAGAAATTTTCAAATGACCCCCAGCCATAAGACATTATCATGTCAAAATTCCATGGATGTAAGTTTATGAGCACGTGGGATGCAGTCTGCGGTTATTGACAGAAAGAGTTGCACCCAAATAGTTGCCAGTATGTTGCGTTTATATTGAAGGAAGTTTAAATGACTACCTTTTGGGCTGGTGAATTTGGTAGCAATCTTCATACAGTGTATGGATCAAATCTTAGGGAAAGAAGCATTGGAATTTGCCACTGTATATGTAGATAACATCCTAATAACTTCAGCAACATGGGGCGAACATTGCCACAGGATAGAATTGGTATTACGGAAACTGCATAAAAATAATATCATACTCAAGCTAGACAAAAATCTAAATTTATTACTCAAGAGTTACAGTTTTTAGGGTTTGTTTTGTCTGAAACAGGAATAATGACATCGCTGGAGAAGGTAGAAGTGATCCAAAATTTCCCTAAACCTAAAGATTTAAGACAATTACAATCATTTTTAGGCATCTGCAAATATTATAGGAAGTTTCAGCAGAATTATTCTGAGCGGACTGCCAGATTTAAACATTTATTATCATCTAAAAATAAATGGAAGTGGGGTAAGCAAGAGGATGAAAACTTCAACTTAATCAAAAATAAATTTCCCCATAGTGTTATATTACACCACCCAGATTTCAATAAAAGGTTCTTTTTAAATTGTGATGCCAGCAATGTCAGCCTAGGTGCAGAGTTATATCAGGAAGATGAGGATAGCAATCACTTAGTGATCAGTTTCGAAAGCAGGGTATTAAGTAGTTGCGAACGAAATTATACGGTCACCGAGAAGGAACTACTGAGTGTAGTGTTTGCATGTACAAAATTTTGCACCTATATTTTGGGGTATCCTTTGACAATAAGATCGGACCACAAATCCATATCCTTCCTAAAGAAATGCAAATTGAACCACGGCAGATTGACTAGATGGATTTTAGTTCTGCAGGAATACAACATTCAGTGGGAGTACATACCAGGGAGGCAGAACATGGTCACTGATGGTTTGTCAAGAGTGAACATAGAAAAAGGAACATACGAAATCGACCAAGAAGACATTGAGAAGGTATATCACATCATTCAGGCAAGAGAAGATTTAGAAAGAATATTGAACGAAGTAAAAGAACAACAAAATACAGACCCCAGACTAACTACAATAAAGGAACGATTGGAACAGAATGACCCCACTCTCATACCCTACTACTGTATCCACAACAACGTGGCCTTCACCCGTCCAACATCAAGAGATGACTATTGGAAATTATACATACCAAAAGCAGTTGAATTACAAAATTAATTATGGACCATCATATCCGATATGGACATATGGTACCACAAAAGGTTATAAAGGCATTGGAAGAACATATGTACATAAAAGGGATAAACAAGAAGGTACGACAGATAGTGAGAAAGTGCAGTATCTGCCAGATGGTAAAAGTAAACAAGGAGAGAAAGGAAGGAGCTATGATTACCATCACTTCCAACCGAAAGCTGGAAAAACTCTTTTTAGACATATGTGGACCATTTCCCAGGAGCGGAGGAAGAGGCCGATATAAATACATAGTAATCATATTTGATCATTTTTCCAAATTCACCAAATTATATCCCATAAGTAAGGCCACCACCAGGAAAATTGTCAACATCATATTAGATAAATACATACCAGAGGTGGGAAAACTGGAAACTATAGTAACTGATCATGGAATCCAGTTCAAGGGCAAGATGTGGAGAACTGAATTACTGGCTGAGGGAATTAAAATGTATAAAACATCAGTCTATCACCCTAGCAGTAACCCAGCTGAAAGAGTCTTCTGAGAGGTAGGGAGAATATTACGAACTTATTGCCATAATGAACATAGGAACTGGAGTAATTACATGGAAGCCGCTGAGACATTTTTAAACCTGGCCTATCACGACACTATAGGAGCCAGTCCTTACCAGGTGATGTAAAACAGACCACCACCAAGGGAAATCACTTCAATTATACAATTTCCACCCAGGGAGAAAGAGGAGTTGGCTATCGCAGCATTATACAACAGATTCCTTCATAAGGCTAAACTATGCTGAAGAAGAGAAGAGAGGAATAAAATTAAAATAATCAAGTACAATCTGGGAGACAAGGCATTGATCAAAAATCGGCAACTGCCAAGTTCTATTGAAGGGATAACCAGGAAGCTGTATTGCTGTATTATGGGCCATTTGTAATTACCCAAGATAAAGGGAATAATATGTATGAGTTAACTATACCCAGAACCAATAAAATAAAGGGTATTTACAACCAATCGGAAATAAAAAAGTTTTATGAAATTTGACAACTAAATTAAGACCTGTTTATTTCAGTAAATCTTAAAGATATTACTGAAATAACCAGACCTAAAGGGGGGCACTATGTAACATGATGGTTCCCGTAAAATAAAGATTTGAAACCCATTTATATTGAAGTACAGAACAATAGAGAAGTAATAAACTTATATAGTAAATTATATGTACTAATAGGTGTAGTCAAGACTAAATAATGATAGAATATAATAAAAGAATACTAAACATGTCTAGTTAAAACCTTGTAACCACTAGTTCCAGTAAAGACTTCACAGTAAATTATATTAAGAATAGGTAAAAGCCATATAATATCAAGTATAGTTGATTAACATTGGACTGTGAAGTGAAGGTGTGTACATCCATCAATCAGTTATCTTAAATAATGATTGTTTAGTAGTAGGCATAAAATGTAATAAAAACAGTATGACTGGATTAGGTAGTTGTATCTACCTATGATAAATGAACATATAGACAATTTAGAGAGGAAAAATGGTATTACCTAAATGTGTACATAAAGTTTTATTACATTAAAACTATTATAATATAGAGTTAGCAAAAGGACAATGATTATATTTTAAAGAATTACTAAGATGCATAGTTAATTATGCTATGTTATATTTGCTGGACTAATTATTGTAGTATTGAGTTGTCAAAATGACAATTATTATTATGTTTTAAAGGACTAACAAGATGTAGTTAATAATGTTCTGTAATATTTGTTAAACTAATTATTGTAATCCAGTTTGTCAGAATGACCATTATTATATACTAGCGAGTACCCGACATGCGTTGCAATGCCACTCAAAGAAAGAAAGTGTTTGTGTTTTAATTCTGTTTATTGAAGTGCTTTTGGATACACAATATTTTTTGTTTTTCCGTCTGGTGCGTACATGAATAAATCCGAAGGTTTTCTGACGCGTGAGCAGGCCATATACAGCTGTCCATGTGAGAAGCATGGATTTTTCAAATTTAGTCCACACACTTGTAGCGATTGTCCCTGTGCTTTGTTGATGGTCATTGCAAATGCGAGTCGCACCGGAAACTGCGAACGTTTGAACTCGAATGGCATATCTGTCGGAATCATTGGGATGTGTGGCAACAGTACATCTTCTCCTTTAAATTTTCCATTTAAAATTGTAGCTTCGATGATATTGTTCATCATCTGTTTCACTGAAAGCCTGGTACCGTTGTCCTATGTTGGTTCTCCCGTTGCGTAAAATATTTGTGCCAAGTTTGGTTGAAATCGGTCCACTGGTTTAGGAGGAGATGTGGAAGACCCCAAAGAACCCCCAAAAGAACCCCATCGAAAAAACACCTATCCTATGTTGGTTCTCCCTTTGCGTAAAATATTTGTGCCAAGTTTGGTTGAAATCGGTCCAGTGGTTTAGGAGGAGATGTGGAAGACCGCAAAGGACCCCCAAAAGGACCCCCCGAAGGATCATATCGAAAAAACACATATCTTATGTTGGTTCTCCCGTTGCGTAAAATATTTATGCCAAGTTTGGTTGAAATCGGTCCAGTGGTTTAGGAGGAGATGTGGAACACCCCAAAGGACCCCAAATGGACCCCGTCGAAAAAAACACCTATCCTATGTTGGTTCTCCCGTTGCGTAAAATATTTGTGCCAAGTTTGGTTGAAATCGGTCCAGTGGTTTAGGAGGAGATGTGGAAGACCCCAAAGGACCCCCCAAAGGACCCCATCGAAAAAACACCTACCCTATGTTGGTTCTCCCATTGCATAAAACATTTGTGCCAAGTTTGGTTGAAATCGGTCCAGTGGTTTAGGAGGAGATGTGGAAGACCCCAAGAACCCCCCAAAGGACCCCATCGAAAAAAAATTCATAAACCTTCGCGGGCGTGCGCACAACAACTCACCGAAGTTTCATCGCAATCGGATGAATGGTATAGGAACGCATACGGGACAAAGAAACAAACATTCATTTTTATAGATATAGATTGAAGAAGTACCAAGATGTAATTAATAGTGTTATATAATATTTGTAGTAACAGGTATATGAAACATGAACTGACCATTATATTAGGGAATAGGTGATAATAATTATTTGTAATAGACTAACTGAGAATTTGTTCAGTAAGATGTTATTTTCTAGAATGTGTAGTTATATTAGGTAATAGGTCATAATGATTGTTGGTAGTAGATGAGTTAAAATTGTTCGATTCAATGTTATTTTTACAGAACTTCCATTTACTTCAGGGAAGGTAAAAAAGAACTGTATAAAGGATAACGAATGGATACTTAATATTATTATGTGTTGTAAATAAGCATTTGTACATTAAGAAATAGATAATGTTCAAGGGTACACTAGACAATATTATGTCTATGGTACAATCAAAATGTTTTATAAGAAATTAATGTTCACATTTGTTATAATTATTATTAAAACCAATTTTGTTAACAGTTAAGATCATACGTAAAGTAAAGGGAAATGGGTGTGTATCAAAAAGAATACTTTTAAACATGAAATATTATATTAGGCCAAATTTTAAAAAATGTCACTTTGAGAAATACTGAGCAAAAATCTATACGTATTGTGTGATCTCAAAATGATCAGTAGAGAAAGAGGATTTCATTGGTAATAATTTTATTACTATAGTACCTAGCATAAGATAGGTATGTTAAAATTAATATTTTGATGTAATTTTGACAAGAAAAACCGACGCCATGAGATGACAATGCTTGGAGTTTCAGCCAATGGGAATTTCGCATATTTTGTACCAGAAAACCCCAGAATTTAACCCAAGCTAGTTAGTTGATTGTTAAACCTGGAGTAGTAAAGATCGGAGCCTCTGCAACACTTTTGGACAGGAAATTGCAATCGGGCTCAAACATCAGACAGGTTAGGTGTACCTGTCCTGAGTTAAATTATATTTAAATCTATAATATAAATCTATATAGTGAATTGTTAAAATCATAATAAATGAATTATATAATGAAAACAACCAAAAAGGAATAAGAAAGTGTGAACATAAAAAGGAAAGTATTGTGATATTAATTCAAGTTAAAAAAAAAAAACTTGTTTACAGTTATTATAAACCAACCTGTGACACTATATAGGCTACACTAGTGAACTATTTTTTCACAAACACTGAACTATCAAACAATAACACTGCTGTATTTTTTTAGTGGTTAAGTAATTATTTTTCTCTGTTTAATTTTAAAGAAGTGTAGTATTCCTTAACCTAAAAAGACACTGTTCGGCCCTCATGAACTGTTCGGTACTATAGTTATAAGTTATTCTTTTGTTGTATCACATTATAATTTTAAACTGTAATGTTTTGTACTTCATTAATGACATTTTCTCAATAATTATTGGAGTCAAAAGAACACACGTGGTTATATGAGGCGGTTAGAATGAAAGTGGAGTAAGTCCCGTTTGAGTAGTTTTGAGATATTGAGTGTTTTGTTTATAAAACTATAAAAAAATAAAGCTATAAAATGTGAATTGTTTATGTATGTTTGAGTTATTACTGTATAAAAGTGAATTTATTGTTGATATCAAGTTTCCCCTGAAAATTACCTTTTTAAAAAAAAAACAAATATGTGACTTACGCCACTGTCATTCTCAGCACATCGTAGGTATGGTTAATAAAATTTATTAATCTATTACATCTGTCCAAATCTTAATCTGTCCAAACATTAATTTTAAACTCTGAATTTATTCGCAACACTTTTTTTCAAAATACAGAAATATAAAACTAAACATAAGGCATAAACACTGAACTTGTTTTAAAGTGTTATTCAAGAAAAGTTTTTTTTTTAATTTGTAAAACATTAAGCCAATGGTCCAATGTCCTCTTCTGAATTTCCAGTTGTTTTTAAGTTATTGAAAAAGTCATGGTATACTGGAGGTATAAAAGCCAAGAGATCCAACATGTCTTGCTTTTTCAACATACTCACTGGGGTCTCTTGCTGTGTACAGTTTTTCCACAGGTACATTACTCAAAGATGCTGTTGGTCTACCCTTCCTTTTGCTTGGAGTTATGTCTAAGGCTTCAAAATCTATAATATCTTGTAAAGTTTCTTTGTACTTTATTACAAAAGGACAACTTTTCTCAACTCTGATCCACTGCATTTTCAACCAGTTCACAGGAGAATTGTCTACTTTTTTTTTCTTTTGGTTATTGGTTTTTCTAAAAGTTTGGTGGAAAAGAACTCTTCACTGTTCGTTTCAGAAATCATGAATGTTTTCTTATGTCGACAAGAGGACATAATTTCACGCCATTGATATGGGAGATAGATTGATTTGCCTTTAGCTGCTAACTATACAGATCCAAAATCGGAGTCATTAGGCAAGAATGAGTGGCCAGACACCGAAAACTTTTGATCGATTACCTCAATGCTTGTTTCATTACTCTGGACAAATCTCATCAATGCTAATGTCATTTTGATATTACGGTTTTGCCCGGTGCAGGTGTAAATCGTAACTCTTTTTTTGTTGCTAGCCTGTACTTTTAAATGTTTTATGACACATGATGATATTTCTTGAGTTACCCTAGAGGCTACCATTTCATCCTATACATAAAAATATCCAGTATCTTTTTCAAGATCGTGTATACAAAGTTGTAACAATACAAGTTTCGTTTGTATTATGCATCTGATACGGTTAAAATGGAAAAGGGAGAGCCTTCTGCAAATCCACACTGCAAGCATAACTATCAGGATTGTTTTTAACAAATTCAGCATCTTTTTTCATACACTTTCTTGCTAACTCCGCCTTCCTCAAATGAAGTTCATGGTCAATTTGTAATTTCGACATTTCTTCTTGGCTTAGATCAGGATTGCTAATTTTTATTTTAAAAATGTCACACTTTTTGCAAGTGTCCTTCTTGGAAATGTAAGTTAAATTTTGTATTAAATATATACCTATAATAATGCTCCTTCTTCGGCGATCTTCCTTCTGCTAAACATTTTTCCTGGTACAATAAAAACATTTTCTTTATATTAAGGGACTCACACAGGTACCTTCTGTTTTCATTATGCTTTCTCGTGTAATGGCTCTGATAAGATGGGAATGAGGTGATGTGTTCCATGATATACTTCATATCGTTTTCCAATATTTTTCTAGAAAAACAGCCTTTAATCCCTCGAAGGTCTTCACCTGGCAACTTACCATCCAAATGTTTACACAGAGCTCTATTAACTCTTCCCTCAGATAGTTGGAATGTTTTCAAAAAAAAACCTTTGACATACTTGTGAATCGATAGTCCTTCAATTGTTTTTAAATAATATTTATTTGAACCCTTCCTTTGTGAGCTTCCTTCCTTCCTTGGGCGCCTCCTTTTCACTTCATTTCTTTGAACTAAGCCACAAATATAAGAGTTCTGCTTACCAAATTCAGCCATATTCCAAAATGATTCAAACATAGATTTCCTCTCATCACTTGATATTTTGTTATTACACTTCATTCTACAGTTACATGGAATATTTGAAAAAACTTTACCCTCGCAAACTTTTCCCTTTTTGGTTACATACTGTTTCCCTGAATTTCTGCATCTTTTTGCAATATTTTGCTTATGCTGATCAGGATTTCTGGTTTGCTTTCTTGATTTTGGTTTGTTTACGGGACCAACTAAATTTACGAAACTAACTAAACTAGGCGTATCTGTTGAGGATTCAGATTCTGACTCTGAAGAACTTGTATACAACACAAGCCTTTTATGGGGTTCAGTTTTGTTCGGAAAACTAGGCCTATCATTCTCATCTACATTGTAGTCAGGGTCCTTGTCAACAACATCGGTGAACTCAAAAGAATCAGAGTCACGTAAAACTTCTAACCTATTATTGAGCTTGAATGTCATACTAACAAAAGATTCCTTTATAATATAAAGTAATATAAACTTTATAAAAAAGTAAAGTTTATTACTTTTGGAGTTTTGAGAAAGCTGTAAAAAACATAACCTCATCGTAAATACAGAAGTTGTGAAAATTAAATAATTTCCAATTTTCGTCAGTTTTCCTTTGTTTTTTTTATTGCGAAATCTAAATCAAATTACACCTTCACTAGGCCCACAGCACTTTAGTAGTATTATAAAAACATAATAAGATTCACTAGTTTACAATAACATCAAACAACACTGAATTTCAGCAGCAAAACAACAACAAACCATCAATTGACAAAGACTGGTGGACTTACAGCACTGTCATTCTCAACAGTACAGCGTTTTAGCTAAGAGTAAAAAGTATGTGCTGCTCCTGGTGGCAGATATTCGTACTAGGGACTTCCATCACTTTCATTCTAAACTAAACAGTTGTTAGGGGTTATGAAAATGCACTTATCTCATTTTTTGTAATTTGTGGACTTACGCCACTTTCATTCCAACCGGCTCATATTTACATAGTGTAAACAGATAACCATTCTGAGATCGAAAACTTTCAATAGTACCAACCGCTGAGCATTAATATACCAAGCCAGGGTAATTCATGTTAAGAATTATTTATTTATTTTAATTTAAAAAAAGAAAGGATTTCAAACCTCAATAAAAAACATTGAAAAAATGGATTTTATGCAAGTGTAATTATTTCTAATAACTAATAATTTCTCAAATTACAAGTGCTGGCGTTCATGAGAATTGAAGAGTAAATTTGTATTTCCAGGCGAGCAACGATAATATTTTGATTTTAATTATTGTTCATTTTTCAACAAATTTTATTGCATCAAAGAAACAAAAACCGAATTAATTATTTGTATAATAAAGATAAAAATCTGTAAGTATCTCTATACCAGTGATATTAAAAAACAGAAACAGTGGATTCAAAACTGAGCGCCTAGTGAAGCGTTAACAAAGAACTGACATACCTTAAAAATAATAAAGAAACTAACTGATAATTTATTTTAAAGTATTTATTTACATAATTTGACTTAACAACGAGGCCTAGGGACTCGATTTTAATAGAAATAAGGGAGTTAATTAATTAATACAGAAAACAATTTTGTGTTTTAGATAATAGGTGTTCATAATTAGAGGCCTATCCATTACACCCAGCCTATTCAAAATTATTTTTTATTTATTTGTTTTGATTTACATATTTGACATTACATAATTGACGCTTGCAACGTGAGGCGTTAAAAGAAAAAAACTGAATAAACAGAGAAATAAGGTATTACAATATACATTGTAATGTTGCAATGTATATATACAGTACTGCTGTAATTTCAACCGTATATAAACCTTGACAAAATAAGTAAATTTATAAAAATTATAAACATTTATTTATAAGAAAGCAATAAGACGGTCAAGCATATTGGATTTTGAAAGGTGTCAAAATGGAATGCAGTTAGAAATTTAATAAAATTATTTAAGATAATAGTATTGATAACGTTTAAGTGTAACAAATGTATATAAAAACTGTATATTAATAGCTTCAAACTATATATGCAAAATTGTAAACTCCCAATTCTGTAAGTTATCAATTATTAAATATTAAAGTAATTGGTAAAACATAGAATTAAAACAACATAGGCCTAATTAAGTGATCAAAAGCTTTATATAAAAATAGGTATTATAATGAATTTTATAAGCCACTGATAATTGTAAAACACCAAAATAATGTAAATCTCTGAGAAAGAAATGTATTTAAATTAGTTTGTAAATGTAAATAAGTTGTATAAAGTACAAAATTTAAAATGTTTATATATTATAATGTAAACCCAAGCTTAGTAATGTAAGAAGAAGAAAGCGTAATCTTAACAATATAATAATTGGTAAAGAACTAAAAATTCATTCATTGCTGAATCATCAAATAGAAAACATCATGAAGAAAGAAATAATAATAAAATTTTCCTGGCTGAAGTAATTTGGCTACATTCAAATTAATAAAGGAGTGGCTTGCCTGGGTATCAAGTACAGCTGTGAATGACTTGTCTTTCATGTCAATGCTAATGGCTGGGCAGAGCTGGTAAGAGTCCAAAGTAGTCAGCCCAATGCCACTAGTCTGTAACTACTTATCTCTACATACAGAAACTGATTTCTGGGGGCAAACCACATCCCCGGTATCATCCCATCCCAGCCTTAAATGGTCTGGCTCTAGTTTTCTGCTATAGAACATTTTTCCTTTAATGCCCTATCTTGCCATACCTGAAACATTTTCTGTGAGACCTTCCTCAGCATCAGGCCTTGTCTCAGCAGAATGGTCTTCTAATTATTTGATGATGTCCAGCAGTTTTTCAAATGTTTTGGGGTGTGACACTTTAACCGATGATCTGTCTTATCCTGGAGCAGCTCAATTATAAAAAGAATAGATTCATCACTACTCTTCTCAGGATGTATCCTTTTGAATAACTGCAATTTGTGGATAACAAATGTGCCTGCTTGCATTCCTCTTGGCTGACCCTTGTATATTTATGGTTTTTTGTATGTGTTTAGGTGTTCAAAATAACGTTTTTTCAGTTATTTTTTTGTTTGTCCTATGTAACATTTATTGCAATCTTGGCATTCAATTTTGTATATACCATTGGTCGTTCTATTATCTTTGTTGTGTGGGTTATTTAGTTTTTGTAGATAATTTTTGTTAGTTTTGTATGCTATTTTAATGTCTGTGTTTTTAAACAGTTTTGTTAGCTTCGTCATTTTATTATTATGTATGTGAATGTGGCCCATTTTTTATTGTTTTTATTATTTTTGTTTTGTTCATTTTGATTAACTCTTATTTATTCAGTTTTTATTTTATATTTGATTTTATTTTCTATTTTGTTTACAGTATTTTTATTATATCCGTTTTCATAAGCAATTTGGTAAACTATATTTCTTTCTTTGTCTGTTTCTTGTTTGTTTAGGGGTGTTTTGTACATTCTGTTAAATAGTGAATAGAATGCTGCCATTTTATGTTGTGGTGGGTGGTCAGAATGGTTAGGTGTATAGGATATGGTTAGGTAATAGGGTTAGGTAATAAATATGTTAGTGGAAGTTGGTTTTCTGTATATTGCATATTGTAGGTGGTTATTGTATCTTGTGATGGTTATGTCTAAATAGTTGATTTTGTTATGATTTTCTTTTTTTCTGTGAATTGTATTTTTGGATGTATGTTATTGATTTGTTTTAATATGTTATCTGCATTTGTGTTTTTGTTACTTGATACATATAGCCCATCATCTACATATCTTATCCAAATGCCATTTGGATCAAAGGAATTTATAATATTTTGTATTTTGGTGTCTATATGTTGTAAGAATATTTCTGCTATTATGCTAGGTAATGGAGATCCCATTGCCAATCCTTCTTGTTGTTGATAAATTTTGCTATTGAATTCAAAGTAATTTTGTTTTAGTATTAGTTGGAGGCTATTTTTTATTTCAGTTATATACTGTGTGTCTTCATTTTGTTCTTTAAGTTTGTTTATTATTATGTCTATTGTTTCATCAATTGGAATATTGGTGTACATATTTGTGATGTCATATGATGTGAAAAATGTGGTTTCATCTATATTTATTACCTTTAGCTTGTCTATTAATTCGTACGTATTTTTTATGTTATGATAATTATTTGTTAGATGGTTACTTTTTAATTTTTGTGCTGTTATTTTTGCTATTTTGTATGTAGATGCTTTTTTGAAGTTGATTAATGGTTGTATTGGGTTGTTTAATTTGTGTATTTTTATTAGGCTATTCGTTTTAGGTGGTTTTGGATTATTATTTATATATATATGTCTGTATTTTTATTGTTGAAGATGTGTTTAGCTTTTTTATTAGTTTTATTGTTTGTTTAAGATATTTTTCTGTTGGGTCTTTATTTAATTGTATGCAATCATTATTGTTGATGAAGTCTTCAGTTTTTCTGATGTAGTCTGTTTTGTCAATAATTACTGTTGTCTGGCTTTTGTCTACTTTAGTTATGATTAAATTATTTTTATTAACTTTATATTTAATTTCTTTTAATGTTTTATTATCCTGGTTTTGTTAGGTTTGTTTTTTATTTCACTTGTGATTATTTTTTTAATTATATGTGTGCTTCTGTTCGTTTTTCTTCTCGTATATTGTCTTGTATTAGGTTAATGGCATATTCTGTTTCTACTATTAAATTTTCTAGGTTTTTGTTTTGATTTAGGTTAGTTTTTGATATATTGTTTAAATATTCTGTTTCTTTTTTGTTAAATTCTGTGTTGCTTAGGTTAATGGTTCGAGGATAAAATGTGTATTTGTTTTTGTTTTTTTGTTCTTGATTTTTGTTGTGTTGTTTTGATGTGTTGAGTTTTTTGTTTATTGTATTTGTCTTTTTGTATTTTTCAAATTTTATTTTACTTTCTATGTCATTGTATTTATTATTCCATGTAATTGGATGTATGCTCTGTATGATGGTGGTTGGCGTGTGGACCCTTGGCCTACCTGCTGCCTCTCCCCCATTGTAATACTTCCGCCCGGGCTCGACAGCAGCTAATTGCCGCGTGAGTCGCCTCACTGCGTGTCCAGTATGAAACAATTTTTTTTTTGCCTCGCCCAATACTGGTAACATTTTGTTATATTTGAAATCAGCAAAATAATACGATGAAAATGACACCAAACACGACTAAGTAATATTAAAAATTGGTTGTTATAAAGTTACAATGACTGAATAGTTACAATGACTTTATTTGTATTATTTAATTTACAATAACTTTACATATTTACAATGACTTATGCTAACGATTGTAATAAAGCAAGTCAAAGTTGATGCTGGTAAACGAAATCGATCCGAGTCACCAGAACCTATGAAAAAAAAACATTTTCTAACATTTTTCTGAAAATAATTATTTGTAAATAAGACCAGTCATGACTTAGCTTATGAAAATAAATGTTTGTCTACTAATCTTTTTTTACTATTATGACTTAGCTTATAATAGTACCCTACTTTGATAATATTTTTTTAGATAGTACTATATTTTTATAATATCTTTTGGAACAACGTTTCTCAAACATTTTGACCTTTGAAATATAAGGCAAAAAAAAATTATTAAAACACTAAATAAATATACCAAGTCTACTTACCCTCATTAAAACAGCTATTTCAATGGAGATGTTCCCAAGTCTTCTTCCTCGTCAGAGTTCCAGTCACTGTCATCATCATCTGAATCTCCTGGAGCCAAGTTGATGATCATTTCCTGGACACTGCGGTCATCAAGTCCTTCACTCAGCCAATCATCAGCCATTTCTTTCTTTACGTGTTTAACGCAGTTTTTCAATGAATCTGCTTTTTAGGAGTTTACAGCTTCAAAAACAAATTTTGCACATCGTCCAGTTTGAATGTTGTGTTGCGCTGTTTGACGTAATTCTTCAAGTGAGCCCAGACCCTTTCAATAGCATTGTAATTACAATGATAAGATGGAAGCCGAATAACCCAAAATCCAAGCTCAGATGCTTTCTTGTCAATGACATAAGAAGTCAGTTAGGGCTTATGTAGCTCTTGACGAGATTATACAGTTCGGACTTACGCATGTCGTCCATGATACGAACTCCTCGTGAGGTTAGCCAATCTGCCATTTCTCCTTTCCTTGAGGATGAGGTTGGAGCCGAGTTGATTACTGTTGAGTGGTAAGGAGCGTTGTCCATCACTATTGTTGAACCGGGTGGTAGTGAAGGAAGCAACACTTCAAAAAAAACCAGCACTCAAATATCTCAGAATTCATTTCCTCATGGTAGTCAACTGTTTTCTTAGATTTGAAAATCAGCAGGGGTGCATTTATCCATCCATTGACGCCACCTGCGTGGCAGATTATGAGTCGCTGTCCTTTGCCTTGAGGTGCACCTAGAGTAGAGCTAACACTGCCGTCAGTCCATCCAACATCTTTGGAGATATTACTATTAATCAATGTTTCATCTAAAAACACCACGTTTTTAATGTCCACATTACGAATTTTCCTCAAAAACCGGCATCTTGATAAAGCAACCAATGGCTTCTCCATAAGTACCTTTCTTTTATTGAACCTTTATCATTTGAAACCAGTATTCTTTAATATGTTAGACAGAGACTGTAAGCATCCCTTGAAAAGTCCCGCATCTTTGAGAGATGCTTGTAATTTTCAGATGGTCGGCACTTCCTGGCGTCTATAATAATCTACAACATGGCGTGGGCGGATAGCAGATTTGTCAAAATCATCAATATAAGTCACTGGGCATGGGAGAGGTTTTTTTCTTTTTGGTGTGTGGAGCACACTAGCATTTTCCGTGTTCACTGCATCTGGGAGCACATCGTCATTTTCATTATCTTCGCTTATAACAAAGCTATCGTTATTACACTCCTTAAGTTCACTTTTTATTCTAGTAATGGTGCGTAGAGACACTTGACACACTGCTGAAACTCTCTCGCACACTTTTTTTATATCAATTAACGGGCCTTTATTGTCACGCTCCTGTTCAAAGTACTGCATAACCGATGTGATTATTGTTCTAGCTTGAGAATGATACACTTTACCATGTTTACTAGATGAAGACATCTCGATAAAAAAATTAAAAAACGCTAATAAAACTTGAAATACTTAACTTAACAAAATGTAACCTTATAATATTCAACTAATTAAACTAGTGAAAGTACAGTAATCATTAATATTAAGTGCTGTGAATGAAGAGGATGAACCATCAAAACAACTGTAATTAAACTAATACTCCATAAACTCACGATCGACAGTAGCGACGAACAGTAGACACTAACCTATTCAACTGTTTGTGAGCAACTGAAGAAGGGATGAGGCTGAGTCATAAATACCAAGCAGCACTAGTCACGAGATGACTCATAGCAACTCCATTATAGGAAATGAGCAGGAAGTTCTCTGTCCACTACCAGCGCTTAAACACGAAATATTATGTGTGTTCTTTTTCAATCAAAGAATCAAACAAAGCAATTAAACAAGTATTCATATTTGTCATTTAAATTTATTCTTTGAGCACTATGCACTGAAGATGTGTATTAAAGTAGTTGTTGAGCTTTTACCTTGAAACACCTTAAAATTTAACATTTTTTAGTCGTGTTTGGTGTCATTTTCATCGTATTATTTCGCTGATTTCAAATATAACAAAATTTTACCAGTATTGGGTGAGGCAAAAAAAAATTGTTTCATACTGGACGCACAGTGGGGTGACTCACGTGGCAATTAGCTGCTGTCGAGCCCGGGCGGAAGTATTACAATGGGAGAGAGGCAGCAGGTAGACCAAGGGTCCACACGCCAACCACCATCATACAGAGCATAATATACTTGTTAGTTCTAAGTGTAATTTATATATGTCTAGTGTTATGTTGTTTTCCTTACTGTATAATTGATTAATTTCATTTTGTATCCATAATTTTTGTGCCTGTTTTATTGTTTTTTGTGCAGTCATATTTTTGTTGTTTGTGTTTATGTTAATGTAATTAGGTGTTAATTGGTGTTTTTGGCATTGTCTATTGAAGTATATATTCATGTTTGTGTTCATTAGTTGTTTCTTTCGTGTTTGATATTTATTTAATAATTTGGTAATGTGGTTATCTGGTTCCATTATCTAGCATAATAGCAGAAATATTCTTACAACTTATAGAAACCAAAATACAAAATATTATAAATTCCTTTGATCCAAATGGCATTTGGCTAAGATATGTAGATGATGGGCTATATGTATCAAGTAACAAAAACACAAATGCAGATAACATATTAAAACAAATCAATAACATACATCCAAAAATACAATTCACAGAAAAAAAAGAAAATCATAAGAAAATCAACTATTTAGACATAACCATCACAAGATACAATAACCACCTACAATATGCAATATACAGAAAACCAACTTCCACTAACATATTTATTACCTAACCCTATTACCTAACCATATCCTATATACCTAACCATTCTGACCACCCACCACAACATAAAATGGCAGCATTCTATTCACTATTTAACAGAATGTACAAAATACCCCTAAACAAACAAGAAACAGACAAAGAAAGAAATATAGTTTACCAAATTGCTTATGAAAACAGATATAATAAAAATACTGTAAACAAAATAGAAAATAAAATCAAAATATAAAATAAAAACTGAATAAATAAGAGTTAATCAAAATGAACAAAACAAAAATAATAAAAACAATAAAAAATGGGCCACATTCACATACATAAATAATAAAATGACAAAGCTAACAAAACTGTTTAAAAACACAGACATTAAAATAGCATACAAAACTAACAAAAATTATCTACAAAAACTAAATAACCCACACAACAAAGATAATACAATGACCAGTGGTATATACAAAATTGATTGCCAAGATTGCAATAAATGTTACATAGGACAAACAAAAAAAACGACTGAAAAAACGTTATTTTGAACACCTAAACGCATACCAAAAAAAAAAAAAAAAAAAACAGAAATATACAAATATAATTTGGCCACACATCCAATAAACACTGGACATGAATTCCCAGGCATAACCAACATGACACTAATAAAACACATACCACACAAAAGAACCAATCGAAAATACACAAAATACTAATACATACACCACAATCACACACAACCACTTTAAAGTACCAGAGACCAACAAGAAACCACAATAACGACAAACCAACACACAAGTACTTCACCAGACACAAAATCACGAAGGCTGAGGATGAGAACACAATGGTTCTCGTGTAATATAACACTCTTACCTACTCTTTTCTAATATTATTACATATATCTAACAAGATATGTATGACAAATACCATAATTTGGTATTTCTGGGTACTTACCAAATTCATTATTCGCCGGGCTTATTTTCTTCTTTTATAAACTGTTTTATACCTAAGGGGTTCCAAGGTTCGGGTACAGGAAGATTTCGAAACACAGTTGACGACACAATTGATAACAAAATATTCTGGAGGTTAACCATCAATTTTAATTCACTCTAAGTTAATACATACATAACCATGCGTTCACAATAATGACGTCATGGGATCTGACCCAAAACAAAATGGCGGTTACTTTCTATATCTCTTGGTATTCTTTTGATTTCTTTATTTACTGGATTGATATCAATTTAACGTTACTGCTGCAGCTTCAACATTATTAATTAATAGTTAATGATTTCTTACACAAACCAATGCCCTCGGCATATGTGTTTATGGCCATACATTCACTCTCTCGTTCGCACATTCAATTTTAGACCCGTACATTCTTTTGATTAACAATTTGATATTAATGAGCTCATGAGATATAAAATAATAAAAGGAACTTCTCTGATTAGTCGGTGTTGATGTCCATCCGTTGGTTGTGGGTGCTGCCCATGGGGATGGCCGGTGTTCGCCTTTTAGTCTGCCGTTCAATTAGATTGATGTTTACACTGAATTTATATATTTTGTACCTTTATATTATCAAGTTATATGAGCCTTTCTTGCTCCACTACTGTGGCTAACATTTTGCCAATTATATTTAAACTATTGTGAAATTTTATGCACACAACGATACATCGCTGTTGCTGCTATGAAGAATGGCGTTGAAATGAGATCGAGGCAAATGTGGGTGTGTAGTTCTTACGTCATCCAGCTTTTTCTCGCTGGACAACACCTCGTTACACACATTGTACTCAGTGCGTCATTGTTCTTAGTGATGACGGAGCCGTGCTATAGCCCAATCATAATTCATATTGTAGTCCTTCGTCATAAACACCGCCACGGCCTCTTTTGATGTTTTCACGTCCACCGGCGACCTTGGTGTCTTACTCTGGCTGAATTTGCGTTGTTCCTTTTTCCAGAGGGACAATGTACCTTTTTCTGTATGTTTTAATAATTACATAATACAAAACATTGCAAATCACCCTTAATTCCCATAATTCTGGTACTGGGTCATTATGTACTGTTACAAACCCCCTCAAGGAAAATTTTTGTGTCGGAACACAAAAAATTTCCTTGACTCATTCACACTTTCCTAAAAGGATCAGTCTAGATACGTCACCACAACCCCCTGTAACGTTACAAAAAAATTTTATCATCACTTACCCTTGGTCCCATGATGTTGGTCGCACCCTCTGACCTTACTGGACTTCTCCTGAGAGATCCCTACACCATAAGGCCATGAGGCACTCTACACTCCTGTTCTGACGCTCCAGCCAGCCCAGGACTGCGGTCACAACACCACAAAACTCTGAAACATTGCATACAAAATTCAAAATAGTGGTCTAATAAATACACTTACATATCTACAACTGATATGTTCCCTTTTAGACGCATTGGTTTGTGTTTGGGGCATTGGTTTGGGTTTTTAATTCAAAAGTTTCAACCTCATAACTACAAGACTTAAAATACATTGATTTTTTACCACCACCAAACTCAATTTCTTACTTGTAAGAAAATAAACAACATATATATATATATATATATATATATAACTACACATAACACAATACATCAAAAATTCTTTAATATACCCCCAAAATACCTTCACCTAATTATTTCTATAAATTCAGCTTACAACTGTCATGGCAGACACTGTTATTACTTAAAATTTGTTACTCAACTTAGATTCACTTCTTCTATTTTGTAAATGGCAGCTTACTATAATATTTTATTCAACTCCCTTTGTAACTTTAAATTTTCAACTTTACAATATACTATATCTTAACACTTGTTATCGTCATTACCCCTGTAACGACCTCCTAACCACACACTCTATTGCCATCAACATAATAAAACATCATAAACCATTGTACATTACATATTAACATTGTTACATTTACCTTACATTAAACAATTTAAATTTACATGATTTGTACCAAACTTTATCACATTACTACTTCAACAATTCTCTATTAACTTTTAATTATTTGACCTTCATTAGATTCTATCCAACAATTTCAAATTTATCCTTACCTTTCTGTTACATTTACCTTCCTTTGTTACCTCACCTTCCTACCATGAATTCTCCTTTTCTAACCCTTCTATCCTTACTCGTTTGGGTGACTCTCTATTACTCACTATTTTCTATTTCTTATTTTGGCATTGTCAATCTAACCTTACTACCCCTTTTTTACACTAGCTGCTTCTAACCATTAATACATTTTGACACCAATATCTCTATAATAACCCCCTTCACAAATCCCATTTAAAACCTCTGGCACCGCGCATTTTTTGTACTAGTATGTGTGTATTCCCTCACTATGCTCATTCCCTTATCGGTTCCTGACCCTTTCAGATAACCCTTTCCGGCACACAACGGTCCACTCCCGTCTCAACATCTCTCGTTGGACTCCTACACCAATACCCTTATTACAAAATATCACCATCAACAACTATAAAATTACCACTCACATCACTCACCTCTACTTATATAATCACTAACCACTGTGTCCCTAAAATATCTAACACCTCTTTATATATTATCAGCATCTCAACACTTTATTTTCCTTAACTCCCAATAACTCTATTTAACTAACTCCAATGCCCTGATTTATCCTTATTCCCAAACTCTTTACAACATTTCAACTTAATACACCATTAGAAAATTCATCACTTACCAACTAACAACAATACCTCTCAATACCCACATCTATTACCTGCTTAATCATTTACTAACCCTTTAGAATCTAAATCTCATAATATCATTTAAACTTCCTTTAGTTATTTAAAATCCTACAATACATGTTTACATAAAAAATACATAAAATACACAACAGCAAAAATACACAAATACATAGACATCAATACACAAAAATATACAATTCACATAATCACTAAATCATTTACCATAATCAGTCCTAATCAGTCCATTTTTTAAAAACACTGTCCACACAATTAAATGTTCATAACACAATAAACAATAAACAATTACCCCATATCGTCGAACAATAGTCTAACATATTTGTAACATAGATCATTCTTATTTATATCAAATTTATTATTATTATTATAATAATCTCTTATTTCTATGTCATTCATTATCACTTCGGTTGGTTCATATACCTGTTCAATATTGGTCAATTTTGTCCAGTCTCCGTTGGTATTATCTGTTAACATTAGGTAAGTTATATCATCATTGTTAACCTCATCTACTGCTATCTCAATGTCATTGTAAGGTAAGTACTCATTATCATTATTATTTCTCTCTATGCCTAGCCTTTCTATGAATTCTTCATAATTTTTCTTTACTTTAAATATCTCTATTTCTCTCCTTCTCTCTCTCTCAAAACATTTCTCACCATCATACCAAGCTACATTCTCTCTCACAATATATGCAGGGGACTCTACTACTTTATCACTACAGCACCACCTGTGAAGTGCACAAAAAACCAAGGGAAATTTCTCTGTAGACCTATCGTCTTTCACATATTCATCGAAGGCACTCTCGTCCTTCCTAAACACACGTGAAGTCTTTACTTCACCCCCTACTACACCATTAAGGGAAAAATTTACCCCCTGCAACCCCTTTATCTATAAATTCTCTCTATACTTTCTCTCTAATTCATCAACACTTTTTATCACTTCATTATCAAATTCTACTCCCATTATACTTTTATCACCACTCTCAATACTCACACAATTATTTTCTAACACCATATTTGTAATTCTATTATCGTAATTCTCACCACTACTTACCTTGTTTTTGTTTCTATCTAATTTGTCTACCTTGTCAATGTTACAATTTTGTTTCTGTATTTCATTTTTAAATTTTTCTAATCTCTCTTCTACTTGGTTTAATTTGACATTCTGTAAAGTATTCTGCTTTTTTAGCTCACTCTCAAAACTATCTAATTTTGCATTAAGTGTACCATTCATTTGATTGAATTTGTCACTGATCAACGTGAATAAATTTTCTAATGAGATTTTATTTTCAACTACTTTAGGTGTTGAGCTAACGTGTCTTTCCAATAAAATGGATTCTGTCTCTGTATTTTCCATTTCCATGCTATTATTATTTTCTGCCATTTTGTATTTTAATATTTTAAATGGTTATTTATCTTTATTTGTATTTGACTACGCAATTTACTCAACTCGTACTTAACTATTCAACTTCAACAACATAACCTCTCATTCATTATATATCGTCTTCTGTGTTTCTCCATCTATCTGTTTTATATAAATTAATTTTATATAAAGTCCACTGTGAGGGCGACAATTGTAATATACCCTCTTACTCTTTAATAATAATAATAAAGTCACTGTTCTGGGCGCAAATTGTAATATAACACTCTCCTCTACTCTTTAATAATATTATTACATATATCTAACAAGATATGTATGACAAATACCATAATTTGGTATTTCTGGGTACTTACCAAATTCATTATTCGCCGGGCTTATTTTCTTCTTTTATAAACTGTTTTATACCTAAGGGGTTCCAAGGTTCGGGTACAGGAAGATTTCGAAACACAGTTGACGACACAATTGATAACAAAATATTCTGGAGGTTAACCATCAATTTTAATTCACTCTAAGTTAATACATACATAACCATGCGTTCACAATAATGACGTCATGGGATCTGACCCAAAACAAAATGGCGGTTACTTTCTATATCTCTTGGTATTCTTTTGATTTCTTTATTTACTGGATTGATATCAATTTAACGTTACTGCTGCAGCTTCAACATTATTAATTAATAGTTAATGATTTCTTACACAAACCAATGCCCTCGGCATATGTGTTTATGGCCATACATTCACTCTCTCGTTCGCACATTCAATTTTAGACCCGTACATTCTTTTGATTAACAATTTGATATTAATGAGCTCATGAGATATAAAATAATAAAAGGAACTTCTCTGATTAGTCGGTGTTGATGTCCATCCGTTGGTTGTGGGTGCTGCCCATGGTGATGGCCGGTGTTCGCCTTTTAGTCTGCCGTTCAATTAGATTGATGTTTACACTGAATTTACATATTTTGTACCTTTATATTATCAAGTTATATGAGCCTTTCTTGCTCCACTACTGTGGCTAACATTTTGCCAATTATATTTAAACTATTGTGAAATTTTATGCACACAACGATACATCGCTGTTGCTGCTATGAAGAATGGCGTTGAAATGAGATCGAGGCAAATGTGGGTGTGTAGTTCTTACGTCATCCAGCTTTTTCTCGCTGGACAACACCTCGTTACACACATTGTACTCAGTGCGTCATTGTTCTTAGCGATGACGGAGCCGTGCTATAGCCCAATCATAATTCATATTGTAGTCCTTCGTCATAAACACCGCCACGGCCTCTTTTGATGTTTTCACGTCCACCGGCGACCTTGGTGTCTTACTCTGGCTGAATTTGCGTTGTTCCTTTTTCCAGAGGGACAATGTACCTAACCATTCTGTATGTTTTAATAATTACATAATACAAAACATTGCAAATCACCCTTAATTCCCATAATTCTGGTACTGGGTCATTATGTACTGTTACAATCAAAACATGTTCCTAATAAGGAAAAAAATATCTTGAGGTAATTTCTTTATAAATATTAAATATAATATATATATATATATATATAATATTTATAACTTTACCACAAGATGTTTTTCCTTATTTAGAACATGTTTCGGAACACTTTGTGTTCCTATCCTTGGCCTTCCTGATTTTGAATCTTGTGAAGTACTTGTGTGTTGGTTGGTTGTTGTTATGGTTTTCTGTTGGCCTTTGGTATTTTAAATTGGTATTATTGTATATGATTGTGGTGTATATATTAGTATTTTGTGTATTTTCGATGTTGAGTGCTTTGAAAATTATGTCATGTTTTGTATTGATTTGTATTTGTTCAGGTATTAGTTTGTTTTGTGTTTGTATATTTGTAAATTTTCCCAAATGTTCATTATGGTGTTTTTGTGTGGTATGTGTTTTATTAATGTCATGTACCAACCCTTTATTAATGTCTGGGAATGACACATGACACTAATAAAACAGATACCACACAAAGGCACCATAATGAACATTTGGGAAAATTTACAAATATACAAACACAAAACAATCTAATACCTGAACAAATACTAATCAATACAAAACATGACACAATTTTCAAAGCACTCAACATACTAACACACAAAATACTAATATATACCCTACACCACAATCACACACAATAATACCAATTTAAAATGCCAAAGGCCAACAGAAAACCATAACAACAACCAACCAACACACAAGTACTTCACAAGATTCAAAATCACGAAGGCTGAGGATAGGAACACAAAGTGTTCCAAAACATGTTCTAAATAAGGAAAAACATATTGAGGTAAAGTTATTATAAATATTAAATATATTATATTCATCAAGAAATAGACTGTAGCAAAAAGTGTTTGAATATATATATATATATATATATATATATATATATATATATATATATATAAAACTTTAATATTTATAACTAAATTTACCTCAAGATATACTTTTTTCCTATTAGGAACATGTTTCGAGAGTTCCTGTACTCTCATCTTCAGCCTTCGCCATCTTGTTTCGCCATCTCGAGAGAAACAAGATGGCGAAGGCTGAAGATGAGAGTACAGGAACTCTCGAAACATGTTCCTAATAGGAAAAAAGTATATCTTGAGGTAAATTTAATTATAAATATTAAAGTATTATATACATCAAGAAACGGACTGTAGCAGAAAGTGATTGAAATATATATATATATATATGTTCAAAGTTAATCACATAATTCATCATTAAAAAAAGTGAATAAATGAAAACAATGAAAGAATTCTGAAAACAATGTGCTTAGGGAAGTTGTGGCAAATAAAATCTAAATAAATTCCTGTTGACTGGCTGAAATTATGAATGTCCAGTTCAACAATACATAATTGTGTGTGTGTGTGTGTGTGTGTGTGTGTGTGTGTGTGTGTGTGTGTGTGTGTGTGTGTGTGTGTGTGTGTGTGTGTGTGTGTGTGTGTGTGTGTGTGTGTGTGTGTGTGTGTGTGTGTGTGTGTGTGGATTTATTTATACTATTAACAGTACTAGTGTGTGTAGTATGGACTGTCATTGATTTCTATACATAAACAAAAGAACTTTTGGAAATAAAATTAATTTTGTACAGGAGAATATAAATGTTATACCTAGATCAAGTAAATTTTATCACACATATTTTCTTTGCGTGTTTTATAAAGTATGTCATTCAATAAAATCACAGAACAATTGCATCACATATAAAATAGCCAACAACTACATTATTAGATAACATAATAAGAATAGACAGAGTTAAATTTTTGCATACATAAAAATAAAATGGTATGAAAACTTTCATTTTTAACATGGTTTTGAATGATGAATTATTATTACAAATTATTATACAACAATTACATTGATATGCTTATAAGGTAATAGTAATGTAAATTAAATAAAAAGCAAGTTGAATGAGTTTTGTGTTTATGTAGCCAATGTTGTCATTAATGGATATCAAAAATGTTATTAAATTATAATGTGTATCTTTAGTCTTAGTACAGAAAATTATAATAACTAATGATTAAATGTGATGTTTAGTAAGACCACTATAATCCAACAACATAATATTTTCACAAAATATTAAATTCTCAGCCTTAAGTAATGTTACTGCATACATGTCTATATGAAGACTTGAATAGCTAATTGAGCTAAGTGCCAAAAAGCAAATTTTCGGTAAACGTGAAAAACTGTTAAATTCCTGCAATATCATACTTTTCATAGTGCATATATTTTTAAAAACTGTATTTAAACTGATAAAAAACAGATGTTAAGTTTGAGACTGAATAATTTAAAATTGACTAAGAAAAAAATACTTTTGTAAGAACAAGCTATGCCCAGATTATGATTCCCTGCTAATAGTACTAAGTCCATATGGTGCATTCTTGCTTATTGTACCAAGTCCAAAAAAGTATCTTTACTGTTTAATCTTTTGCCAATATAAACATAATTTTTAAAATATGTGTTTGGTAGTTTATGAAAAGTAGCCTATTTATAAATCGTTATATGTTTGCAGTATAACTCATTAAGCGTTTTTGGTAGTGGTAAAGCTAACGGGTTGGATAAAAAAATGACACAATTTAAACTTGTAAAACCTGTATTTTACATAGAAGGATAACATTTAGATATCAGTAGGCCTACCTACATAAAAAGAAAAAATGAAATGCTTTAAAAAAACATGTTAGCCTAGTTGTTATGTATATCACACTACCCGGAGCTTCAACAACATAAACGCCGGCAGGGCCCCCCATAAAAATTATGGGCCCCGGGACAACTTTCCAAATCGGGGCCCCCTATTTACATTCCTGTAATTTTACATTACACTGTTGTGTTTTAAAAAATGCCAGAATATATGCTAAACTGTACGGTGGTGTTCTGAAATTATGAAATTCCATTATCTACCTACGATTGTAAATAGACTATATAAAATTGAGAAGAAAATCATTTATATTCACAAAATGTATTTTATTTACAAAATACGAGGTGTTATCCAACATTTCTGAAAATTTTATCGTAAAAAGTAGAAAACTTACCTTAAACCCAAATTTTACTTATCTTAAACCGTAGCCGACTTTGATTAATATTTTTTTATTTTAGGACCTGCAATTTGGTCATTGTTAATGCTTAAATCCCATGAACCTGAAGACAAAGAGGGCATCTTCTTAATTCTTCTGATTTTCAAAGACACACAATCTTGAATAATATCTTCATACTGAAGTTTTGCTGCCAATTTATGCTCAATTGGCAGAATAGCTAGATTGTTAAGCTTTTCTTGAGACATAGTTGATCGCAAATACGTTTTGGTCAGTTGAAGGGAGCTAAATCCCCTTTCTCCTGAAGCTACTGTTACTGGTAATGTACAGAAAAGTCTTATTGCAACACAAATTTCAGGAAAAACAGTTTGTAGCTTGAGCTTATATGTGTCGTTAAGAATGCACAACGGCAGACTTTTCTTCTCAGGTGAATTGTCTGTGTATGTCTGTGGAAAAGTGGCTTGAAAAATACATTTGAAATGGCGAATTTCTTCAACCAATTTTGTAGTTAGGTCTTCAGGATACTTGCTGATTAACTCTGCTCCAGCATCGTGTATTCTCTCATCACTGAGGCTCTTTAACTTCAGCACACATTCAAATGTCTTCATTATTTCCTCAATTTCTTTAAATCTTGATTCTAGTTGGGAAACAATATTGTCAATTGTCATAAAAAACAGAGTTTTTAAAATATTCCTGTGTATCATCTAGCTGGCTTCCATCATCTTGCTGGCAGTCCTCTTCTTCATCAAAGAATGTCTTCCTTTTCTGCCCCCTTTTCATTTCAAATTGTGGTGAGGGTGAGGTAATATGTAGCTGAGATGCAATTTCTTTTGCCTTTTTCAGATACGTTTCCCAACCTGATCTCACGTTGCTGTTTATTTCTTGCTTAAGGCTCTCGATGCTATTATGTTCCACTTCTAGAGATATTTCATTGGATTGGAGAATAATATTCCTAAAATTAATATTTTCAAGTACATCTTTCCAAAATGCAGCGAGAAAAATTGTTTCAAATTTTGTGAAATATGTAATGAATCCCCTGAGTTCAACTTCTCCTTCACTTGTTAGATTGCATTCGTCTTTTACTCCATTTAGTGCAGCAATGATCTGAGGAAGTTTGTCGGCAATGGGCCTTACACTCTCTATCCTGGCACTCCATCTAGTCTCCGATAATCCGTAAAGTGACTTGTTAGTGTGTCGAAGCAATATCTGCAATTTTTCTGGACTTGTACTAAAAAATGTATACAGCTGGTTTATGCAGTTAAAAAATGTTCTAACAGATTGGGAGCTGTTTTTCCCACCAGCAGCGTGCACACCAACTAAGTTAAGGGTATGAGCAGCACATGGAGAAAAAACTGCACAAGGATTCTTCTCTTTAATCCTTGACTGGACACCTTTAATTGCACCAGCCATATTTGACCCACTGTCATAACCTTGGCCACGACATTCATTTAAACTGATGTTGCAGTTTTCCATTTCTTCAAGAATTGCATTGGCTATGGCTTCTACCTTTTTCTTGTAAAAATCACAATATTTCAGGAATCTTTCATGAATTTTCCATTCATTTTCCTCATCATGATACAGCACATATCGCAATATTATGATATTCTGTTCAACCTTACTGACATCAGGTGTGGTATCAACCATGAATGAATAATATACTGCTTTTTTTCTTTCCTCCAAGATTTTTGATTTTATTTTCTCCCCACATAGTGATAAAAATTCATCCTGGGCCCTCCAAGACAAGTAATGGGTAATTTTTTCATGCGTATCTTGGCTGTGTTTAACTTTTATCAAATATTCTCGTAGAAATGGATCATACTTTCCCAGGAGTTCTATTAGACCCAAAAAATTTCCATTATCTCAATCTCCTACTTTGGAACTAGTTCCTCTAAAGGGCAAGTTTCTTGATGCAAGGAACAATGTTATATCAACAAGTAGTTTTAAAAGTTACTTTAAAAAGACTTGTTCATTAAGTACTTGCTTTTGGAGAGAGCTGTCTTCGCCTGAGCCTTCAAAACTTTTTTCTAAATTCCTCCAAGCAACGTAATGGTTTTTATGTTCCGTGCTATTTTCATGAAATGGAAGAATTTTGTACAGTTTCTGCCATGTTTGTTGAGTGTAATCAAAACCTTCATCAACATTATCAAGTTTTGATTTTGGTTTTTTATACATATATTTCTCAAAGAGAAGACAAGGACCACAGAAAAGTTTATGTTTGCTTTCACTCCAAACAAGCCAATCTCTTTTCACATCAAATTTCCCATTTGAACACTTTGCATAAAGTAAATATTTTGTGAATTTTCTACCCTGTGGGTCCAAATACAATTTCATTTCGTTTACATTTATTTCTGTGAACCCTTTATTACAATCTTTTCCCTAACATGTTCAGTCATATCTTTTGGCCATGTTCCAGGATCATTAATTTTGAAATCTTCATGTACAGTAGACTGAGGTGTAGACTCGCTATGGCTAGGACCTGATTCAGGGCTGAGACAGAAAGGACCTGAACTTGAAACACCAGGTACGTTACAGGCAGGCACCTGGCTTTCCCCCTTTTCCAATTCAGTTGGCTGTGGTTCATTTTTTTCTTCACTCTTGGAAAAAAACGAAGAAATAGGTTTTAGGCTTAATGATTTAAATTCTTCTTCCCTTTTTTGCTTTTCAGCCCTCTTCTTGGCACCTAATTTGTGGGTGTAGCCAGACATTATGACACCCGACCCACCCAAACGTTTGCTTTTCAGTCCCTCAAATACGTTTTATCTCTGTAAACAGGAGAAAAAAACCTTGTTAACTTTCTTGTGGCCAGATAATTGAAAAAACATCAGGGTACTCAAATCAGAAAACAAAAATACTTTTTACGCAAAATAAATGTGGCTCTTTAGGCTTACAGCTTTCGTTGCGAACAGTACATTTTGAAATTGTTATCTTTACACTTTAAAAATAACAATTTTGTTTACTTAAAATTTTGTCCAAAAAATTTTTTGTTTTAATTTTCAATACAGGTACTTTACACTAAGACACCATTTTCGGGAATCAACGAGAAACTTATCAAAAAAACTAAGAAAATTGAATGTTCAATGTAGGTGGTTTCATAAGCCTCCTGAATGATTTATATCGAAGTTATTAAGATAATCGATGTAAACGGTTGATTAAAATAATAGATTTATCTCCATTTAATTTTAACCATATGATCATTATAAGTTATTGTCGACATTTTCTATTTAAATGTTATTTGTGTAATTGAATTTCTGAAAGAAAATCTAAAATAATGGTTAACCATTGTTATATTGCTTGAAATGTAATTGGTGTGTGTTTAAAATGTGAAATAATACCTATGGTAAAAAATAATGTTTTGCCCTCGGTTAAAAAAGTAATACGTAAAAAAGTAATATGTATAAAAGTAATGCACTAAAAATTTATATATAACAAATTTACATTAAACTTTCACTGTGTTACACTATTACGTAAAAGGCTTATGAAACCGCACCCGGCCTATATTATTTTCTAGACCGAACATAGCACAATAACCCAAACAATATTTCTAACCTAGCACACTCAAAAACATCGGTACAATCAGTGGCGGCTCGTACAGGGAGGGCAAAAAGTTGAACCTTATTTACAAAACACATTCCAGTTAAAACCGTTTACAACCTAACTTTCAAACATAAACGCAAACACGTCGACTGTAGCACCAGCATAGAGTAATAAACTTCGTTGGTTCCAAGCAAATAACGACGAATCATAAACGAACTGTAGTGCATAGTTGGCCGCTAGAGTTCTCTGATCGCCATTACACTGCCAGACATTTTGCCGCCGTACTTCGAACGCGTACTTTTGCAGTTATCTTATTTTTCGTTTTTACATCCCTCGCGGGCGGGGGCCCCCCCAAAAACCGGGGCCCGGGGACAACTGTCCCCCTTGTCCCCTCTTATGGGCGGCCCTGACGCCGGTAGAAGTCTTTGTTTTCTTCTTTTAGAAAATCAATCACTGACAACAAGTCCTTCTTTTTTGCTTCAGAAATTGGCAAGTTCCCATTCAGTTTTTGCAGTTGAATGTTTTTAATATCTTCAACTGAAACTCCTTCTTTAAAGACATAGCACTTTTCCATACCTCTAGTTCACTGTAGCTTTTTTTGTATGAAACATAGCCAGGGTCATCTTTCGTGATTCTGAGGCATGTGATCTTGGAAATACCAAGTGCTTTGGTGTTTGTGTACATTCTGGAAGTAGCATCAAAGTCGAAAAACTTTTCAGACATTTCAATTATGCTGAATGGTTTGGTGGTCCTAGCAGTTCTTAGAACTTGTATAACATCTTCAACAACTTCCATTTTGGAAACCTTTGCTTTTTTTCAATAATGCCAAAATCCCTATCTGCAGAGGAGTAACTGTGGCCACTAATTAAAAACTTATGCTCAGTATTGTCCATCACCCCACAGGAAACAAGAAAAATATACAAACAAAGTAGCATTCTATTTTTTAACTGGCTGCCACAGTTATCACTCCAAAAGCTGAGATTTCTCTTGTTAGTTTTAAGAGTTTCTGTGTTAATAGCTTGCAGAAGGCAAGACGCCATTTGGTTTCCACCACGGCCTGAATCACCATCATGCCATATGCACGTGATTCCATCACCAGTATCAGAAACATGCAATCCAAAATTATAGCACGACAGCTGTCAATTGTAGTACATATCACTGTGTGAAAACTTAGGGAGTGGGAAAACCTTTTGAAGATCCACGACAATGTTGCATGTATTACTGTTGGGAAGCATGCTATCAGTAGCTTCTTTTTTAATCATGTTATACACCATTTCAGCTTTTCTGTCGTATATTTCCAAATATTTTTTTGCGTCTCGGGCTTCTGTGGGGTTTAAACTTTTTGATTTACTATTTAGCAAGTCGCTTGTTTTGCAAGTATCCACACGGGACCTCCGAAACGACAGCTTTGGGAAGTCCTTGCGAAATACTTTTCTGTAGAATTTGATTTTTATTTTCACGGTTTGGGTATTTTATTTTAAATGCTTCAAAAGCTTGGTCAGGTTTAAGTCACTACTTAAATATTCATTTTCTGATTTAGCTCAGCCATAATGGCTTTCATCTCTAGGGAATGAGTTTATGTGGTTTTTTACCAACTGTCTGTCATGATGGGTGTATTTGAATGAAGTAGGTCCACCTCTTTTATCTTTGAAAACTATGTCTCCGGCCTTTTTCTTCCGTACAATTGTTGCAAGTTTTTGAGAAGATATGCCAAATATGTTCATAAATGTTTGTTTACATACCCGTTTCAAGTTTCCATCACCATCTGGAACAGTGTAGCTCACCGTACTTTGCCTTCTACTCTCTGATGGATCTTCATATGTGCCATGTCGACGTCGCTGTACTGGCAGAGTTTCAACAAGCCCCATTAGATAACTTCCTTGACTGCTGAGGTCCAGAGTATGGTATTGCTCAAAAAGTGTAATTTTCATACCATCTATTTCCTTGCATGAGTACTTACACTTGCAGATAGTCTGAAATAAATCACATAGCATTAGGCCTACAACACTGAAAGGGGCTGAATTTGAGCTTGACCATCACAATGTTCAATATGACAGATTGATTGAAAGCTTGTTAAAAATTAGTATTTTAAAAATAAAGTGAATAAATATAGCATTTGCTAAAAATCTGTGTAGAATTTGTTGTTAGCCTACATTGGTTATCTGTCTACACTAAAAGACATCTAATACATTAGGTTGGGTTACGGTAGGCCTATGTCTAGCTGCTAAATAAATGAATAAATTAATGCTTTTATGAAATTATTTATAGTAAATTAATCAAAAAATTTGTTAGGATTACTCATAACTATGCTTAAGAAAATAAAACTAACCTCAACTGCAGGTGGTTGTTTGGCAGGTTTGACTTTCCTTTCTTTTTGAGTAAGATATGGTTTACCACTCAGTCTGGCTAATTTCTGCTTCTCTCTCCATCCATGCCTGTTTTCTTCTTCAAATGCAATCCTGTTATTCATTTCCATATTTGGTAAAAATAGTGATTAAAAAGATAATGCACAACCTTCAAAACAACTCACAACAACACTAGAAACCAGCTGATCAAAATATTACAAAATGGCTAGCAACAGGTTGGCACTTAGTACAATAAGTACGACCAGCACTACTGGAGATACATGCCACGCATTCTTGTGGAGCCCATAGCAACTAAATGAATTGGAAATGGAACTTAGCTCATTTAGCAGGGAATGGGCCTCTGTTCATATACCATTTTGGTGTGAAAAAACGAAATTCCAATTTTTTGGCACTTAGCTCATTTAGCTATTCCAGTCTTCATATAATAAAGCTGAAAAATAATAGGGACATTATTAACTGAATATAGGAACATAACCTGATGTTTGCAGATAACTGTTTAATGCTTCAAATTCATAAACATTTTACATACTGGTATCTATAAATTCTATAACTATGACAAAGTATCAGTTACTAATTAATTTGCTTAATACTGACAGAACCTTGGATATACAGACAACTATATTCAATTCTAATTGAATATAGTTATCAATTAATATTAAGGATTTTCTTGTTTTAGCTTGGCAACTAATACTTACAGTAATGTTAATCACCATCCCCCATAGCCTTCATCAATTATGATCCAAGACTTGTGATATAGTGCCTGCTTAGAAAGTGGGAATTCACACTTTTATTTCTTAGTGCATCTTCTCCTAAAGTAAAAATGTGTTCAGACTTTCCTATAACACCATATTTCAAAATCTATGAATTTTATTATACCATTTACTCTTGAAAAAAAAGGAGAAACAACTGGTTGAATATAAAGGTGTAAATGTATAAAACCATTGATCATTAATGCTGTAATCTTTGTGTGAAAGGAACACTAGTAACTAAAAGTTAAAATTCTGGATTCTAGTGGTCTGTTTCATATTTATTTTATAATAGGAAAAATATGATGATGTAATACTAAAGTAACATGTAACATACATCAAACAAGAAAGAAGTTTAAAAACTACACGAGCGATGTCAACAAATTTTAAAGTGGCTAATATGAGATACGTTTTCTTGCTAACAAGGTAAGTATATGTATGTTATGCATTGTAAGATGCTAAAAGAGAGACTTATATGTTTACATTTCATACTGAAATTTTATTTTAAATTATACTATAAATAGCCTGAATACTCAGGATCTATCAAAATTTTATTAATTTCTTGAAAAGTATCAAAGTTAATACAAAGTGCATTGATGTAATGTTATGTATTACAAAACGTACTTTACGTATGTTTTGTCAGTTTAATGTTGTTCATTGAATTTTAAAATCTTTGTAAAAAAGCAAATCTTGCATAACGTTTATAAGTATTTGAGACTATTCTATTTAATGATTAAGTTCTATAGGTTACATAGTTTCAGAAAATATACATGGAACAAAGGTTTGTGCTCATGTTTACATAATCATATATCTGTGCATTTTTTGTTTAAATTAAAGTTTCAGGTATTTAAAAACTGGAGATGGTTTAATATACCACTGTGAATTAGTATTAGACAGGTTTCATTTGTACTCAATTTCAACTGTTTCAGGATTTCAGCGAAAGTTTTCAAATTCTACATGCAGGGCGTGCTTTACGAATACTGCGTCTTGCAAAACTCCTCAGCTTAGTACGGTTGCTTCGTTTGTCACGACTAGTCCGTTATGTCAGTCAGTGGGAGGAAGTTTATGTGAGTAATAAAATATATCTTGTGAAGTAGAAATATGTTAAATCCTTGACCCAGTAATTATTCTCATATACTACTGCAAAAGATGGACACTTAAAAGTAAATGCATTAATGTTTTAATATTTTACAATGAAGTCTAGTAATTTTTAATTACATTCAGTGGTATAATCTCTGCTCTATTTCTAGTTTCCAATTATCAGAAATTTTGTTATGAAGCTTGTATTTTTAATATAGCAAAACCTATGCTGTTGTTTCGCACCACAGACATCATATGCAATGTCTACATATATCAGTGTATTATTTAACTTTTGACGAATTCATGAGTTGTACTAATAAATATAACAAACTAAAATTAAACACTGCTAAATTCAAAAACCGAAATTTAATACTATTTATAATTATTAAGAATAAAACAATTGTGACAGTGTGAATGTAAGTTATTACCCATTCTCAATTATTTTAGATTCAATTATTTGTTAGAAAGTTATTAAAAAATTATTTTATAAACACAGAACATAATTAATTTATGAGCCTATAACATAAAACATTAAAAGAATCAAGGGCAAATTAGCATTTATTAAAAAATATTAATGTTGGAAGTTAAAGTGAAAAAATTCTGAGTCACTTCATTGGCACTTAGCATATTGAAATGATTCTTATTGTGTGTCAATAATTGTTAATAGTTAATAATTTATTTGTGTATAATCTTTATTAATTAAGGCGACAGTAGTAAAATATATTTTCCGTTAGATGTAATTAATTTAACTTTCATTTAACTTTGTATTAATTTTACCTTAATTAATAAGGTAAATTATATTGGTAAATATAATTGTTATTAGGACAGAATCACTTAGTACATCAATATGAAGTATAAATGAGAAAGCAAAATTTTTATGTATATTATTATGTATAATACATTATTGTGTAGCATTACATTATTATGTAGATGACATTCATTTATCAGTCATTTAATCCTGCATTATTGTTTAGTTTTTGTAGTTAGCATTACTATTGTGATTTCTATAATGAAAATCTGCAGTAACAAAGTATTTGTTTTTCACTTATAAAAAAACTAAACTTCCCATTAAATTATCATTTGCCTTATAAAGTATGAAACACTAACCATTTAAAATTAGTTAAATTTATAACTCATATGATTAACATGTTACTTTAAAGCAATATTGAAAAATCATATACTTTTGTGTATGCAAATCTCTATGTATAGAGTAATTCTCTATTAATTGTTAATTGTTAAGTTCATTACTCATGTGAAAGCTTAGTAACATATAATTTACACCTACATATTTTCATAATACACTAAATAATATCCACTAAACATATTGTTCATTCAGTTAGGCCTATACAAATATACAAAAAAAATTATTTTTTTAATTTATTATTTTAGGCATGACTTTAATCAGAATTGCCAAAAAAGTTTTACAATACATTATACAGTTTTTGTTTACAGTGAACTTTAATAAGGTGTTATATAACTGGACTGTTAGATTTACATGAGAGAGAAAGAGACAGATTTCCCAATATACATATTTATAAGTCTGTAATATAAAAATATATTTACAATATAAACATGATTTAATTTTGACATGTAAATCTAATGTTTTTGTACCTCTGTAGTAGGTAAACTTTAAATTTTCTAAACATCATATTATCTCTGTTGATCCACGCACCATTTTGAATGTTTTTTGAAAAAGTACATTTTATATTAAAAACCTACGCTGTTTTTAACAGATGTGTAACTTTAAGGATACTTCGCAATGTGCACAAACAACAATCTCATATGTAGATGTGATATCTTGTATTTACTTAAAGAATATATACTTTATTTTTGACTGGTGAGAGCAAGGGAAGTTGAGCATGCTGCTAGATAATACAGCAGTTGTGTATGCATATAAGTTATCTCAGTTTCTCATACAGTAGTTCTCCTATATCATTATAACAAACTGACTCTGCTCTTTCTCTTCTACTATAGGAATTTTGTACTCCTAACTTCAACTGCTGCATCCTTTACGTTGTTGTCTTCTATAAAGTAGTTATTTTCTTAAAACAATTCAGCAAAGATTAGATATGGTACTTAAATCTGTTCAACCATTTTGTTTTTAACATAAATCCAATTCAGTGAACAAGTTAACTTCATTTCAGTGAAGTGGTTGTGTGATATTTGACTTAATTAACTAGAATGCATGGCAGATTTTTTCCTCATATATTTTCCCTTCTTCTACAAAAAATGTTTAATGGCAACAGTCATTTCTCATTTTGGCTGTCAACAGTTACACCACAGCCAAAGGCCATCGATGTATATAAACTACTGGATAGTGCTCACGTATAGCGTGTAGCGGTGGAAAACGGTCCACCACTGCCTCGCTATCACCGCTCCTTCAAAGCACACAGCCTGCTCTGAAAATGTGTCTGTACAAATGTGAGCAATTTTAAGTGTACTTCCCAGGGTTTTTCTTTATTTTAAAAATAATCTACACAGCTAAAACCATTTGCACTTGTAAACCTTCCTTTGATACAATGAGTATTAGAAGTAAGTTAATAAATAAAGGATTTCATTCATAAAAAGGGTGAGAATGTAGGCTACACAGATTTAGGTTATGGAATGAAAGTAGAGGATCAAGAGAAATTACCAACTGAATCAAGCCCTAGTGTTTCAAATTGTTTCTTTAAAAGGCAGTTTTAAATCTGTAATAGATTATTTATTGACAAACTCATTAAGCTATCTATAATGTGCTATCTCTGTTAATTAAAATATCAATTATGAAGTTACATGATATTGGTGTTAAGGTATATAACATAACTTTTGATGGCACATCAACCAATATTGCTGCAGTGCAGAAGCTTGGTTCCAAGGTTCCTGTAAAGCCAGTTTTTTATATTAAAGGATGTTAATCACAATATGTGTCATGATAGATGATGCATGCTGTATGTTAAAATTATATAGAAATACTTTAGTCAAAAAGAAAATAATTTTATTAGGATATGGGGAGAAAACAGAATTCAGATTTATTGAGAATTTGCCTTTTTTTACAATACAAAGAGGTATTAAAATTAACTAATAATCTTTCAAAAATGTACGATGTAAAAGTAGCAACAAATGCTGAGTGCTAGTATTGCTGGTTCTCTAGAATTTTTGAATAAAAGTAATCATTCTGAGTTTGTAGGCTGTGAAACGACTAATTTAACAGAATTGTTGATAGATTATTTGATTACTTCAATTCTAGAGATCCTTTGGGCAAACATTTTAAAAACCCCATTAAAAAGTGGTTACCTTGATTATAATAAACAATTTTTTGTCAACCTGCTATGAATACTTAAGGAAAATGAAAGTTGGAGTTGTATGTATTTTAGGACACACCAGGAAAACTTTTGCATTAAGGTTTCTGATCAATGTAAATTCTATGAACATTTTAAGCTTTGATTTGTTTAAAAAAGGTTGCTAAAATTGTCAAAGTGAAAGTGAGGTGGAATTTAAGTATATCTTACTATATAAATTTTCACAGGATCATATTCAACTACTTTTTTCATGCATCAGATCAGGGGTATAATACTGTAATAACAACCCTAATGTTACCCCGTTTTGCCATGGTCTCAGGCAGTTAATGTTTAGAAACAGTATTCAAGCACCAAAAGGTGTGGACTGTATGGAATTTGACATTCATAATCAAAACTGTATTTTAAATTGTAATGAGTCACAGAAGACAAAAATGATAAAGATAAAAATGAACTTAGTGTAATATAATTTAGTGTTTTATTTTGTTTTTATATAGTATCCAAGTCACTTTTTCACAATAATTTAATTACTTTTTATCCGTCAGTGACTTCGTTCTAGCGTTTTCTATATAGACGCGTTTCGTGACATGTGTCACATCTTCAGTAGTCCTCGTCAAAAGTTAAAATTCACATAAAACACATAAAAACACATTTACACATATTTACAAAATTACAAAGACGACACACACATAACACGATGTAACGAAGCCAAAGTTACATCGTGTTATGTGTGTGTCGTCTTTGTAATTTTGTAAATATGTGCAAATGTGTTTTTATGTGTTTTATGTGAATTTTAACTTTTGACGAGGACTACTGAAGATGTGACACATGTCACGAAACGCGTCTATATAGAAAACGCTAGAACGAAGTCACTGACGGATAAAAGGTAATTAAATTATAATTTAGTGTGTAAAGTATTTAAAAATTCAAACTTGTTTTACTTTAAAGAGAACATTTTATTTTATGTTACTGGATTCATAAGTAAAAATTAGATAAAAAATAGTCTATCTGTCAAAAACTGAATCACTTAGATTTAATACTAATGAATATAGCCTATTATTTTAGCCTGTAGACATTTTAAAGGGAGTTTGTTTAAAGATATTTCAAACGGTGAGTACATTCGTAATAGCAGTGAGCTCAAACTCATTAAGGTTATGGATATTTTATATTATAAAAGAGTTTGTCATGCAGATGCAAAAGAAAAAAACTATATCAAAATAAAAAGAAATCAAAGTTAGGTATAAGGCAAAAACTGAACAAAGTTGTTTTGTTCCTGAATATGTAAGCAGTTTTCAATTGTACTGTAGGTGTATGTCATCTTAAGGTTTTATTTTATTCTTTTGCATTATTTTCCACTATTTATAGTGTGTTATTTACTGACCTCACTTCACAGGCAATAACAAATGTTATCTCATATATTCAGTTTCAGTGAAATATTCAATTAAAAAGTTAAATAAAGTCCGCGCCCATATTTATACGGGTTTTATTATACTACAGTCAGCTGTGTCCCTGGAAGGAATGGGGGTAGCAAGACACCAGCATACCATTTTCTCTGCATTGACTTAGCAATCCAGTAGTTTATATATATACATCGATGACAAAGGCTGTGCCTCACAGGCTGTATGAATGTGCAACCTTACCTTCTTTGACGTCATCACAATATTTTGACAAAAAGCACTGTTGGGAGTACTGAAAAATCCTGATTGGCAATTGTTTAATATATGTAATTACATAAGATAACTAAAATAAGTTAATTAATTTTTTTAGTTAAAAACTACTGATTTTTAATACTCATACAATATAGGTTAAAATAACTAGGAAAGACAAAATAGTGATCAGTTTCCAAATGACTGCTCTTATTTCTAACAATGACTGTGGGATGATTTGGCAACACTGCAGTGATTCCAACCAACGCAGTTAAAGTTATCAGAGGTGAAATCGTACCTCCCAACAACTTCCAGTACTCAACTCTCCAAAATAAAATGATTAATACAGGAGTTATTCAGTCTTAAATATGTTTTTCTCAACTTTATATTCATTGCTTCAGTGGTATAGCCAAAATCAGGAGGGGGGGTATTAATGGTAATATTTACATTAATATTAAAAATATTTCTATTAGGATTATAGACCAGAATTTTTCCATGGTGGTAGGTTATTAACAGTGGTGGCTGTTGGAGAGAATCTGCTACTCCTTCAAGTGAATTTTATTTTGTTCTTATTTTTGTGAAAATATATACTTGCGTTCCCACCACCTGTGGTTTGATCCTCTATATGTAATAATATAATATTTAATAACAATGACAGCCTGTTATGTAAATCCATTCCCTACCCCTCCAAGACTAAATCTAATGAAGCGCTAAGTCTGAATATCTCCATTTCCCCCTACTCTCTTTGTCTGCACTAGGTGGCAAACAATCAGCTGCATTCTCAGTAACGCAGTTGTAATGTATTCATTTGGTGAATTCATTTGACCTGAGAGTTTTTTGTGTTGCTTAATTATGTGCGCGTATGTATGTATGATTTAATTTTATTTTTGTGTTGCTTTGTCAAGAAGCATTTTATGCTTCACTTAAGGGCATGTTTTTAACATGTCCTGATATGATTGATTTGTCTGTATGCAAACAGAAAGAATAATTCTTTATATTTTGTGATTAAATAATTTATTTAAATAAAATTATCAATGGCCTTTTGGGAAGAGCAACTTATTTTATATTAATAAGAAATTACAAACTGTATTTACAAACTTTGACACTTGTTTTTCAGCTAGCAAGGCTATGTTTCACACACACCACAAATTACAAAAATTTGTTTTACAAAATATATTGTAATAAAACACGAAATTACAAATAAAAAAATAAATAAATGTGTGTAGTAACGTAGCTAATGTCTTCTAGTCTTCGTTATGCTCTCACTGTTGGTCTTCACTTTTGTAATAAAACCATAATATAATTGTAATTGTAGTAGTGTTCTGGTATAATATTACCCAGAATAATTTTTATGGTGTGTATGTGTAGTAGTGACGTTCCGCTTTGGGAAACGTCGATTTGGTAATGTTCCTGGTCTTTGTTGTTATCAAATAAACTCGGTGTATATTGCTGTGGTAGCAATTTGAAATAAAATATAAATTTAAAATTTATATTTATAAAAAAAAAATAAATTTTGAAAAAATGTTTTCGGTGTATTTATGTTCTTAAAATTTAGGAATAAATCGAGGTTGTTGATTGTAATTATAATTATGATGGTATGGTGTTCATTCTGTTAATAAATTTCCGTTCGGTATATTTGTTAATAAGATAATCCAGTTAACTCCAAGTTTAGATGAAAACGGTTCTCTTCTTCTTATTCTTGAAGGGTGGTCGGTTCACCTATACTGCCTTTAAAGGTTATCTAGTTTCTTGGATAATTAACTGTTATGTCCTTTTATAATAAAAAACCAACTCCAAGTTACCAAAAAACAAACAAAACGTTTATTAAACATAAATAGTAAAGTTGGTTGATTAATTAATCGAGGTTACAATGCCGTATCGACTCGCTCAGGGCCGGTCGATATCAGAAGTTTATATTCATATTATAAAAGTAGGTTCTTTGAACGGTGTAAGTAAACTATTGTCGTGTGTGTGTTTCGTGGTTATATCTGCCACACGTTGGATTCGTCAATTTGTAACCAAACGATTATTAGTGGTTGTTTTTAAACTGATTATGTGTATTTGTTTACAGTAATTATATTATAGTAATAGTTAAATTCCGTTTAAAGCCACACGGGTTGTCTACTCTATTTGTAATAAAATGAAAACGTGTGTGTTTACAATTAACTTGAAGTAAAATAAATAAAGTGGTTGTTGTTTAAATTTAAACTCGTGGTTAAAATATTAAAATTCTCGTTAAAACGAAATTCACCTATGGGTGAAGTGTTCCTTGGAGATAACTCAATGTTGAGAATGGTTGTTTCTACTTGAAGGTGACCAATGTAGTAAAGTATTTTACCATACAACATTCAAGTTACTCACAGTGTTTACAATAGTTTAAATACTCTTGTTTGTAAAGAATTCCCTTGTATTAAACAAAAAATAATAAAGTTGATTATATTTAAATGTTAGATTATCTTAAATTAAAACATGAAGTATGGCAGTTGATTGCTTGATAGTAGATCTCGTCTGGTTGAAACTGGTTGTAGAGACTTCTTCTGATTACAGGTAGTCTGAGTAAGTCAAGTCCTGTAAAGTCTGGACAATATCATAAACAAACATATACTTTTACGTACCTGATTGCGTTTACTTGAAGCTCACTAAACTGTCAACTCAGCTTACATTCATCAACTCCCTTTAGTTGCAAGGTTATTTCACCTTGTTTATTAAATTAATGGGCGCCACACGGATTTATTCAGGGAAAATCCCGTGTAAAACCCGTTCAGAAAAATTAATAGATGAATTGAAAATTTAAAATAGTTGAGTACCACTTTTTGGCAATGCTATTCCAATATGTCAAACACAACAGAAGGTTGTTTAAGTTTATTAAAAGAAACTATTTAATTATTCAGAAAAAATAAAATAAATCAAATCAGGTGATGCTGTTAATAATGGGTTTATTTGCACCCTTATAGTGAATTCAAAAAATACACATAATGTAACATATAAAGTTGTACAATGAAAAGTTAATTATTATATGCCTCATACGGCTTGCTCAGAACATGAGTTATAAATCTGGTTAAGTCCAGATATTATTTATTATAATATAAAATTATTACAATTATTAATATTAGTATTATTGTTGTTATTATCGTTATTATTATCTCAGTTGTGAATTCTTTGAGACACGAAAGAAAACAATTATGCATACACAGTATCCAATGATACAATTGATCAAAAAATTTGAAGTTACTTTGACCAAGTAATTAAAATAAAAAAAACGATCTATTGTAAGATCGTGCGTTTCATCAACGCTTGCTTTTTTAATGACAATATTATTCAATTGAGGACCCTTACAACTAACATATAGCTTACTTACTAATGACAAATTTGAATAATAAATCGAAACGTGGTGTAATCTTAAATACTGTTTTTGTGTTTTGCGTCAGTACAGGTTATGGTAGCAAAATACAAGTTATTGCGCTCAGATCAAGAATAATAATAATTGCACTTTTACCTTCGTGGTTTTAATTATTTTAATTAAAACCTTTTATCACTTAAGTAATCGGATTATAGAGATTACTTTCTTTCGGCACTAATTCGCACTAGAACAGAAATTCGATCCTCTTCTGATAAAAATGGATCGTGAATACTGACAATAAATTACTTTCTGTTCATTATTCCCGCACAAAATTAAAATAAACTGCACTTGAACACTGTAGTTGATTGATGATGCACTTGAAGTAAAGTTTCTCGTTGTTAATTATTGGTTCCAGAGTACAAGGTAGCTGACGCTATGTGTTATAAGAAAAACGTGACGGAGACGAGCGTACGTCTGTTCAGCTCGTTAGTTAGTAAAGGTCTCTTCTCAAAATTCGCCGGTCTGTCTTTTTATACCCACCTTTTGGATTGGGCTTAGGTAAAATTATCATTTTATAACTAATTTTCCTATTGGTCCAGACAGGTGAGACGAAGATGACGTATCACTTTTTGGCGGTTGGTAACGGTTTTTCTAACTGTCGACTGTTGAGATGATTGACAGGTCGCTTCTGCTGTCATTGTTATTATTATTGGTACTCAGATTCCTGATATACATTTATAAAATGATGCTAACAGTTGTCATACACTTAATACCGTCACGATTGAGTTGATATTATTATCAAATTAAAGATTGTTTTGTTTCCTTTAAATTGATATCACTCGATCTCGGATTATCTTCACCTTAACCGACATTGTTAGAAAATCAATGTTCGGGTACACTATTCTTACTGTCGTCTGCTCTTTATGAGTCGCCGATTTTACACTTTTTAGTTAACCTTTCTCGTATCCACATAACATTTTATTAAACAAATGTTTATGTGCGGACTCCATTAATACTGTACTGACGTTTTTTTCACTGAACTTTACTTTTACACCTTAATTCTATACATAGTAATAAATGATCCTACTGACTAATGACATTTTGTTTACTGTTAGTTAGTTTTGAGCTACTATTTACAAATAAAATCGTGGCTAAACCTATCGTTTTAATATCATTTTTCGTTATGTTAATGCATAACCATTGTTCTGGTGCATTTTATTTTGCACTGGTGATAATTATTGATAGTCATTTTATTGACTAATGTTTGGTCTAAGTTTGTTAAGTGTAGAATATCGCCTACACTGAAATTTGGCCTTTATAATGCCTATGGGTTCTCAATTCGGTAAATTACAGAGACATCTTATTGGTATAAGGTTCTCTTATATAGTTAGCTCTCTTTTCTGACAGGTACATTTGATGCAGAAATACATCTTAGTTCCTACAATATAGCCATTGTTAACATTGGTTTTGGTATTCATTATCTACTGTTCATAGTCACATTTATTATCAGAAAAATGCTGATTTTGCTTTCACAGTATTTAACTGCTAATTCGTTTGTTTTTTGTTTATAAATGACATTCGGTTTACATTAACCATTTACTGAATTGACAGTTGAATTTAAATCTATTCTGTCCATTAGTTCGTTTTAGTCTCAGTCTAGTTGTAGTGTCAAACAGCTATTGGGTTATTGTTTCCCATGGCACTTCTGCTTTATTCTTCTCTCTTGGTTTCTTCTTTCTTGTTTATTTTGACTATTCTATACCTATTTACATGGTTATTCTGTTTTATGAAATCTAATAACATACACTTAGGTTAGGTGACATCTTGTGATGTTACATAATACACCCTCTTTAAAATTGATCATTTGAAAAATTTATATTTTGTAAAATTATCAATTCATGTCAGTTTCTTAGTATACTTCAATAAAGAAATTTTCTCTTGTATTCTTAAATTTTTTAAACATATTATTGGTGTATTACTCTAGGTTGGCTTTTTATACAATAGTACAATTCTTAATTTACTAGTAATTTCAAGCTGCTTACTCTCTAAATCATTTAACTATAATGGATCTTGTTTCTCAAGTTAATTATTCCCTGTTTTATTTACATTCTACTTTCTCATTACATATCTTTGCATTCGTGATCATTTTGATGGTTATTATAATTTATACCTCACAGATTCTTTCATAATATTCCTTGATATAATAAAACAATATAATTCCCTAACTGTAGTAGAGGTTCTGGAATCAGGGTGGCTCACTATGGCTAACAACCTCTGCCGTTCCTCCCTACACATTCTCAGATTCAGAGGCATTACTCTTCTCTGTCTGAGTAAAAATAAACATTGCACCTGGCAATAGTTGCACTATCACAACTCAAAAAAAATATCGCATATCATTCATATTCAATAATATAATATATTCACTATAATATACAAGGTATCAGAGGTTTTTATTTAGATCACATTTCTATCTTTATACTTGCTAACATACTTTCTTTCTTACAGGTAATTACTTCCTTTAGACTTGGTGTTTTTTAGCTATGCTTTTATCAGCTATATAGTTACTTATGTACTAGTTAACAATTTGTTGTGGTTCATTTAAATATTTTTAAGATTATACACTGGTTTTGATGCTTATAGTACTTGTGCCTTGGTTTGTTCTATCTAGAGTTCACAATATATTTCTGTTTTCACTATAGTCTATTAAATCTTTCTTAACGAGTTATATTCCTCCTGAATTATCAGGCTTACATTGTTTGTATACTAAATGGTTTTCTTTTTTTTTCTGATGTTCTCTGACATATTCTTATGATGTATAACATTTGATAATTGACACACATTGTTCTTTCCTTTCATTTCATTATAACCATAGTTATCCTTACAATTAATACTCTTTGTTATTTTTCTTCTCTACTCCTTCAAGTGATGGTGGTTTTCACTTATTCTGGATGATTTTATATACTATATACTATACTGTAATTACAATTTCATTTGACAATATACTAATATCTATTTCATAGACATTCTTGGGGTTTTCATGGTTTGTTTCACAAATATTAATTTTTCTTTCCTTACATTCCATAATAATGTCCTTCTTTTTATTTTACACACTTTGTTATACTGCCTCTCTACTCCTTCAAAGGTTAGTTGGGTGAACCTTTATTCTGGACGATTTTAACTTAACATTTGAGTTTTATGAGAGGTATACTATAATCATTTTATAAACATTATGTCATATAGAATATTCATCTGGATACATATTTTTCTCTAGGTATAGTACAGTAATTGCATTATCTTATTAAATCATTTGATCGACCTTATCTAATATTCTATCCCCTGGGGTAATAGGTCTGGTACATTTTCATCATTAACAAATGGTTTGGTTTACATCTTAAATCTACACACTTTTGTAACTTGGTAAGGTAGATTGACTAGTTATAGCTAATTGGTTACCTTCAATATTTTTGGTAATTTAACAACAAATGAGTTTGTTTATAGTAGTGGTTTTTTCCAATATAGATATTTTACTTTTTTATAACATAAACGTTTGGGTGAGGAATGTTGCTTCCTATTACATATTATCTCTCCTTAATATTCATCATTGCTTATTCGCCGATATTCATGGGGTTATTGGTGCTCTTCCACTCTATTGGGTCTATAATTGGTATTGTATTCTGGCGTCTTGGGATGTGCTGGGTCGGCTGCCATCTCCGGGTCTGAACTCTCTAGAGTTGCCTGCGCGGTTGTGCATTATTGTAAAGCCAGGCCTCTCACAGACTGGTACCCAATCTCCTTCGTCATCATTATTTGTGGTGTTTGGCGGCGGTCGGGTATCAGGTCTCCCTGGGTCAGACTGGTCATTGGCTTGTATAAAATTCACTTGTGGCCTGTAGTCGCTATTGCGGTCGTCACCCTCAATACTACTACTCCTCCATCGTCCTCCTCTCATGCTTCCTCTTTCTCCACTGTGGCTGTCTCTACGTGGGTATCGCCGCCTTCGATCGGGGTTGTAATTAGCATGTACGTAATTTGCCCGTCGATGTTGCGACGGTTGGTTATTCCCGCCTTGGTTTGGTGGTCGATTATTGTTGTTATTAAAATTGGGTCGCCGGTTATTGTTATTATTATTATTATTGTTATTCGGGTTATTTGGCCTATTATTTTGGTTGTTGTTATTGGCGTTATTATAATTTTGGTTTATCGGACCGTTGTTATTATTAAAATTATTTCGAGAACTTCGAGGGTAGTTATTATTATTATTATTCGCATTGCCGCCTGTGGTATTGAACTGGTCATTTCGTCGACGACTCCTCCGGTAATACCCCTCGTGTTCCTGATCTTCGAGCAGCGCTGACATAGCTGCTATGGTCTTAATCTGTCCCCACTGACGCGCTTTTGTGACACCCTCTTCAAAGTGATAGGACAATTTTGTGACAAGACATTCCTCCGGTATCTTTGTTTCTAGGTTCCTTGCAAGGCATACTTGACCTAAGAAATACGAAGTCATGATCCCTCCTCGGTTCGCATCATATCTTCCGTGGCATATATGGTCTCGTACGATATTCTGCGTCGCCTCGGACCAGTATTTTGCGCGGAATTGAGTTTTAAATTCATCATAGTTGTGAACCTCGTGGCGTGTTGCGGTCCACCAATTGTCGTAGATTTCTTTAAAGTATTCATCGATTAAATTTTTTATGTTATTCCATCTAGTTTCTCTAATCCGCGCCAAGTGTTCCTCCACACGTGCTAAAAATTCAATGGGATTACGACGATAGTTTCTAAAATTGATAGCGTCGCGGTTATCATTCGGTATTAAGTACTGACCTGGTATCGGACGGTTGCGGATAATCTCAATCTCCTCCCGTATTTGTACTATTTCTTGTTGTTTAAGTTCTTCGATCCTCTCTCGATTTGCGACCGTTAAATTCCTCACTGCATCCACAGAGATACTCATTTCTTCGCAGCGCTCACCTATGTCTAATCTTACTCGTTTGATTTCATCTTGGTTTGCCCTTTTTAAAGACTCTATCCTAGTTTCGGTCACCTCCTCCATGGTATTAAATCTCCCGTCGACCTCTTCTCTGGTTCGTTGCAAGTCCTGGTCGTGCTGTTCACACCTTTTATTTACTTCGACAATTTCCTCCCTTACAGTGGCAATCTCCTCGTCGATTCTGGTGTTTATTTTATCGCTGCCTTCTTCCATCCTCCTGCTAATTTCGATCAAGGTAGTGTTCAATTCTTCTCTAATGGCCTGGCTGTTATCGTCGATTTTATCGTTCAGCGCGTCCATAGACTTATGCGTATCGTCTATCCTTTTATTTAGGTCCTCCTTCAGCGATTCCACATTTTTACTAAGCGCTTCCAGGTTTCTATTTAAGTCCCGATGGTCCTCCCTTATTGACTCTATATTTCTATTCAATAGTTCAATATTTCTTTGGTTCTCTTCCCGGGATTTCCTACTATCTTCCTGTAATGCTTCCATATTTTTATTCATTGATCGACTGTCTTCCTGTAATGCTTCCATATTTTTATTCATTGATCGACTGTCTTCCTGTAATGCTTCCATATTTTTGTTCGAGTCATTCAGTTTTTTATGGGATTTCTTACCGTCTTCCTTTAATTCCATCATTATCTTCATCATCGCTTCCCATCTCATCTCTTCAGTCGGCTTGTTTGGTTGTGAGAGTTCTTCAGGCCGTCTGCGTTGGTTGTCTATTGTCACTTCTGTCTCTGGTTCTACGTGAGGTGTTTCGTCGGTACTAGTCTTGATATTGTTGATTGTAATAAATCCTATCTCGTCTGTGGGTTGTTCTTCGTATGTATCTACCTCCCGTTGCATCTCTCCTACTCTACTGTCCTTATATCTTGTATCATACTGATGGGTGTGCGGCATGTTAATTTTTTCGTGTCTACCGGGCTAATATAAAATATAAAAAATATATTTATTTAATATTTTTTAAGCCACACTAGTTGGTGCGCCAATTTGTAAGTAAACGATTTTTTGTATGTGTGTTGCTGTTTCGTGGTTAAATCTGCCACACGTTGGATTCGTCAATTTGTAACCAAACGATTATTAGTGGTTGTTTTTAAACTGATTATGTGTATTTGTTTACAGTAATTATATTATAGTAATAGTTAAATTCCGTTTAAAGCCACACGGGTTGTCTACTCTATTTGTAATAAAATGAAAACGTGTGTGTTTACAATTAACTTGAAGTAAAATAAATAAAGTGGTTGTTGTTTAAATTTAAACTCGTGGTTAAAATATTAAAATTCTCGTTAAAACGAAATTCACCTATGGGTGAAGTGTTCCTTGGAGATAACTCAATGTTGAGAATGGTTGTTTCTACTTGAAGGTGACCAATGTAGTAAAGTATTTTACCATACAACATTCAAGTTACTCACAGTGTTTACAATAGTTTAAATACTCTTGTTTGTAAAGAATTCCCTTGTATTAAACAAAAAATAATAAAGTTGATTATATTTAAATGTTAGATTATCTTAAATTAAAACATGAAGTATGGCAGTTGATTGCTTGATAGTAGATCTCGTCTGGTTGAAACTGGTTGTAGAGACTTCTTCTGATTACAGGTAGTCTGAGTAAGTCAAGTCCTGTAAAGTCTGGACAATATCATAAACAAACATATACTTTTACGTACCTGATTGCGTTTACTTGAAGCTCACTAAACTGTCAACTCAGCTTACATTCATCAACTCCCTTTAGTTGCAAGGTTATTTCACCTTGTTTATTAAATTAATGGGCGCCACACGGATTTATTCAGGGAAAATCCCGTGTAAAACCCGTTCAGAAAAATTAATAGATGAATTGAAAATTTAAAATAGTTGAGTACCACTTTTTGGCAATGCTATTCCAATATGTCAAACACAACAGAAGGTTGTTTAAGTTTATTAAAAGAAACTATTTAATTATTCAGAAAAAATAAAATAAATCAAATCAGGTGATGCTGTTAATAATGGGTTTATTTGCACCCTTATAGTGAATTCAAAAAATACACATAATGTAACATATAAAGTTGTACAATGAAAAGTTAATTATTATATGCCTCATACGGCTTGCTCAGAACATGAGTTATAAATCTGGTTAAGTCCAGATATTATTTATTATAATATAAAATTATTACAATTATTAATATTAGTATTATTGTTGTTATTATCGTTATTATTATCTCAGTTGTGAATTCTTTGAGACACGAAAGAAAACAATTATGCCTACACAGTATCCAATGATACAATTGATCAAAAAATTTGAAGTTACTTTGACCAAGTAATTAAAATAAAAAAAACGATCTATTGTAAGATCGTGCGTTTCATCAACGCTTGCTTTTTTAATGACAATATTATTCAATTGAGGACCCTTACAACTAACATATAGCTTACTTACTAATGACAAATTTGAATAATAAATCGAAACGTAGTGTAATCTTAAATACTGTTTTTGTGTTTTGCGTCAGTACAGGTTATGGTAGCAAAATACAAGTTATTGCGCTCAGATCAAGAATAATAATAATTGCACTTTTACCTTCGTGGTTTTAATTATTTTAATTAAAACCTTTTATCACTTAAGTAATCGGATTATAGAGATTACTTTCTTTCGGCACTAATTCGCACTAGAACAGAAATTCGATCCTCTTCTGATAAAAATGGATCGTGAATACTGACAATAAATTACTTTCTGTTCGTTATTCCCGCACAAAATTAAAATAAACTGCACTTGAACACTGTAGTTGATTGATGATGCACTTGAAGTAAAGTTTCTCGTTGTTAATTATTGGTTCCAGAGTACAAGGTAGCTGACGCTGTGTGTTATAAGAAAAACGTGACGGAGACGAGCGTACGTCTGTTCAGCTCGTTAGTTAGTAAAGGTCTCTTCTCAAAATTCGCCGGTCTGTCTTTTTATACCCACCTTTTGGATTGGGCGTAGGTAAAATTATCATTTTATAACTAATTTTCCTATTGGTCCAGACAGGTGAGACGAAGATGACGTATCACTTTTTGGCGGTTGGTAACGGTTTTTCTAACTGTCGAATGTTGAGATGATTGACAGGTCGCTTCTGCTGTCATTGTTATTATTATTGGTACTCAGATTCCTGATATACATTTATAAAATGATGCTAACCGTTGTCATACACTTAATACCGTCACGATTGAGTTGATATTATTATCAAATTAAAGATTGTTTTGTTTCCTTTAAATTGATATCACTCGATCTCGGATTATCTTCACCTTAACCGACATTGTTAGAAAATCAATGTTCGGGTACACTATTCTTACTGTCGTCTGCTCTTTATGAGTCGCCGATTTTACACTTTTTAGTTAACCTTTCTCGTATCCACATAACATTTTATTAAACAAATGTTTATGTGCGGACTCCATTAATACTGTACTGACGTTTTTTTCACTGAACTTTACTTTTACACCTTAATTCTATACATAGTAATAAATGATCCTACTGACTAATGACATTTTGTTTACTGTTAGTTAGTTTTGAGCTACTATTTACAAATAAAATCGTGGCTAAACCTATCGTTTTAATATCATTTTTCGTTATGTTAATGCATAACCATTGTTCTGGTGCATTTTATTTTGCACTGGTGATAATTATTGATAGTCATTTTATTGACTAATGTTTGGTCTAAGTTTGTTAAGTGTAGAATATCGCCTACACTGAAATTTGGCCTTTATAATGCCTATGGGTTCTCAATTCGGTAAATTACAGAGACATCTTATTGGTATAAGGTTCTCTTATGTAGTTAGCTCTCTTTTCTGACAGGTACATTTGATGCAGAAATACATCTTAGTTCCTACAATATAGCCATTGTTAACATTGGTTTTGGTATTCATTATCTACTGTTCATAGTCACATTTATTATCAGAAAAATGCTGATTTTGCTTTCACAGTATTTAACTGCTAATTCGTTTGTTTTTTGTTTATAAATGACATTCGGTTTACATTAACCATTTACTGAATTGACAGTTGAATTTAAATCTATTCTGTCCATTAGTTCGTTTTAGTCTCAGTCTAGTTGTAGTGTCAAACAGCTATTGGGTTATTGTTTCCCATGGCACTTCTGCTTTATTCTTCTCTCTTGGTTTCTTCTTTCTTGTTTATTTTGACTATTCTATACCTATTTACATGGTTATTCTGTTTTATGAAATCTAATAACATACACTTAGGTTAGGTGACATCTTGTGATGTTACAACGGTTATTAATATAAAAAGCCAGAGAAGGTCAGGGACATGAAAGTATAACACTTACAATTCAAAAAATGTCTTAAATTTAAACAATATAATGGTAGTTATTAATAATAAAAGTTTATATATAATTTTATTCGAACCAGAATGCAGTCCACAGTCGTGCCTTATAGCGGTGATGATATTGGGTCAAAATGGCCGCCTGACGCATGCGCGTTGATAGCTTCTAATGTTGACGAAGTACTTGTTGGAATTAATATGTCCTCTCTTCGGTTAAATGTTCTTCGCAATTGTATATGATCTTCTGGGGTATAGTTTATTGTCACTGGTGTATGAAGGAATAGTTCACTTGGTGTAAAAATGTTGTTAATTGGGTATATCTACTGGTGTTTATGTGTGTCAGTTAACCTCTAATTTTCACTTGGTATTTGGTGCGATTTCAGTATTATTTCATTTAATTAGTTACATGTGATTCCGTTTATTGGTGTTATGTAATTCACAGGTCAACTTCACCACTTCACAATAATTAAAATAGTTAAAAAATTTAATTTTATATAAAATGATTCCGAACTCTGTTATAACGTAACAGCCATTAAAGGTTGGTTCTGTCAAATATTCACATGAAGTGCTCTCTTCGAGGTATAATAATGAACTGTCTGGATTTCCTTCGTCTCATGAAAATCTTAGCCTATATAATATATCTCATACATTGTTTCAAATCATCTTAACTTCCGACACATTTTAAAACCGTACATTATGCTCATAAAGTAAATTCGTTATTAGTTAACTGTTTAAAATATTAAATACATATTCGTTTTCACCATGCTATTCTACTTATTTTGATAGTAATTAAGTTAGTATTACAAAGTTTTATCTGAAAATTATATTTCTTATAATTTTTTGGGAGGTAGGCCTAACATTATACTTCCTGTCTTCTAAGTAAATAATAGCCATTTTCCCTAATATAATTATTATTCTATTAAATCTGAAATTGATATAATTATCAATTCTCACTTATTTGATTGCAATTTAGTATATTAATAATGGTTTTTTAATACAATTCATTTGTATATGACTCCCCCTATGATAATGTCAGTGAATCTATTTCAGTTTTAACTGGTATTTTATTAGACCAATAAATAATTTTACTCATATAATGACCATATCTTTAGCAAGCCTTATTTACATAGTATTTAATATGTTGAGTTTATCTTGCCTAAATATTGTCATTTTAACTGGCTTATAAGACTATGTTTGTTAATTATTTGCAGTTTAAATTCATTATATTGCCTAGATTTGATGTGTGGCTATTTGCAAATGTTTTATTAATGTAGTTATTTTATATCCTTCTCTGACTTCTGATTCTTTTATATTTGATTAAAAATTAATTCTTTGACTGGTATAACAGTAATTATTGATTGTATAAATAACATATAACACCTCTCTATATCAAAACTGGTGTTCTGAATAACATTGTTTTGTATATCCCCTAATAACATAAATAAAAAATATTCTATAACATCGGAATGATATCTATTTTTAGATAGGGCATTCCTAAATTACAATGAACAATAAAATAACAAATTATAACACTAATAATTCTTATGAATAATCCTTACTTATCTAATTACTATATGTAATAGGAACCTAACATCCTAGTTACATATAATGGTTAACATCTTTTACCACTTCAACATTAACAGTTTGTTTTGTAATTCCCCATTTTACAAGATTTATGCCCCCTCTTTAAGTATAACCCTGGCTATCTAAGTTATATTCCATTCTATGGAATGTTCATACAGCTTTAGTAGCTTTTTATTAGTAATATTACTATTTCATTATCAAAGTAGACACTGTTCACAAAACTTAAAGTTTATTACTATGTACTGTAACTCATGCACCTTTTTAAAGTTTATTAGTTATAATTTGATCACTTACACTTGTCTATGGTGAATTATCAATATATTTACTAGTCTTTTTCTAGTTTTTAACATGAAATATTCAACCATGGGGGGAACTGTGAAGATTTGTTTATACAAACTAAACAATAACTTTTTGAATGCACTAATATTTAATACTACGAACACTTTTAGTTTTTTGTCAGTTTTACAGTGATATGGTTTTTTGGGGTGTTATACTTTCTCTTTGGACATTCATTGATTTTGGGGTTTTTTGGGGTTCCTTCCCTATGGGGTTTTTGTTTTATATGGGTCGTCTCACTTCTTTCTTTTTTCTTCTTTAGATTTGGTTATTCTTCCTTCTTCTTTCTTCAGTAGTTTTAGTTTTGACTATTCTTCCTTCTTCTCTCTTCAGTAGATTTGGTTACTCTTCTTTCTTCTTTCTTCAGTAAATTTGGTTATTCTTCTTTCTTCTTTCTTCAGTAAATTTGGTTATTCTTCTTTCTTCTTTCTTCAGTAGTTTTAATTGTTCTTCTTTCTTCCAAAGTTTTGGCTTTGATTATTCTTCTTTCTTCTTTCTTCAATAATTTTAGTTATTCTTCTTTCTTCTCTAGTTTTAATTAGTCTTCTTTCTTCTGTAGTGTTAATTAGTCTTCTTTCTTCTTTCTTCAGTAGCTTTAGTTTTGATTATTCTTCCTTCTTCTCTCTTCAGTAGATTTGGTTATTCTTCCTTCTTCTTTCTTCTTTAGTTTTGGATTATTCTTCTTTCTTCTTTCTTCAGTAGTAGTAGTTTTGGTTTATTCTTCTTTCTTCTGTGATTTTAATTCTTCCTTCTTCTGTAGTTTTTCACTGTGTATGCCTTTGTTTCTTCTGGTCTGGTTTCCTTGTCGGGGTATATTAATTGCCTGCTTCTATCTTACCTGGGTAATTTTGTTATTAACATCTTTAGTCTTCTGGGTTTTCAAATTTGTATTATATTATATTATTTGCAGAAATTTTCTTTATTTAACCTTTATTGTGAATATATTATTAAATAGTGCATTTTAATCGATTCTCATCTGGATATTCCATATATTAGAGCTTTATTAATGATCATTGAGTAATGTATTTGTGTGGATTATCTGTCACGCTACAGATTGCTCTCTTCCAGAAGTGATTAGTTCAGATCATACTTAGTTTGTCTGAAGTAATTGCTTATGACATTATATTATAAATTATATTTCTTTACTTCCTTCACATTTCTAAAAATTTTTTCTTCTATATTTTTGAGCTTATCTATATTTCATTATTAACTGGATTCTTACTGATAGTAATAGTCATCTGAGGTTCGTTATTTTTTTTATTTTTTCATTTTCTTCTTAACTTGTTTCTTTATCCTTGGGATATTTATTCCCTAACATTCCCTAATATGTTAGCTGGGGCAGTGTCCAGAGGGGCTCTGTAGGCTTCACACTCTGCTGGCCATACTACGTCATTTATTGATTACAGAGGTAAATCATCTCTGATCAATACATAATAATACTGCTGGACTTATCTCAGACAGTTATTAATAAAATTTATATAAGAATAGTCCACCTTATGACTATAAAAAAAATTAAATATCTTTGGATATTTCACTTCGTATACGAACAGATCTATTAATATTTCTATCTTAGTCAATTTCTATCTCAGTTATTTTTCTCAATGGTTAGCTCTGCTGGCCTTTTATTTCTCCTTGTGGTTGGAAGCTGGTATAATATAATTATCACTCATTATTCAGTGTGAAGTTTTTAATTCTCTGTCATTTTTTGACTGTCATCACAATCTCTTTCTGGTCATTGGTAGCATATATATTGTATTATATTTTTGTTCCTTTCTTAATTCTTGTGAATCGTTCCACTAGCATTATGTTTTTTCAATTACTCTTTTAATTGTCTTTCTTACAACTGACATTTATTATATGATCATCTTTTTCTTATGGATTTATTTATATATAGTTTTTCCTTTCTTTTTCAAAATTTTATTCTGCTCTTGCTTTTTATACAAATGCACTCCTTAATTATTAATTCCATATGTTTAATATCTCTGTTTATTTGACATAAAATTCTCATTAATTTTACTTCACAATAAGTTTATTCATTTAAATTGTATCAGTGGTTTGTATTGCCATTTCTTTATTCTTGAAAGTTTTCCAGAATTGGTCCCATATATAATTGTTTGTAATGTGTTATCCAAATTCTTTTTCTTCTTGTTCATTTCTAAAAGTTGTTTTTAAGATAAGGAAGTAAGTTGTTCTTACTTGGGTTCTGAATTTTTAAAATTTAATTCAAAATTCATTTTCTTCTTTATTCCTAAATGGTTTCCTAAATAATGGGTAGTAAGTTGTTCTTACTTCTTTTTTGAATTTAGATATTTAATTCAAAATTCATTTTCTTTTGTCCATAAATTGTTTCCAAAATGGTAGGTAGTAAGTTGTTCTTACTTCTTTTTTGAATTTAGATATTTATTATTATTATTATTTCTTCCATACATTCAATTACTCATAATATTTTTTCATAAATATGGTTAACATATCATATTATTACCCTAAATATGGTATTAGCTCTCTTCCATTTTCTTTATTTCAAATGTACTTCTTATAATTGTTTTTTCTTTTATATACCCAGGTTGAAGATTTTTATTTGGTTGGACAGTTGCTCATAATTTCTTTTTCTTTGACATATGTTTTTGGCCGTCGTCGGTTATCATAACATCCGTCCCTTTTGTATAGGTGTGTAGTCTTTGGTTTAACCGTGGTCTGTCACTTTAGTTGCTCTCATTGTCCGGATGACCATAGTCTTCATCATCGTTCCGGTACTAGTGACATCTCTGGCCTTTGTCTTGTATTTCATTTTTCCAGCTGCTATTCCTTTGTTGGCTGCTAAGCTTATTCGGCTCCCTCTATCACAGTGTTTTACACACCAGTACGTCTCTGGTCCATCAATGATCAATGATACCATTGACAATCTACCATATATCTCCATCCCTGTTGTATTCCATTTACCTCTGATCACTTCCCAGTGGTAAACTACTGTCTGCTGGTAAACCATCTCTGAGATTACCATCAATCTATTTCCATAATTTCTGGAACTCACGATTTCTTCATTGTTGGTAATAGGGATATTATCATTATCAAATAAACCATGGTTCATCATTTCCATTTCTTCCTTTGTTTTCATTAATTTCTTTGGATGCCTTCTTTTCATTCCCTTTTGTTTCACTTCCATATCCTTAGTATTTTCTTTTTTCCCGTTCGTTTTCTTTTCAGGTAACACTATCACTGGCTCCATTGTTTTATTGTTTGGTATTTCCTTTCGTTCTGGTTTGCTGTTGTCCAGTGTCTTATCCAATTCTTCATCCAAGGATGTGATGTTTTTATCTACTTCACTCAAACATTCCTTCAAGATTTGTTTGTATTCTTTTCTATCCCTTCTTTCCTCTTCCCTGTCTTCTTTCATTTCCTTATGCCATCGTCGGTTATCCTCCCTTATTTCTTCTCTTAACCGTTGGTTGTCCTTCTTCAACTCTTCTTTTGTTGCTTGGTTGTCCTTCTTCAATTCTTCCTTTGTTGCTTCTATGCTCTTATTTATATCACTCAAATTTTCCTTAGTGGACTGGTTATCATTCTTCAAATCTTCTAATTTTTTATTATTTTCTTCTGTAGTAGAATCCATTTTCTTGCTTAATTCTTCCTTGGTTTCTCCTATGTCCTTTTTCAATTCTTTGCTGTTTTCTTCCATGTCCTTTTTCAAATCTTCTCTCAAAGACTGCTTATCGTCATCCATTTTCTTACTCATTTGCATGAACAATTCCATTATCTTCTCTTCCATTGTTTTACTTTTCTCCTTCTCTTTCTCTGAGACATTGACATCCCCTGTATGCGTGTGTACTTCGGGTTGTTTTTCTGGTGGTGCTGGTTGTTTATCTTCCACCCGTTCTAATATCTTTTCCACGTCCTCCACTGGGGTCGCCTCCTTATCATCCATATCAAGTTCTTTCTCGGCCTCCGCCGCTCTCTTCTTTGATGTGGCACGACGCAGCATCTTCCCTGATTCCCTGGCTGGCTAACCGCTGCCAAGCTGAATTAGGAATTGGGCAAGTAATTACAGCCTTTCAACCCCTAATTACAGCCCTTTAGTTGGATGCCAAATTTGTAATAAAACACGAAATTACAAATAAAAAAATAAATAAATGTGTGTAGTAACGTAGCTAATGTCTTCTAGTCTTCGTTATGCTCTCACTGTTGGTCTTCACTTTTGTAATAAAACCATAATATAATTGTAATTGTAGTAGTGTTCTGGTATAATATTACCCAGAATAATTTTTATGGTGTGTATGTGTAGTAGTGACGTTCCGCTCTGGGAAACGTCGATTTGGTAATGTTCCTGGTCTTTGTTGTTATCAAATAAACTCGGTGTATATTGCTGTGGTAGCAATTTGAAATAAAATATAAATTTAAAATTTATATTTATAAAAAAAAAATAAATTTTGAAAAAATGTTTTCGGTGTATTTATGTTCTTAAAATTTAGGAATAAATCGAGGTTGTTGATTGTAATTATAATTATGATGGTATGGTGTTCATTCTGTTAATAAATTTCCGTTCGGTATATTTGTTAATAAGATAATCCAGTTAACTCCAAGTTTAGATGAAAACGGTTCTCTTCTTCTTATTCTTGAAGGGTGGTCGGTTCACCTATACTGCCTTTAAAGGCTATCTAGTTCCTTGGATAATTAACTGTTATGTCCTTTTATAATAAAAAACCAACTCCAATTTACCAAAAAACAAACAAAACGTTTATTAAACATAAATAGTAAAGTTGGTTGATTAATTAATCGAGGTTACAATGCCGTATCGACTCGCTCAGGGCCGGTCGATATCAGAAGTTTATATTCATATTATAAAAGTAGGTTCTTTGAACGGTTATTAATATAAAAAGACAGAGAAGGTCAGGGACATGAAAGTATAACACTTACAATTCAAAAAATGTCTTAAATTTAAACAATATAATGGTAGTTATTAATAATAAAAGTTTATATATAATTTTATTCGAACCAGAATGCAGTCCACAGTCGTGCCTTATAGCGGTGATGATATTGGGTCAAAATGGCCGCCTGACGCATGCGCGTTGATAGCTTCTAATGTTGACGAAGTACTTGTTGGAATTAATATGTCCTCTCTTCGGTTAAATGTTCTTCGCAATTGTATATGATCTTCTGGGGTATAGTTTATTGTCACTGGTGTATGAAGGAATAGTTCACTTGGTGTAAAAATGTTGTTAATTGGGTATATCTACTGGTGTTTATGTGTGTCAGTTAACCTCTAATTTTCACTTGGTATTTGGTGCGATTTCAGTGTTATTTCATTTAATTAGTTACATGTGATTCCGTTTATTGGTGTTATGTAGTTCACAGGTCAACTTCACCACTTCACAATAATTAAAATAGTTAAAAAATTTAATTTTATATAAAATGATTCCGAACTCTGTTATAACGTAACAGCCATTAAAGGTTGGTTCTGTCAAATATTCACATGAAGTGCTCTCTTCGAGGTATAATAATGAACTGTCTGGATTTCCTTCGTCTCATGAAAATCTTAGCCTATATAATATATCTCATACATTGTTTCAAATCATCTTAACTTCCGACACATTTTAAAACCATACATTATGCTCATAAAGTAAATTCGTTATTAGTTAACTGTTTGAAATATTAAATACATATTCGTTTTCACCATGCTATTCTACTTATTTTGATAGTAATTAAGTTAGTATTACAAAGTTTTATCTGAAAATTATATTTCTTATAATTTTTTGGGAGGTAGGCCTAACATTATACTTCCTGTCTTCTAAGTAAATAATAGCCATTTTCCCTAATATAATTATTATTCTATTAAATCTGAAATTGATATAATTATCAATTCTCACTTATTTGATTGCAATTTAGTATATTAATAATGGTTTTTTAATACAATTCATTTGTATATGACTCCCCCTATGATAATGTCAGTGAATCTATTTCAGGTTTAACTGGTATTTTATTAGACCAATAAATAATTTTACTCATATAATGACCATATCTTTAGCAAGCCTTATTTACATAGTATTTAATATGTTGAGTTTATCTTGCCTAAATATTGTCATTTTAACTGGCTTATAAGACTATGTTTGTTAATTATTTGCAGTTTAAATTCATTATATTGCCTAGATTTGATGTGTGGCTATTTGCAAATGTTTTATTAATGTAGTTATTTTATATCCTTCTCTGACTTCTGATTCTTTTATATTTGATTAAAAATTAATTCTTTGACTGGTATAACAGTAATTATTGATTGTATAAATAACATATAACACCTCTCTATATCAAAACTGGTGTTCTGAATAACATTGTTTTGTATATCCCCTAATAACATAAATAAAAAATATTCTATAACATCGGAATGATATCTATTTTTAGATAGGGCATTCCTAAATTACAATGAACAATAAAATAACAAATTATAACACTAATAATTCTTATGAATAATCCTTACTTATCTAATTACTATATGTAATAGGAACCTAACATCCTAGTTACATATAATGGTTAACATCTTTTACCACTTCAACATTAACAGTTTGTTTTGTAATTCCCCATTTTACAAGATTTATGCCCCCTCTTTAAGTATAACCCTGGCTATCTAAGTTATATTCCATTCTATGGAATGTTCATACAGCTTTAGTAGCTTTTTATTAGTAATATTACTATTTCATTATCAAAGTAGACACTGTTCACAAAACTTAAAGTTTATTACTATGTACTGTAACTCATGCACCTTTTTAAAGTTTATTAGTTATAATTTGATCACTTACACTTGTCTATGGTGAATTATCAATATATTTACTAGTCTTTTTCTAGTTTTTAACATGAAATATTCAACCATGGGGGGAACTGTGAAGATTTGTTTATACAAACTAAACAATAACTTTTTGAATGCACTAATATTTAATACTACGAACACTTTTAGTTTTTTGTCAGTTTTACAGTGATATGGTTTTTTGGGGTGTTATACTTTCTCTTTGGACATTCATTGATTTTGGGGTTTTTTGGGGTTCCTTCCCTATGGGGTTTTTGTTTTATATGGGTCGTCTCACTTCTTTCTTTTTTCTTCTTTAGATTTGGTTATTCTTCCTTCTTCTTTCTTCAGTAGTTTTAGTTTTGACTATTCTTCCTTCTTCTCTCTTCAGTAGATTTGGTTACTCTTCTTTCTTCTTTCTTCAGTAAATTTGGTTATTCTTCTTTCTTCTTTCTTCAGTAAATTTGGTTATTCTTCTTTCTTCTTTCTTCAGTAGTTTTAATTGTTCTTCTTTCTTCCAAAGTTTTGGCTTTGATTATTCTTCTTTCTTCTTTCTTCAATAATTTTAGTTATTCTTCTTTCTTCTCTAGTTTTAATTAGTCTTCTTTCTTCTGTAGTGTTAATTAGTCTTCTTTCTTCTTTCTTCAGTAGCTTTAGTTTTGATTATTCTTCCTTCTTCTCTCTTCAGTAGATTTGGTTATTCTTCCTTCTTCTTTCTTCTTTAGTTTTGGATTATTCTTCTTTCTTCTTTCTTCAGTAGTAGTAGTTTTGGTTTATTCTTCTTTCTTCTGTGATTTTAATTCTTCTTCCTTCTTCTGTAGTTTTTCACTGTGTATGCCTTTGTTTCTTCTGGTCTGGTTTCCTTGTCGGGGTATATTAATTGCCTGCTTCTATCTTACCTGGGTAATTTTGTTATTAACATCTTTAGTCTTCTGGGTTTTCAAATTTGTATTATATTATATTATTTGCAGAAATTTTCTTTATTTAACCTTTATTGTGAATATATTATTAAATAGTGCATTTTAATCGATTCTCATCTGGATATTCCATATATTAGAGCTTTATTAATGATCATTGAGTAATGTATTTGTGTGGATTATCTGTCACGCTACAATATGTATATACATAATTTAAAATCTATTCCATTCTTCAACGAAAATGTCACGTTAAAGTATGTGGAAGACTAACTTTATTGTTGAACAGTGTGTAATTTGTTACAAGCTACCAGAACCAATATAGGCTATTAATTATCTCTACTAAATTTAAAAAAAATGTGATTGTAATATGTACTCTGAAATACGTAATTTCATTCTTCTTTATTTGAAATTAAAGAAGAAGCATAAAAATTTCATAGGCTGAAAAGCATGTATCAGATTTCAAGAAAAGCATGATATATCGCAAATTGTGCTGTAACATGCTTAATTTTTCTATGTGTCGTTCAATAACTGTGCAGACATGCTTATGTGAAGCCTATAAAGGATTTGATTGTCAAATTAATTAGAGTCGAAAAATAGGATTATATAGGAGTATAAAAATATGAAAGCTACCCTCTTAGGTGTAAGTAGTATGAGCCACCATTGGTTATTATTGATGGGGGAGGGGGTTATGATCCTGACAGTTATAGCCTACTTGTAATGTCAAAAGCATTACATTGTGGGTGCTAACAAACTGCCTCATGCCTCCCCCAGAAACCACCTTGGCTATGCCACCTGCATTACCTACTGTACAAATCACACAATGTTGCCAGTTCTAATTATATTATATAAAATATAATACGCTAACATTATGTACACTCTAATTAAACATAACATATTTAAAGTTATCATACACTCATATTCTGGCTAGAATTTCGTTTATTATTTAATTTTGAATTTTCAATAATTTCAAATACTAAAACTGAAGGAGAAAACGTAAAATTAAAAGTATTCTGGAATTACGTGAATCCTAATCTTAAGTTTTTTAATTTGTACTTTTAATTTCATATACAGGGTCCGCCAGTGAAGTGGGAAATTTTAAAGTCCAATAGTTCATTTTCTGCTCACGAGAGGGCGTGGGAGGCTTTCGATTGTTGTTTTACATTTAATGCCATTTGTTATTATATGTTTTAAAACATGGAGCAGTAGTCCGGTGCACAGCGTGCTTTCTGCGTAAAATCGTTTTATAAGAATGGTGACTGTGACTTCTGTACAACGATTGTTTCGTAATCATTTCAATATTCCACGACATGGAAGAGTGCCGTCCGCTCATGCAATTATGTCATGGGTGAAAAAGTTTGAAGAAACTGGTTCCACATTAAACTTAAAGCATAAAGGAGCAACAAGGTCTGTAAGAACAGAGGAAAACATTGAAAGAGTTCGAGTAGCATTGATGCGTAGTCCACAACGTTCTGCAATGAAACATGCATCCGCACTAAACATTAGTGACACATCGTTACGATGATTTTGCATAAAGACTTATCTTTTCATCCTTACAAAATTCAAGTAATCCAGGAGTTGAAAGATGGCGATATGCTGGCTCGCAGGATTTTCAGCGAAGAAATATTGCGACGTGTAAATGATGATGAAAACTTTATTCACCGCATGTTTATGTCAGATGAAGCACATTTTCATTTGAATGGATATGTAAACAAACAAAATAGTCGATATTGGAATGATGAAAACCCAGGTGAGTTGCATGAAAAGTCATTACATAGTCCGAAAGTTACGGTGTGGTGTGCAGTTTCATCATCTGGCATTATTGGGCCATATTTTTTCCAAGACGATAGAGGGAACACCACAACTGTCAATGCAGACCGCTACACACACACGGTCAGAACATTTTTGATGCAACAGCTTACTAGGTTTCTGGAAATTAATTTTTTCCAGCAGGATGGGGCCACAAGTCATACTGCTCGTGTGTCCATGGCTGCTTTAAGAGAACTCTTCCCGGACGGACTCATATCCAGATATGGCGACATCTCGTGGCCTGCAAGATTCCCAGATTTGTCCACATGCGACTTTTTTCTTTGGGGATTTGTGAAGAGCAGGGTGTACATTGATAGACCGCACACCATACCGGAATTAAAAACGAATATCAGACAAGAAATTGCACGGATTCAACCTGACCTGCTTCGTCGAGTGATGGAAAATTTTCGGTCAAGATTAGAAGAATGTTTACACAGAAATGGGTCTCACTTGAGCGGCGTTATTTTCAAAAAGTAAAATAATTGCATACTTTACTCAACTCAAATCTGTAAAAAAAAATTCTGATAATAAATGTTTCATGAAAAAATTGGGTACTTTTAATATTCCCGCTTCACTGGCTATATATTCACTGTATATATTAAACTTCCACTATGAAGACTTACTTTTTGGTTTTGTTACCCAGACGTTTTGACGTGGTATTTGTCTTCTTCAGTTGGATTTAAATACTGAATTTCTGTACAGTAACGGTTATGGGATGTAGGTGTGTGTGGTAGGGGTTGCTGGTGGGAGGGAATTGGCACTGGGATTCGAATTTTGTGTTGGAATCAGTGTATCGAAAAGTATGTGTGATCTATAATATAATTGTTCATTTAATATGTTGTTTGGTTGTAGTGTGTGATATCTGTATATTTCAAATTGTTCTGCTGTGTTTAGTTTTCTACTTTTAGGTAAGTAGTGTAGTATTTCCATGTTGTGCTCTATGTTTGTGTAACTGTGGTTTTCGTTTTGTAAATGTGTGGAAAATGTGGAATGTATGTAGTTTGTGGTGAGGGCTTTTAAATTTTCAGAATATCTAGAGGAAAAAGATCTTCCCGTCTGGCCGATGTAGAACTGGTGACAGTCATTGCAGTTTAATTTATAAACCCCTGTTTTGCTGTATGTGTCTGTGTCTTTGTTAGTATTATTTATGTGTTTCATGATGGTGTTGTTAGTTCTGTAGGCTACTTTATAATTGTGTTTCCTAAATGTGTTAGCAATTTTGTGTGTGTTGGAATTGTAGTATGTGAGTGTGATGTATTTACTGGGTTGTGTGCTGTTGGTTTTATGTGTTTTACTTTTTGTGTTTAGGATGCGTTTGTGTAGTTTGTTTATTAAATCGGGATTGTATCCATTTAATTATATTGTATCCAACAATATAAATGTTGTACAGTTACGCATTATACCAGTGGTTCCCAAACTTTTCAGTCTGCGGACCCCCCCCCCAAAAAAAAAAAGAAAAAAAAATTCATGGACCCCGTCTGAGTTATAAAATAAAACAAACAGTAATGGTGATACAAACTCTTATATTTTGATTAAAATGTATTAGAATAAAAATTCTCGTAACTTGCAAAATGATAATGTTAATGATATCAAACATAGTTTAATGTGAAGAATGAAGCTGCTTTTGAACAATTAGCTCTGCAATATTGGGTTTAATGTCTGATAATTACAATATTAAGTCACTCTCGGCATTAATTTTATTTCTTAACTTTGACTTCAAGTATGTGAGCTGGAAGAATGTGGTTTCACACAAATAAGTAGACGGAAACACTTTGAAGCTGTTTTGCAAGTTCAGGATTGTCATTACATATACCAGAAGTCAGCTAGCTGTAATTGCAAAAACTGTAATTTTAATGAACTGTCAGTTGAAAGTTCTGCTAATCAGCAAACTGAAGTTCAGTTGATCTTCTTCTTGTAATGTAAGAGAGAGAGGTTAGTTGACAGCCAATCAGCAAATATATTCCTTATCCACATGTCACTATCATCTATCACTGGGAAATATTCTCTTAGTGCAGTTGCTCCAAATGAGACTTAATAATGTTGAGGATCTCCTTTGGAATATTTTCTCCTGACATCTGGATGAAATTTGCCATGAAAGGAAATTGTTCAAAGATTTCAGAGTCTAATCTCTGAGTCCACAGCTTTTACTTTTTTTTATTACCCCCTCGGTTTTATCTCGGACCTGAAAAATAGTGATGCTAGATCCCTGTAAAGTGAGACCATTCAGATGACTGAAGATATCAGCAAGATATCTCCAAGCTTCAAAATCCAGTTAAAGTCATGGAGCCTGTCTGTAAGGTCGAAGTTGGAATCAAATAAAAAGAGCATTACTTCATGCTTCAGTTAAAATAATCCGTTCAAAACCCTTCCATGCGAAAGCCATCATACTTCACAGTGGTTAAACAATTGCTTGTGGGTACTCCACATTTCTTCACATATTATACCAAATAATCAAGAATTCAAAGGGTGCGATTTAATATACGAGGTGCTCCAACTCATAATTCAAAAACTGAACTACCTCATCAAGGCAACTCTTCAGTTCTGGTGGCATCTTCTTTGTTTCTAATGCTTCTCTGTGGATACAACAATAAACCCACTCAACAAGTGGTGCTACAGTTTTTATCATTGTAATCAGTCCACTATTTCTTTCACACAACAATTTTGCTCCATTACTGCTAATACCCAAACATTTATTCCAAGTAATACCATTGTCGTTAACTTATTCACAATCGTAAATAATTCTGCTGAAGTTGTATATGATGGTATGATGTTTACAACAACAAAAAATCCGCATGTAATTTATTCTCATAATCATAGCAGATGAAAGAAATATGGGTGATTAACAATCTCAGTACTTTAATCTAACTGGATAGCAAATAATGTACAATTTTTAGTTCTGTTTATCAATGTCTCCCTAAAATTTTGTGCCATTTTGTCTATCCTTCTTCTTACTGTATTGTTTGACAATGAAATTGAATTCAAAGACTTACTAGCTTTCTCGACCAGAACTGCCAAGGCCGTCAGTGTAGCAGCAGGTTTTATTATTTCCTCGCCAATGGTATGATATTATTTCCTCACCTTCCTTTTTCAGCTATGAGTAGAGACACTTAACATGAAGCACAAACAATGTTTTAATTGTAGCAACCATGTACTGTACACATAGTTTTTTTTTTTGTTACACAACACATCAGCTTTTGCTTTAAAAAAAATTGACGGATTTTTTAAAATATCTGGGTGTTTTGTGTGCATAATCGAGAGAGTTTTGCTGGTTTCACGCTTTCATTTGATAAAACTTGGTACCAAATAACACACTGTGACCACAACACTTCTCCCTTTTAAATGGAAATAAACCTGAGGTTTATGTACATATCAGAATATTATGAACGTTTTTATGTCACCTCTGTCTCTACTTGCAACACTTTCTGTATTTAAAGAACTTACGTTGTGACACTACTAATACTTTCAATCTCTGTAGAATCTAAGTTTCTGACATCACTAGCACCTGCAGGAATGTTCCGAAATGTACATTTGAGGAAATAACAAAAAGTAAGTTTTTTCACAAGTGAAAGTGCATTAAATATTAATTGTTAATTGTTTTAAGATTCTAAAATTTAGAGTTTAGATTATAAGAAGTCGGAAAATTATGGTATATTCTATTTTTTCTTACAAGTTCCACGGACTCACTGAAACATTGTCGTGGACCTCACTTTGGGAACCACTGCATTAGACTATTAGCTTTGAGAAAATAAAATTATAATTTAGATTCTTCTTGTGAAATTATTTAAAAAAATAAAAAATATTTATTAGTTAGACATAGTGCCCTGCACCTCTAAGTGTTTTTTAATGGTGGAGGTAGAGGACTTTAAGAGAAAAGGGATTATGTATCAGTAGATATTACTAAACTGATAAAAACAATCTTACAGTACTGGTACATGGTAAATTTTATATTCAGAATATTAGGGTGAGTTTAATATACAGAGGTTTCACTTGGATAGTCAGTTGTGTTGGTTGAAGTTTATATAAAAGTCATAGCAAATAGTTGGCAAAATTGGTAATAACAGTATATGTTTAAGTCTGAATAGAACTAGGAGTCTTTTTAACTGGATCTCTGGTATCCAAGGTGTCTCTTAACCAACCTGCTGGTTTGTGTAAATAGCAATTGTTAGAAACAGAAACAAAAACAGGTAAGACTTTCCTTCAATATTCCACAAACATATTTGTAAACATAACTGTACATAACCATTAAGCCTACTGGCATGGGCGTATCCAGCTCAAAACGGAAGAGGGGGCAGTTTTCGAAAATCAACCTCTTTGATGGCGGGGGGGAGGGTCCATAGTGCCATACTATATAATAAACAATACATAATAAACAGTAACATAAGGAAGAATAACATTTATAAAAAAAGGTTTTTAAACAATAGTTTTTAAGGATTAGTTACAAATTTTCTAACTACAGCTCCTTGTTCCTTTTTTGCGAAAACTCGTTGACGATGAATGCTTAGCATGGCTAAGCATTTAACTTATTTTTACCAATACTTATTCTTAACCATGTTTTAATAAACAATAATAAAAGGAAGAACACCATTTATTAAAAGAAATTAATTCTTGAACAATAGCTTGCGAGGATTAGTTGCAAATTTTCGAATTACTGCTTCCATTAATCGCTCCTTGTTTACTAAAACCCATTCATGTTGAATGCTTAGCATGGCTAATCCATTTAATCTATTTTCACCAATAGTACTTCTTAGCCATGTTTTAATTCGGCGAAGAGAACTGAATGAACGCTCTATAGTGCTTGTTGTGCAGGGCTGTGAGAGCAATATCAGTAGCGCCTTTCTAATGGGCGGGAAAAAAATTCGCACTTTTTTAAAACTTCAATGATGTCTGGTGCTTCTTGTACCTCATTCCACATTTTAAACCACAATTCCCTTTCCCCGTTGATGCCTTCCAAATTGTAAAATGTTGCACAAAATGAAGTACTTTCTTTCCATTCCTCCAATGAAGCATCTCTCATGTTACTCAGATGGAAATGTGTCAATGAAAATGCAGACGATTTGTCTGAAGAAAATCTAACTTCTAAATATGATATGATGGAATCCAAGTAAGGAATTATTAGAGACCTTCTCCAAAATTCGGATAGATTTTCGGCAGGAGGATTACTTCTATGCTTTTGTCGGCTAGAAACGCGAGTGGCGGTTATATTAATATTCAAATGCTTTGCGATGTCATATGCTTCTTTCAAAACGTCATCTGTGATGCTCTCTGCATCTTTCCGATGATCTCTTAGCATGTCGAGAATAGTTTGAATGTGCTGGTTGGTTTTGACTATGTCAAGTGTCTTCAATTGAAGTGTATTTGCTATGGGTTGCAGTATAGCGGAATACTTCGCAATTAATGCTACTGAGACATTAAATGAATATCTGCATGCCGATGCATGCATTTGATATGCTTTATTTCTGGTTGCTACATTTCCCTCTTCAGCTAATGTCTCTAATGCTTCAACAATATTGACGAAGTTATCCTTAAAAACATGAATGCTCTTGTACTTTTCTGACCATCTAGTCTCACACAATTTAGGAATGTTTGCAATAAGCTTGCATCGTAAAACGGACTCACGAAAAAATGTGATTATCTCCTTGATAGTTCCAACGCAGTTTCGAATTTCTGGGATAAGGTTTAAGTCGTTGACGACCAGGGTTAGCTTGTGCGAGGAGCAATGGAAGTATAAGGCTTTTTTGTACTTTTGCCTCAAGATTGCCTGCACACCCCCTTCTTTGCCAGACATGGTGGAACATCCGTCGAAACCTAATCCCACACACTTATCAGGGTCTAGATTTAAGTTTGTAACTAAATCATCAATAGCTTTGGCAATACTTCTGGCATCAAGTCCTTCAAGCTCTACAAAGCCTAAAAATTCCTCTTTGATTTCGTTGGCCTTTTCATAAAAGAAATGTAATCCAATAGACAGCTGCTCTTTTCCAGAAATATCTGCAGTTTCATCAGCTAGAATGCTGTAAGCGCAAGCTTCTTTAACCCTTGTGATGATTTGTTCCCTGATTATAGCACCACAGAGATCAATTATTTCATTTTGGATGATAGGTGATCGGTATGACGCGTTTTTTGGTCCATGCTCAAAATGGTGTTTTAATTGTGAATCACCTGCTTCGATGCGTAAGCGGCATAAGTCTACAAGTATGCCTTCATCCAGATTTTTGCCTCTGAGAGGTAAATCATGTGTGCCGGAAAAAATGACACAGGAAACAATTGAGGATAGTACTTTGTTTGTTTTCTTCCACTAATTTTTGTGAATACTGGTGAATTAGGATGTCCACTGGAATGGTCTCCATGAATGATTTTGCAGATTCCATTGCAGCCTGGTGTCCTTTGCTCTGTACATGTGCTTTGCAATGTTCGTGCACGCCCTTATACTTAGTGAAGGGTCTGATTATGAAAGAACCCCAACCGCCTCTCATCATGCTGGCTGACTGCGGAAACAACACACAATATTTACAGAAAGCACCTTTCAGTCGCTTTGAGTAAGTTAACCATGGTGAATATGTTTCCAGCCATTGGTGATTGAATTTCCTCTTGAGATGTTTGGCATCTGCCGCAAAATCGTAATTCTTCGAAGGTACCCATCCATTTTCCAGAAGATGTTTTTTCTTATCAATATAAGAAGCAGAGGGTGGTTTTACTTCCTTGTCCTCATCGCTGCTGCTACTGGTACTTTTCTTTCATTTTAAATTCACTGAAAAAAATATATTATTTTTTACCAAACGTTTGTATGGTCGCGGCATAAGACCAAGGTATAGTGAGTATACCATTCCATCCCTTCCTATACAGTATTTAAAGCGCGGTTAAAGTTCATGTGTGGAATCAGGCGTAACTAGAGTTGATAGATAAGGGAAAGGTAGTTAAGTCTACCAAGGTACTTTGGGAGTGGGTGGGTAGCTATACCTTTGGCAATTTTTCCCATCATATTATTAGCACTGTCTTGTAAATTTTCATATAGAATAATTTAACAATTACTGTACCTTTGGCAACTTTTGCTATCACATTATCAATTTTTAAAAATTACTATACCTTTGGCAATTTTCCCATCATATTATCAATTTTTTAATAATTCTATACGAAAATATACAAGACAGTATAGTATAATTTAACTTTCAGTTGACCTTTTGATCCCCGCCCACTGTTAACATTGTTTTCGATTTCACATTTAGGGCATTAATGGTGGGCGAGGATCAAAAGATCAACTGAAGCTCTGAAGAAATGGTTCGGTCATAAACCGAGCACCGAGCACTCGTTGGCTTGTCTTCATGCTCCCGGTATATCATGATGGTGACGAGACCATGAAACTTAAATTATACTATACAGCCATTCCACGCCAAAGTGAGCCTAAAAGCTAAATTCGAAAGAAAACAACCTAATTATAACTGCATGATATTTTCAGTTTTTAGTTAGCTTTATTCATATTATGACTTTTGTGTATAAAATGATTATAACATCACATGTAGCTAATATGTGATAAGTATAATTACCTAAGATCTAAGATTTAATCATTCACACTAGTTTATCCCGTGAGGACTGGATGTCGCACCTGCAATGGTGTTTCAAATTATTTTTTCGATAATATAAATAGAATCAAGAAATTATTTTTGTGTGTCACTATCTAGAAATATATTACTTGGTAACAAAATAAAGTATATATTTTTATCTTCTTATATATCACAGAAATGTATATATTTGTCGTTGACTGTAACACCTCATGTCTAAAAATGTCGCACCCGCAATGCAAATTAAAAAATATATAATTCATGGAAAAATAAATATTTTTTTTACAAAGATATTGTTTTCGTAACTTAGGACAATATTCTTTTTTTTTATAATATAAAGCTCAATAATATAGTACCTAACAATGATTTTATTCGGCATTGTATCATTGTATTATTGGAACATTGAAAGTCCATGAAAAGTATCACACCCGTAAGCATGGAATGGCTGTATGCTGCCTTGTAAATTTTTATATAGAATAATTTAAAAATTGAAAATATGATAGGAAAAATTGCCAAAGGTATAGTAATTTTTAAAGCGGCCTTTATAAAAAATTTAGTAAGATTACCAAGAGGTATTAATAGGTTAACTAGGTGAAATATGGTACACATAGTAACTGACCGAAAGCACGTTTGAGAATAATTTATACTAAGCTTCTTTTAACTATTGTATTTGCATAAGCTAAAAGTAAGCTAAAGTATAATTGTGTACAAAAAATGGAAAAGAACGTAAGTGCCACAAACTAAAATTTTCAGTATTCAAATAAATGTGTCTTAAATATTGGATTATTATATTAATTTTATGAAAAAAATATGTGTATATCAAAATACCTCTACAAAACATGCAAACAGTTTTTTTTATGAATATGTATAAAGGGAACAAAATTTATATGGAAAAAGAAGTAAGTGCCATCCTTTCGTTTTCTGGAAAACGCTGTAAGTGCCTTACTAAGTTTTTGAAAAGGATGTAAGTCAAGGGTTTATATTAACAAAAGATGGTAAGTCTATTGTAGTTTTGAGAACGTTTAATAACTTTACATATAATTTTACTCTTTCAATGCTAGCTAATATAAAAAAGGTATAAAATAAAATTTTGGATGGTTTTTTGAAGCAAAGTTGTTGGTCTTCAGTTTATTCCGCTTCTTCTTTCATCGGTAAGTATAAGCCACCTGAAAACCAAAAACTGAATCAGATGTCTAAATTTATTTTGGGTTTCTCAGCTATATACATAATATTTTGACTTTTCATTCACTTTCGAAATTTGTTCTGATACAGTTAATCGTTTTTGAGTAAAACAATTTTATTTTAAAAACACGTATATATACCAGAAATCAAATGAAAAAGTTATCTGCAGTTAGTAATCGAAATAAACTTACAGTACTGTACGTCTTTCCTCCAAGCAGTCCTATTCCTCATCTTCTTCCTACACCTCCATGTTGCAGGCCTCTTCATCTTCGTTCTCCAACAGGGCTCTGTAGAAGTCCTTGTCTTCTTCTTTCTCTATATAATCTATCATTCCCAAAAGATCATTCTTCTTTTCTCGTGAGATTTTGGATTTAAAGTGTATTTTTGGCAAGTCATGAATATCCGGTACATTGTGAAGATTAGCATTTTTCTTTAAAACATCAACTTTTTCCCAAGTTACCATAACATCACCTTCAAAACCCAAAACTGATGCCACTTTCACTGTGCTAGGATTCTTGTGGGAAATGCGGAAGTGAGAAATTTTACTTATAGCCAGATCTTTTGTATTTAGGTAGTCTTTAGCAAGGCCTTTAAAATCTATGAAGTCATCAGTATTCATAGATACTACAGTAAAAGGTGTTGTCAATTTTGCACTTGCAACTAACGCTTCAAGATCTTTAGGAGTTATCGCTTTTGCAGCTTTGCGTTTTTTCTCAATCACTCCAAAATCACGGTCACAGTTCATGTAGCTGTGTCAATATTTCACATCAATTGAACGATAAAATCCTTTGTGGACTAAATAAATAATAGACATTAACAGCATCTGGTTTTTGTTTTGTGCTCCGCAATTATCGCACCATAACACAAGCCTTTTACGAGGAAAGTGGCCTTCAGTAGAAGCAACTTTAAACAAACAAGAAGCTATTTCATTAGCGCCACGGCCTCCAATCCCTTCATGCCACATACACATATATGCAGAGCCATTGTCTCCAACATGTATTCCTAGATTGTAACAAGATAGCTGTCTACAATAAAACAGTGCTATGAGTAAGCATTGGAACAAACATAACTTGTTGCAGGTCCATGCATAAGGTTGTATAAGTAGCCGTTGGAAGCTGTGAAGATGTAATATCTTGTTTCATACACTTATGAGCCTTTTCCCATTTTCGGTGATGCAACTCTTGCTGGGTTTTTACTTCCTGTTTTGCCTTTTCGCTGGTCGTAGATTGCAACTTTGCCTTCAAAAAGTCACACTTTTTACAGGTATCAACTGCAAGAGCTTTAAATTTTAGGTTTGGAAAATCGTGTTTTAAAACTTCTGCGTAAAAACTGTATGTAACTGCACTTGCAGGATTTTGTTTTTTAAAAGCCACATACATTCGGTGTTTATTTAGATCAGGTGACAAAAACTCATTACTTGATTTTTTCGGCTGTAGTGACTTTAGTATTTGGGGAATGAGTTTATATATCTTACAAGATTTCGATCATCTTCTGTAAATTTAAACTTGTGTGCATTTGATGCAGGTGTTTTCCCTCTTTTGTCCTCAAAAACCAAGCAACCTGATTTCTTTTTTGTTTGTAAAACAATCAATTTCCTTTCAGATATAGAAAAAATTTCTTTGAAGGTTTTTTTGCACACTTGTACATTTTCCCTGTACCATCGGGGATGTTATAAGCAAAAGTACAAGTCCGCCTACTTTCTGCTGGACTTTCGTACGTCCCATGACGTCTGCGACCAATAGGTAACATTTGAATATGATTCAATAAATATGTTCCTTGGCTTTCTTCATCAACTTTATAAAACTCCAAAAACAATAGCTGTTTTTGTTCATTGCTTATGTTTTTACACTCGTACTTACAGGAGCAGCTTGCCTGTTCTGCTGGTGCTTGTTTTGCAGGTATCTCTTTCCCACGACTGTTAATGTACGGCTGGCCCTTTTCTCTTGCTTCACGTCTCTTACAAACAATCACCTTCTTCTTAACAGGCTTTTCCATTTTCTGGTAGGTACACTAAACACACAACCGAAGCACACTCTAAAACACACGCGTGAAACGATCGAAATCACTGCCATGTCAACGTACTGTCACCAACCCCGCGACTAGTGCAACTGCGTAGCTTAGGTACATACATCATGGCAGTGGCACTTACATCCCTTCCCATCTCAGCCCCGCTGGCACTTGCACAGTGCTGCTATCTTCTAACTGCTCTTGAAACTAGTAGGAATTTTTCTGGCACTTACAACCTTTCTCGTTTCATTACGCTTAGCTTATACAACCCTTTTCACTAAAAAAGTCATTTTTTTATTTTTTGGCACTTACATCCTTTTTCATTTTTTGTACTCAATTGTATAATTTTTAAAACATTTTTTTTAGAAAAATAATTTTAATTATATAAATAAATGAAACCTCCAAAGTCATGCTTAATCAGTAAAATAAACCTTGATGATTGCTAGAACATACTTAAAGTTGTTCCTTTGTGCAAAATTGGACAAAGTAAAGCACGCAATTTGCCTTTCTTCTTCAACAATAGCTTAACTTCTTCAACGTTTTAACCTCTACGTGATTCTTCATTTCAGTTCTTATGTTTTTTAAAAAAACCAATAATGTAAGCTCACATTTGTGTTTTATCTGATCACCTGAGATCATCTTATAACTAAGCAAATGAACAATGAACTGTTAAATAGAAAAAATAGTTTAAGTGGTTGCTTTAATTAATACTGCAATGCTTCTTCATCATTCGCATATTAGGAATAATCATGAGTCAATATTTGACTCTGACTGTTGTATAGCTAGAGACATCTTATGTGTAATGAAAAGCTGATAATTGTGGGTTTTGGAACGGAATATTTGGTAGGGCTAAACATGCACTTACGGATTTTATTCTAGCAATTATTTGAGAGCAAGGATAGGTTACACCGTTATAAGCCCCAAAACCTCCCCTGGTTAGGCTCATGAGTGAAAATGACTACAGGAAGTTGGTAATTTTATTAATTGAAAAATATAACTCATGCTTTTATGTACTCATAATGATAAATCATACATTAGCAAGAAATGGGACTTTCCAGGACATTTTACATAATAAACGGTATTATCCAGGACATTTAGAGTTTCCGAGACGGTTGTGGATTCTCTTTTACGTAAAACGTGACTATTCTGGGGCCATGTCCCGATTTGTCCACGATGAAATTTGGTTAAAAAACAAATTTTTCGCAAAACCACCGATTAGGTTAGGTTAGGATTGTTTTAAAATACACATACCAGTGAAAAAAAAAACTCGAAAAAGGGTGAAAAAGTACTTTGAGCAAAAATTATAGGGTTGAAAAATCAATGTCCAAGATAATACCGTTTCCGTTTTATACATTTAAATATATATGTAAATTGTAATATTGGTTATTTTGCCGACATCCCCAATTTTTTTGCCTAAATAACACATACAAGTGTAGATAACCAAATAAAAGTCCTTACTTACCACAAAATTTTCTAATATCCATTTATCTTTCAGTGTATGGCTTCTTCCTGTAGTAAAAATTGTGGTAATTAACTTCTTAATATCGTAAAAATTGTGTTACTTGTGAAAGTAACTTCGCCGCACTCACTCTAACGATAAGTCACAGAGTACAAATATATACAAAGACTACAAAGACGAACTAAACACGATAAAATATCTAGCAGAATCTAACGGTTATGACAGAACAATAGTCAGTAAACTCCTACACAAAACACAAAACAAACAACAGACAAAGACAGAAAACAACAAATTCATAACACTAACATACATCAACAAACAAACAGAAAAAATTGCCCACAAATTCAAAAAAGCAGGATACAGAATCGCTTACAAAACTACTAACAAAACAGAACACACACTATCAAAACGCATGCCCAAAGCACAAAACAAATTCGATCTACCCGGTGTATATAAACTAAATTGTTCAAATTGCAGTAAATTCTACATAGGCCAGACAGGACGTAGCTTCAAACAGAGATACATTGAACAAACAAAAGCACTCCACAACACTACAGAATCTACCTTCGCAAACCACCTCATTGAAGCAAACCACACATATAAAAACATCGACAATAACATGAACATACTACACGTACACACAAAAGGCCGAAAACTAGACACTCTAGAACAATTAGAAATATACAAACACACAAAAACAAATAAAAACGACATCCTAAACGAACAGACACAATTCAAATCGCACGCATTATTCGAACACATCTCACCACACACACACAGCTTCAATCTTTCGAAACACTATCTCGTCGCCAACAACAAGACGAGCAGCGCTACTAACGACAGCCTCTGATGAAGCCTTCTATAGGTGAAAGCCGGTTTAGGCTGTAAGGTAAAACTTTACGTTTTTACTTATAAAAAACTTAGTGTTCCGAGTCGTCAATATTATAGTGATATTTAGTTAAGTAACGGACACGTCATGGACAACGAAATCCAAGAAAAAGTAATTCTCCAACCATTTCTTGAAATATCATGAAAAATATATGGGGATTTATGGCAAAAGGGGGAAAAGCTGACTATTTGTGAAAAAATTATATTGTAATTTAGAAATGTACACACACACAGACACACACACAGACACACACACACACACACACACACACACACACACATGATTTATAATTATAGCTTTTATCCAAAATGCTTTCTATTAGCTGGATGTGGAAACCCTCTAATACATCTAGTCCACAACACTTAACACCCTAAATCTGGGATTCCACATCTCTATTAGTTGTGTTTGTAATTCCTTTACAAACAGCTTTGCAACAAGCTGTTTGTCTACCAATGAACTCATTCAGCAGCTTGTGTATTCTTTTGATACAATTAAGGAGGTATAGAGTTCTCACAATCAGAAGGAAGAAAGAAGGGAATTACCATAATAAGATAAAAATGTCATAAATTTTGTACCTTGCATCTTCTTCTTCAGCACTACAGCCCAACATGAGCCTTGGCTTCCAACACCAATCTTCTTCAAAGCCTCGTGTCAATTGCCATTCTTATGAATTGTCAATTGTCAATACCCCTCACATCCATTCTTCAGAGATCTTCTAGCACATCATCCAACCATCTTATCCTAGGTCGACCCCTCTTTCTGCTTTTATAGTCTTGTGCCCTCAGGATTTTCTTTGGCATACATCATCCATCCGCTCTAGGTGACCTACAGTCCGTTCAACTAAAAAAGATCGCTGACTTTCAAAGCCTGCCGTTTCCAAATTTTCAAAGACAAAAAATAAATGAGCATATTGTTGGAATCGGCATTCCTTTCTGCGTTACTCGTGTACATTTCATATTTTTTTGATTCTTCGTTTTCATAACGTTAAGAGATATATTAAAAAAGTCACTGTTTTTTAGCCCTTCTACAACGATTGTCAACTTTGATAATTCATTACAAAAAAAGCACAGCGTCAACAAGTTTTTCCTGTTCAACGATTATTTTTACATTCATCCTACATCACATATTCCCTTTTGAACTCTCTGCGATTATTTTTATAGGCGTTATTAATTTTTTTGTTGACCTTGAACAACTCATAAACGGGAGCACTGTTAGAGTTGAAATTTGTGCCAACACTGAGAAGACAATGCTAACGAAAGTTCAAGTTGAGTGAAAACAAGCTTAAACAGCTACTATATTTTACATCAACTTATATTTGAAGCGCTCTTTCGCTAAAATGTAAAGCGATGGACAAAGCATGGAGTACACTCAGTTCCGTACTGGGTCCATATTATCTGCGCGCCGACGACAACACGAATCATAATGTTAATACTGTAATAACTTCTGTGTCGAAATGTAATAAATCGAAATAAATATTGTTTTTATTTATTTGTCTTTACGGAGATCTATTACTGCTTTGTATATATTTGTTTTTATGCTGTACGGTATTATAATAATGAAACGTTTTCCATTAATGAAACAACCAAAATTTTAAAAGAAATTAAGACATTTCTTTTGAATTATGCTAACCTTTACTCGTCGTTGGACATTACCAAGATCCCTAATTCAATTCAATTGTGCCACAATGTTAACATTAATAAGGATTTCATTATTGTCAAGTGTTGGTTATTGCATTTCAACAGAAATATCTTAATTATGTCAAAATTGCAGTAGTTTCATTTCTAGTACAATGGCCGCTGTCAGTGCGGCGGCGGCCATTACTTCTTAGAACTAAATGTCACCAAGTAATTGTTATAGGCGTTAAGTGAATATTAATTACGGTTGTATATAGCTACACTTTGTAATATATTAATTAAAAAATGTTATTAAAGATTGAAAGCACATTTATGCTTGCCCTCTGATTATGTAGGCCGAATTGCTTACCGCGCGCCACAACCTGATGAGTCAACCGTCTATAACCTGATAAGGTCACCACTATCACACACCCCACCACATACACAAAATACCAACATACTTTAGTTTGTTGGAGTGTTCTGTTTTGTAAAGTGTTGTCGTCTGAGATAGCTGAAGTGTTTTGTTCAATTATATTTTTTAATCTTAGAGATGGTGAGTGACGAAGAAAGTTTACCATCAACAAGTGCCGGGAAGACTGTTTTTCGGAAAGGAAGTATGATAAAGAGTCAAGGAAGAGAAATGATCGTGAGTATCCGGGAGTTTTTTTAAAAAAGAAAATGATACCTTGAAAAAAACTGGTGAACCTGTAATACCTTTTTCAAAAATAGCGGACAGGACCGCATGAGCTTTACAAATTGGAACTGCAACAGTGACATGAGTGTGTCGTGAAAAATCAGCAGCAGTTAAAGCTGGCCAAAGCTCCGTCTCGACGCCTGGGAAAGAGAGAAAACATGCGGCCAAAGTTACCGAACTAGACCCGTTTCAAGAGGATGCGCTTAGACGGCACGTCTATGGGTATTACAAACATCATGAACACCCCACACTGGATAAAATGCTGGTATCAGCGACAAATACGGGATTGTTTAGCGGTGCAAAAACTTCTCTCTGGACAGTTCTTCGTGATCTGGGATTCCATTATTCCGAAGTAAACGGTAGAAAAGGTTTGATGAAAGGGAAGACATCGTTGCTTGGGGTTGCCGTTATCTGAGCAGTGTTAAACAAAAGGATTTTACACAAATTATATGGCTTGATGAAACATGGGTGAATGCTAGTCATAGCGAAAGTAAGGGATGGACTGACAACACTCTCGAAGGAACAATGACCGTTCCAGTCGGCATTTGAGGCAGGCTCATTGTCCTGCATGCTGGCACATCAAAAGGTTTTGTTCCCAATGCTTTACTTATGTTCTGGTCTAAGAAGACAGGAGACTACCATGAAGAAATGGACCATAACAGATTTTATAAGTGGTTTGAAGAGCAACTATTGCCGAACATTGACCAAACTCAGTAATAGTTATGGACAATGCTCCATACCACACAGTGCAAATAGACAAAGCGCCTATAATGTTGTCAAAAAAATCTGCGATGATTGAGTGGTTGGAGAGACACGGAGTGCAAGCAGGGCCAGAACTCAAAAAAGCAAATTATTAGACATGGTTTTGGCTCATAAGCCAAGATTTCCAATTTACAAAACTGACGAGCTGGCAAAAAGTCATGGCCACGAAATAATTCGACTGCCTCCTTATCATCGCCATTTCAATTGTATTGAAATGATATGGGCACAGTTAAAAGGACACGTGGCAAGGAACAACAAAAAGTTTACTTTGACGGAAGTGGGGCATTTGATAAATGAAGGGTTTGGGCTAATCGGCGAAAAGGAGTGGGCAGACGTCGTCCGACACGTGGAGAAGCTGACCAAGGAAGCCTGGGAAGCAGAGGGAATCCTTGATGAAGTAGTAGAGCGGTTCGTCATAAACATAACGGGAAATACTTCCTCAGAGTCAGAAGAGGATGACATGGACATTGGCGATGACTCAATTCTGGAGGTGATTGCACCTTTGCCACTATCACCTTAAGTACCATTCATTATGTTGTGGTATGTAGCCTATATAATTATGTAATTAATATTGTAGTACAATTTTTCTAATGTTTAAGAAATTTTATTTTGCCTGAATTGTTTTATAACGCATAAAATACGTTGAAATTTTAATTGTTATAAAATATAAAATGTTAAAAAGTCGAAATAATAATTTAAAATATTATTGAGGACATTAACAAAAATGTAAATGTTTATGTAGCCGTAGGCCTTAAAGTAAATAAATTCTGGTCACTTCAATGTTTTGGGACACATAATTCAGACACCAGAACATACGAACAGACATCTGGTTAATCACTACTTTCTTTAATAATTCATAATGCACTTCACGGGTAATTAAAGTTGGAAAAATATTTAAAGCGCATCATAAAAAAAATGTCGGCAGTTTATTCATATCTCCAACAGGGAGGCTGAAAAGCCTCGTTTGTTAGGTTAATATAGGCTTACCGCAAACAGATTACAAACGCATTCCCTACTTACGGAAGGCCCCTGCATTCAGCACACCTAACTGGCGCTATGAGGCCGACCTGCTGCACTGTGGTCTACTATGCCACGCCTGTTACTGTACGCGTCGCTTGACCTTTCGCTCTAAACTTATCTCACAGTTAAAATTCAGCAAAGCATCTTAAACTAATTTCAATAATTTAACCAACCTGTTGGGATTGTAAGCTTCAAAACGATATAACACTTGATTGTTAAACGTTTCTAGATTACGAGAAAACATGATCTTAGAAAAAAATTAATAACTAGTAAAAAGAAAAATATGAACTTGAAATGTTTACATGTTGTGTAGAATGAGTGGGTCAACAATCCTTGAACAAGAAAATTTTTTCAAGGTATTACTTACTAAGAAATAAATTCATAAAATTGGCAGTTACGGTAAAACAATGAAAAAACCGTGACTTTTTCTAAATATTGCTTTACCGTGAAAAAACACTTAGCTGTAAAATTATGAAATATAAACCACTTAAAGAAAAGCGATTGGCGATTATAACTACGTGTTTCTTTAATTTTTGGCTCTACTTTTGTGGAAATGGCAGGCTTTGAAAGTCAGCGATCTTCTTTAGTTGAATGGACTATAGCCATTGTATTCATTGTGCCTTTATGAATCTTAGAATGTCCTCATGATTCAAGATCTCATCTACCTCCTGGTTATTTCCTATTCTCCATTCGTCACCTTGCACTAAGATTTCAAAAACCTTACCTTAGAGATTAATATACAGTAATATATTTTTATTTTAATTAATATTTATAGTTTTATAAATAATGTCTGCACACATTTTCTTTAAACTTATAAATATGTGAATAATACACACTTATTTCATCATTACCACTACCTGTTTTCTACACTTAAGCACTGATGCCTTTTCTGATTTTCATCATCATAGACTTAGTTTACTAACAGCAATTTTTCCATGATGTTGAAATCCAATAATCAGTTTGAATAAACTATCTGATTTGTACATTTTTCTTCCAATTCATTTTATAAGAACAAAATCACTCATATGACATACATGCTGCTCATATTTTTTATATCCATTACACCCTTACAGATTCATGTTTCTGGTGCTTACAGGGCTGTTAAATTGTATTTTCTAACTGGTTGTTCAGCACTCCAAGCCTGACGATTCATCACTTTATTCAGTCAGATATGGACTTCCTTCTGGGTATTTTTCCTTATTTACCTTTATATTATTTGAATTCTAAGATATTTTTTTACATTTTTTAGTCATAACTTTATTTTGCTCATAAGCCAGGTCTAAACTTATACAAGTAAGTTTTGGTATCTGTTCCAGCCAGGCCCCTATCCAGACGGCCAGGATGGACACCATCCAACCTAGAATAACTTTTGCCCGACCTAACACAGTTTTTAAAACTTCTTCTCAATTTCAAAACCAACTTTTATTTTTTTAAATCTCGTTGAATTTAAAAACCTGGAAAACACTACTAATTAAAAATCCTGTTGATGTAAGTAGTTAAATAGAACAAAGTTTCCACAACTTGAATTGTTGTGGCCTCTAGAGGCTTGTCATAGAATTACCAATGCATCATGTTGCATGTTGGGAATATGTTTAAACTGTAGCTATTGTTTTAAACATGGATTTGCCATGTATGTTGTTTTTTGGAATAAAGAATAGGAATAATCCTAATGTTGTTAGAAGGCATTTTTTGTAATAATCGTGGTGAGTGAATGCAGCACAGGCAATTGCAGAGTTGAAATGACTGTTACTACTATTGATAAACATTTATTTTTAGATAAGAATTCTTAACTACAACACAAATCAAGTAGTCTTTAATCATGTAAGCCTAAAGTAACCAATATGAAGAGGCTACAATACTTTCCCTGGCTGTGGAAGACCACGAATATTATTATGATTCTGAAATCCAAGAAGCGGCCAACACTTTTTAGAAGCTGTCACCCAAAATTGCACTTGCCAGCAAACTGAAGGTATTTGAATAACTCCAGTTTGCCCGTATTTAGCCCATGGTGGATGCCATCATCTGCAAGGACCAGTTTGGGTTTCAGGAATCAGTTCATGCATTCCTGTTGTAAGTGAGCTAAGACTTCAACAAAATATGGTATACAAACTGGTCCACATAACACTATCCATTGTGCTCCTCATAAGGTAGTATCTAACTGACCGAACCTTCAGGGTGAGCATCAATTTGCTCTATCACTGCTAGCATTTTTCAAGGATCAGTCCTTGGCCCTGTTCTGTACCACATGTATATGATTGACCTAATGACCTATCAATGTACTCCACTATAATTTCATGTTTCCTGGCAGGCAAGTATAATGATGCAACACCAATCAGACATTCGTCTGGACTTGCTGCAGAAGTGGCACATATCATTCAACACAGACAAATCCAAAGCGATCTACATTTCACTAAGTTCATTTCTGCATAACAAGACTTCTTCTTGGAGGGAAGAGGTATCTGTGAAATACCTGGGCATTCAGCTAGACTGGCACCTTATTAACATTCACAACCATGTGACTGATAAAGAGCTTGAGGCATTAGAGCTAAATTGCTACCATAGCTGTTCTTTCAAGCAGAAATCACATACATAGCACCTGTTTAGTGACCTCATAGACTTGCAGCATTCCAAAACTGTATGCTCCGTATATCAATGCTTCTGTGTTCCTTTCCTGGAGGATATCATTTGAAAATTTGCAATAAATTTGTTTGCAAAAGCCAGGGTATCCTCCTTCGTGCACACAGATTAGCTAAATAGCTGTTTTCTCTGTTTCACTGTTTTCATTTTAATATTTTAGTTTAGATGCAATTCATATGACAAAATCACAGTCAGTGGATTTATTACTGACTCAGCAGCTGGCATTGAGACAAACCTAATGACAGTAGCATCTATGTAACTGCTGTTGCTGGTGGCAACAATACAGGAAATAAAATAAAATAAAATTGATTATATCAAAGAGTAAATACTTTAGTTACTGATTAATTTGAAATGTGAACAATATTAGTAAGGAAACTTGTAGAAAAGAGTGGTATTCCTTTCGTACCGCGGGGCGCTTGCACTGTCATTTTAATGTTGTGTTGCCGGATGAGACATCGGTGACGTTTGACTGAGTGGTCATTGACCTCATAGTAGTTGTCACTGTACATACTAGTGAAGGAGACATATTCGTCTGCTCGATGTGTTGCCGCTATTATAAACCGGCAAAACACTGAATTAGCAGCATGTACCGGTTACTACTTGGACCTATTTCTGTTTTGTTCATTTAGTTATGCATTTCTCCTATGTTACTGTAATATTTGTAATTCGATTATTTGTATTCTGATTTATTTTGTGTAAGTATAATGATCTTCGGATTCCGTTGAACCAGGCCTTCTTCTGCCAGTGAATTTAATTGTGTGATGGAAAATATACTACATTAAAAAATCTTTTGGTTCACATACGTTTATGGAAATGTGTGATACTGTATTATTAATAATTGTAGATTTACCCCTAATATAAAAGCTTTAAAATCAAAATAATCTGGCGGTTATGATCGGCATTTTAACACTGCATGATGCATGGAATATTCTTGGCTATGTGGGTGTATTAAGTTGATGAAACTTTTCTGCTGCATTTTGTTTTCAACAGGAAAAAAGTGTGTGGAATAGTGATGGTGTTGGTGACACGGATAATCTTATGACTGCCATAGTTGACAGTGAGAAGTGGAATGCTGAAACAGTAGCTTGTGAAGTTGGTTATCATTTTGTGTCATTAGCTTTTAAATTTTTACTTAAAAGCTTTCTGCTATATTTCTGAAGTCTGTTTTATTCAGACTACAAATACAATAGATGCAGGGCTAGTATAACAAGAAAACCTGTAAATTTTTAAGCTGTTCATCATCTTTGAATGATAGTTTTGATGAGGTTTGGCATAAGATTAAAACTTCAAATGAAGTAGATAAAGCACCATACACAAAAAGGACTTGAGTAAATGAAATTAGTATTTTTGCTGATGACAAAGTTTCCTTCAGATGGCTATTCTTTGAAATAACTAACATTCTGAAAGGCCAGATTACTGTTAAATTTTAAGATATTGACAAACTAGAATCTTTTGGCTTACTAGATTGGAAAAAATACAGTGATTTTAAAAAACAAAGCATTTCAAGTGTTATTAAGAAAACTAAGGTAGAACCTTTAATATGGCCCATTTGAAAAATGGTCTTTTGTATGTACATGTTTCCGACTATTTAGAGACAAATCGATATATGATGTAAATGTATAATTACATGCCAGTAGACTTACTAAGGCATTATAGTGAAACACTATACTTTAATTCAAATTAATATTACTCTTATCTTACCTTCGGGTTACTCCTCCAGGGTCGTACAGACGAGAAAATCAGCTGCAGAATAGGTTATCTGGGGTTAAGTTGCGAAATAATTACGCTAGCACAAATTTTGTGGATTCTACTAAATTTGCTTTCTTTTATTGAACTGAACTATTTCCTTTTACTTGGACTTTACACTACAATTTTCATAATAAAACAAAAATACATGGGCATTTAATCATTCAATATAGACTAATATGACAATAACTTAATAATAACTTTAATTCAGTAACCAGCACTTTACGTCACTCTCTCTCTCTCATACTATTTTAATTCCCTTACTGAGATCTCATTAATAAAATGTTTTAATTTGGACTTATTAAATTGTATTTTAGAATGGTTCTGGTTTTTGTTAATAAAAATGTTCAATACATATTACCCCTCCGTTGCGGTTTCCTGTAGTTAGTCGTACACTCGTATCGTTCTACCGCACTCACATAACTGTTTTAGTTTAACTTATTATGTTGTTATTTACTTACTTCACCTCATTACTTTAAGACTTTAAAAATGTACATGTTGATATATTTTTGATATAGCCGACTTTAAAAATTTCTCCCGGGCACTTACGTTTTTCTATGTGACCGTACTGCCATAGATTGCATGGAACACTTTTTTATGTTTTTTATTAGATAGGCCCTTTTGCTTCAGGCCTATCTTGCACGCCCGAGGCCACTATTTTCAATGAACGAACTGTACTGTATGTTGCTGCTTACTACTGTTGGCTGTTGCTTCTGTGGTGACAATCTGCATACTGTGATTCACAAAGACTGCTGCTGGCAAAGTGTTACGTAATGCGTCTAGACAATTGTTTAGACTAACCGTGTGTATTGCTGGTTAAACTGAGGCACCTCACAGGTGAAGTCTGACAATTTGAAAATTAAAACTGAATTGATATAAAATAAAATTAAAACTGGGGTAGCACACAATTCTGTACCGTTACAATACCCCTCCAATAAGAGATTGGATGCCGAAGCATACAAACTCTTATTGCCTAAAACCTAAGAGGATCAGTGAGGATATGGCGCCATAACCCCCCTGAACTTTCTACTAAAATCATGGGTACTTGCCCCCCTAGTCCGGTGGCTGCGGCAGCACCCATCCGATCTTACTGGACTTCTCTACTCGAGATCCCAACACCATAAGCTCGGACAGATACCCGCCACAGTATCACCCGACTTTATGACATTCAATTAAAATTTAACAAAAAGGCCTTCCATTATACCATGTCCCACAACTGATTCGTTTCCTCTTAGTCATACAGGCTCATTCTTTGGAAAGTACTGGTTCTACTTATACAAAGTGCTGGTTTAGTTTGAAAATAATAATATAAACTTACAGTCTACTTACAGTTCAATCATATAAATTAAATAATATTCCCCGTATAATATTACCCATCCAAAATAACACCTTAATTATACAAAATACCAGTACATCATAATAATCATAACAAAAAATATGAGTTATATACTCAAAATTGCTTTATTCTTAACTCTTTTTTTTTTTACTAACCCCCCTAATAGTCCCTTAACCCCTGATACCCGTTACATTTTACTGTGTTCTGCACTAGGCTTCTTGGCCCTACAGACCTCATCCTAGCCGTAAACCACATCTCCCTCGTGACCTGTAACTGGGTCACCCCCCATCCACACTCACTATTTCCCCCCTGGACTGTAGCGCCCAGTTGCTTCCACAAGGACTGATGCGGAAGGGGGTGGACATTTTTTTCTTTTATTCCACCCCCATCCTTGCTTCGGCGTTACAATAAAAATTCAGTATTGCACTTACTATTGATGAATGATATGCCCCTAATGGACTACCACCCCTATCTGGGTGAAAATAGACCTGTTCCAAAATTTGGTAGATTCCCAAAAAATAACCCTCCTACTAAGTCTAACAAACCACCGGGTTAACAAAATAAAACAAACCACAAGCCGGTTATAACAAGTAAAATTTATGATTTGTCTCAATTAACTACTTTCACGGTCATGATCCGGTGAGGTCATGGCCGCACTTAGGTGGGGAATCTACAGTTAAAACATAAAACATGGATTGACATTGATAAAAGTTTATATGAACAGTAATATACACAGCTTAATTTCCCAAACATTTTTGATTGCATTTACACAAAATTTCCTTCAGTTTTCAATTTAAGTAAAGTACATATTTCATTCATCAATTATTATTTATTTTGTAATTACAGTTTGCATTCAAAGCAAAATAAAGTTAAACGCATCACTAACATTTACATTATTAAGTTACTCCAGGGACAACTCAAATTTAATTTAGTCTCTTCATACATTCAAAACAATTTCAATTACTTTAATTACATTTTTCAAAATGATTCTGATTGGTTTAATGTTTACAAGCATTACATCATCTGTTTCAAATCTATACTGAACTTAGTCCATAATCACATTCTATATACCATTTATCTCTACTCATAACCTAACATAGCAGGTACCACAAAATAATCATTAAACCTTTTGGTTACATAGCTTTCATTTTTAAAACATTTTTCAAAATTATTTTTTCTTTAACTACCCATAAATAGGTTATATCTTATATCTACAGAAAATTTGTTATCTTGGTTTGTTTACTCAGCCACAAAACTTCTCCACTACCTACCTAATTGAGGGATGAGTTCACAATTCATAAATAACACCAGTTTTTAATTTTGAGAATTACCCTAATGTTATAATTTAGAATTAAGGCAATCAAAGGTTCAAGAAAGTGTGCCAATTTATGTAACTATTTTTAAGTTTTCTCTAAGGGGAGGGTTAGGGAAATCGGGAAGATAAAAAAGGTAAGGATCATTAAAAGGTCAAGAACTAGGACTAAAGTTAAGGACAAAGCTTCCACCAAAAATAAGGATAAGTGGAGAAAACCAAGGCTCGCGTGGGCAGGGGCGCGTCCCTGAAATAGACAAACCCCACTGGGACAAGTGGGGAATATCTACCCGCTACCACTTAACTGTTTTTATGTTAAATTCCTAATTTTATGTTTATTTAGTTTATATTCAATTACAAGATTTAATTTATTATTTTATTTTAACCAATACTTTTTTAAATTGGTGGCGTTATGGGTACCCACTATTTCCCCCGTCATTTGGTTTCGTAAAACATAAGCATTATCCATTTTAATTTCAACTTCTTCATACGGTCCTTCATACAACAAAAAGAATTTTTTGGTCTCTTTATCTTGTGCACTTGATAAATCGTGTCTTCTCACTAATACCAACTGACCTATCTCATACTTAATCCACTTACTTTGGCATCATGAAGCCGTTTTCTTCTTTCTCCCTTAGTTAATAAGTTTTCATTTGCGAGTTTAAGTTTTACTTCCAGATCTTGTGGGTTGCTCTCCAGTGGAAAGTTGAACAGCTGTTCCAGAATCCTAGGTGGGCGTTTTCCCTTGACTAGCTCGTATGGTGTGAACCCCGTTGATTCATGGATGGTACAGTTTAACCATTCTTCAATTCTTCCCACATAGGCTGGCCATTCACTGTGTTTAGCATGGCAATACGCCCAGAAAATTCTCCCTAATTCTCGCATAACTCTTTTGGCTTGGTTCGACTGAGGATGATATACCGCCGTGTGTTTAGGTATGATGCCTTCCCAACCCAAAGTTTGTCGCCATATTCCGCTAATAAATTGGGGTCCATGGTCAGATAGTATTATTTTGGGTTTTCTGGTTTTAGTCATGTAATCCTTTGTTATTTTTTCACTTAATACTTTACTAGTTGCCCTCTTTCCACTGTATAATCTTACAAATTTCGTGAATGTATCTAGTACCACAAAAATGTACATTACGCCTCCCCTTCCCTTTGGTAGAGGGCCAAACAAATCTACCGCAACTAGATCAAAAGGCTTTTCGACTTTAATGCACCTCATTTCTCCCTCTAGTCGGTAATTAACTACTTTAGACTTTTGGCATAAATCGCACCCCCGGAGTAAAGTTCTGACCCTCCGTTCCATGTTTTTAAATAAACATGATTCTTTTAATACATTTACACACTTTCTAGCACCGAAATGCCCATATCGAAAATGACAATCCCATATTATCTTATCTACCAACCCTTCCGGTATAACTAACCTCCAATCACGCTCTCCCCCCTCTACTTTCTTAAACAAACTCCCTTGATAAATCTGGAAATACCGGCTATACTCTAACTCATCTGGATCGGACTCTAAGCTAGTTATTATTTTATTCAATTTAGGATCTGTCCTCTGCATGCTATTAACATCTCTCAATTCTTCCCCAAACAATCTATCTTCCCTACTAAGTCTAAAAATTTCTATTTCTTTTAAGTCCCTCCCTGTTCTCATTCCCTCTGTATCTACCCTGGATAGAGTGTCAGGTATTTTATTTTCTACCACTTTTATATACTCCCAACTAAAATTGTACTCTTGTAAAGCTAGCACCCCACCTGGTTATCCTGCTGTGTGTCAACTTACAGGTGTTTAAAAAAGACAATGCCTTGTGGTCAGTCCGGATGATAGTGGAATTTCCCAGTAGATATGTTCGAAACTTCTTCACCGCAAAAACAATGCTTAATAATTCCTTTTCAGTTGTTGTGTAGTTTCTTTCAGCAGCTAAAAGCGTCCGACTGGCGAAAGCAATAGTATGATGTTCTTTGTTGTCATCCTCCTGGTACAGTTCCGCACCTAAAGCAATATTACTGGCGTCCGTCTGTAAATAAAATGTGCGCTCAAAATTAGGATGTTTCATCATGATCATGTTCATAAAAGGGTCCTTTATTTCGATGAACACCTCTCGTTCTTTTTCCCCCCATTTCCACTGTTTATTCTTTTGTAACACTATGCTCAACTTTGAAGTTATATGGGCATAATTTTTCTGGAATTTTCTATAAAAATTACATAGCCCTAAGAAACTTTGTAACTGCTTAATATTTCTAGGTTCTGGGAATTTTAAAATGGATTCTACTTTCTCTGGGTTAGCTTTTATCCCATCTGGTGTAATTATGGACCCTAAAAAATGTATTTCTTTCTGTAAGAATTTAGATTTCTCCCAATTGACAGTCAACCTGTCAATTTCTTTACGCAGTCTGTCTAATACATATTCTAAATGTTCCACATGTTCGGAAAATGTTCGTGATGCTATCAATATATCGTCTACATAAATAGTTAAAAAATCTAAATTCTGTGGCTGTAGAATTTCATCTAAGCATTTTATAAAGCTGGCCACACTGGTATTTAGCCCAAAAGGTAATCGTTTAAATTGGTAATTCTTTCCATTGAACAGGAATGCTGTGTATTTCCTACTTTCACATGCTAACAGGACTTGCCAGTACCCCGCGGTTAAATCTAATGAGTTCATATATTTAACTCCACTGAATTTTTGAAATATTTCATTTATTGCTTCGGGTGATTCCCGGTCCGGGATAATTATTTGATTAATCTTGCGGGCATCTAAACATAATCAAACACGGCCATCTTTCTTAATGACTACTACTAACGGGTTAGAATACAGTGATACTGATCTCTCTATTATATTCCCCTCTAACATTTTATCTAATTCTGCCTGAACCGCCCTTCTTTTTGAATAGGGTACCGGATAGCTTCTTTGTACATAGGGTGCGTGTTCCTTTACTTTTAATTCACATTCATAATCTCTTGCCCTCCCTGGTACATCGGCAAACACTTCTTGAAAACACTCTATTACCTGCCACAACGCTTTACGTTGAGAACTCCCTACGTCACCCCCTCGCTACAAAATTTCACCGCTCTATCCTCCCAAATTCGTTCATTTATAATACCCCCTAACTCTTCCGTTCTACATACCCATGCATTAATTTCCGTTTCTGCTTTACTAGCCCGATTTAGTATCATCTTAACTCCCGAAATTCTCACTTTATCTACTACCCGTTCAAAGCTAATCTCAACTGGTTTACCTTCATTATTAAGTACTAACAACCGCTTCTGGAAATCAATTACCGCCTTATGCTTTATCAAAAAATCATTCCCCAAAATAACCTCCAAATTTAGTCCCCTTACTACTAAAAATGTATTGTCATACTCTACTCCATTAATTACCATGTTCAAATGTACTTGTTTAGTTACATGTTTACTCCTAACCCCGGTAATACCTACAATGGTCACCCCCCGCTACTGGCAAAATTGGGATATTTTTGTTTGTCTCTTGCAAACTCTCTAATATGTGTTCGGAAATGACAGAAATTTCGCTACCTGTGTCAACTAAAGTTTTTACTTCCTTACCTTCAATTTGAATTCTTACCTCTGTCAGTCCGGTTTCTGGTCTTGCTGTCTCTAAGTCCTCCTCCTCCATCAGTTCCTTGGACAGATCAGTGCGGATGACGTTATTTATATAGTCATGTTGTCTTGGGTCCCGCAGTCATTTGTCGACAATGGTGGGGTCCCTTCACTCACTGTCCTTGTTAGTTTTCCGTCTGAGTGGTTGCACGGCCTGGAGTGTGAGCCTCGAGTCCCTGTTCGGGCGCCAATGAAACACTATACTTTAATTCAAATTAATATTACTCTTATCTTACCTTCGGGTTACTCCTCCAGGGTCGTACAGACGAAAAAATCAGTTGCAGAATAGGTTATCTGGGGTTAAGTTGCGAAATAATTACGCTAGCACAAATTTTGTGGATTCTACTAAATTTGCTTTCTTTTATTGAACTGAACTATTTCCTTTTACTTGGACTTTACACTACAATTTTCATAATAAAACAAAAATACATGGGCATTTAATCATTCAATATAGACTAATATGACAATAACTTAATAATAACTTTAATTCAGTAACCAGCACTTTACGTCACTCTCTCTCTCTCATACTATTTTAATTCCCTTACTGAGATCTCATTAATAAAATGTTTTAATTTGGACTTATTAAATTGTATTTTAGAATGGTTCTGGTTTTTGTTAATAAAAATGTTCAATACATATTACCCCTCCGTTGCGGTTTCCTGTAGTTAGTCGTACACTCGTATCGTTCTACCGCACTCACATAACTGTTTTAGTTTAACTTATTATGTTGTTATTTACTTACTTCACCTCATTACTTTAAGACTTTAAAAATGTACATGTTGATATATTTTTGATATAGCCGACTTTAAAAATTTCTCCCGGGCACTTACGTTTTTCTATGTGACCGTACTGCCATAGATTGCATGGAACACTTTTTATGTTTTTTATTAGATAGGCCCTTTTGCTTCAGGCCTATCTTGCACGCCCGAGGCCACTATTTTCAATGAACGAACTGTACTGTATGTTGCTGCTTACTACTGTTGGCTGTTGCTTCTGTGGTGACAATCTGCATACTGTGATTCACAAAGACTGCTGCTGGCAAAGTGTTACATAATGCGTCTAGACAATTGTTTAGACTAACCGTGTGTATTGCTGGTTAAACTGAGGCACCTCACAGGTGAAGTCTGACAATTTGAAAATTAAAACTGAATTGATATAAAATAAAATTAAAACTGGGGTAGCACACAATTCTGTACCGTTACAATAGGAAATGACAAAACTGTGCATCTTGTTATTTACAATTCCTGTTATAAGTGCTTCTGCAAAACGGCCATTTTTCAGCCCTGCGACAAATACATACTTACCAGAACAGACTATCTGGACTACCCCCTATCTCAAGTGAAAAATCTCTTTTACAAAACCTAAAGAAATTCCCTGCATTTCATGACTCTATTATAAACCTCTTTCTAGAGAAGAATTGCCAAATCAAGCTGCAGTACCAGTAGACTACAAATACAACTCTAAGATAAGGCTGTTGCCGGTTGCTGTTCGGCCTACACTTAGAAAAAAATTAATTATTTGTAACTTATCTTATAGTTTGTAGTTTTTAGTCTACTTGTACTGCATCTCAATTCGGCAGTTTTTCTCTAAAAAGAGGTTTATAATAGAGTCACAAAATGTAGGCATTTTCTTTAGGTTTTGTAAAAGCGATTTTTCAATCAAGATCTGGGTAGTCCAGACAGTCTGTTCTAGTAAGTATGTAATTGTCACAGGACTGAAAAATAACCATTCTGTAAAAGCACTTGTAACAGGAATTGTAAGTAAGAAGGCGCACAGTTTTGGTATTTCCTATAATACTTTAGTAACTCCACTGGCATGTAATTGTAGATTCACATCATATCGACTTGTCTCTAAATTGTTGGAACTGTGTACATACAACAGTAACAATTATTCGAGGTCTTTTTGTGTATGATGCTTCCTCCAGTTCATTTAAAGTTTTAACCTTGTGCCAAACTTCATCAAAACAATCACGCAAAGATGATAAATAGCTTAAAAGTTACAGGTTTTCTTGTTACAGTAGCCTACGTCTGTTATATTTTTCTGTGAAGTATTGATCAAAACATCAGACTTTGGAAGTATAGAATTAAGCATTATGAGTAAAAATTTAAAAAACAAATCTCGCAAATTTCTGATAATAACCACAAGCTTGTGTTCTGGCGAATGCCAAACTGTCAACTACAGTTCTAAGACTGTAAGGCAGTTGTAAGACTGTAAGATCTTGTTCTAAGATTATCTGTGTCACCGACACCATCACTATCCCATGCACTTTTTTCTGTTGAAAACAAAATACATGGCCAGTAGAAAAGTTTTATCAATTTACTATACTCACAAAGCCAAGAATATTCCATACACCATGCAGCGTTAAAATGCCAATCATAAGTGCTTGATTATTTTTTGATTTTAAAGCCTTTATATTAGCAGTAGATGTACCATTATTAATAATATCACACATTTCCTTAAACATACAAGATTTTGTAGTATATTTTCTATCACGCGATTACATTCACTGGCAGAAGAAGAGGGGCCTGGTTCAACGGAATCTGAGGACATTATACTTCCAGAAAATAAATCCCATTTTGTATATTGTGCACCTTGGATTCAGTTCTTAAAAATTGCTTCAACCAAAAATTGCTCTGTTGAACAACTTGACATTCTTGAAGCCTTGATTACTTCTCCTGTAGATCTTGGTAGGAAATTACTTGTATGCCAAGCTACCTGATGGATGACACCTGCTCAGTAATTTTGTTGTATAGCTGTGAAATTGTTTCATAAAGATTAATGGCTCTTTAGAAACTGTAAGTGTTTTAAATCTTTTTGGTTAATAATCAAAGACATAATTTGTGGGCAGTACAGGTAAATTGGATGGAGAAAGAGTTGAAGAGAGTTTTAATCTTCAGCAACCAGTGCCACATCGTCCATGTAGCACACACATATAATGTTTCATAATCTCCGAGGTCTTAAAGATCTTCAATTATTAGTAGTACTTCTTAGTCTCACAATAAAATTTCTGCCCTTTTGAGTACACAATGATATAATTAAGTTAGTTCGGAAATCTGTTTAGTTTTTTCTTTCAGTTCATTTTCATTTTTTTTCTTAATTTCTGACCTTACTTTTGTTCACTTACGGGTGACATAAAATTGTACCCAATATGGTTATGCTCTAGAAGTGTAAAATGGTAAATGATATGTTTTGAACATACCAACAAGCAGTTAGAAAAAATATTTATTGAAATTAGTCTTTATTTCCTTTCCTTTCTTTTATATATCAAAAATAATTTGTTACATATATAATAAACATTTGCAAAAATATTGAACGATGAGCTTATAAAAACTTAGACTAAAACAACATTCACAAAAAAATTTAAAGAAATTTTGATGAAACCGAAACATTGAAGCATGATAATGTTTTTAGGCTTTTGAAACGTATAATGTGCATATAACAAATATTTACTATATAACAAACAGTACCATGTTAAAATGACAGAGACCAAAGATTTCTAGACTGTGGGGAATTGAAAGTGTGGAAGCGTTACATTTTTCAATGACGTTACATTTTTGTAGAATGTCCCCAGCCTAAAAAACATTATCATGTTAAAACATAACAGCCAGAGACTTATGTTACACAAAAATCTGAATATTTGGTGTGATAACATTTCACTTTCCAAATACTGTAAAATTGAAAAAATAAAGTCAAGCATCATAAATTTAATTTCATGATCCAGAGTATGGCACACTTAAATCAAGGCTTTCAAAAATATTAAAAAGTGAAACATGTATAAAATAAATCCAATTGTATTCTGCTCCTGAGTAGCCTATATGATTTTTGAGTCAGTGTACATAATATATTTTCAGTTAGTCATTATCAGCTCATATTTAAAATTACTAAACATTTTCAGATAGTCAGAGAACAAATTTCAAATTGACTACCTACCCATTATGTCCTGCCAGTAAAAAATATAAACATAATGCAATTTTTTTATTTATAAATGAAGTTTAAGCTGAGCTACTGTGTGTGCAATGTGTGGTTGTTAATAATTTATCCAATTTTGTTGCTTAATGACAAAAATAATTTTTATGTTAATGTCAGTTATACATACAAGTATATGTTTAAAACTATAACATTAAAGTCATTTTTGACAACATATAATTTTAATTTTAAAACTTTGGCATCATTAAAAATTTAATAGAACATAAAATATTGTACACTTCTAGAAAAGACAATGGTGAACTAAAATAAACTTTTATATTATGGTAAAACCAATTTATATTGTAGTTTTTCACTAAAAATAACATGATCACAAAGCAAAAATCTCATTTTTTTCTTGGCCAATTAATTTGAAATCAATACAGATATGACATTCACTCTGGAATTCACATTTCAAATTTGAATTCAATATCTCAAGCTCCTTGGCAGCCAATATACTCAAGCCCTCACTTCCAGGCAGTGTGTAAGTGATTATTTTCAATGTTAAGAACTTAATATGGATATTTTCAATAAAAACTAAAAGTACAACAAATTTTATAATTATCACACTATTCTTCTTTGGGCACACCTCCTATTCATAAGTTGAACTTTCTACTGAATTTCTGCATTGACTCTAATATAACACAGCTGCTAGAATGTTATTATGTATACGTTTAACTATTTTTTCATAATAAATCTATTTTCAAATGAGATTTCCTTTTAATTCTCTGTTATTTGATCTAATAATTTGCACTGGAATTTACTAAGCAGATTGATAACAAGAATTTTAAGCATTTGCTCAGGCAGTAACTATACCTGCAACTAGTAGTATGATGTGTTGAAACATAAATTAAAGAATAAAATAAATTAATAACTGCTACATGGTTTGCAATCATCAGAACCTATGCTTCTTCAGAATCTAATCTAATGAATTTAAATTTACTTTTAATTGACAATGAATACATGTTCATTTGTTCAAATGTTACTACACTAGTTCAGTTAAAAATAGCAATAAGGAGAAACTTAATTTGTCAAGTACTGTAGTATTTATAGAGAAGCCCTGAAATGCATCCCAAATATTATATTAAATTGCTCAAGATTATAAATAAAATTGAAATACAATAAATCAGTAACAGTTAATCTAATTATATAAATTAATTAGTAAATAAGAAATAATATACACTAAGGAATTAAAAAATAACTTGCAACTTTAAAATGAGTAAAAATCTCTCCAAGTAGTTATAGTAATTAAACTGTACAACATTGAATTTACAGAAAAGTACTTTTTATTACAAAGTACACTGTTCCTTTATTTTTAAGTTTTAAAATTTCCAAAACCAACAGAACTGAGTTTTCTTTCCATACATCAAAATCTAATTTATATAACTTACTTCAGGAATTCTTATAAAATGTTTCTTATGTAGACCTCTCTGATTATCTCAGTTGCTGTAATACATTGGTTTGGGTTTTTTTTTTAAATAGTATCATTTGTTTAATCTTTTCCAATATGTGACACTAATTTAATATTTGCTTTCTGCCCAGCTGTGGGAATCTACATATTCAAACTTCCCAATAATCCCAACCACCCCCATCCCAATTAGTTTGGAATATTAAATAAAGATGTATTGTATTTAGATTAGAAATTTTGGTCAAACATTCTATCAAATGTAAAAATAGACATGTCTAAATTCATAGCCATGGAGATGGCTATGGAGCTATGATGTGGTTATAGATCATCGTTATATTTAATATGTGATGTGTTCCTTAGAGATTGTTAATAGTGCCGGTAACCTGTGTACATTAATAGAAGTTATACACATTCAACAAGTTAATGAGAAAAATAGATTTATATTTCATCTGCTCAACAGATATATATATATATCAGAATATAAATAGAATGTCACAGCTTGAGAATTAACAGTTGGAAATTAATTTTTTACAAATATGAAACTACACACCAATCATTTCTTAGCTGGACATTTTTTATTAACCACAGATCAATCATCTTAATTTATGCTTTGTAAAATATAGAAATTTTATAATTTATAAACTGTTAAATCTTTTCTTATTTACTCTAATCTTATCTAACAAACTTTTGACATAAATACCAAGTTCTATTATTTATTTATTTACTTTATCCTTATTTATTTACTTTATTCTTATTTATTACTGGTGCTAAGTGAATAAAATATTCACAAAAATTACAATACAAGTCTAAGTCTGTTTCACCTAAAAATATATTATAGAACTATTACTTTTCTTAAATGTATGAAATACACACACGCACACAGACATTTCATAAGTATGTGCATCTGTAACTTTGTTCAAAACAAAAGTAAATTCATTGTGTAACATGAAAATATTAAAAAAGATTGCATCCTTTCTTCATTGGATAAGTTTTCCTTATTTATGTAAAACTTTATTTCATTGATTAAGCAAAAAATAAATAAATAAAAGTGCTCTGTTTGTAATAAATAGAGCTTCATTAATAAATTTATGCTTAACACTTTCTTATATCATGCCTGTATATATTTTCTTTGTTTTTTATTGATTATATATTATTTTATTGTTTTCAGATTAATTAAGCTTTGCTAAGTGTGTAGTACATGCATGTATTATAATACAACCTGAACTGTCATTTAGCTTTTAGAATGTGTTGTGTAAAGTTTGCTTTTAAATTATTTTGATGTGAATAATTACTTTAGACTCTGCAGGAAACATAAAATCCTCTTGAAGAAGTACCATATTATTTTATAGTAAGGTATCAAAGAAATAAACAGTACTGTAGATTTCAATTATGAGATTTAAGTTATTAGTGTATGAAAACCCATGTGTGTAATCATATCTGAATGCATTTCAATTAATATCACATTAGAACAGGCAAGGATCAAACTGTAGTTACTGTGGCTATTAATATGTAAAGACGCTGTAGCAAATTTTAATGCTAGTACTCATTCCTTGCAGACAAGAAGAACTTGGTTTTTTTTTAGGACTAAGTTTAATTGGTATTGCTATATCATTCTCTGTAGCAAACTTGTGTAAGTTAAAATCCTTGTTAACATGTTTCCAATTTTGTTTTTCAGCAAAAATTAAATGACAACAAACTTATTTGAATAGTATATTGAAACTAGTGTACACCATATTCTTCAAAGAATTGTCAAAACCTTTTTAGAGATACACAAGCCTAATATTTGGAAATAATTTATTCTCTATAATTAAGTTACTTTAACCTAATTATTTTTACTTGCTGTGACTAAAATTGTATGAGACTATAATTTAAAGCCCATGTTGTGGGAATTTAAGTAGTAAGGTGAAGTACTTTACTAGTAACTCCACTTGCTCTAAATTTGTCTCATATAATTTTCTTCTGTATTATATTATGTTATGTTCTGTATTTAAAGTATTATGTAACTTATTACTTATGTGTAACTTTCAGTTTTTATAAAATCTGTCAACAATTTGAAAGGCATGATATTTCTGAATGGTTATTTAAAGTACACATCAACCTTATCTAACGTTTCTCATTTTTTATCATCATTTTCTTTTGTCTTCCTGTATACTTTTTTTTGGCAGGTAAGCTTAGAAAATAGGAATGATTAGACAATTCTTATGTTTTATTGTCCATGGTGTGCCTGAGTGTCACTAGTGATTTGTGTATACTAATATATGTATACAAGTATATACAGATCACTAGTTAATACTCAAATGCTGTTTGAACAAATGCACATAAAATTTACACATCATTTTATATGGTTGTTTGTTAATTAATCTAGTTTTCAAACAAGGCATGAGTGTAAACATAGCAATGCTTTGTTCTCTCTGAAATTAGCAGAAACTGCCATTAGGCATTCATAGTTGCGTATTGGTGAATTTTATTGTACTAATTACTTCAGGTCAATTACATTTTCAGAAATGTTAGTAATAGTTTTAAATTCAAGTTATAGTTTCAAAGGATTATCAAAATAGAGTTTGGAATATGTTGTTATTGGAAATATGGGAAATATAATGTTGAAAAGGTTTATAATGTGTTGTATATATATATATATATATATATATATATATATACACATATTTGTATTTTTGAGTGTTTCCAATGTTAAGTATTTTGAAAATTGTGTTGTGTTCTGTGTTCATTTGTATCTGTTCAGGTGTTAGTTTGTTTTGTGTTTGTATATTTGTAAATTTATATTTAAAAGATAAATAACTATACACACATAGATATATATATATATATATATCAAGCTATACAAACTTGACAGTTGATGTGCTGTAAGAGAACAAAGGCCTAATAATACTTTCTTAGCTTCAAAAACACACAATTAGCTAAAACAACTGTTGGTGAAAAATCTAGATATCATTATATGGTGTGTTATTTTGAAACACGCTATGTACCAGTAACTTCAGTTTTAAAATTACAGTATATATCAGTACATATTTAAGGACGCCACTATACGGACACTGTCCCGAAAATTCTATCGTCGCTCCGCCCGATTCCAGGGCAACCATCTCATTAGCGCCCTCGGTCGCTACCAATCTGTGCCAGGAGAATCTTGGACCCGGCCTCGGCGAACACTCACCCTCAATTAAATATTAATTGAAAACCCACGGCCGGTAGCAGGCCACACCCTCAATCCATAATATCAGTAGTCCCTACGGCAGGAGCTCTTCTGAAGCTCGGAACATAGTGCACGAGCGGGCGACGGGCAAGCCCTTCGTCCCGCACAGCCCCTGACCCTGCTACATATTTAAAAGCATCACAATACCATTTTGAACATTCAAATGGGACCATGGCAGAAATAAGAAAATATATTCCTTTTGGGAATATCACTCTTACTATAGTACGGGACACAGCATTGTAAGCTTCGAGGTGATGCAATAGTAACTGCGGTATTGCCATGTCGCTTCACTCACACTCACGGGCGCGTTACACTATGAAGCCAAACAAACAACGTCAGCGCATTCACATACAATAGAGATAACACACACACACACACACACACACACACACACACACACACACACACACACCTCACGCTTCTACATCGGTGAGCTACTACGATCAAAGAGAATACGTCAGCGCATTATCGTACAATAAAGATAACACACACACACACACACACACACACCACAAGTCCTCTTCTTTCCACTGTTTTTTTCTTTCTTTATATAATTTTTGTGTTGTTTTCAATTTTGCAAGTAATTATTTTCTTTATTCTTTAGTAATATGACAATTCTCTTTACATTTTAGTTGTTTTTAAAACAGTCGTTACATTATATGTTATTTAATGAAAAACTTCATTTTTAAAAATTTAGTAAAGAAAAATTATACACATTATAATAAAAAATATACACAAAAATTTAACCATTATAATTATTTTTAAATTCTTTGAATCAGAACTGGATTCGCTATCTTCTGAACTTTCTTCTGTCACTGCAATCACCATACGTTCTATAGCCAAATCTCTAGTGCATTCTTTCTGGTAATCGTCCTTTTGAAGCTCTTCGGAATGTTGGACGCATTTTCTCCAGTCTTCAACCGTTACTTTAGCTATCACTTCGTCCATCAGTCTTTCAAGGTCGACCATTTTAAAAGTATTATTTCGATCGGCCACATATCCTTTCACCTGTGCCCACACCAACTCAATTGGGTTGTAATGTGCATGATAAGGTGGAATGCGTACAACCTCATGACCCATTTCGTAGGCTATTTGATCAATTTCATATATTTTCAGCGCATTTTTTATTTCGTTTTTGTTTAGCAATTGACCCCTCGTATCTTGCATAGAAAATTCAATTTTATGATTTCTCAACCATTCTTGAATTTCCAATTTTCTCCACTTTGATTTAGGAGCTTTGTCAGCAAGTGCGGAATGATAACTCGCGTTATCCATTACTATGACAGAACTTTCTTCCAGTAAATAGAGGAAGTTGACGAACCACTCTTTAAAAAGTTTCGAATTCATTTCGTTGTGGTAATCTGTATTTAATGAAGATTTTTGTGCGTGGAAAATTAATTTGCATTCCTTCACGAACCCTGTTTCAGCTGACCCCGCATGAAGTACAATTAATCTCCCACCTTTTCCGACTGGCACTTTTAAACCACCCCTTTCCTCTGGGTCCTGCCAAATCATTGATTTGCTGTGATTTTGGTTCACCCATGTCTCGTCCAAATAAAATATGGGCCTTTTTAAAATGCCATTCCGAATTTGATGCATTTTTCTCAGAAAAGTAGCGCGAGCACAAGCAATATCTACTCTTTCCATTAAAAATTTTCGGCCGTCATTACACTTTTTATATTTAAATCCAATCTGTTTCAAAATTCGCTGCACTGATTTCTTGGAGCCCCTAAAATTTATTTGTTCAGCCAACTGCTGTTGGATTTTTCCAGATGTTGGGTATTCTCCACGTTCATAAAAACTAAAAACACATCTTCGCACAACATCTTTGTCGAAGTTGTCCAAATTTGTTATTGTCGGCTTCTTTTTAAAATGCTTCCGCGGCGTACCAAACTTAGGTTCATTTCCTTCACACTTATCTGCGTCTCGCTTTACGCCTTGAACTGTCGATCGACTTACTCCACAAGCTTCGGCAGTCAACTCTTGAACCCTTTTAAAAGTCAACGTTTCAACCTTTTTTGGATCGTCCGCGAGACTCTGTAAAAAGTTGTAAACATTGGCAATGATGTGTTTTCCTTGCTTCCCTAAGTCCTTTTTACCAGATCTTCTTCTGTTTGATGACATTGTAGGAGTTTGAGGAGCCTCAACAATTTGTAAATTATTATCATTCATCGTGAATAAGCCTTATATAATTATTAAATAACGGCAATAATACAACATAACAAAAATAATTAATAAAAAGTTTAAACGCGTAATCCTAGAGCTACTGAATGTAATATGTACGTGGGTAATGTTGAGAAGATGGAGATGTTTATCATGTAGCAAGTGGAATGACATGTCAATGGAATGTGAAGTGTTTGCAACAGACCTCCTCTCCCCACCATTACCTACGCATACCATGTGTAACACGCGACAACGCTGTAGGGCGAGGGGCGGGGAAGAGCTGTTACTATTGCGTCACCTCGAAGCTTACAGTGATGTGTCCCGTACTATAGCAATGTTCAAAACTGCTTTTTCTTACTGTTATTTTGAATCCAATCAAATACGGTAGTACAATTTTTCACAAATATATAATGTTTGTATTACTCCATTTGCTTTCATTACTTTATTATAGTTTGTTAAATGTTACTTTTCATAGGTCTACTGTTCCCTTAAAATTAAAAACATTATATATAAATTACATCCTTGAAGAAATCCAATAAACATTAAGTTTTAAATGTAAAAATACAAAGATATTATGTTTTAAACAATATGTTGTAACTTATTCAGTTAACATTTATTGTTACAATTACTATTGGATACAATTTTGAATACTAGGCCTACTGTTGATGTAAAAAGTAATATATGTATTTCAAAAAATCCTTTCTCAATAAGTTTTTAATCAAGTTTAATTTATAGTACTATATGTTTCACAATTTCTTTGAATTTATATCTAATTAAATTGTAAAAAGGCTGGATTATTCATCAAGAATAACATTAAACCAGAAAAGAAAGAAACAATAGGCAAAAGTAGAGTACTAGGTCTTTAAACTTAAAGTAAATTTTAATTTTAATAAAATAAAATATTCTTTTACTTTTATAACATATATTTAACTCTTATAACATAAATTTAACAGCAACGATATTTGTATGTTAACTGATAATTATAAAATTGAAGCTATTTTTCAACACATAAAACTACAAAAACTGTAAAGGTTTTTAAGAATGGAAATATAAATATCTCCTGATATTAAGGATCTGTCTAAAGAAACAATAAATTTAAGGAATTTGTTAAAAAAGATGTGCCCTGTAATGGTTGTGTTCAGTATTGTTCTAATAAATACTGGTATATATTCAGAATTACTATTTTTGCTGTTGTTTATAAAACACCAGTGCCTTTTACATGGTGTCAAGTGTCAAGTGTAGTGATGATTTTGCCTGTGTGATGAATATTCTATCAGCTTTTGTCATCTGTTGTCGTAGTATAAGGATTAATACTAAAAATCACAACACAACATACTTATGGAAATAAACTGAACACAGAAATGAGACTGCTTACTGATCAAAGTTAGTCCACTGTATATGCCTGTGTTTTCCTGAAATCACCAGGTCATACTAAATATAAGTATATCACTACCAACTTGGAACACAAAGTTTTTTACTGGTAAACGTAAAAGTTTTACCTTATAGCGTGAACCAGTTTTTGTTTATTATTTTGTTTATACCGCTGTCCGTCTTGTTCTTAGTGACGGCGCCATCTTTTGAAGGATCAATGTTGTGTGTGTGTGTGTGTGTGTGTGTGTGTGGGGTGTGATATGTTTGAATAATATGTGTGATTTGAATTGTGTCTGTTCATTTAGGATGTCATTTTTATGTGTTTTTGTGTGTTTGTATATTTCCAGTTGTTCAAGAGTGTCTAGTTTTCGGCCTTTTGTGTGTGTATGTGTAGAATATCCACGTTGTATTCGATGTTACAAAACCACATCATGTGTGGTTTGCAAACGTGGGTTTGGTAGTGGAGTGTAGTGGCTTTGTGTCTTCAATGTATCTTTGTTTGAAACAATGTCCTGTCTGGCCTATGTAGAATTTGTTGCAATTTAGTTGTCTGTTGTTTGTTTTGTGTTTTGTGTAGGAGTTTATTGACTATTGTTCTGTTGTATCTGTTAGATTCTGCTAGATATTTTATCGTGTTTTAAACATGATATTTTAAACGTATAATATTTTAACATGATAAAATCCGTTGGATTTTGCTAGACCAATAGTCAATAAACTCCTACACAAAACAAACAACAGACAAAGACAGAAAACAACAAATTCATAACACTAACATGCATCAATAATCACATTGAAAAAAATAGCCCACAAATTAAAAAAAGCAGGATACAGAATCACATACAAAACTACAAGAAAAACAGAACACACACTATCAAAACACAAACACAAACAACAAAACAAATTTGATCTACCTGGTGTTTACAAACTAAATTGCTTAGATTGCAACAAATCTACATAGGCCAGAGAGGACATTGCTTAAAACAAAGATACATTGAACACATAAAGGCACTACACTCCAGTACCAAATCCACCTTTGCAAACCACCTCATTGAAGCAAACTACACATACACAAACATCGACAACAACATGTATATTCTACACGTACACACAAAAGGCTGAAAACTAGACACTCTTGACCAACTGGAAATATACAAACACACAAAAACACATTAAACGACATCCTAAACAAACAGACACAATTCAAATCACACATATTATTCAAACATATCACACCCCACACACACAATATCGATCCTTCAAAAGACGGCGCCATCACTAAGAACAAGATCGACAGGGGTCCCAGTGGGAGCCTCTGACGAAGATTAAAATAAACGAAAACTGGTTCAGGCTATAAGGTAAAATTTTTACATTTTACCAGTAAAAAACTTTTTGTTCTGAGTTGGTAGTTATAAACTTATATTTAGTTAACCAATGGACACGTCATGGACAACAAAATCCAAGAACACCAAGTCATATTTAAGATGGGATGATAATACTTGCAGTTAAGCAATCTATCATACTACACTTATATTCATAACTTAATCACCTCTATTTTGTTTTATACTATTTGTAAGCCATTTAGGAATGGGGCAGTGTTTATAGTTTCTATTGCAATTTTAGTGACAACAATATACTTATAAGTTTTTTTTTTCCCTAAAGACTTCGTATCAAAACCAAAATCATTTGAATATAATTTTGGACAAAAACAGGGTGGTGAGTTTGTACTGTGTGATTTTCATTTGCCATGTTATTCTGTGGGTTTGACCCAAAGTCAAGTATATCCATCTCTGTCTATCTACTGTCAGAGCAATACTGCGACCTGTCCAAGGTATATGGACAGATCTTAATTAGAAACAGTGCATCATTTATACACATTTATAAATACCCAACACATTTATACTCATTTATATTTATACACACAACAACACCCTTCCACATTATACAACTTGTCATAACACATGATTAAAAATTCATATTGGTTCTATCTGCTGGTTATATGATGTGAGTTGAATTATGGCTAGAAGCGATGGGCCTAAAGCTTGAGAGAAGATGATGATTAGTATGATGACAATGATGAACAAAAAACTACTGTATGGTGATTTTGCAGTTTGATTTTGCAGTTGTGATTACAATTTGTTGAATATTTTTGTTACAATACTGTACATTTAGTCATAGTAAGTGGCTGGTTACTAATCAAGAGGTCCTAGGTTCAAGCCCCAAGAGCACAATTGGTCATAAATTAAAAAGCAATGGTATGTTGACTAATAATTATAAAATTGAATCTATCTTCAAACACATATAATTAGAAAAACTACTAATACTTTTAAGAATAATAATTCTTATTTATTATAATCAAAATCGAACAAAACTTTTGACATATATTCCTAAATTCTGTTATTTGTTTATTTCATTTATTCTGATTTATTACTGATGCTGAATGAATAAAATCTTTAAAATAATTAAATTTTTCATCTTCTAGGTTGGCTCAGCCTGTGGAACTGAGTACTTGGGGTAGTAATAGGTGGGAGGAAGAAGCATAGTGCCTTCCTTGTATGCTATAAGGCTCATATGTAGCAGTTTACCCTTTCTAATTCCTAAACTACTATAGTGCTTTAAAAAAAAGCAATCAGTATTATTACAGTTATAGTAAATAATAATGTTTTTAAAGTTGTTTACAAAAAATATTCTGTTTGGAAAAATGTTCCTATATTTTTCAATTCTTCGTACAAACCTCAGGTATAAAAAAATTGTTTTAAAACTGTACAATCCAATTATGGTAAGGCTTTAACATTGTTTTAGCTTATGTATATTTTGAGAGCCTCCAAAATTTTTATTATTATCATTATGAAAGTCCTTATTAGTTTTATACAAATAGTTGCTCATAGTACTAAATGGTCTGATAACTTAGTCTTAGGAGAGTCTGAGACCTCTTAGTTATGGTTATAATAATCGATATTTACAGAACATGTACATGGATATTTTCATTTTATAGAAATTTTTTTAGAGTGGGCAGTAGAGTGGGTGTATTTTTCAGCCATGCTCGTATATGTGAACCTCTTAAGTACAGCCAGTGGCCTCAACTGAACTTTCAAACAAGTGTAGACCACACACACACACACACACTCTCTCTCTCTCTCTCTCTCTCTCTCTCTCTCTCTCTCTCTCTCTCTCTCTCTCTCTCTCTCTCTCTCTCTCTCTCTCTCTCTCTCTCTCTCAAATAATAGAAAGAGGTTAAACTCATTGTAAGTTCTACAATCTTACTTAATTATGTCTTTCAACTAAATATGTTCACAGCATGATTTATGAAACAGAACTATATATGTTCCACTCCTTGCTGTAAAGTAATAATAAAGTAACAAAATCTGTAATTATGTACTGCTTTTTACCCTGCCTAATAATAATCATTACAGAAATTAAATTTCAATGTTAAATACTTCACTAGATTTTCACAGATGAGAAGGATGTTATTAATAAATAAAATATTCACAAGTACATATAAGTGTAAAAGGTGTAATAGTGTAACAATAGTACTGGAAAACAACTTCTTTCTGTTTTCTCGTTTATACCCTCTAATGTAGGGATCCTCTATCCATCCTCTGTGTAAGTCATTCACTTACTATTTTCCTAACTTCCATGCTGTTTTTCCTTTGCTTTTTACTAGACCTGTGATATTATCTTCCAGTTACATTCTGGGTTGGCCTAGAATTGTTTGTATGCAAAGTGGGAGACACAATAATAGGCACTTATCCAGTATCCAGACTCATGACTGAATCATGTTCCGAGCATCATATTATAATTATGCCCCAAACGTTGTATAGGGAATCACCTGATTTAAATGGTATTTGTTCTTAATTAATAAAATATGTATTATTTTGTTTTCTTATTACTTTTCAGTATGTATTGATTTGGTTATGGAATTCCAAATGATTGGGAAACTGCCAAAATCATTTCTTTGTTTAAGAGAAGTGAATGAAACAAAGCAGAAAACTATAAATGTTGAATGCCATGTGCTATATAAACTACTCACATACAGTGTAGTGATTTTCAATATTTTAACCCCTAACATTTTTGCCTCCTGCTACCTCCCCCCTATTTTGGGGAAATCAATCTCAAAAACAATATAGATATGCAAGGTTAAAGTATAACCATGCATGCCAGGTTTTATGAAAATTGACTGATGCCTTTGAAAGATGAAATCATGAGGAATATACAAAACAGACAGACAGACAAATCCAAATAGTTGAGTTAAAACTCAGATCTTCCTTCCCTCATTCAATGAAGTATTCACTGATTCTATCATTCAGTTGTTATACATTATTCATTATTGCTTCTGCACTACTTTCATGTAGCACAGTGGCTTTTTTTCCAACAATACTATATTTTTTTGTATGCCTTTGCTTGTACTTTCCATACATACCTAATACATTTATTTTTCAGAATGTTATCAATATTTACATTAAGTCTTCTAGGCCAAGTTTTTCTTGCCCATCAACACACATTTGTTTAGTTATATTAACCAGTAGTTTTGTGTTTAGTTTTTATCAATTAATGTATGCTGTGGTTTTAAAAATTCTTAAATTAAATGATAGTACAATTTACAGTATATTGTTTTCTACAAATTTCTATAAAATTGTGTGTGTGTGTGTGTGTGTGTGTGTGTGTGAGAGAGAGAGAGAGAGAGAGAGAGAGAGAGAGAGAGAGAGAGAGAGAGAGAGAGAGAGAGAGAGAGAGAGAGAGAGAGAGAGAGAGAGAGAGAGAGAGAGAGAGAGAGAGAGAGAGAGAACACTATTGAGTGATGTATTGAAGTTTTGAAATAATTTTTATCTATTATTTATGCATTTCAAATCTCATTATAAGCACAATTTTATTCATGTTGACGGAAAGTATACGTATAGCATAATAGGAGTAACTCTGCATTCATGGCTTGACATTTCAGTTTGCTTGTATGCTTGCAGACAATGTATTGCCAACTACACTGTCACATACACTCTAATTCTAAGGGGCAAAATGATCATTAAGATGATGGTAGACAGTAATTGGAAGGTGTGGTAGTCTGTCTAACCATAACTATAATTAGTGTATTATAAATAATTAATGTATAATTAGCTAAAACCATTCTGTGTTCTGAGTATCAGTTTTAACCAATCTTTAAATGAATTTATCATTCTCTAAATATAATAACAATTCTTTTATCCTTTATTGCTCTTGAACAGTTTTAAAAGTGTCTTCTATTTTTACCTATGTTTTGTATAAAATACTCCGTTAGCTTTATACGTTGCATTATTTTATAGATGAAAAAACTAAATTTGTTTTATATATACATTTAGCGTTTAATTAGAGTATGATTTTGGTGGTTTCTTAATAAAAGAAAAGGAATTTTAGTGGTGACATCCAATTGTAATAATAAAATTATAAGATGTTTATGTTTATGTGTTAAAAATACACATTAAAAAAGTAAAAATACACTTCTTCTCTGAATAATGTATAAAAATAGACAAATTTATAATTGCTTAGATTGTGAAACATTTATTCTCATAAATCAGGTTGGTTAATATAAAATTGTTTATTAACAAAACTGAATTGATGATTGCTGGTGTTAAAGTACTTTTTTCTTCTTTTATATAATAAAAAGGTTATTTAAATGACTAGAAAAAGTAACTGGTTTATTACCACCTAAAATCTATAGAACATGTAGTAATAGATATGGTGTTATCATACACGTTTTACCCTGAAAAAATCCTGGTCTATAAATTCCCATGGGAAAATCTTTGTCAATATCCCTTCCCCCTCTGTCAAGGAAAAGTTCTGGCTACACTTTTGTTCTGTAAAACTGAAATCATATTACCTTTCTATCTTTGTAATCTTCATTATACATGAAATATGTTATGTGGTTATACTGACTTTGGGTGAATTCCAAATTATGCTGGAGACAATGAAAACAATCATAAGTTTTATTTAATAACCATATTTTATGCTTACATTTAATTCAACAAGTCCTCTGCATACACATATAATACTCTAATATGTTTTAAATATTCAAAATTCATAACCCTTCATAAGAATGAACACATAATAATTAAAAATATCATTACATAATTCACAACAGTTCAGCCAGCTACTTCAGTTTGGGCAAAGATGTTCTGTATGTTTCCAAAAAGGCCTTTCCTTTCTATTACTGATATGTTCTGTTAATTTCTCTCACTCCCTGTGTTACTGTGGTGATGTAACATTTATTAACTTATAAGGAAAAATTATCTCTTAATTGTAACTTACCAATCTTATTCCACTGGAAAGCTTAAACCTAGTGTCTATCAAGCATTTTTTTAAATCCATATGCTGTATGATTAAAGTAGGATGTGTACTTAGAAGTCAAAACTATAAAAGCCAGCGTATGCTTATATTCTATAACGTTTTTAGTTAAAAGGTCAGGAGTTATATCTCTTTATGTAGGCCTACTATGTTTAATTAAATAAAAGGTGTCTTTACTGAAGCAAATTGCACAGTGACAGCCAATATTCAATAATCAATAGCCAATATTAATCAGTGTCACACACAAAAAAGTGATGGGGCCTTTTTCCTTTATTGCAATGATATAATTTCCCCACATTACCATAATTTATGACATCATCATAATCATAACTCAGAAGATAATGTCAGTTTACTTACTTAAATTGGAATTTTAAAACAAATCCATACTAAAATTAAAAGATAAAAATGTTTTAACATAATTAAAAAATAAAGAAAATGTAAAAAAATGTTCATATATGTGAATTAATGAATTTCACTAATTTATTTTACAAAATATGATTAAATCACTACCGACTCGGAACACAAAATTTTTTATGGGTAAAAACGTAAAAGTTTTACATTATAGTAGTTTTGTTTTGTGATCATGTTTATTATGTGATTATGAACAAAACTACTTCACATATAACAATAAATTTTACACACAGAATGACGGTCTACCCATGGGCTCACCCATTCCAGCATATTACCAGAGGTCTTTCTCCAACACTTAGAAAAAACAATAATCCTCACAAACAATGACAAACACTCACATAAAACACTATATTGGCACAGATACGTCGACAACATCATAATTCTATACAGGGGAAACAAAAGACAATGCGAACAGTTACTAACCCACATAAACTAATACACAAAAACATAACCTTCACTCCTGAATACGAGTACAACAATACCATAATCTTCCTAGGCTCTCCATCACAAAATTTGAACAGACACAAATTCAGTATATACAGAGAACTGACTACAATTGACACACTAATACACAACTCCTCCAATCACCCAATACAACACAAACTAGCTGCCTTCAGAAATATGATACATAGACTTAACAACATCCCACTAAATGAAAAAGACTACAAAGACAATCTAAACACAATAAAATATCTAGCAGAATCCAACAGATACAACTGAACAATAGTCAATAAACTCCTATACAAAACACAAAACAAACAACAGACAAAGACAGAAAACAACAAATTCATAACACTAACATACATCAATAACCACACTGAAAAAATAGCCCACAAATTCAAAAAAGCAAGATACAAAATCGCTTACAAAACAACAAACAAAACAGAACACACACTATCAAAACACACACACAAACAACAAAACAAATTTGATCTACCTGGTGTTTACAAACTAAATTGGTCAGATTGCAACAAATTCTACATAGACCTGAGAGGACATTGCTTCAAACAAAGATACATTGAACACACAAAGGCACTACACTCCACCACACATACACAAACATCAAATACAACATGGATATTCTACACATACACACAAAAGGCCGAAAACTAGACACTCTTGAACAACTGGAAATATACAAACACACAAAAACACAAAAATGACATCCTAAATGAACAGACACAATTCAAGTCACACATATTATTCAAACATATCACACCCACACACACACAACATTGATCCTTCAAAAGACGGCGCTGTCATTAAGAACAAGACGGACAGCGGTCCCAGTGGGAGCCTCTGACGAAGCTTATAATAAGCAAAAACTGGTTCAGGCTATAAGGTAAAACTTTTATGTTTTTACCCATAAAAAACTTGTGTTCTGAATCATTAGTGATTTAATTATATTTAGTTAATCAACTTCTTATTAAAGTCATGATTATTAAAATCATGGACAACAAAATCCAAGAAATTATTTCTAATATTCATTATGTGTGTGTGTTGGTCAGAATGGGTGGTAAAGTACATTTAGGTGTTACGGCTGAATTTCATTGTAAATGTAGTACCAAAATAAACATATATGAAACATATCAAACTTTTATGTGAACACAATAAAAACTTCGTAGAAGTTAAATTTTTTAGACCAGTGAAAAGAAAAAAAAAGAAAAATATGTATGCCTATAGATAAGTTAGAACATACATTAAGGAACAGAAGAAATTTCAATGTAAATTTTGAGTTTCCTTTGTAAAATATGAAAAGAGTAGTCTATTAAAACACTGCGAGTCATTAGTAGGATTAAAAAGTAAAAAGATATTTACAAGTCTCAAGTCTATGCTGTAATAATTCTATATGCATTTTGTATAATTCATAGTGAACAACAGTATACAACTGTTCAGTCACATTTTGTATTTAAGCTTCAAATTCTGAATGCTTGTCAGTTATGTTATCAGTTTATACTCAATATTACTCAAAATTTGTATTCAACCAAAGAAATAAACAAAATACTCTTAAAGACCAGACAGTTAGTTTTAATGATATTGTAAAAATTTCAATTATGAAAACCTTAATGAGTTCTTATAATATACATAAATAAGAAAGACTTCTGATAGCTAATTAAGCATCTTTCATGTTGTACCTTAAGACAATGGGACAGATCATTATAATAGGCGCCTACCCATACATACTGCAACGTTACAAGTATTATACACAATTACACAAATACATTACCATGTACTCAATGCAACTATAAAGTGTATTACATCGGCCAGGTCGCAGGATTTTTTTTTCTCGTTGCATCAAGTATATGTAGTTGCACAATAATTAAATAATTTTTAAAGAGGAGTGAAATGTTGTTGACATGAAATAATTAATTAAAACCGTTTCAAAATAATCATTCTATGATTTATTAATTAATAGAAAAATATTCAAATATTAAAATTTCAAATATTAGACAAATAGATATTTTACTTTTATAAGCTTCACAAATATTATGTAACCTGCTATGCTATTCATAACATATAAAAAGTAAAAAACCATATAATCTTACTAGCTAAACAAACTTGTTAAACAAGTTATTAAAATCTTTTTTTTATTTTTGTGTGTCTGAAATTAACTCAAATTTTAAATAATAATAGCAACTCATTTACAAACAAAATAATATTAAGACTCAAGAATAAAATTTATTGTTGCTATAAACAAAATAAAAATAATATAACATTTACTTCCAATCTATTATTTATTTCTACTGACACACCCAAATTTTTAATATACAACAAAAGATTAGTATTTCTTTTCTAGACTTTCTTGTTAACTTAAATTCTGTTATTTAACTACTATTTAACTTTCAAACTCTAATTATTTACTGTTCATAGGTCAGTTCTTTTTGAGAGCTCTTTTCACAACAAAAAATATAATTGTTTGTTATCACCTGCGTACATCTGCCGTTACCGTTGCATGTGTGTATGTGTGTGTGTCCAGAATCCTGTGAATTTGATGATGATGATGATGATGCTGATGCTGTGATCTCTGCCTCTACGGGTTGTTATTGGTGATGCTCCAGAGTTCCTCCATGCGTCTTGGTGTGTGTGGTAAAGTGTGTGTGTCCTGATCGATCTGCAAACCGGCAGCGTCACGTTGTGTGAAGATTTCTTAAGTCTGAGACCAGCCCAAAGTTGCCAGTGGTATTTATACTGGACGGCGATCTGACAGGTCCAGGCCTGTTTTTGACATGTTAGATATTGTCAGTTCGTGCAAAGCGTCCTTTTAATTACAGTCACCTTTTGGTTCATTTTTGTGATCTCATGAATATACTCGTAGCATGAGTGTTATCATTGTTTGCATAATTTTTTTCTGGTCACTCACATATACCACACATATTAATTACTATTTAATTACACTAGTAATTAATATTAAATTAATAGCATCTTTATTATTGCACATTTTGCAATAATTTTTATATCACCATATTCACTAAAAATTCCTTAATGTAATGGTGTCTTTTTTGGGGGTTAGTCTTTGTTCACAGGTTTAAAATGTATTAATTAGTTTATTTTAGTCCGGTTAAAACCTGATTTATTGACAACCAACAATTCGTACGCGTCTCCCCTTTTTCGTTGTTCAATGCAGGTCGGAACTGGCTTACACACACATACACACTAACGCTGTAACGCTACCAAAGCAGGTGTTACTTTTGACAGGCCCCAGCCTGTATTCTCCCGCACAAAATTGTTTAAAACTGTTCGTCATATTCTTTTTACACTACGGTAATTATTTACAAAACATACCGCCCTGGGCAAATATGCAAATACAGTAGAACTTGGTTATAACGTCATTGAAGGGACCAAAAAAATAATGACGTTATGTCTGAGTGACGTTATAAAAGAGTCGTTATAAAAGACCCTTTTTAATCACTAGTAAGGAAGGAGAAATAAAAAAAAGATCTTTGCATTATTAACATTATTCGTGATATTTATTCTAAAGTTTACAAACTGCATTTCATTTATACAAACAGCATGAAGAATATTTTAAAAGATCAATAAGAAAGTACATGTAACTTACATTTAGGCTTACTGTCGAAAGTAATCCGCAATTTTCTTTTGAACGCTCCTTTCTGAAAAATAAATTCTTTCTGTTGTGCTGTGGAGATGCTGCGCTGCATTGAACGTGTCGTCAGACGTCTCTCTAAAGCAGTAAAATCATGAAAGAGTTTCAGCGGCTCTCATTGCTTCCTGTACTGTCGGACAAATGATGTCGGCATCCTCCTCTTGCTCAGCATCTTCTTCAACACTATCTTCTGCTTCTATGTTTTTTACTTCCGCGATAATTTCTGCATCACTCAACACTTGGAATGTTTCTACTTGGTCATCCACTGATGCATAGGAATCAGGTTCATTTCCAAATTCATTTACGTCGAATTTCTTAATCCACTCCGAGAGCGGCAAGTCATCGTCTTCGTCATCATTGGGTAAATTTTCATGTACGAGTTGTGCTTTACTAAAGCATTTTGCTATCGTCTTCTGTGTTACACTCTTCCAAGAGTCGTCTAGGAATTGTATTGCATCTAAGAGTGAAATTGTAGCAGGTTGCGCCGTGTCCATACAGAAAATAATTTTTTTTTAAAGTTGCTTGTGGTAGTGACACTTTAGGCTTCTAATGATGCCTTGGTCCATAGGTTGCAGGACACTCGACAGTTGGCCGGTAAGAAGACCAGATTAATGTTTGTCAAATTTAACTTTGGATGGGCTGCACAGTTGTCAACTAGAAGTAGAATTTTTCTGTTTTTCGATGACAGTTCTTTATCCCACTTTCTTAATTCATCTTCAAAAATACTAGAAGTCATCGACGCTTTTTTGTTGGCAGTGTAACTTACAGGAAGTTTTTTGATGCTTTTAAAACATCTAGGATGCAAACGTTTCCCGATAACTAAAAGTTTCCTTTTTTCGGTTCCCGTCATGTTCGCACAAACAAAAACTGTAACTCTTTGTTTAGAGAGCTTCCCACCAACGCACTTTTCATTTTTAAATTTGAAAGTCTTATCTGGAGTTAATTTATAAAACATTCCGGCTTCATCTCCATTAAAGATGTCTTCATTTTTGTATGATCGTCTAATTTCTGGCCAAGTGTTACACACCCAATCGCCTGTAACGTTCAGATCTACGCATTTTGCCTCACCACAAATTTTTGCAAGGAAATCGAATGTTGGGCCTTAAATCGATCTAGCCATCCGTTGGAGCAAGTAAAATCAATACCAAACAATTTTCCGAATTCTGTAGCTTTCTCTTTCAGAATTGGTCCACTCACAGGAATATCTGAACATTGACACTGTTTGAACCATTTCAATAATGCTGCATCCACATCACCATGTTCGCATTTCCTAATTTTTTTAATTTTTTCTCCATCTTCCTCAAATTTTTTTAAAATTTTGTCCTTGTTTTTTGAAATTGAACCTACAGTAGAATTCACTAAACCAAACTCATGGCATACATCAGCTATTTTACGTCCGCTTTCATATGATCTAATTACACGTACTTTCTCTTGAATAGACAGAACCTTTCTTTTTATACTAGAACTTGCCATGATTACTGTATAAAAATGTAGACCTACGTACAAAATATACATATAAACAGTGGCTACCAAAACTTAAGTTATAAAACACACAAAAGAAACTGTCACAGTATGAGCAGATACAGAAACAATAACAACTAAAAACAGAGACGAGACTACGTGTAAACAATACTATACAGTAAATACTGTAACAGTGTGGCGTGAACAATAGCCTCGAGACGCGCAGTGCTACTGACCCGGTGAGAGTGGTGGGGAGACATGTCAGTCGCCAGACACCGGCTCGCGCCGGCGGTCCTGTTACAGTGCTTATCGCTTGCATACAATGTATGTCTGTAGCCATGGGTGTAGCGCGCGCACATATATACGTTTATATGAAATTTAGAGTAAAATATCTGAGAAATTTTTGATGCTATAACAGAGTAGTACAATATTTAGTGACGTTAAAACCGGGAATTTTTATAATGTTAAAGATATCAGTTTGACCGGACTTATGACAAAATAACGCTACACCCGAGTTGACGTAACAGCCGAGGCCGTAATAACCAAGTTCCACTTGTATTGTTGTATTGTATTGTATTGTTGCAATACATAAGTACACTTCAAAATAAATCAAATACAAAAAACTTGCCTTATCCTCCCCACTCAGCATCTTTTTAATTGTTTGCTAAAAAGGTATTTTGTATGAAATGTTTATACTTCTATATAAATGGAAAGCAGTATGCTATTTTACTGTGGTCCTATTATTTCATAAATCAGGTTGGTTAAATAAAAATGGTTTCTTGCAGATATTTATGAACATATCTACAATATTTAAGAACACTTTTTATACATGGATCTAAAACTTTTTATACATAGTGAGAACCTTTTTAAATATATCATTACCACAAATTGTGGAAACATTGTTAGCAGTCTGAATCAACATCAGCTAGTTTATCATAATTCACAACTGACAAAATGTTGCTGTATTTAAATCTTGTAAACATATGAAACCATACACATGCGTGTGTGTGTTAAAAAATGTTTAAAGTTCATTAAATAGATGTTAAGTCTAAACATCTTAAGGCCATTTCACATTGACATCCCAAGTACCCATGAACATCCATAGACATTTCTGATACACCAATTTATATCATTCACATCTGTCCATGGACACTCGTGTAGTTTCCCATCCACAATCCACTTATGTGTGATTAGCATGTCCAACTAGATATCTTGAAGTCAGACAGTTTTTGTGAAATGTTACATGGACTGATGAAAACTCAATTAGTGATGATGAAAATCTAAGTTTGCTTAAGTGATGATGACAACCTCAGCCGTTTCCTTCAAGCTACTATACTGTATGAGGCCTATTTCAAAATTAACCTCCTCCAAAACAAAAATAAAGAAAATTTTATGGTATATTCAAAACTATATTACTTGTCCACACAATTAACCCACATACAGACACTTATTATACTTGTATCATTGGACCTGCTTTTGCAGTTTGATGAAAACTGCTGCCATCAAGGTACCTAGTCAAAATTGATGCCATTAGTGATATCCTTATTAGTTACTTGAACAGAAATAAAGAAAATGGATCAGGGTTTTCATGTCACATTGTAAAAAGATTCAACTTGAGAAACAAAGCATCCAAAAGATTTCCTTCAAAAATTGCAGCCACTGTAACATAGTGCCATACTATCATATCAACCCTTGCCCAAGATTAAACTATCATTATTTCAAAGAAAACAGATTCCAGTCATCAAATAAATTAATGTTGCATTGCCAGATTAGTATGTTGTGACAATGCAGCACACAGTTTCAGTGTTACAAAATAAAAACCATAACAGAGCAACTTCAAAAACATATCAATAGAGAGATAAGTTAACATTCTTAACAACAAACACAAGTCTTGTTTATCAGTTTGAACTAACTCTACAATGTATCAGATCAAAGCAAACAGTGTGTAGTAATAACACAAAAAACTAGTTAAACACCTGAACCAGTCATATGACAACAACAAAGATAGTAGAGAATATGATACTTTTCACAGAATTTGGATTCCTTTACTGAATCAACATACTACACCATAAGTACTTCTTCAGTTATTCATTATCCTTTTACCTTTTACTAACGTTTCATTGAAAGCTTGTATGTTTCATTACAAACTTTAAATGATCAAATTTTCCCTTCCAGCCTGAAAGTTTTTGTCTGTAGTAAAAATTGTTCTTTGTCATGTTCTAGCCTCAACTTTGACATTAACAATAAATTTTGTTATGCTGTTAAGAAAGCACAGTTGATGTTCTGTATATTACCCATATTTTTTTTTTTTATTTGTGGTTAAAAACAGTCTAAGAAAAATAAATCATGCCTACTTTTGTATAAATCTGGTCAATCAACATAAACATGCATCATGACTCTTAGGGAGTGGTTAACAAGCATCACAGGTCTTTTTGATTTTATGTTCCAATGATTTGTAGGCAGATATTACGATGATAGTTGTTTTTGATTTTGTGACTGTAAAGTTATACCATAAATAATAAGAAAAGTTGTCAACTTTTCTGTATGTATTCTTGGATGCTAAGAAATTTTAAAATCAAAAATTACACAAAATATTTTATATCACATACAGTTCTCTCAAAAATATGTATTTGAAACCTTGTATATGTGCATATGTGTTTGAAAAATGAGTATGTGTAGTATGTATACATTTTACCAAATTTTCAACTCATGGTGCATAGATTTCAGTTTCTGTTTCTCCACAAGCATGAAAACATCTACCAGACAATTCTGATTTGTAAACTGAGGAACAAAATTAGGTTCAGGAATTTCATTATGGTGAGGATAATTCAAGACCCTCAGTTGACAATACAAGATAATTCAGTCATTCCAAATAGATTTATGTAGTGAGAGACTTATATAGTGAGGATTCTGTTGAACTTTCATAATCCAGATAAAAGAAAAGAATTGAATTTATAGGCAGCCAGAACATTAATCTGTTTGTACAGAAATAAAGAAAAGGAATTTACTACCTATTATTCACAAGACAGGACCGATGGAAATGGAGATGTCTCATCCAACTGTCAGGCGGCTTTGCAAGCAAATGAAAAAGGCCAGAAGGGTTTATGAAACCTTCACTAATTTAATGGTATTCAAGTTTTAAAATTATTTACTGAGAATAAACATATCTAGTAAAAATCTTGATTGTAAATATTGTAACATGACATAATCAGTGCCCTGCCCTAATTGACAAAAATAGTCATTTTTCAATAGAGGTCAGAATATGTCACCTCACAGAGTCCACCAATTAAATAAAAAGCCTTTTTCTATGTCAGACAATGTAGAAACAAATGAAAGGTACAATACAAAAGTATTGTCAGTAAATATTTTGTAACTTATAATTAATAAATGTAAAAAAAAAAACTGTGCTAGTATAGGAGAGTGGGGAGCAAGGTAGTTAGTTATTTGGACAGAAAAGTCTGAAAAAATAACAATCCCTTCAATTACCCCAAGTGTAAATAAATAAACTAAATAAACCAAAACTAGTGTGACACAAACTGTGTCAAAAATGTAATAAGTGTCCGTGCAGTGGGGACAAGATAAACTTATATTATTTTTTGTTGTCATTAGGATTAAAAATGAACTAAAATAGAATTGTATCATTTTTTGGAAGTGTTGTGTAAAGCCTAGACAGTATATTGGTGTTTATGTTTAAATATCAAGGCTTATAGATAAATGCTGTAAATTGTATTAGGCCTACAGGCTAGATAAACACTTAAGTTAAAAACAAACAATTCTAGAAATAATCAGTTAATATTATATTCTATATTCATAGAATTGAAGAATGCTATCAAAGTTATATTAAATATTTTGTAATGATTTGTTAATGTTTGAAGTTAAACTTGGCCATGAAGGCAATACCTTAGGGTAAAATGTTAAAATATTTTGTTAGTTATTGTTATGGTACATCCAGGGTTCAAATAGATAAATTAAATAACAATCTATGTAAATTAGAAAAAATGCTAAAGAAATGAAGCTTAGGGCCTAGGCCAATAATGCAATGTAAAGAAAACAATGTCAGAAATGAGTAGATCAACCATTCAAAGTAAACAAAATCAAAAATATCAGTACGGAGAACCATACATGACTTCCATGTTCTAAGATTTATATTTAAAATCATTTATGAAATGAAATGTTTCCATAGAAACTACTTCTTTCCACTTATTGCTTCAGCCTTAACCACAGTACTGTGGTCACTAACGTATACCACCACACGTTATCACACTCGATTTTCACTGATGATGGCAGTCGATGGCACTGCCGAAACGTCTGGTTTTGCAGAAAACATTGGACTACGGCCAAACAGCCCAGGAATGAATTTTAACAACAAACTACTACAATGTTGCCGATAATGTAGTATACATATAAACTAGTTAAAACATAAAACGTTGCTGGTAAACTAGCCCTTTCTCTTAACCGATCTTCACCAAAATCAATAGGCCTTCAGTCCTCTACAATTCAGGGATGTATGCAAAAAAATATTTGATTCTGTTTGAATGTGCGGCAGTTATCATTCGTCATGAATATATTTCTCTTGTTACAACATAAAATGTTGCCGGTAAACTACCCCTTTCCATTAACCGGTCTTCACCAAAATCAACAGGCCTTGAGTTCTCTACAATTGAGGCATGCATGCAAAACATTATTTGATTCTGTTTGAATATGCGGCAGGTATCGTTCTTCACAAAAACAATTACTCTTGTTAAAACATGAAAAGTGGCAGGTAAACTACCCCTTTCCCTTAACCGATCCTCACCAAAATCAACAGACCTTCACTTCTTTACAATTCAGGACCGCATGCAAAAAAGTATTTGATTCTCTTTGAATTTACGACAGTTATCGTTCGTCATAGAAAAAATTACCCTTGTTAAAACATAAAACGTTGCTGGTAAACTACCCCTTTCCCTTAACCGATCTTCACCCAAACCAACAGATCTTGAGAACTCTACAATTCAGGGCTGTATGCGAAACATGATTTGATTCTGTTTGAATTTGCGGCTGTTATCGTTTGCCTTAGAAAAAAAAATTACCCTTGATTAAAAAAAACGTTGCAGGTAACCTACCCCTTTCCCTCAACCGATCTTCACCAAAAACAATAGGTCGTGAGTACTCTACAAGTCAGGACTGTATGCAAAAAATGATTTGATTCTGTTTGAATTTGCGGCTGTTATCGTTTGCCATAGAAAAATTACCCTTGATAAGAAAAACGTTGCAGGTAAACTACCCCTTCCCGTTAACCGATCTTCACCAAAAACAATAGGTCTTGAGAACTCTATAATTCAGGGCTGTATGCGAAACATTATTTGATTCTGTTTGAATTTGCGGCTTTTATCGTTTGCCATAGAAAATACCCTTGTTAAAATATAAAATGTTGCAGGTAAACTACCCCTTTCCCTTAACCGATCTTCACCAAAACCAATAGATCTTGAGAACTCTATAATTCAGGGCTGTATGCAAAAGAGTAGTTGATTCTGTTTGAATTTGCGGCTGTTATCGTTTGCCATAGAAAAAATTACCCTTGATTAAAAAAAACTGTTGCCGGTAAACTACCCCTTTCCCTTAACCGATCTTCACCAAAAACAATAGGTCTTGAGTACTCTACAAATCAGGGCTTTATGCAAAAAATTATTTGATTCTGTTTGAATTTACGGCTGTTATCGTTTGCCATAGAAACAAATCTACAGATAGATAGACAGACAGACACTTTTTGAAAAATGACTTTTTTTCATGTTTTGAGTGTAGTACAATCAGAATCTGCAATAATCTCGAACACGATTTTTTTTGCCATCACCATATGTGCCATCACGGTATGGAGAACCATACATGACTTCCATATTCTAAGATTTATATTTAAAATCATTTTCAGCCAAACAGCCAGGCTGTGTCTTACCTGCCTTTTTATTGCTGTATTAAATGAAAAATATTATATTACATTAAAATGAAAAAATTATAATTTTATTGCCTGGCAACAAAATTATTTTATTTTTAACAATTACCATTGTTTCAAAAAGTTTAAATAAATTTTCAAGTACTTTACTCTTGTTAAAACGTAAAAGGTTGCAGGTAAACTACCCCTTCCCCTTAACCGATCTTCACCAAAATCGAAAGTCCTTGAGACCTCTACAATTCAGGGATGTATGCAAAAAATTATTTGATTCTGTTTGAATTTGCGGCGATTATCGTTTGCCATAGAAAAAAAAAGTTGCTGGTAAACTACCCCTTTCCCTCAACCGATCTTCACCAAAAACAATAGGTCTTGAGTATTCTACAAATCAGGGCTGTATGCAGAAAATTATTTGATTCTGTTTGAACTTGCGGCTGTTATCGTTTGCCATAGAAAATACCCTTGTTAAAAAAACGTTGTAGGTAAACTACCCCTTTCCCTTAACCGATCTTCACCAAAAACAATAGGTCTTGAGAACTCTACAATTTAGGGCTGTATGCAAATAATCTTTTGATTCTGTTTGAATTTGCGGCTGTTATCGTTTGCCATAGGAAATACCCTTGTTAAAACATAAAACGTTACAGGTAAACTACCCCTTTCCCTTAACCGATCTTCACCAAAATCAACAGATCTTGAGAACTCTACAATTCAGGGCTGTATGCGAAACATTATTTGATTCTGTTTGAATTTGCGGCTGTTATCGTTTGCCAAACAAACAAAATTACCCTTGCTAAAAAAAAACCGTTGCTGGTAAACTACCCCTTTCCCTCAACCGATCTTCACCAAAAACAATAGGTCGCGAGCACTCTGCAAATCAGGGCTGTATGCAAAAAATTATTTGATTCTGTATGAATTTGTGGCAGTTATCGTTTGCCATAGAAAAAAAATCTACAGATAGACAGACAGACCACACACACAGACACTTTTCGGAAAACGACTTTTTTTTATGTTTTGAGTGTAGTAGAATCAGAATCTGCAATAATCTCGAACACGATTTTTTTTGCCATCACCATACTTCCATTCCTTAAGGAATATGGAAGTAAAAAGGATTAAATCCATATGATAAAAACACTTGATGTAATAGTAATAGTATTTATTAGATTAATTTAGTCAATTACTATATGATATAATCATTGTAACAGAAAAATAGGTCCAAAATTCAGAACTTTTGTAAAGGTGAAACGTTATCTATTATAATAACAAAACTTATATCAAATACGTATCAAATTGCATGTCATATAGTAAGAAAAAACATTATGTAACTTAAATTTAATGGGACTTAAAGTTTAAAAGGGAGTATTTTTTTATACAAGTGTAAGATCAGAGAGTGTAGATGAGCTATATAAACCAAGAAAAAATTCAGAAGTGGAATCAACATATTGAGTGTTAAAACTAATTGACCGATGTCTAAAAAATGAGAAAGTAAAACTATAAAAGACGAGGATAAATTAAATGCTTAAACCAAACGATGAAAATAAAAATAAGAAGAAAATACGATCAACCAAATTGAACGAAAAAATCTGAGTACCTACATTAGGTGAGATTTGTCCAATTCATATAAACTAGTCACGACCACTACACAACAGATAGTTAAACTCAACAGGCACTATTAAACCAAACACAAGTGAATATTAATTGCTAAACTTTCACTTGTGAAACTTACTTTGTTTTTTCTCTCGTACACATTTTGGCGTGATGTTCGCCTTCCTCAGCGAGGTGTGATACAGAATGTCCGGAACTTGTAATGGTTTTTTCTAGTTGGTAGGTTGAGGTGGAAGGGAGTTGGCGCGGGATTCCAAATTATTGTATGTTTTGTGTATAATTGTGTCGAAGAGTGCGTATGATTTAAAGTGTAATTAGTCATTAAATATGTTGTTTTGTTGTGTTGTGTAGTGTTTGTATATTTCATATTGTTCTGCTGTGTTAAGTTTTCGACTTTTAGGCAAGTAGTGTAGGATCTCAAGATTATTTTTTATGTTGGTGTAGCTGTGGTTTTTTGTATGTATGTGTGTGGCAAACATGGAGTGTATGTTGTTGCTGGATAGAGCTTTTAGGTGTTCAGAATATCTTGAAGAAAAAGATCTTCCCGTCTGGCCTATATAGAAACTATTACAATCACTGCAGTTTAATTTGTATACCCCTGTTTTGTTGTATTTGTCTATGTCCGTGTTTGTATCATTGATGTGTTTTTGATGGTATTGTTTGTTCTGTAGGCTTTTTTGTAATTGTGTTTCCTGAATGTGTTGGCGATTTTGTGTGTGTTGGAGTTGTAGTATGTGAGTGTGATGTATTTATTTGGTTGTGTGTTGTTGATATTTTTTGTTTTGTTGTTTTTGTTTATGATGTGTCTGTGTAGTTTGTTTATTAAATTAGGGTTATAACCGTTTTTTATTGCTATATATTTGATTGTATTGAGTTCTTCTTTATAATCTTGTTTACTTAGTGGTATTTTTGTTAGTCTATGGAGCATATGGTTGAATGCAGTATGTTTGTGTTGCGTTCATAGGCGTGTGCAGGACTTCAGTAGTGGTGGTGCCAAGAATGGCTTCTGGTGGGGGGGGTCTGGGGTCCTCCCCCGGAAGATTTTTGAAAATTTATTGCTTAAAAACGTGTTTTAATGCTATCTGGAGGCCACAAAAAAATTTTGAAAAGCGAGGTTTTTTGAGGGCCTTCAAATAAATTTTTACTTTTTTAAGGGACTCAACTCTTTGCACTTACCGGACTGATCAAAAGTTGACAACACACACATGTTTAACAAAGTAGCTTTAGAAATATCAATTTAGACGAATTTTGTCTTTTAATGAATGATCCAATTAGCCTATCTGGTTAATTTGTATAACAAAATGGTAACAACTTTGATTTTTAGAATATTTATTTATATCCAATGTACAATATTAGTGAAAAAAAAAACACAGAATTGAAAAATTGATTAATTTGTACTGTAGACAAATAAAGCTGCAACAGGTTCAAGTTTAGTATTTAATAGTTAGTAGTGTCCAGAACAAAATATAAAAGTAAGGAAATATTTTACATTACATTACAGGGTCATCCGACGGTCGAATGCAACACTGTTTTTGAAATTGTCAATTACCTCACATGTTCTTGCGTTAGCAGCCAGTTCTTGTTCCACAAACGGAATCATCAAGTTTTCCAAACGATCTTGACACATCGTAGATCTGAGCTTGGATTTTATGATACTCAACTTTTAGAAGGTTCTTTCACTTGTACAGCTAGTTACAGGCATCGTGGAAAATTTATTAATAACAGCACTAAAGTTTTCAAAGGTTGAACTTCACTGGAACTTCAATAAACAGTTAATCCAGTCCAGAACACTTTTAGGTGGAAACTTTGAATCAGTTTCTCCACGCTTCTTTGATTTCAACAGCTTAAATTCTGCCTCTAATTCTGCAGCATTGACATTGAATTGTTTTGCGAGAATTTCGAAGTCCTTATTTTCACACTTGTAACAATTATTAAGATTCAGTCCCATCAGTTTCCCTGTGGTAGAGATAACGTTTTTTGTTTCTTGAGCAAATCGAGAATTTAGATTTTCCACAAGGCGGTCCAAAACAGAATTGTAAGTGAACAGTTTCAATTCCTCTTTTTTTGTGTCTGCTTAGAAAGCAGAAGAAGGGCAACTAGTGTCTTCTAAGAGGACTGGTACTTTCATTTTCTGAACATTAGGGATTTGAACATCTAATGTACTACACATTTCCTTTGTTTTGATAAAAATATCCTCAAACTCTTCTTCACTATTTCTCATTTCTACCAAAGCAAGAGCTAGGCTTTCAACATCTTCAACTGCTTGGCAAAGCTCTATTTTAGGACTTTGCAGAACTTTGCTCACTTTCACCACAAGCTGAAGTACGGGATGCATAATTTGCAAAAACGCAATACAATTAAAAGATTTTACTTGTAGCAAAATACCTTTACCTTGGGCCTGAACTTTTGAATCGGAAGTAGATTCCGTACACTCTTCAATGGCTTTTACAATTTCGTTTAATTGAACATAAATAACAGACACCGCTTCTGAACGGCAGGCCCATCTAGTGTCTGAAAGGGATTTTAGAGTCTTTAGTTTCATTGTAGTTTGTTTGACAATATCCTCAAAGACTGCGTGCCTCTTTGGACTACCTTCGATTAAGTTAAAAACTAGCTGGACTATTCCAAAGAAGTCGAAAATAATTGGATTTTCCTTGTGACTTGTGCAGGCACTTACCAGGGCAAGGTTCAAACAATGTGCATAACAGTGCATGTACATTATGGATGGATTGACTTCTTTACATCTGGCCTGTACTCCGGTAAATTCACCGGCCATTGCCAAAGTCCCGTCAGAACACACACAAACTACATCTCTCCACAGCACACCTACTTCAGACAGCACACAGTTTATTGCCTTAAATATGCTTTCCACATCAGTAGACTTCAATCGCTGTAAGGACACCAATCTCTCGACAGGATATGCATTTCCTTTCGGTATGTAGTGAAACACGACTGCTAATTGCTCGTGTTGGCTCACGTCAGATGTGTCATCACCAATAACTGCAAAGGGCTGTCCCTTGATTTCATCACTTATAGTTTTCAGTATCACTGCTCTAAGTGACGATAAGATGTCATTTTGAATGAGGTTGCTAAGATAAGTACAGTTCTTAGGAGCATTTTTTAAGTAGTTTTGAAAAAAGGTTCATATTTTTGCAAGATAGCAACAATTTCCAGGAAAAGACCTTTCTCTGTACTATCCTCACTCTCGTCATGTCCCCTAAGAGGTTTTCCACCTTTAGCCAACAAACGGACAATAACGAAAAGCCGCAACATGTACTCATGATTTTCTAGGCATTTTTTCTCCTTCTCTTTTAGTTCAGCTTCCTTAGCATCATCCAACATTACATCAACTGGTTTGCTAGTAACATAATTTTCCCAGCCAACCATACTCGATACATGGCATCTACTTTTTTCATGGGCTCTGAACATTTCATTAGCTTTATGCCAAAAACTAAACCCTGTTGTTGTAAACGCATTTTCAACTAACTCAGGAAGTGAACTGTCATTTAAAGCAAAACAACGACAGGCAAAACAATAAGCAGCATATTTTGCCACGCAGTACTCCAGCCATTTGTAATTTTCGAACCATTTGGGTTTAAAGAATCTTTTCCTAGAATTTTTCCCCTTACCAACTTCTTTTGTAGGGTAGTTTGAAATTCATGGTTGGTATGGTCCACGAGAAATCCTAGCTGACTTTTCTTGCCTGTTCTTTGGCAAGTCTTGACAAGGATCATCGTGCTCAGCTGCTCTCTTCACTGGCTCACCGACATCATCCTTTTTTCATCATCATCATTATAAATAATTTCCGAACTGGGACCAGCAACAGCATCTGAAAAGGGAACATACACTTAGGCTTAGGCCTATTTTTATCGCTTTAAATTATACTATGCTGTACAATTTACTATAGCCTACAAATCTTTTTTACCTCTTGACGCTTCGTAATATGTGGATGGCCATTTATTGTAAATATAAACAAAATTGCATGTTAGGGTCACGTAAGTAATAGTGTACAATATATTGTACACTATTATTCACTCACATACAAAAAAGTTAGTAAATTTAATTTTAATTTTGGATTAATTTAGCAAAAACAAAATTAATAATCGAAATATTTAAGCAAGAAGAAAGTAACACATTACAAGACAAACATGGCTGTAAGAAGTATATTACAAAATATAGTAAAAATAACTTACCAGTTTGTGGTTGAGTGTCCAAATCCTTGGTGGGCTTTGGTTTTTTAATCAGCCATTTATACATCATAAAAATAAGCTTATTCAACAATTAAATAACATAATGAACAGTACTGTCTTGTGTCCAAACTGAACGCCACTGGCCGACTGAGTCTCTCGTCTCAGTCTGACTGGCACCAGCACCGCGATACCTGGCGCCGCCACCCTGGCGCTGAGTAAGCCCTAAAAACACGGCAACGACGGCAACTACACTATTCATGCAGCCGCTCCCCGACGCGATGGCCAACGCCACATTATGTGTGTGACAGTACAGAAATACCTATTACCACAATAATGGGATTGAGGAATCTTATATTGTATTTTTATTCTAATCATGAATATTAACCAGGGCTAGGTTAGTTTTGCCCAAGTCCCAATAAATACGCATATTCAACAAGAGGAGAGCCAAGTCAAGGTCACCGTTGGACGAGCGGAATTTAATATGTATAATGGCGTCTTATGTGAAAACGAACTAACAATATGAACTTTCATTGGTCCACAAAGCCATGTCGTCATTAATAAATGCTGACGACATGCAATCAAACACGTATTAACCAGGGCGGTGACTGGAAAACAATAGACGATGACGTCAGATGCATGACCACTTAGGCCCAATGCACACAGAAGTGGCGACGGGCGGAGGCGAGGCGGGAAGTGCAACGTTTCCACGCCTCCTCCATGTAAACAAATGGGCCAATGCACACTGAGGTGACGAAGCACAGGCGCTCGCCCCCTCGCCACCGCCACGCTTCTTCCGCACTTCTCAAGTCTATTTGAAGAAGCGTGCCTCTCGTTCACTTCCTTAATTCAGTGTGGTGCTTGAGCCTAGTTTCTTCACATTGCGCAATATGCGTGACGACCCAGAGTTCAACATACAATTTTGTGAAGAGGTGAAAAGGTTTCCTTGCTTGTACGACAATACTCGTGAGGCCATCCCTTACCAAGTCTAGAACTCTGTAAAAACACTCGTAGGACATCCTGTAGAAGGTTTGAAACCTATCCGGATACATTTCAAGTTCTCTCATCACATCAAAGGTTCCACTCTTGCATTTTTGTAACCACAGAGGGTGAACCCAAAACTTCCTCTGGCTGTTCAAGTTTGTTAAAACAACAAGATCTAAAACGTCCTCGTCACTTTCGTCGTTGGAATACATGTTGTTCAACGCCTCGTGATAAACTGCCTACTAAGCCGTTTCTCCGCCAGACCTGCACCTCTTGGCTGCCCTTTCTGTGGAGCTTATACTCGCCTGTGCCACGCCTCGCCCGCGCCTCGCCAGCACCTCACCTCCGCCCGTCGCCACTTCTGTGTGCATTGGGCCTTACATAACAATTACGTCTAACTCGCCCCCAGTCTTCAAAAGCAACTCAGAGAGCACACACACTCAAACAGTGTAGTGGGCAGTTTTGCCGTAAAAATGCAATAATTGTTTTAAAAATGTAATCACCAAAAATAATGTAGCATCAGTGGACAACCAATGTAAAAGTTTAGTAAATTCAGTGCACAAAAAAGACAGAGAGAGGTTCAGCCGAACACCTGCCAGCCAACATGGGAGTCTGCTGAGGACAGCCTACGCCGCATCAGTTTCAGGAAAGCCCTTTTTAAAATTCTTTTCTAAATTTAAAACATGAGCTCTAAATATAAAAAGTAAAATGTATTCAGTATCAGAATATGAATGTTGTGAGTGAGAGTGTGAAAGCGAGAGCTGGCCAGCTTTAAATAAACATATCTGAGGCGTTGGTTTGTGATCAAGTCTGGATTAACTATTACTATCAAAGAAAACTAGTAACATTTCTCTTGAAGGTTTAACTGCAGTAAATGAATTTAATAAAAGAATTAATTCCAAAGAAACTAGGCTAGGTAGTAATAAAAGCATGGCGAGAAGGCGGAAATCATGAAGCCGCCATTTTGAATTTTATCAATTGTTAATTGACTCCAATTGTTTGTAACCTTTGAACACTAATAACAAAATAAAGTCTAATTTGTTATCCACATGTTGTGTGAATGGTCATTTCAAAACCCCGAATACCTCTGCATCTTTCGCTTAACGCAACTCTGGACCCGAAAAGCCTAATGTATGTAAATGAACCGAGCACATGTTTCCACCGGATGTGTGGTTTAGATTATGCAAATACAATAAAAAACATACATAATTATCAGATATACATTTATTAATTATTACAAATAAACGTAACATAACAGATGGCCCCCGAACTGTGGACTTTATATAAAATTACATTATATAAATAAGCCAAAAGCAGAGGTAGACGGGTAGCGAAATATACGTAACAATAGAGGTTACCTGTTGAATAGAATTATACAACAACTAAGACAGAATTTATTACTATCAGTATAATAAAAAATGGCAAATAACAACGAAAGTATGAGTGTAGAAAACGAACCACAGGCTAACTCAACGCCTATTATAAGTAATAAGGTGTCGCTAGAAGACTTGTTTCAACTAATGAAAATACAGAATCGTGAATTAAATAATAAATTAAACCAATTTGACGAACAATTTGATGATATTAAGAAAGAAATTAAGAAACAAAGCTGTCATTATGATAAAAGATTAAGTGAAATAGAGACACGGTTAGACAAAATAGAATTAGAAAATAAGAGGGGAGTAGACAAGTTAGAATTGAACAAAGATGACAAGGTAAGTAGTAGTGGAAATGACGATAAAATAAATAAAAATATAGTAATAGGAGATAATAGTGTGGAGGTTGGTAGTGATAATGTGGTTTTATGGGGAATAGAATATAATAATAATGGAATGATAGTGTGTTTTGAAGGGTTAAAGAGAGGGTGTAAAGAGAGATATATTGAGAGAGAGAAGTGTTGTTGGGAGAGTTATTATGAGAGGTATTTTAAAAGAGAGAGATGTTTTGAAGGTGAGAGAAAAAGAGAAGTAGAAATTTTTAAGATAAGTAGAGACTATGAAGAGTTTATAGAAAGGTTAGGTGGAGAGATGACATATAATAAATGTAGCAAGTACTTAGCTGGTAATGAAACTGAAGTAGTAGGAGATAATGAGAATGATGACTTTACAAAATACCTAATTATGACTAATTATACCAAAGGTGACAGAACTATACCCAATCATGACAGGTTAAATGAGTTTGAGGATAATGATGAACATTTGAATTGTATATGTATTTATGATGTTAGTATAAGATATCTAATAATAAACAATGTAGATAGTTTTAAGATTCAACTATTATTTGACGATGGAGGGTAAACATTTTATTGTGTTTATAAACATTTAATTATGTGGACAGTGTTTTAAGATGGACTGTTTATAACTGATTTATGGTAAATGATAAAATGGTAATTTGGATTGTATATTTTTGTGTATATTAATATCAATGTATTTGTGTATTTTTGCTGTGTGTATTTTATGTATTTTTTATGTAAACCATGCATTGTAGAATTTTAAATATTGAAGAATAATTAAGTTTGATAATGATTTTAAATGATATTATGAGATTCAGAGTATAATGGTTAGTAAATGATTACGCAGGTGATATATTTGGATATTGAGTTGTTTTAGGATTGTAAGATAAGTGATGAATTTTCTAGTGGTATATTAAGGTGAAATGTTGTAAAAGAGTTTGGGTAATAGTGATAAATAAGGGCATTGGAGTTAGTTAAATAGAGTTAATGGGAGTTAGAGAGAATAAGAGTTGAAATACTGATAATATATAAAGAGGTGTTAGATATTTTAGGGACACAGTAGTTAGTGATTATATGTAGAGGTGAGTAATGTGAATGGTAATTATATTTGTTGTTGATGATATTTTGTAGTAAGGATCCGGTGTAGGGAGTGATCAGCGTGCAGCGTTGTGGCAGGCGGAGCAATTTTGGGTTAGAGTGTTTGCCGATATTTGGTGGAGGGCAAATGGTTAGGGATGGATATGGCCAGGTAGGGAACATACATCCTTGTACAGAAATGAGCAGTGCCAGAGGTTTTAAATGGGATTAGTGAAGGGGGTTATTATAGAGACATTGGTGTCATAATATGTTAATGGTTAGAAGCGGTTGTTAGTAGTAAAAAAGAGGTGAGTAAGGTTAGATTGACGAATGCCAAAATAAGATAGAGAGAATAGTGAATAATAGAGAGTCGCCCAAACTAGATAAGGATAAAAGGGTTAGAAAAGAAAGTTCATAGCAGGAAGGTGAGGTAAATGAAAGGTAATGATGAATTTGAAATTTTTTTGTATAGAATCTAATGATAAATGAATGTTAAAGCATAAAAGTTAATAGAGAGTTGATAGTAAAATGTTATAAAGTTTTGCTACAAGTTATGTAAATATGAATTAAGTAATGTGAATTGTTCAATGTTAGTGTTTAATGTTTAATGTACAATGTTTTATTGTGTTTTATTATGTTGATGGTACAATAGGTCAGTAGGTTACTACAGGATAGCAACGATAACAATGTTAAATTTTAATGAATTAGTAGTGAGATTGATGTTGGTTATCAAGTCTATAGTAATGATTCTGTTATAAAGAAAATTAAACGTAAAGAAAGTTGAATAAAGAAATTAAATAGTTTTGAAGTGTTTGCCATAATAGTTAAATATGCTGATGTTATTTGAAATAAATTAGTAGAGATAGTAGTTGTTGTTTGAGAGTAGAATTTATTTTATGTTTAGTATAAGGGTATATTTTCTTATGATGAGAGAAGTAAGTTGATGTTGACTGGAGTCAGAGAATTTGATAAAAATATGCAGGAGTGTTGAAAGGTGGAAGGATTATCTGTCTAAAATCTTGTTATAATTTTTTTTGTGTTATTTGAAAACTTATGAGTTAAGAAAACCAACGCCTCAAATCACAAACCAATGCATCTAAGGGGAGACATATCAGTTGCGGATATGTGGATAAATAAGGCCACTATTTTAAAATTTTGTATTACATGTTTCAGAGTTTTGTGGTGTTGTGACCGCGGTCCTGAGCTGGCCGGAGCGTCAGAACAGGAGCGTTCAGTGCCTCATGGCCTTATGGTGTAGGGATCTCTCCGGAGAAGTCCAGTAAGGTCAGACAGGTACGATCAGCACTATAGGACCAAGGGTAAGTGATTGAAATTCTTTTATATTAACACTACAGGGGGTTGTGGCAACATATCTGGACTGATCCTTTTAGAAACGTGTGAATGAGTCAATGAAAGTTTTTGTGTCTCGACACCAAACCTTTCATTGAGGGGGTTTTGTGACAGTACAGAAATACCTATTACCACAATAATGGGATTGAGGAATCTTATATTGTATTTTTATTCTAATCATGAATATTAACCAGGGCTAGGTTTAGTTTGCCCAAGTCCCAATAAATACGCATATTCAACAAGAGGGGAGCCAAGTCAAGGTCACCGTTGGACGAGCGGAATTTAATATGTATAATGGCGTCTTATGTGAAAACGAACTAACAATATGAACTTTCATTGGTCCACAAAGCCATGTCGTCATTAATAAATGCTGACGACATGCAATCAAACACGTATTAACCAGGGCGGTGACTGGAAAACAATAGACGATGACGTCAGATGCATGACCACTTACATAACAATTACGTCTAACTCGCCCCCAGTCTTCAAAAGCAACTCAGAGAGAACACACGCTCAAACAGTGTAGTGGGCAGTTTTGCCGTAAAAATGCAATAATTGTTTTAAAAATGTAATCACCAAAAATAATGTAGCATCAGTGGACAACCAATGTAAAAGTTTAGTAAATTCAGTGCACAAAAAAGACAGAGAGAGGTTCAGCCGAACACCTGCCAGCCAACATGGGAGTCTGCTGAGGACAGCCTACGCCGCATCAGTTTCAGGAAAGCCCTTTTTAAAATTCTTTTCTAAATTTAAAACATGAGCTCTAAATATAAAAAGTAAAATGTATTCAGTATCAGAATATGAATGTTGTGAGTGAGAGTGTGAAAGCGAGAGTTGGCCAGCTTTAAATAAACATATCTGAGGTGTTGGTTTGTGATCAAGTCTGGATTAACTATTACTATCAAAGAAAACTAGTAACATTTCTCTTGAAGGTTTAACTGCAGTAAATGAATTTAATAAAAGAATTAATTCCAAAGAAACTAGGCTAGGTAGTAATGAAAGCATGGCGAGAAGGCGGAAATCATGAAGCCGCCATTTTGAATTTTATCAATTGTTAATTGACTCCAATTGTTTGTAACCTTTAAACACTAATAACAAAATAAAGTCTAATTTGTTATCCACATGTTGTGTGAATGGTCATTTCAAAACCCCGAATACCTCTGCCTCTTTCGCTTAACGCAACTCTGGACCCGAAAAGCCTAATGTATGTAAATGAACCGAGCACATGTTTCCACCGGATGTGTGGTTTAGATTATGCAAATACAATAAAAAACAAATACATAATTATCAGATATACATTTATTAATTATTACAAATAAACGTAACATAACATGTGACAAAAGCTATACGAAATTAAAGTTGATTAGATTCATATATTTATCGGTTTAATAGGAGTGCTGTCACGGAAATTATGCAGTTTCTACGTAAAAACATATTCTGCACGTAAAAAAAACAAAAAACAAAAATTCTCAATCTAGTGGTGGTGCTACGGCACCGGTGGCACCTTCGTTGGACACGCCTATGGTTGCGTTGGATGGTTTGATGTGTTGTGTATGACCATGTCAGTTGTGGTTGGTTTCCTGTATATTTTATATGTGTGTGTATTGTATTGTATCTTGACCTAACAATTAATAAAACAAACAATACACACACCTGTAAAATATACAGGAAACCAACCACAACTGACATGGTGCTTAAGTAGTATTAAGTGCTGTGAATGAAGAAGATGAACATTCAAAATAACACCAAACACAAGTGCTAACTAAAGAAAAAACTAAATTTAATACAGTGAAAACACTACAAAATTTATTTATTTTAAAAATGGAGTGAACAAAACATTAATTCGTGGCATCTCGGTAAAGTATACAGACGGCCATTTTGATTTTTTCAACTGCCTTGCGTAGCGAGACAAATTATTCGCTGTTGTCCGGCAAACAAACTGTTCACGTATTAGTTAGTAAGATTTAATGTATAGTTTATTGTAATGTATAGTACCTTTCTTTGGATTTCTGACTTTTTTAACAGCTTCAAAGAATCCAAACCCTGAGATATACTAAAAAGTAAAGTTGTTAACAATTTTAAGAATTATTATAAAGAAATTTTAGAATCGAAACGAGCACAAGAGTCGATACGACTCAAACATAGTTCGACATAAACGTCGATATATTGAATCAAAGCAGTTGGAACGAATAATAAAAATAAACACCTTTTATTGGGAATTTAATTCTTCTTGTTATTTGTAGAATAAGCTTAATTTTCAGGAAATTTATATCTAGCAGTGAGGAGTGTGGATATATGGACTACACAAACTGCACACACTGCAAAGAGAGACATAACCTACAATGAAACCGGCTGCGTCGGAGTCGACGGTCAATGTAAACAAACAATTACCGGAAATATTTCAAGAGAGGGACCCAGTCTTATTCTCTCTCTCTCTCTCTCTCTCTCTCTCTCTCTCTCTCTCTCTCTCTCTCTCTCTCGACAGTGAAAACCTTAGTAAAGACAACCACCGCTAATTCTCAAATCATTTTATATTCAAATAACAACCGAAGATTTATAAAAATAAAAAACTTAATATAAATACAATCAACTCGAGACTACAGATTACTACTAAATCTACGTCCCATATGGACAAAATTACATAAAAAGCACTCCAACGCGAGGCGTAAACAACTTAACTCAAGATAAATAAAATAAATTATTTACAATAATAACTTCAAAGAGGAGACAAAAACCCATAGATGGACGATAAATCCTGTAACATTACAGATTGGCGATCCCAACGCGAGGCTTAACACACCCACATTTTAGAAAGTTACATAAATGGCTTCCAAACATGGGGCATTATTATAAACGGAAAAACTCAATTTGCCGTTTATCATTACGACGTAACATTACAATATTCATGTTTAACCTACTATATTGTCACTGCTCTAAATACTTCTACATAAAATTACTATACAGATTATGAAAAAAATTGTACATGATAGAGAATAACAAAACTTAGATTACACTTGAATTTTTAATACAAAAAACTATAAATCACAGTATATTTTTGAAAAGTTGCTGTGAACCTAAACCATGTAAGCCTGTGTTACTTATTAGCCCAGATAAAATAGGGTTTGATCCAGAAAAAATAGAATTGAAGATTGTGCTGGCAGAAAAGATTTGTCAATATCATTTTAGAATCTACAATTTTTTTAATAATAAAATTAATAGTAATTCTGGCCGTTAATTTAGGTTCATATTCTTGGATTTCGTTGTCCATGATGTGTCCATTACTTAACTAGATATAATTAAATCACTACCGACTCAGAACACACAGTTTTTTATGGGTAAAAACATAAAAGTTTTACCTTATAGCCTGAACCAGTTTTTGCTTTTAGAAAACTTCTTCAGAGGCTGTCGCTGGGAGCACTGTCGTCTTGTTCTTGGTGACAGTATCGACTTTTGAAGGATCGATGTTGTGTGTGTGGGGTGTGATGTGTTTGAATAATGATGTGTGAATAACACATCACACCCCACACACAGAACATCGATCCTTCAAAAGTCGATACCATCGCCAAGAACAAGATGGACAGTGCTCCCAGCGGCAGCATCTGAAGAAGCTTTTTAAAAGCGAAAACTGGTTCAGGCTATAAAGTAAAACTTCTGTTTTTACCTATAAAAAACTTTGTGTTCCGAGTCAGTAGTGATTTAATTATATCTAGTTTGGTTCATAATTTATTTTACTAAAGGATTTCTGAATGTTGTTACTGCTGTTTAAAGGCTATTAAATGTTTTATTTATTTTTACTTATTTTAAGATATGATACTATTAATTGTTTGACAAAAACTGCTTTTTCATCAGCATGTTTCTATTTCTATTAAATTTAACATAAACTCCTATGTTTCTTTTAACATTAAATTAACTAACTATACGCTAGTAAAAGTAACAATACAAAAGTTATTTTTAGTAAATAATTAGATAATAAAGTAAGGAAATTTATAAACGACAATACTTGTATTTAGCAATATAAAGTTGCTAAAAATAAATTTCAGATCCAAAGAGTAAGTGTACAAATTTTAAATCTTAGAGATCTGCAAAGAAATAAAATGAAAATGTTGAGGTCTCCAAAAGTACTGAAAAAAACTTATTTGAACAATGTGTGCAAAATGAAGTAGCTCCAAAAACCTGACATAAAAATTGCAAAGGTATAAGAATTGTATATAGTTAAAGTAGTTTGACTTTTAACTTTTCATAATTTCAAAATAATATTGGTAAAGGAGTTACAAATGTTTTGAAAGTTAACAAACCCTACAGCCAAATCTTTTCATCATTTCACACTAAATATTTTCTTCAGTGATGCTCTAAAACTATTATCCCATCCCTTCAGTGGCTCCCTGGAAGATCTCTAAATTATATGTTATTTAATAAAGACAAATTTTGTATGGTTACTTTTATTATAATTAGTTAAATTTAAGTTAAAAATGATAACAGAAATGTGCACATGTGTGTGTGTGTGTGTGTGTGTGTGTGTGTGTGTGTGTGTGTGTGTGTGTGTGTGTGTGTGTGTGTGTGTGTGTGTGTGTGTGTGTGTGTGTGTGTGTGTGTGTGAGGGAGAGAGAGAGAGAGAGAGAGAGAGAGAGAGAGAGAGAGAGAGAGAGAGAGAGAGAGAGAGAGAGAGAGAAATTTTTACTTTACTTTTAGGCCGGTTTCACACGAAGCCACTCTGCAAGCGCTGCCATCGGCAAATACAGGGGAGATAAGGAAGGTTTCACACACAGACACAGCTACAGAATGGCAGCACTGTAGGCGGTGACGGTGGTTGCCTTCGCCGCAGATATCGGCAATCAAAAGTGGTGTCACTTATCATGATACCCAGAATAAGATTGTAGGTTTCACACGGGGCTGCAGTCATGCCACTATTTCCGTAGTTCGTTTGTGGACCGTTCGTAGCGCTGCTCACGGGCGCTTGAAATGCCAGTCTTGCTTTGGTAGTTGACGAGTTCGTTGTGTCCTGAAGTTGTGTTGGTTCGTTGTGTTGTGTTCTGAAGTGATGGCGTCCAAAGGCGATTGCACAAGTAAAAAATTTAATACTGACAATTTCATAAGTGATATTGAAAACTTTCCGGCAATATGGGACCTTCAGAATGACGACTACAGTAACAAAAATGCAAAAAGAAATGCCTGGGAAGCTGTGATTGCAAAATTTGTTCCCAATTTTAGTGAGATGTCTGAGGCTGAAAACAAAGTGATTGGTAAGTAACAAAATCTTTATTGTAATATTAAAACTTTGTTTGTTGAAACAACAAGCTTAAATAATAGTGCACACAATACACAAGCTTTTAACATGTTAAATGCACATTTAGTTAATCTTATATTTTCTTCATTTTCCACAGAAGTTGTCCTTCATTTAAAAAGTATTCAGTGAGTACTGTTCTAACACATTTAGTTGCATTTCCCGGTTGGGAATTGTCAACTCGCATGTCATCAACGAGCCCATTAACACAGACTATATCATCAAAATTATAACCATCTCTTTCTCTCACAAAGTTGTGCAGAAGGCAACACGTTTTTATTAAACTTTCTGCCAGGCTTTCTTCCACATTAAGCGCACGATGGAAAATCCTCCACTTATTGGTCATTATCCTGAAAGAGCACTCGATGCATCTTCTGGCCCTTGTTAAGCGGTAGTTGAACACTTTCTTACCGACAGGCAGATATTTTCCCGCAAATAGTCTCAGAAGGAACTGACAAAGTCCAAATCCCTCATCTCCTACTAGGACATAAGGAACTTTGTACGGCCTGTTTTCTGAAACAGGTTTGGGAGATGGTAGTTTGATTGTGTTGCTTTGCAACAGTTTGTACAGTGTTGAGTTCTTAAAGGTGGTTGAATCACTTGATTTTCCTGGTGCCCCTACGTCTATGTTCAAGAACTTGCAATTTGAATCACACACAGCAAGTAGGAGAATAGAAAAAAAAAATGTTTATAATTGAAGTTCATTGATGCACTGCCCATAGGTTTAATTACTCGTACGTCCTTTCCATCAATAGCTCCAATGCAGTGTGGGAAGTTAGCTCTTTCTTCGAAATCTTTTGCAGTATTTTCTAGTAATTGTTCGGTGAGGGGTGGGAAGCAGATTTTCTTATATGTTGGCCAAAGAGATCCGCAGACTTCTCGGATGATGTTTGAAATTGTCGATAACCCAATGCGATAGTCAATGTGAAGATCGCTCATCGTATACCCAGATCCAAGATATCTGAAAAAGCAATATTTATATTAAGTACACGTGTGTGTGTATGTATGTGTATTTTATTTTGGTTTCTTTGTTGCAGGTACCTCATATCAACGAAAGTGGAAAAGTCTCCGTGATTCATATACACGGGAGCTGGCAAAGCAGAGGAATGAAATGAAATCGGGTTCTGCAACAAAATACAGGAGGAAATATTTATATTTTGAGCAACTGAAATTTTTGTACACAACTACAAAACCAACAGAGGATAGTATTGACCTGAACGAAAGTGAAGAAAATGCGACAGAAGGTACAATAGTTGATGGGGAGAATACTGGTAAGCAGGAAAAGCCAAAGGGAAAAACTAAGAAACATCATCCAGATGATGAATTCTTAGACATTCTTAAGAAGAAGTACTGTCAGATAGAGATGCGGCTAAACAAAGATGATGATAATGACGATAAGTTATTTCTACTGTCCCTATGTAAAGACTTAAGCTCAATACTCGATCACATGAAGCTTCATGTGAAATCCCAGATACTTGGAGTTATATCTTCTGCCAAACAAGCGGCTTACACATCTGCTAACGCAGTTCATCAGTTTCCATCAACGTCGCAGTATCAGATGCCACAACTTCAATTTCCTCAGCACCTTCCTCCACAAGTTCAGTATCAACAACCGCCCATGGTGAATCGGTCCTCCAATGTTCAACCGCCCAATTATGGGAATGAACAATTTCAAGACCGGACGCAGAACCTGGATTTTTCTTGGTCTAGAGCAACACTTAATACCCAAAGTCCAGATGACGTGTCTTCAAACAACAGTGAATTGTCTACTGACATATTTTGAAAGTGTGCTATAGCTGTTATCTATTCTATGTGCATTTAATCATTATTTGAATTAAATAAAATTATCAAATGAACTTTAACTTTTAGTTCAAAGAAGTTTATTGGCATTGTAATGCAGTCAATTATTTTAGTGAATTTTTAGATAAACTTGGTATTATTGTGACTTTCAGATGTTGACTCATTACAAATAAGTAATTTATAAACAATTTTTTTTAATTACTCTTTCTTTTTTTTGTTTTTTGTAACAAGGCCTACAAGCGTACTAAATATAAAAGAAATTCATAATTCAGTTGTATTTTTTTCTTACCTTAGAGTCAAAGCTAGTTTTTCAGCTGGAGGTATGGCCTGCCTCATGACAGTGTCTTGTTTTGTTATATCACTTGCAATGCCAGAGAGAAGTTCTTCAAACGTGTATTTTGACATGCGAAAATATGAAAAAAACTTATCATCATCCTCTAAATCATCAAATAACGTATGGAATAATCCTCGATTTCGCCTTTCTAAAACCAACGAGTGTACCCAAAACCTTATTATCCTGTTTCGCCGTTTCTTCCTCCGAATAAATAACATTGCTAACAGAAAGTCACCTTCCATATCCATTGTCAGACTGGAAAATGCCGACGGCGAGCAGCACTATCAACGCACGTTAGTGGCTTTACATACGAGCGTTTGTACAAGCGTTAAAAATCGTGCAGCACCACTGTCGCTTATCAGTGTCGCTGCTGAAGCGCTGCCAAACAACCACTCAGAAGCGCTGCTGAGTGGCTTTGTGTGAAACCGGCCTTAGTCAATTTATCAAGTTTCACTGACAATTTTACCCAAGATTACTGACATGTGATATGACACGTAACATAACATATTTACTTTAAATGTGATGTGAATGTATTTAATAACTACTTTTATTTAGTACAATTAATTTATTACAAACAACTTTTTTAAGGATAAAATAGACAAGAATATTGTACAAAATGTATAAGTCCTTGATTTGATAAAATATTTTTGTGATAAAAACTCATATTGTTTTCATAAAAATCCAAAAGTTATTCTTATGTGTAATATACTAGGGTTAACCCAAAAGTAAGGTCTCCAAAGGACTAGAGCCGCAGGGAAATATTTTGGGCGGCAGTTGGCAGCACTGCTGTGTGCGGCCATCTCCCCTCTTTCAAACAAGCTGTCGCTGAGCTCGCTTGGTCGATTAGTCTTGGCTTGGCAGCCGCTAAGATTGGAGTTCTCAATCGCTGTTCCCGCCAAGTGCGGACTTCGCGAAGTCATTCGATTTCTTAACGCAAAATGTGTCAAAAAAGTCCGCAAGTGGTGTAGAGAGTTTAAAGCTGGTCGTACAGAAATTCATGATGACGAAAGAAGCGGGAGACCGTCAGTGTCAGACGAGATGATCAGGAAACTTGACGAAGTCGTGCGTGAAGATCGGAGGATCACTATCCACAAGCTCTCTTGTTTCCTTCCTGACGTTTCGAAATCCACCATTCAGAGGATTGTGACTGAAAAGTTGAAATAGTGGAAGGTGTGCGCAAGGTGGGTTCCGCGAATGCTCACAGAAGACCACAAACGGCAACGCGTCGAAGCTGCCCGCGAATTTCTTGAGCGCTATGCAGACGAAAGAGACGACTTTTTGAATTCCATTGTCACAGGTGACGAAACGTGGGTTCACCACTTCACACCTGAATCCAAACGACAATCACTTGAGTGGCGGCATCCAACTTCGCCAAGGCGGCGAAAATTCAAACAAACACAGTCTACCGGCAAGATCATGGCGACTGTGTTTTGGAATCGGAAAGGTGTATTGTTGATCGATTTCATGCCTACTGGGACCTCAATAAACGCAGACGCATATTGTGAGACATTCAAAAAACTCAAACGGGCGATTCAGGACCGGAGAAGAGGAATGCTCACCAAGGGCGTGTCCATTCTTCACGACAATGCTCGCCCGCGCAACCGCCGATCTTCTGAACCAATTTGGATGGGACATCATCACCCACCCCCCCCTATAGTCCGGACTTGGCACCTTGTGACTATCAATTGTTTACACATTTGAAAGAACATTTGGGTGGAATGCGATTCGACGACGATGACGAGGTGAAAGACGAGGTCAAACGCTATCTCAATGACATGGCGGCGAGTTTCTATGACACTGGCATACTAAAACTGCCACAGCGGCTCGAAAAATGCAGTGAACGTAACGGCGATTATGTTGAAAAATAGTGTGTTCTTATGCTTCACAACCATGTAAAAAGTTTTGATAATAAATTTTTTTTTCTATTTTAAAAAAATATGGAGACCTTATTTTCGGGTTACCCCTCGTACAGCTTTTATATTTGTGTACTATTGTACAGTATTATTTCATTCTAATAAACCTAGCTCTCGAATACTTGGTAAGATGCAACATTATAAATACATTTTGAAATAAATCTTTTTTTTATGTGTTTTGAGCCACACAACTATTACAATGAAGAAGATGTGTGGTCAAAATGTGTAAAATCAGAGCTCACTTGGTACTACAAATGTACACTCTTTAATTAGAAACAGAACAATAACTTTACTTATAATACTACAATAGATAATTATCATCATTATATAGTGTTAAAACCCATTTTGATTCAAATGTGGTTATTCCTACCATGTTTCTTAGCATCCTCTTCAACTGTATCCTACCTTTGAAGTGCAAGAAGTGATCCACACATCATCTGAATATTTTTATTTTAATTAAATGATTTTTCTATACTTTACTTGCACTCTTAAGCACTTACTAGCTGCTTCCCACAAGAATCACATTTGATTGACTGAATCATGTAAGATGAATTTTGGTCAAATCCTAGCACTTTGACTCATATGATAATATCAAAAACAGCAATACTTGAACTTTAAATATGCCTGGCTTTCTGGAAAACGGACAGCTCAGAGTTACACATATATTTTTTTTTTAATGCGTTAAGTTTGTATTAGAAGTATGTACTGGGCTGTTCAGCCGTGGTCCAGGGTTTACAAACAAACCGAGTGTTTCAGCAGCACCACTGGCTGCCATCATCAGTGGAATTCGAGTCTACCTGAATGTGGGTTGTTAAACGTCAGGCCCACAGTTCTGTGGTGAAGGCTGAAGATGTCCCGCGATGCTACCTGTACTTGGTGTATGATTGGCTCGCATCATGCTCTGCCATCAGGTAGAGCATACACCTTCTTTATTTTGATTGGCTCATGGTGCAGTCTTTACCTGTGCATTATTCTGATTGGCTGATGGTGTAATTGGTGTGATGGTGATTGGTGACCTGTGCATGGGACTTGGTGAATTTATAAGTACAGGTAGCATCGCGGGACATCTACAGCCTTCACCACAGTACTGTGGGCCTGACGTTTAACAACACGCGTTCAGGTCAGACTCGAATTCCACTGATGATGGCAGTCAGTGTTGCTGCTGAAACGTTTGGTTTGTTTGTAAACCCTGGACCACGGCCAAACAGCCCGGTACATACTTCTAATACAACTGACACCGGCCATGAAAGCCTTAGAACAATATTGTGTTAAGTGTATTTAAATATTGCAGAATGTATGAAAAGTAGGATAATAATATAATAATCAGTATATAGCATTTCCTTTAGTTGGAAGCTAATCACTATTATTTGGTGCTTTTCAAATCTTTGTTAAAGACAATTACTTTTATTTTCCCATTGAAACTGAAGCTTATTATATTAATTATTATTTGACTAAAACCACTATTTTTTGAAGTGTTATTTTGGTATAGTATGTTTAGTGATAAAAATAATTTAATAAATAAATAAATTTGTAAGTTACAAATTTACTTATTACTACTACTTATTATTACTACTTTACTTTACTTTATTTACTTATTATTACTACTGTAATACTAGGAACAGTGTTTTATATATATGTTTAATTTTGTCATAATATTTTATCAAGGAAATTAATGTACTCAACTGTTAACACCAAATCATTTAATACACAAGACAATACTTTGTGGAAATACGAATGGAAATTTATGTAATCTTGTCTAGGCATGTCAAGCAAGTTTCAGAAAAATTATTTTAAATATTTTTGGATACATTTTTTAGAATCCTAAATTGTAAGTAAATTAAGTGAATATTATCAATTAATTTGCTTCATATAAAAATTAAATTAAGAAAAACTTCGTTTGATTCTTTTTAAAACATTTCTTTATTTGTTAGTAAATTATACTTCCTCTGTTGACGTAGTAAAGTATAAATAATGTTTATATTGACTTTTTTAACTTCATATTTTTTAGTGGACTTCCATTAACAATGTGCAATTATTTTAAGGCAGAATAACATATTTTTCACTATGTTAATGTATGTGTAATTCATATCACTATAATATTGACGACTCGGAACACTAAGTGTTCCGAGTCGTCAATATTATAGTGATATTTAGTTAGGTAACGGACACGTCATGGACAACGAAATCCAAGAATGTAATTCATAGTTTGTTATACTCGGAACACTTGATATTTAGTTAAGTAACGGACACGTCATGGACAACGAAATCCAAGAATGTAATTCATAGTTTGTTATGCTGCTTACAAAACTGTTTTGGTTTTCAGCATAAGTCTAAAAATCCCATATATAGTTGGGTCAATAGAGCATTTTACCATGGAATTCTTTGTAATAGAACAAATCAACCCCTTTTGTAATAGCTTGTACGTAGTGTCTATGTAAAACATAAAAAACAGTTTTGGTACTCTACTTCAGAGGGTGGACAAAAAGCAAAAAAAAAAAAAAAGAATAACCACTGTAACTGCTAGATCTTTGAATTATAAGAAAAATCAAAAAGTGAATTGTTTTCAAATTATTGTGAGATAAAAACTGTGACATTCACCTCCTTAAAATCAGCACATTGTAAGAATGTTTCTTAAAGAACTCAAAACCTATTGAATTTATAAAAAATTTGGTGGGACTCAAACCAAAGTTTATTTTACTGGAAACTATTTGAGATTCTTTTATTCCTATAGGTCCAATACTTTAGAAGTTATGGTATTTAAAAATGGTGCTTCAATTCTTTTTACCCCAAAACAATTTTCAACTCTTTAGAACTCAAAAAGTATGACTTTGAAGAAAAAGACCTTACAACCTAAATTGCCTTCAAAATTAATGTGACTTTACTGTGATAAAGTCACAGTGCAAACAACAAAGTTATGATTTAAAAAATGCTGATGTATTGTAAATTTTGTTTCATAAAATTAGCAAACTTTCTGCTGTAATTTGCTATTAAGTAAAAATTAAGAAAATCCCTGTTAGGTATCATTAATCTACATTATCACCGATATAATCAGATGTTTTATTATTTTTAAACTTTAATGAAGAAAGTCGTGTTAGTGGTTAAAATCACAGATTTCCGATCTGACGATGAGCTGTGAGGCTTGAAAGCGCTAATCGGAATAATTTTTATATAGTGTGTGCAACAGTGATAATTCTGCTTGTTATTTAAACTGTTTGTTTTGAGACTTTTAAAGTTAGCTCAATTCAGTGTTTTCTTGCTTCTTGTATGAAAACTGTTTATTTTTCTTTTGATTTTTGTAGAACTAATACTTCATGAGCTATGAATGTTTAAACATGGCTCTCTTCAATATTTTTATACCCAAAAACAATGTTTGTCTCTTAGTAACTCGAAACCATACTGCTAATGAAATCAGTGCTCATAAATTATATTAAAGGTCTTTACCTTTAAAATAAATTCCGTTTTATCCTAATTATTAGTAAAAATAATTAATTCATGGTTAAAGAATGGTGTGTGTTCTTCATACTTTATTTGGAAAGAAACTTTATTACCAATTTTTCTACTGTGATATGCTGTTAAGTAACAATTGAGAAAATTCCTAGCAGTTATCATTAGTTCACATTATTTTGATTGAATGTGCTTGCATTTTTTAAGATATACTATTTTTTTGATATATAAGACTTTGAATGTCAGCTTAATTTAGCAATGCCATTGAAATTTTGTATTTTCTGTTTTCTATTGAAAAATATTGATTTAGCAAAATGGGTAAGCATACTAAATAAAGCTTATTTTGTACAAATAAGTTAGTTTTGACCTTAAATTCTTAGTTACTGACTTTGGAATTATAATTGTACATATTACCAAAAATTTATTCCGAATAGTTTACTCTAAAAGAAATTTCCAGCTTTTAAGAGTGATTTCAATTTCACGGTGCATAATATAGCAATGAGATTTTGACTATCATGCTTCTTACATAAATTAAGTTACATAAGTAAAAACATAATTTACTTAAAAATTAATTTTTGAATATCATAACAAAAATAAAATCCAAAAATATGGTTATTTTATATATTTCACCTCCTCCAAATTGGCTATTTTGAGCCCCTTCTGTGTTTAAAAATAATTTTGATCTTAAACTGTTAATCAGCAACCTCAAAAATGTAAGTTGTTTCATTAATTTATTCCAATAGTTTTTTCAAAAATAACATTCCAGCATTTAGGGGTTGTTTTTACCCTTTAGATTCTCAAACCAAAACGTTTTTCAACTTTTGTCTAGACACTATGTAGAAGATATTACAAAAGGTTTCATGTCAAAGAAATCCGAGGTCTGGCAGTTTTTCCAGCTTCATTTGATCAATTAACATCTAAATTTATTGAAATCTTTTTTGTTACTAAAAACATAACAAAAAATGTTCATACTATATTTTGCTGTCCATACACTTAAGTGAGATGCAATTCCTGACCACTACCTTACGTATTTTATGGCAACATTTACATAAAATTTAAGCAAAATCATGTTTTGTTTTGTTTCAAAACCATTAATTTCAGCTAACACTGATCTTAGCTTTCAAAGTTTAATTTAAATTGATTTAAATAATTTTTATAAAGACATTATGGTACTGAACTTTCATATATGAATACTATATTCATCCCAACAACAACAAAATTTAACATCAGTTTTGTGCCTTTCAATTTGTAGATACCTTCTCTAAAATTAAAACTCTTGTTACAAAAATATCTAAATAAACAAAACTGTAATTCAGTCTGCATGTCATTCTTAAACGACACAATACATTCAAAATTATTTTACGAATCTTGTAGTAGTCCAAATGATAGATAACTAATAAATAATTCCTTTCAGAGTATATTTGGTTGAGCCAGTTGAAAATTAAATTAATTGTAACAAATATAGGTTATTTAATCTCGAATATCATATTTCAATGTTCATTTACCCCCTTATAGTTAACCAATAAAAACTACTTTATTACTATCTGGTAGTAGTTATTACCAGATAGTAATAAAGTCAATTTAAATTGAAATGTAATACTAAGATGAGCATTTCTCTTAATTCCTATTTGTTTTACCATACACATGTACCAACTGATATACTTCAGATGTTACTAGTTTTACAAAGATTGTTCAGAGATACAATATAATATAAAGCTTTAACAAATATTTGAACATGCCTCATTTAAACTAATTAAATAATGTTAGAAATTACGATCTCTTTATAGTGGCATTTCTTCATGTTTCTTCCATTATCATTTCATTGGAGCACCAGTATCCATAAACAGAAAGAAATATTTTGTTTCCTAGGTATTCAGGTCTAAGGTAATTCAAAATTTTCAGATTGTTATAAACAATATCAGGGTTTATTCCTTTCATTGTATATTTTTTATCTTCAGGTACATGCACTTAATTTTTGCTTTGAAATAAATTCCAGGTTATTAACATTATTGGCACGAATGCAAAAGTAGTTTGTAGTATCATTTTTATAGCTTCTTTGAATGAAAATATCTTAAGCTAATCAGACAAGCTTTGCATAAAATTTCAAGCTGATCAAGTTTATCATTATAATTCAAATTCTTTTTCTTTTTGAGCTATGTAATAGATTGTGTGTGTGTGTACATATACACAAGTAACTAGTTTTAATTACACAAAGTTAGATGTTAATTTGATATAGCTTCAATCATATTTTTATAGCTAATCAAATTTTTATAACAGTAAACTCCTTTTTATACTATTGACATTGTTTGGGAAAGGGAATTTAGGCTTACTTTGAGCCATATAGTGTACAGTGGTGGTTATCACTACACCACAGCTACTTATTATTAACTTAGCTGTTACTCTACATACCGATTTCCACAAGTTGTGGTAACCCTTGGCCGGCCATGGTTAACCTGATTACTGAAAAATGCACAGTGCTTTTTACAATGTGCTGGAATCGAACCTGGAACCTCTAGATTAGTAGCCACGCGCAATACACAGTACAATTTTAAGTATACCTAAATAATCTAAGTATAATTTTAAGTGTATAATTAAATGGCATAGATTAAATTATAAATCATTAGATTTTAAATAAAAAGTTTATTTAACAGCTAAAGAATGTCCACAGTTAACAAGATTCAGCAATCAGCCCCATCTCATTTATAAGTAGCCAACAAGCAATTTCCCTATTGCCCCGATTCACCAACCTCCGTTAAGAATTTAAAGAGTCGGTAAATCACCCGTTAAGGATTTAACAGGAGATAAATCGTTTCATGAAACTCAGTTAAAGATAGTGGTCGGTAAACCCTCAGTTAACTTAAAGGGAGATATTTGGCCTGTTAGGTAACTAACGGGCCGTTAATACGACAAGACCTAACCTTACAATTACGTTTGGCGTCATTTATGTAGAGCCTACGTTATTTTCCGTGAAGAAGTCGTTCCTGTAAAATAAAATATACGTACACACATTTGTTTGGTTTCTGTGATCAAAACTGTTGGATATATGCAATACATTTATATTGTATAATATATGTAATGCGCGTGAGCATGTATAAGTTTGTTAGTTTTCAGTTTGTAACAAGACGCCGTGAGTGAAGCACGTGTCGTAGTACTGTGTATTAAGTATGTATTGTGTATGGTTTAATAAACTTTATTATACTGTGAAAACTCTTATATTTCTTCAATCCACACTTTAACATGATAGCAGAGGTGCGTGGTTTAATAAACTTGTGGTCAAGAGTTTAAGTGAGTATAGTATCGTTTTTTTGTGCTGTCGCATGCTGTGATACGGAAAAATGGCGAAGTACAATGACATTACAATTCCAGTGTTTGATGGAGAGGACTATAGTATGTGGAGAAAACGTATTGTGTTGTTTTTGAAATTTAAAAAATGTGATGAAGTGATAACACGAGCAAAAACGGCGCAGGATAAAGACCCGTGGGACGATAATGATTTAAAGGTTATGAACTATATATACAGTAATATAACGAATAAGCAATTGGAATTTATTAGTGATAAAACAACGGCGTATGAAATAATTCAAAAGTTTGATGAAATGTATTTGAAAAAGTCTACGGCATTGCAAATTGTATATAGAAATAAATTGGAAAAATTAAGACTTAAAAATTATACTGATGCAGCGACATTCTTCAGTGATTTTGAAAAAACTGTGAACGAGCTTAAAAACGCGGGTGCTACTGTGTCAGAAAAAGAAAAATTAAATTATATGTTAAATACGTTGCCGGATTCATACAGTTATATAGGCGATTTAATAGACGCATTAAAAGAAGATCAAACTGTGGATTATGTGAAAAGTAAAATTCAAATGACTGAAATAAAGCATCAAAAGGATGAATATTCTGGACGAAAATCTAACGCATTCATGGCGGATAAAAGTCGACAACTGCGAACATGCTTTCAATGTGGCAAAACTGGTCATATCAAGAGAGACTGTAAATATGGTGGCCAAGCGGCAGGCAGCAGCAATACATGGCGAGCACCACGAGGCAGACAAACCGAAAAAAGTAACTACGCCAGACGGCATGGAAATTTTCGAAGTCAGCGAGGTGCAAGAGCACATCAAGCAACTCAGTCGCAGCAGAAGAATCCAGATACGAGCGCATGGGTTATAAGAGTCGACTATCACACGGCGCATAATAGTAAGGTAGATAAAGATAAGTTTAATAATTGCGAGATTAATTGGTTATTAGATAGCGGTTGTACTGACCATATAATAAATAATGATAAATATTTTGATAAATGTATGATACTTAAAGAACCTGTTAATGTTTATTTGGGAGATAATAGAGTTGTAAAAGCAACTAAAATTGGTAATGTGGTAAGTTACTTTGATCTTTTTGGTAAGAGAAATGAAGTAAACATGCAAAATGTATTTTATGCTAAAGATATGCATACAAATTTAATAAGTTATGGTAAAATAACGGAAAATAATACTATTATTTCTAAAGGAAAAATGACAAAAATTATTGATAAGTTTGGAAATACTACAGCTGTAGCTTGGAAAGAAAATGGTCTATATAAGATGAAAAGTAAATTAAAAAATGTAGAGTCATTGGTAAATGTTGCAAATAAAAATTGTGATAATATGAGTAAAAAAGAAGGGTGGCATCGTATGCTGGGCCATGTAAATTTTAATTATTTGAATATTTTGTGTAAACATAAATTGTTAAGTGGTATTCCAAATGAACTTGAATCAGAATTCATGAAGTGCAAAATATGTGTTGAAAATAAAATGCATAATATTCCATTTGAAAATAATAGAAAAAGAGCAAAAGATATTTTAGAAATTGTTCATACTGATGTGTGTGGACCTTTTAAAACAGCTGGTCTAAACGGGGAAAAATACTTTATTTCCTTTATTGATGATTACAGTAAGATAGCTAAAGTTTATACCATGATGTCTAAAGTAGAAGTTTTCAATTGTCTTGGTCAATATGTAAATGAATGTGAAAACTTAACGGGTAAAAGAATTAAATTTTTGAGGTGTGATAATGGGAAAGAATACTTAAATGGTAATATTTATAATTTTGCCAAAGAAAAAGGTATTATAATTAATAATTGTCCTGCTTACATACATGAATTAAATGGAACCGCAGAAGGGTTTAACAGAACGATAATGGATATGTCACGTTGTTTATTAGCTGAAGCACAAATCCATAAAAAATATTGGCCAGAAATAGTTTGTGCTGCTACTTATTTGAAAAATCGTACGTTATCAAATACTATAGAAAAGAAAACTCCTTATGAAATATTTTTTGGGACGAAACCGAATGTTTCAAATTTACATTTATATGGTAGTAAAGTTTTTGTAAGAAAACCGGAACAAAAAAGATTTTCTAAGTGGGATAAAAAGGCTGATATGGGAATTTTGATCGGTTATAGTGAAGTTGGTTATAGAGTGCTAATTAATGGAAAAGTAATAGTGGCTAGACATGTTGATATTGTTGAAGAAAATGTAAATTGTATTGGCTTGAATGAATGTGAATCTGATGTAGAAGTATATGAATCTACAGATAATGAATCTCTTGATGATAGCTTTAAAGGTACAGATGAAAATCTAGGGGATGAAAATGAAAATAAAATAAAAAAATCTGAGCGCATAAGAAACCCACCAAAAAGATATGAAGATTATTATGTATATAATAGTAATATTTTTGCAAATTATTGTAGAGCAGATACTCCTAGTACATTTGAGGAGGCGCTTGAGAGCAATGAAAGTAAGTATTGGTCAAAAGCTATGGATAAAGAAATTGATTCGTTAAATAAAAATAAGACTTGGCAATTAGTTGAAAATGTAAATGGTAAAAAAAATATTGGATGTAAAATGGATTTATACAAAAAACTCTGACAATGCTTATAAGGCCAGGTTAGTTGTAAGAGGTTTTCAGCAAACCGATAAAATTGATGATGTTTATTCTCCTGTTGCGAGAATGCAAACTTTAAAGATTTTATTATCATACTGTTGTCAAATGGGTCTAATTATTGAACAAATGGATGTAGAAACTGCATTTCTAAATGGTAAAGTAAGTTCTGAGGTATATGTCCATCAACCAAAAGGTTATGAGGATGGTACAAATAGAGTGTGTAAGTTAATAAAAGCTTTGTATGGTTTAAAGGAAAGTCCCAGAGCTTGGTATGAATGTCTTGATAAATTTTTAATAAGTTTGGGTGTTAAGAAAAGTAATTTAGATTATTGTTTATATACTTTTGGAAATGGAAAAGATACTATTTATTTATTAATATTTGTGGATGATTTATTAATTTGTGGACGTAACAAAGAAAAAATGCAAAATATTAAGAAACTTTTATCAGAAAAATTTAAAATGAAAGATCTTGGTAAAATTAAAGAATATCTTGGTATTACCGTAGAGTATGAGTTCCGTAAATGTGAAATAAAATTAAGTCAAACAAAATATATTGAGTCATTAGTAAGAAAGTATAATTTAGAAAACAGTAAGATGTATAATACACCTATGGAGGTAAATTTAAAAGTTGAAAAGTCTGATATTTGTGGAAGGAATATTCAATATAGAAATTTAATTGGTGCATTATTATATATAAGCTCAGCTACAAGGCCTGATATAAGCTTTAGTGTAAATTATTTAAGTAGATATCAGAATTGTTATAATGAAACACACTTTAAATATGCTTTGCGAATATTAAAGTACTTGTATTTAACGAAAGATTTAAAATTGACTTATAAAAGAAATGATAATTCTGAAATTATAGATTGTTATGTTGATGCCGATTGGGCTGGTGACCATTTGGACAGAAAATCTACAACTGGTTATGTAATTCGATTATTTGGTAATGTAATTTATTGGAAGTCTAGAAAACAAAAGTGTGTAACAAAGGCTTCGACATATGCAGAGTATGTAGCGTTGTCGGAAGCTGTGAGTGAATTGAAAGTTGTGAAAGAATTGCTAAAATTGTTTAATGTAACTTTAGAAAAACCGATTAATATTTTTGAAGATAATTCGGGAGCGATAAGTTTAGCAAAGTATGGAAGTTTTACGAAAAATTCTAAACATATTGAAGTTCATTACCATTATGTACACGAATGTATAAAAGAAAATATGATTAATGTTGTAAAGGTAAATTCTGATGATAATATTGCTGATATATTTACAAAGTCATTGTGTAAAGAAAAGTTTGAGAGATTTCGAACTATGCTGAACTTGAAAAGTTGAACTTGAAATGTGTATTTGTAAAAATTGAATTTGTAAATACAATATAAATGTAAGGAGGCGTGTTGGATATATGCAATACATTTATATTGTATAATATATGTAATGCGCGTGAGCATGTATAAGTTTGTTAGTTTTCAGTTTGTAACAAGACGCCGTGAGTGAAGCACGTGTCGTAGTACTGTGTATTAAGTATGTATTGTGTATGGTTTAATAAACTTTATTATACTGTGAAAACTCTTATATTTCTTCAATCCACACTTTAACAAAAACATTTGTTTTCTGTTCCTACATTACATAATTTATTTATTGTATTTCCCATTATCTCATACGCTTATGTAATACAAAGTACTGTGACAAACGAAACTGAATTAGAGAGAAAATTTTTATGCATAAAAAATTATCCAAACGAAGACGAAAAACAAATAAATGTCACCTGTAATAGAAATAGGCCAACGGTTCGTTTTTTTTGGGGGGGGATTTCGTTGTCCATGACCTTTGATGAACTAAATGTAGGCTAATTAAATCACTACCAACTCGGAACACAAAGTGTTTTATGGGTATAAGGTAAAACTTTTACGTTTTTAGCCATAAAAAACTTTGTGTTCCGAGTCTGTAGTGATTTAATTATATTTAGTTCAGTTTTTATCATTTGAAAAATCGAAATTTATAGAACGCTATAGGCTTTCAGAAAAAGCTACTCTCAATATTCTTGAAGAATTGAGGTTACACAGAGATTTTCCGATGATAGGATAACAGACACCAAGTATAAACTACAAACTACAATGAGATATAAAATATAAGAAATAAAATATAAGAAATAGAAAATCATGGTTGGCTAATATCTCCCTTTCTACCATGGCCGGAGGGCGCAACAGGTCTATGACCTAATGCCTGAAGTGGAGAAGAAGAAGAAGAAGGGAAACACCACCGTGTTCCTTGAAGATTGAAGATGGTTTTAGGCATAAATTTTAACCGATAGTTTAAAAAATTTTCAAAAACCGTCTTCAGATGGTTCCACGTCATGAAATTTCTATTTTAATTTGCATGTAGTGAAATCCTCGGCATGCGACAAACATTGGTTTTATGAGAGATAGCTATGTGGTGTCACTAAGTGAAATTTAGAGAAAATTCCAAATTTTATTTTGGTTTTTGTTTCAATAAAATCCGCTTTTTCGTTTTCGAGATATTGGCGGTTTTGTAAGAAATTTAGTTGGTTGGGACGTGCAGCCAAGCGCACGAGTGTTGCTATAGTATAACTATTTCTTGTAACGATTTTTCTTAATAATAAATATTACCTTAACGTAATCATATTTTAATATTTATTATGTTTTTCTTTTTAATAATACAATTTTCATGTACAGTAGAAGCCCGATATATCGCGGTTGTCGGGTGACATACTTTCCCCCGCATCATAGGCGTAACCGCAGTATATCGGAAGGTGACTTGTACAGTGACAAATGATGGGGAGGGAGGACCGGGAAAAAGGCTACAGCATAATGCACTACTATATACTGTACGTAAATTACGTCACCAAATGTAGAAATAAAAAATAAGAAAACTATTTTAATCCAATACGTATTTTAATCTATTTTAATCCAATGGAATATAAAATACACTATTTATACATTGCTCACTCGACCTACTGTAGGCCTAATTGTTGGTCTTAAAAAAGTCCGTAATTGTTGTTTGACAGGATAATGCACAGCGTTTCTTTTCCGCGTATTGTTTTATAAACGCGAGGTGCAGCAGATGAACATTATTAGATTCACTTTGCCTCTCCATCCACGAAATTACTTTGTTTATGTGTGTTATCACTTCACTAACATTTGGAATAACTTCTTTCACTTCCACCCCATTTTCATTTCCATCATCGTCATCGTCTTCTTTTTCTTCGCAATTTGCATTTCGGACTGCATCGATGATATCTTTATCTCCTATACATTCTGTAACAGGCTCACAGTTGTCAACTTCTGCCCAGTCATTCAAGTCATCTAGAGTGAAGTTGTAATGCAGAGCATTACTCGCAGACTGTACATCACTATTAGTGAATCTGGCAACAGAGCAATTCCGTCGGCGATGTTTTGTTCAAAGGAACATTTCTTCCAGCAATTCTGAATCGTAGCCGTACTAATACTTTCCCATGCAAGACCTATTGAATACGCAACTGTTTTCAGGTTTATTGACTTAAGGTAAATTTCCATTTCCTCATCAGAATTCACTATAGCACTCAGAAGTTCATGGCGGTAATGCGCTTTAAATGCTTTTATGATGTCTTGATCTAATGGCTGGATCAGTGCTGTAGTGTTTTTTGGCAAGAACATGACTCCGATTTTCCCATCTCTTGACTGTAGCATATCAGCAGGTGGATGTGCTGGACAGTGGTCAAGGGTCAGTACAGCTTTTTCTTCGAGGTTGAGTGACCGCAGGTGGCTTCTCACAGATGGAACAAATTCTTCATGGAACCATTTACCGAAAATATCACTTGTCATCCAAGCATTTTTTGTATTACGATATGTGATGGGTAATGACGTCATGTTAACATGTTGAAAGCATCTAGGATTTCGGCTTTTCCCTATACAGAGAGGTTTAACTTTGTGGCTGCCTGATTTATTTGTGGCAAACAGGAGGGTAACTCTATCCTTATTTATTTTTAATCCAGATTTATTTATTGAATTATTCACATCCAGAGTTCTGGTAGGAAGCATTCGAAAATACAGAGCAGTTTCATCACAGTTATACACTTGATGGTCATTTAAATCGTTATCGATCATTACTTTGTTTAATGCCTGAGGAAAAAGTGCTGCAGCTTCACTGTCACATGATCGTGCTTCCCCTTCAATGCTTATCTGGCTTATACCATGACGAGATTTCCATCGTGAAAACCACCCATCAGATGTATTAAAGTCTCTGTTGCCATGTAAATCACTATGGAATTTCACAGCTTGAGCTCTAATAACTGGTCCTGACAGTGGCACACCTTCACTTCGTTTTATTAAAAACCAGCTGTACAGACACTCATCTAGTTCACTATCGTTACCTACTTTAGTCTTTTTTCTTTGCAACCCCACTTCACTTTCAATTGTGTTCACAAAACTTTTAAGTTTATCTTCTTCCTTCATCCACCCTCTAATTGTTCCTTCTGGGATGCCACACTCACGTGATAAACTTGCCTTTGACTCTCCGTTCTTCACACGATCAATTATTTTGAGTTTATCACTCACAGAATATGCTTTTCTTTTCTGCGACATCACAAAACTCTACACTATGCGAATTTATGACAAAGACTATACACTTTGATAAGATAATATCAGAGTATGATCTTATACTGTACTGTAATATGAGGGAGAGAAGGGATTTAGTTGGCTGCTTGCCTTGGCATGAATTCTTAGAAACGTAGAGACTGTAAATAGCTCGGGCAATTATTTATGTCTACAGGTACACTTGAACTGGCAATTCTGGCTGTTGTTTACAACGCCGTTTCCAACAACAAGCCTTTGTTTACAATAAACGCAACTCATTCCAATGTTGTGGCTACGGAAGTCACGATAAACAATTCATAATTTACTCACTCTCTACAAGTAAGAATTTTCGCTAATAACGGGCGACATACTCTTCACCGCGTTATATCCGAATCCGCGGTATATCGGACCGCGCTATATCGGGCTTCTACTGTAGTACCTTAATGTAATTTTAATTCCTGGATTTTGTTGTCCATGACGTGTCCATTCATTATAAATATTCTTTTATTGTTTTTTATTTTTATATTACATTTTATGTTTAATTCACTAATTTTTACTATACTGCTAAGCCACTTACTAAATTACATTTATTATAGTGCGAGCGCGCGTATGTAAGAGTGTGTGCGCGCGCGCACATGCGGGGGAGAGGGAGAGGGAGCGAGAGGAGAGCGCGCATTTGCTACACATTTGTACATATGCTAAAACAAAACTATAATATCAATACGTCAAATAAATATCCTCAAAACAATTATTTCTACTGGAATTTCAAAATCGATTTTTTGGATGATCACAATAATGCTTTTATAAACACTGTTTGTAATAAATAAATCTCAGTAGGCATTTCTAATATATTGTGCATATTTTTGTAAGGATCGTTAAGAAGTAAAAATACGAAATTGTATTGGCTGCTGTAAAACACTCAAGATCCGTTTTTTACCTACAGAAATTTAGAAAGTCTACTTACGTTTGAATATCACTTATTTTGTGCTAATAAAATAAAACAATTCTTACATTATGTATATCCAGCTGATGATACAGTGCTTTCCTCAGTATTTTAGGCTATAATAAGTAAAATGTTCGGACGTCTTCGTTAGAATTCGTACCACAATCAACTAAGCTCCCCACCATGCCAGATTTGCGGCTGCCCATGAGTTATATCTATGCGTAGACCCTTGTCGCCACCCTACAGATACTTTACAAGTTATTTACATTTTTTGGCCCATCTGAAGTAAAATCGACAATTAACATGGTAGCATAGTCGTGTTAACAAGAGTTTTACTAACCGGGTCCCCAAGGATGTTGGTGAAACACCAATTAAAATAACAGCAGTTAAAATTTATATCGCCATGGAACAGACGGTCAGTTAGGAAAAAAATTAACAGACATTGCTGGAAAGGGGCATATGAGTTTTAAATTTTTGTATATTGCTGTTAAGCAATCATCTATATATCTGGTATTTTAATTTTTTGCAACTTCCTAATCTATAGTTAAAGTAAAAAATCGGTATGGAGAACCATACATGACTTCCATATTCTAAGATTTATATTTAAAATCATTTTCAGCCAAACAGCCAGGGAAGGAATTTTAACAAAAAAATACTTCTTTGTTGCCAATAACGTAGTACACATATAAATATCGGTATGGAAAACCATACATGACTTCCATATTCTAAGATTTATATTTAAAATCATTTTCAGCCAAACAGCCAGGCTGTGTCTTACCTGCCTTTTTATTGCTGTATTAAATGAAAAATATTATATTACATTAAAATGAAAAAATTATAATTTTATTGCCTGGCAACAAAATTATTTTATTTTTAACAATTACCATTGTTTCAAAAAGTTTAAATAAATTTTCAAGTACTTTACTCTTGTTAAAACGTAAAAGGTTGCAGGTAAACTACCCCTTCCCCTTAACCGATCTTCACCAAAATCGAAAGTCATTGAGACCTCTACAATTCAGGGACGTATGCAAAAAATTATTTGATTCTGTTTGAATTTGCGGCTGTTATCGTTTGCCATAGAAAATACGCTTGATAAAAAAACGTTGCAGGTAAACTACCCCTTCCCCTTAACCGATCTTCACCAAAAACAATAGGTCTTGAGTACTCTACAAATCAGGGCTGTATGCAAAACATTATTTGATTCTGTTTGAATTTGCGGCTGTTATCGTTTGCCATAGAAAATACCCTTGTTAAAAAAACGTTGCAGGTAAACTACCCCTTTCCCTCAACCGATCTTCGCCAAAAACAATAGGTCTTGACAACTCTACAATCTAGGGCTGTATGCAAATAATCTTTTGATTCTGTTTGAATTTGCGGCTGTTATCGTTTGCCATAGGAAATACCCTTGTTAAAACATAAAACGTTACAGGTAAACTACCCCTTTCCCTTAACCGATCTTCACCAAAAACAATAGGTCTTGAGTACTCTACAAATCAGGGCTGTATGCAAAACATTATTTGATTCTGTTTGAATTTGCGGCTGTTATCGTTTGCCATAGAAAATACCCTTGTTAAAAAAACGTTGCAGGTAAACTACCCCTTTCCCTCAACCGAACTTCACCAAAAACAATAGGTCTTGAGAACTCTACAATTTAGAGCTGTATGCAAATAATCTTTTGATTCTGTTTGAATTTGCGGCTGTTATCGTTTGCCATAGGAAATACCCTTGTTAAAACATAAAACGTTACAGGTAAACTACCCCTTTCCCTTAACCGATCTTCACCAAAATCAACAGATCTTGAGACCTCTACAATTCAGGGCTGTATGTGAAACATTATTTGATTCTGTTTGAATTTGCGGCTGTTATCGTTTGCCAAACAAACAAAATTACCCTTGCTAAAAAAAAACCGTTGCAGGTAAACTACCCCTTTCCCTCAACCGATCTTCACCAAAAACAATAGGTCGCGAGTACTCTGCAAATCAGAGCTGCATGCAAAAAATTATTTGATTCTGTTTGAATTTGCGGCAGTTATCGTTTGCCATAGAAAAAAAATCTACAGACAGACAGACAGACACACAGACAGACAGACACACACACAGACACTTTTCGGAAAACGACTTTTTTTCATGTTTTGAGTGTAGTAGAATCAGAATCTGCAATAATCTCGAACACGATTTTTTTTGCCATCACCATACTTCCATTCCTTAAGGAATATGGAAGTAAAAAAATTATCCCCTCCCCCTTCAACTATAATTTTGATTTATAGAAAATTACCCCCAGCCCGTTCAACTAGCCTCTTCATTTATAGATATTTCATCTACGTTTCTACAGTGGATTATTAAGATCTTATCAGGATACTTTATCAAAATTAAGTACTTTACTCATGTTACAACAAAAAATGTTTCAGGTAAACTGCCCTTTCCCCGTAACCGATCTTCACCAAAATCAACAGACATTGAGTTCTCTATAGCTCAGGCACATATGTAAATATCGGTATGGAGAACCATACATGACTTCCATATTCTAAGATTTATATTTAAAATCATTTTCAGCCAAACAGCCAGGCTGTGTCTTACCTGCCTTTTTATTGCTGTATTAAATGAAAAATATTATATTACATTAAAATGAAAAAATTATAATTTTATTGCCTGGCAACAAAATTATTTTATTTTTAACAATTACCATTGTTTCAAAAAGTTTAAATAAATTTTCAAGTACTTTACTCTTGTTAAAACGTAAAAGGTTGCAGGTAAACTACCCCTTCCCCTTAACCGATCTTCACCAAAATCGAAAGTCATTGAGACCTCTACAATTCAGGGACGTATGCAAAAAATTATTTGATTCTGTTTGAATTTGCGGCTGTTATCGTTTGCCATAGAAAATACGCTTGATAAAAAAACGTTGCAGGTAAACTACCCCTTCCCCTTAACCGATCTTCACCAAAAACAATAGGTCTTGAGTACTCTACAAATCAGGGCTGTATGCAAAACATTATTTGATTCTGTTTGAATTTGCGGCTGTTATCGTTTGCCATAGAAAATACCCTTGTTAAAAAAACGTTGCAGGTAAACTACCCCATTCCCTCAACCGATCTTCACCAAAAACAATAGGTCTTGACAACTCTACAATCTAGAGCTGTATGCAAATAATCTTTTGATTCTGTTTGAATTTGCGGCTGTTATCGTTTGCCATAGGAAATACCCTTGTTAAAACATAAAACGTTACAGGTAAACTACCCCTTTCCCTTAACCGATCTTCACCAAAAACAATAGGTCTTGAGTACTCTACAAATCAGGGCTGTATGCAAAACATTATTTGATTCTGTTTGAATTTGCGGCTGTTATCGTTTGCCATAGAAAATACCCTTGTTAAAAAAACGTTGCAGGTAAACTACCCCTTTCCCTCAACCGAACTTCACCAAAAACAATAGGTCTTGAGAACTCTACAATTTAGGGCTGTATGCAAATAATCTTTTGATTCTGTTTGAATTTGCGGCTGTTATCGTTTGCCATAGGAAATACCCTTGTTAAAACATAAAACGTTACAGGTAAACTACCCCTTTCCCTTAACCGATCTTCACCAAAATCAACAGATCTTGAGAACTCTACAATTCAGGGGTGTATGCGAAACATTATTTGATTCTGTTTGAATTTGCGGCTGTTATCGTTTGCCAAACAAACAAAATTACCCTTGCTAAAAAAAAACCGTTGCAGGTAAACTACCCCTTTCCCTCAACCGATCTTCACCAAAAACAATAGGTCGCGAGTACTCTGCGAATCAGGGCTGCATGCAAAAAATTATTTGATTCTGTTTGAATTTGCGGCAGTTATCGTTTGCCATAGAAAAAAAATCTACAGACACACAGACAGACAGACACACACAGACACTTTTCGGAAAACGACTTTTTTTCATGTTTTGAGTGTAGTAGAATCAGAATCTGTAATAATCTCGAACACGATTTTTTTTGCCATCACCATACTTCCATTCCTTAAGGAATATGGAAGTAAAAATTATTTGATTCTGTTTGAATTTACGGCAGTTATGGTTCGTCATATAAAAAATTACCCATGTTAAAACATAAAACATGAGATTTATAAAACATATCTAAGATTTATATTTAAAATCATTTTTGAAATAAAATATTTTCATAGAACGTACTAACGCTGGGGAAATCTGAGGAGCCAATCAGAGTTGGGCCTACCTGTCACTCTGCTGAATTTGGTGGAAAGCCCTGTCACTGTCGTCAAAGTATCAGCCTTGACAGGGTCCTCTTTTTCTGCAAAATGGGAGAGGCTTGAGATGGAGTGAGTGACATGGTCCCCACCTCAATGAAGAACCCATTGTTTTATAAAAATATATTTAAATTTTGAAAACTGAAAATTCTTTTCTTGTTGTAAATATTTATATTTTATAATCAAAATGACTTTATTTTTGTTACCTGGCAACAAAATTATTTTATTTTCAACAATTACCATTGTTTCAAAAAGTTTAAATAAATTTTCAAGTACTTTACTCTTGTTAAAAGGTTGCAGGTAAACTACCCCTTCCCCTTAACCGATCTTCACCAAAATCTAAAGGCCTTGAGTCCTCTACAATTCACTGACGTATGCAAAAAATTATTTGATTCTGTTTGAATTTGCGGCTGTTATCATTTGCCATAGAAAATACCCTTGATAAAAAAACGCTGCTGGTAAACTACCCCTTTCCCTTAACCGATCTTCACCAAAAACAATAGGTCTTGAGAACTCTGCAATTTAGGGCTGTATACAAATAATCTTTTGATTCTGTTTGAATTTGCGGCTGTTATCGTTTGCCATAGGAAATACCCTTGTTAAAACATAAAACGTTACAGGTAAACTACCCCTTTACCTTAACCGATCTTCACCAAAAACCATAGGTCTTGAGAACTCAACAATTCAGGGCTGTATACGAAACATTATTTGATTCTGTTTGAATTTGCGGCTGTTATCGTTTGCCAAAAAAAAAAATTTCCCTTGATAAAAAAAAACCGTTGCAGGTAAACTACCCCTTTCCCTCAACCGATCTTCACCAAAAACAATAGGTCGTGAGTACTCTACAAATCAGGGCTGTATGCAAATAATTATTTGATTCTGTTTGAATTTGCGGCAGTTATCGTTTGCCATAGAAAAAAAATCTACAGACACACACACACACACACACACACACACACTTTTCGGAAAACAACTTTTTTTCATGTTTTGAGTGTAGTAGAATCAGAATCTGCAATAATCTCGAACACGATTTTTTTTGCCATCACCATACTTCCATTCCTTAAGGAATATGGAAGTAAAATTAGTCAATTGTTATAAACTATAACATAGTTGGTAAATATAGTACCAGAACAGTTTTCAAACTTTAAAGCTCAAGAATATTACACACATACAAACACAATCCACATAACACCATTGTATGTATTAGTGTTATCATCCGTAGTTGATTAAATGGTTCCTCCGTTATTCAATCCAGCAGGACAGGAACTCAATTCAACTCAAATCCAGCAAATTTCAGGAACATCTGTTGCATTCTTGCTGAACAAAAGAAAGTTGTTTTGACAACCTCCATTTTATTTATTTAATTCTGTTACTTGATTCTGTAACTATAGAAGCATTTTATGTACCATACTTGATTCTGTAATGATATTTCTATTTTATTCTCATTTCGAGGCATGTCTATTTAAATGACTCCTTTTTTGTTTTCCTATCATAGTCCTTTTCATCATTTTATGTCTACAGCCTAGAATTTTTGTCTCTAATGTTCATCTTACGACGTAAATTCTGCTTATGATATTACAGGAAGTGGACAGCAAAAGGGCTTCTTCTGTTCAAGTTTATATTTCATAAAATTTCATTACAAATACAATTCATTTAATCATATCCTCTCTGTGTGTGTGTGTGTGTAGACTCAAATGGTCATACCATATTTATATTATTTTGATTAATAATATACATTAGGCATAACATCAGCAATAATAAGCCTTCACAGTGTTGTAATCATCCCCAACATATCCTTCTTTATTTAAGAATTCTACCTCATGAAATTGTGGAATAACAAAGAAATTTTGTCAAATGAAAATATGTTTAGTTTGTTTAAATTGAAAGAAGTTACTAACATGTTTCTGAAAATTAAATGATTTAGAGAAATATAGGTATATAACAAAATTTTAAAATAAAGGTTATTTTTAAAAATTATTAAATTTTTGTGACAATATTCTTTTTGCCGAAATGAAAGCTTAATTCAATAACTTCCGTACCAGTACTTCGTGGTTCTATATTTAAAATTTAAATAAACTGCTGAACATCCTTGTTGTTTTTAGGAGACGCCATTCAGATTATAATTTGATAGTAATATTGAAAATACAGAAGTGTATTTCAGACTTCAATTATTCAGTTTCTGTCTTTCCCACAACAGTCACAGTACAGTTAATTAAGCAGATCTTCCTTGTATATATCAGTGTGTGTTAATTTTTATAATTAAGTACAACAGCGTAATATTTACCATTTAAAAAAATGTTGTTTTTTCAAAAATTTGAAGATGTAAGTTTATGGTACCTATTATAACTTGGACATTTTTTAACTCAAGTATGTCAGCAGTTATTTCTGTATAATTATCATTTTTGATATTAACAGTCTACATTAAAAAAATTATTAATAATCTTATTATTGTTGATGGTGCACAATAATAAGATTATTAATAAGTGCAAATCATTTGCACTTACTTAACAATAGAAAAACAAAACAGAAATATCTGTGAAATCAGTTCACAACACCAAAACCAACATATAGCAGTCAATCACTCGCCGAACCCATTATGACTAAGTAATAGTTAAAAACCAAATCATAAATACTTCATTAGATGACAAATGTACATGGATGATGATAAGCTTACAAAATTACCACCCTTCAATCATGTGTTACAAGTAAGTGCAAAGATTCCGTGACTCCGTACGTCATAATAAAATAATAACATTGATATTTTAATAAACCAACTGTATGTTATAATAAAAATTGGAATAGAAATATCTTGTTTCTTATTAAAGAAACAATGTCATTCTATGAACTAAAAATTTGATTTTATTTATTACACAGTGATATTTATTACTCCTGTTAGCAAGTTCATTGGTTCAGGTTTGTTCATATGTTTACATATTTAATATATTTTTGTAAAAACGTCTACCATAATACTCACATAAAATATGATCTTCTGTTCTCATTATGTTTATGATTTTTTAATATGAACAAAATATATTTGTAACACCAGCTTTCAATCAATAACAAAAAAAAATAAAATGGAATGTGCGCTTTTGCAAAACTATATAAAATAATCTGCTTCCAGCTTTGAGCTATCATAACCAGCTTAAAGAAATAATAATTATATTAATTACTTTTAACATTCCTTTTTATTTATTAAATAGATTTTGTTTTAAGTCACATTAAATATGTGAGGAAATGTGTTTTATGTTCACTTTTGAATTTATCATATTACTGTATTTTCTATTAAAATTTATTTTTGACTATTGATGAATTTAAAAGGAATTAATAGAAAAATCCTTATTATTTGTTCACTTTTTGTTATGATGTTTATATCTGCATTGAGAAAGCTTCTGCTCTCAAACTCCCTGCTTTCTTTTTTCTTTAACGTTTATCTCAAATTTGACCTTCTTTTTCTAAGTACACTAAAAATTTTACCTCTATACACATTTATCTATAAAAATCTATTTTTGTCTTTTTCCAACTTGTCTGTCTTCTCTCTCTATCTCTCTCACACTCTTCTCTCTTTCCTGTCTGTCTCTGTCTCTCTCTCTTTCTCTCTCTCTCTCTCACACACACTGTCTTTCCATCTACATCTTGTGGATTTTCTCTCGCTTCTTATTTTTCTAGATCTTGCAGAATCTCCAAAAAAAGCGCACAGAAAGGAGAGGTCGTCTCAGCTCAGATCCGCAGAAAGAGAAATCAAAGTTCAGCAAAAGCAATCTGGTCTTTAAGGTAACCTCATGGTTGGCGAGAACCCCATCCAAACTGCATGTTGATGCTATTTCTTCGCTATGCATGAACCCTTCTGCTCTTTAGCTTCTTGCTTCCATCTTTGTTGCATCTATAGTGTGTTATTTGATGCTGTGAGCAGCAGGAATCTTCTCAGTCTTAAATTGCTTTATAAATGCTTTGCAGGAATCTATTATGTAATTCTGATTGCTCTGCTATCAAGTAGATGCTTTTTGCACTTGTTAAAAGCAGACAGTTAAATTCATTAAACGTTTCTATAAAATTCGACTAAACTTCAAAGCTGTAAAAAATAAAATGAAATATCTTTAAAAAAAACACATTAAATAAACTAAAACTAAACATTTTCAACTTATAATAGACTTTGTAAGAATATTTCTCTTCATTTCAATAAAGTAATTAAATATTGTCCCAACCAGAAATTTTGGCTCATCAATTATAAAATTTTTCACTAATATTTATAAATTCTGAAATAATGTTTTTTATAACTTCAAATAATTACAATGTGCAAGTGAATTCCAGATTTTTTATTTTATTTATTCAGTTTCCCCATTTTTTACTGAGTTAACACAAAAATAGTCCAGTTGTATTTCTTATTCTATGTGCTTAAGTTATTTAAACCTATTTATGCACTTGAATAACATTATTTCAAAATTAGATACTGTCACTGACAAATTTTAAAAATTGTAAACGTTGAATTTTACTGTTTTATATCAGAACAACTACTCTCTTTTTGTAACTGATTAATGTAGGTGCTTTGTTTGCTTATAATTTGTATCATTTCCTTAAATTTTTGTCTGTATTTTTCATATTTAAACATCTTTACATTACAAAGACTAATAAATAAAAATCTATAAACATTTTATATGAGCTAAAAAGCCATAACTTTAAATTCTTGATTCTTAGATTCATTGAAACAGTATTTAAGGAAATTTGAGTTTGTATTTGTACTCCAGTAAAGGATGAGGTGAATTGGAAAATGAAATAAGTGATAAGTACAAACAAAATTATATTTATGATTTGAAAACTATATAGTCTTAGCATATTCAGTTTGACAATATTTAGTCTGGAATGTGCTGAAACATTTTACACATTACCCACATTTTAGTTAGTTTCATTGCTTATTGATATCACTTGTATTATCTTTCATAAGTGTTTACCTAAATATTTTATTGTGGTGAGATAATGTTCATGTATTACTGTATCTGAAAATTCTACCTATTCAAAAAGTGAAAGTTAATAAGACTGCAATCATGTACAATAGAATTTAAAAATATGAAAATGTTTTTAGGGTTTGAGGGGTAAATTACATGAAAATTTAAGAACTGCTTCTTCTTGATTCAGCTGTCAGTTTTGTACCATATGGGTTATGTAGCAAGAACAAGTCATTTTAATTAGTACAAAAATTGACAAGTGCAAAAAATTTATATTTATGATTTCAAAATTATAGAATCACTTGTATAATCAAAATTTTCAGTTTGTCTAAATACTGTATAGTTTAGTATGACATTGTTAATCTGACAAAAACATACATAGGAAATTATTCTTTTAGTATCATCCAAAATTAAATAGATATAATGATAAAATAGATTCTAATAAAAGAACAAAACATGTGAAGCATCATCTCAAAACTTGAATAATATTCATATGTAAATATCTAAATATCTAACAAACATGTCTTATTTAATTACATGTTTGTTCCAAATCACATATTCAGTTAGTATGTACTTATAAAAAATTGTTTCAGTTGGTTTTTATTTTTATATTTTGATTTTTAAATGAAAATGGTAATCAAATAAGCTATACACTATTATTCATACAAAAATAATTTTTTTATATAGACCTACAAGTAATTTATATTAAGCAAACAAAAAATTGGGAGACCATTAAATAACATTTGGATTTAGACCTACTCTTTTTTATGCCTGGACAAAGGTCCTATTGGCCTATATTTCTCGTCTGCAGAAGCAATATATTGCTTCTCACCTGCAGAGTATTCTACAGCACATATAGTTGTTTTACTTATTTGGTACCAGTTTATTATAAAACTTTCTTCCCCACTTGTTTACTGCCATGTGTTAGTGGTGATGGGTTAATAAGTATGAGTTTCAAGAGAAAATTCAAGCAGTCGTAATTTTTAACATTGGCTTAATATAAAAGTCAATTAGTTCATACAAGTTTTTGTAAGGAATGATACAACTTCTTCAAAGACATAAGAAAATAAAAATGTTGAATAAAAAGTGACCATACAAAATTGTATTGTAGCTATTGCTGCCTCGTGATGATTGGTTTAATACAAGTTAATTGTATCACAAGCTTCCAGTTCCCACAGTTATGCTAGTCATATGCTGAAAAAATAATTTAGAAAATTGTCCTGGTAGGGAAAGAGAAAGTGAGTTAAAACCTTTACTTCAAGTTGATCACATATTGTTCATTTCAGTGTAATTTTAACTTGCAAAAAATCAGTTTAACATTACAACTTTCATAAGTGTTTGTATATAAAACCTTATAGAACTGTTCACTACATTTTATAATGATATAAAATATTTTAAAACTTATATAAATAACTTCTGTATCAATTGTCTTTGTGCTACCTGAAAAAGGAGAGATAGCCAAGCTCATTAGCTTTTAAAAAATAGAGACTGAACCTATAGCAAGTAGGGTACCTTGAAGGTTATGGTGTTTTGATAATATCTGAGAGATGACATCTTCATGCAGTTGTCTTCATATATCCCACAAAACAGTTCTGATAAAAAACGACTGCATTGAAAATGACAATGATGATATTTTAAAAAAGGAATAATAATAATAATAATAATACTAGAGCAGTTGAGTTATGTCTATATTACTGATAAATATGTTAGAAAATATCAGTGCACTGGTTGAAATTTTAATTTGCCAATAATGATATTATTCTATGAATATCAACAAACTTGCAAACACCATACTTGTATATTAACTACTAAATTATATGTTATTTATATACCTCTGTGTGTGTGTTGTCTGTAGTATGACAAATTTTTGAATATTTAGTAAATAAAAATTATGACCATAACAGGCTGCAGAAATTTGTAATCAATAATATAGTAAAACTTGGTTATTTTGAAATCGGGAAATTCAAATTTTGATAATTTAAACTTATTTAGACCTCTTGGATTCTGTTGTATCAATAATATATTAGAAACTCCTTTAATTCAAAATTATTTTATATTTTTGATAGTTTTAACAACTCTTGCAGCAATAAAGTTGTACATACTTTTCAGTTTTGCTTGGTATACTAGTGAACAATGTAATTATACTAGTTTATGTATGCATTTCATATAGTACATACCAGAAATAATTTTGTATGATCTCTTATTCTGTCTATGTTGAAATATGTCTATATCTATTTGACAGAATTCTTTGAATGTTAACTCTCTCTATTTGGGTAGATATGCAACCTTACAATTTGTATCAGGTGACAGTTCACATCAAAAAGTCATACCAATTCACTCCTTAATTATTAAATGAATCTCCTGATTAAAAATGTACCTCAATCATTATTTCGAGTTCACCTACATAGTATATAAAGTGACATTCTTTCTGCTATCTGGATTTGTGGTTTAAAACTAAGCCTTAAAATATGAACACAGACAAGTGATGTGTTTGTTGCAATTTAAAATTTTGTTTAACAATCAATAATGCCCATATATTTAAACATTTTATTTTGATGGTCTAGCCTAAGTAAAAGAAATTTTTAGTGCAAAAGCTTAAGGTACTCAAAGTGATTAAACGAGGACAAAAAACCTGAACTCAAGAAAGAATTACCAGTACTGCAAATACACTAACTACTTTTGTTAAAAACAAAGACAAATTGGAAATTTTTAATATTAAACTTATGTTAAAAATTGATATAGAGGGTGATAGAAAAGGAGCTACAGGGCTGGAAAATCCCGAAACTAACAAATGTGTTTTGAAACTGTTTAGTAATGTATACTTGTCAGAAGTGCTGTAAAGTGGACTTTTAATTAGAACTGAGGAATTTTTAACTAAATTATGAAATCTAATGTTAAGGCTAGCACTGTATGGCTAGATAGTTTTAAAGAATGTAGTGCCATAATATCTGATCCATGTATGGTAAGAGTGCTTCAGTTAATTTTAATGTTGCCACTGAGAGAAGAGTGCACTAGCCAGAGTAATTAATGGCACTGAATCTTAGATTTCTAATTCTCATAAAAAATGGGTTTTTATAAGTGTACACTCGATAACACATTTCTATTTACTGGTGACATATGCAGCAGGAGAGAATGGAGTAAGAAACGTATTACAGTTTTTGGGTCTGCCAATTTAGACAGAATAGAAAAATGGTTTCCAATTAAAACGCACCTTAGGGCCACAATTAAACTCAAGAAACTATGGTGGGCTGAACATAAACGACTCACAAATTTTTAACAAATAACGTAAAAATAAAAAAGGCAAGACTAAATTGTAAATAAGTAAAAAGAAATAATTTACATATTTAACATATTTTACTATATATCTTTAATGATACAGTCTTCATTATCTCAGTATAATAATGAAGATATATAAAGAGGTTACTCGTGTAAGATTTTTTAGTTAAAATATTTTATTATTCACTAACTTATTAAAGTAAATTGAGTAATTATTAAATTGGTTTAAATACCAAGATAGTATGGTAGGCTGCCACTTGGTATAGACAAATTACCTCCTGTGATCTGATGCTGAGCACAAACCAGGCAACATCTCATGGCAGCAGCTGTCTCATGTGTGACTAGCTACTACAGGGTCTGCTCCATTCATTGATAGACAGTACAGAAACAGCTTTAGTTGCCTTGGCTACACTGTTGTTCTAGGCTCCGGGAAACAACAACTGTTAGTGCAAGTGTGTTCTTGTGGAAACCATCCACTTGGGCTCAACAATCAGCTGACACATTACAGCAATGTGCCTACTGTCCATGCCCGAGTGGTTTAAGCTGCTGCAGGTGAATACTAAGGTGCTGCATCCTAGGTGTGGAATCAGGCTGAAGTAATTCAAGGAAATCCTTGCTTGGATGCCTTATTATGCAAATGGGACCCACGTCTGCTGACAACTCTTTGTACTGACAACATGACCACACTGGATCACAAGAAATGGCTGGCATTCATTGGGCTGCACAATGGACCACACATCCACATCAGGCACTCAGCAAGATGCTTCACATTTGTCTAAAAAATTACCTTTATAGATAATTGGTAAACCAATGCGTCAGTTATGTTAAGAAATTTAAATGTAAAACAGTGAAGTCTTGGATGGTTTGATCATAGACGATTGGAGAGTGTTGTAAACTGGCTTTTGAGAATACAGTACACACAAATGTTAGCTTATAATTTTATGTAAAAAAGTATATATGTTGGATAGTTAAATTACAATCTAGCTCCTAAATTCATGTTTAATTACTGAAAATAATTTTATTGTCCATACCTTCTTTTTATAAATGAATTTTCCATGTAAGTCAAGAGCAATTGCACGTTACTAAAAATTAACTCTTCAAGTTTCAACTTGCTTAGTTTGAATGTTGGACAAATTAAAGCTTTGCTGTAGTCCCCTCAGCCTTAAATTAACCAAGTCTTGCTACAGATACTTGGTAAATTAAAAAAAAAAATAGACTTGTAATTATAAAATAAAAAAAGGTAAATATGAGAATTTAGTTTATTAGCCACAAATAATATTTCTACGAGATAAGTGGCTCACAGAAGAAAAGCAAAAGTTAAATATAGTAAAGGTCTGTTGAAGTTAGGTGGCAAAAGAAATGAAAACTGCCACACATACTTTAGTACATTGGTAAATGGGTAGCTAATGTCATAGATATGCACAGTAAATAACAAATTTTGTAAAAGTTATAAATAAAAGGACTATAGTTATGACTGAGAAGTATCTATAAGTATATCTAGGAATAGAGGAATATTTGAGTACTTGTGTGTTGTACAAGTACATATACCAGTTTTCATAACTTATGTACTCTTGACTGCTCTGACTGCTGTGAGCACAAAAATATTATCATAGTTAATTTTCCTATTTGAATTATATACTAAAGTTCATTAACAAAATACAATTATTTTTGTGAAACCTGAGTTTTAAATTGTGTGAACTAGAATTGATCAAGGTTATAAACAGCATGATGTATATAAACATGGCTTTGTAAGTGTTACTGACAAAAATTGTATGGACTGTATATTTATTTTATTTATGGTATTAATTTTCAGGTCACTTACTTATATTACATAAAGGGGTATGCCAGAATTGCAGTTATAAACATGACAAGCAATGAATAGGCCTATACAATGAATTGTTGCATAATTACACCAATTTATTTTAACAGATGATACAGACATTCAAACATATGTATGTTATATATGTATGTATATATGTGTATGGGGGAGGGTTGTGTTTTGTGACTGTGAATAGCAAAGAACAATGATTATAGACTCTCCATATTAACAATATTTGATAAATACAACTATTTCACTAATGACTCGGAACACAAAGTTTTTTACGAGTAAAAACATAAAGTTTTACCTTACAACCTGAACCGGTTTTCACTTTTAAAAAGCTTCTTCAGAGGTTGCTGCTGGTAGCGCTATCCGTCCTGTTGTGGGCGACGGAATCGATTTTTGAAAGATCGATATTGTGTGTGTGGGGTGAGATCCAAGAATATTAGATACTAGTAGAAAAACATGATTTGATAAATATTTGTTGTATGTAAGAAGGCATAACATTATTATGCAGGCAGTGGGACTGTTGTTTAATCCATTAATGAGAATCTCAGTTACAAAAATCAACTTATGTGTTAGTTGTATAATATGTTAGCTAATGTGCTAATCATGTACGCACAACATATACTGAGATATTAGTAAATATATTAACTTTCTGAGAACTTGGTAATCTGAATAAACAATTATATAATATTACAGTGGTATCCGTATAATGCATACATATCAAAACATGAAAATTCTATGTATGTACATTTATATATATCTGCAAATATCAATTTTGTGTTTGCAACTCAATCATTTATTCACACCAGTAGACAAGGTAAAGTAAACTGAGATATACAAAAATTGAATTGGAATCATATTAATTTATTTCTTTGTAAAAAGTTTTGCCCCTACTTAAAAATAAAATGCTTGTGTACAAATTAAAAAGGATTGAATTGCATACTTGAAGGTGAAATGATAATTCAGGACTAATATTAAAGTATTACATTATTAACATTAAAATTTTTTTATAATATATGAATTAAATTTTATTATTACTACTATTATTTTCTAAACTTCATGAATTCAGTATGCAAGATATAATTTATTTTACAGGCTAAATTGCATTAATTTAATTTTTATACCTTAATTATAATAAAAGTCTCAAATTGCTTAGTAATACTTTTAAAAAATATTGCAATTAAATGGAGAGATTGTAATATTGCAATAACATTGCAGTTTTCTATCATGTGCAGCTCACAACTCAGTACAAGTGGAATACATAAAGTTTTCCAAGCATTAAAACATTTCTGTTAATAATGGTGTGATCCATTAAAAAAATGACAGCTCTGATACTGATAAAGTTATTCTGATATTAATAAAAATATATTGTTAATACATAAAGTGTATCAGCACATAAACAGCACATACACTATTATATGTCTCATTCTTTTTATTTAAAGTATAATAAAATGAATATTGGTATATTCCAGCATAAATGTGCTTTGTGTCATACATTGCTATCCGTTAATATATTGTTATTCAATACTAATAAATTTAAAAATCTACAGAAGTATAATAATGAAGTGAACTCAGAGAGAACAGAACCATACACTGGATTAACAATTTTTAATAGTGTTTAGATATAGTAATCAATAATAATAGCAATAAGATTTTAGAAACTTCAATACTATAAACTTTTAATTGACCAATATACAAGATCATGTGGAACCATAAATCATACACATAATTAAAGATTATTTTGTGTGTGTGTGTGTGTGTGTGTGTGTGTGTGTGTGTGTGTGTGTGTGTGTGTGTGTGTGTGTGTGTGTGTGTGTGTGTGTGTGTGTGTGTGTGTGTGTGTGTGTGAGGGGGGATTAATTCAAAGAAATAGATCAAAATTCATGGAAACTAAAAAATCGGTATGGAGATCTATATACATGACTTCCATGTTCTAAGATTTATATTTAAAATCATTTACTTGAATTCGGTCTGATAATTTAAAAAAAATATATATATCACCCACCCTCAAACTATTTTTACTATTTATAGATATTTTTGTTATTATGGGGTCGTCATTTAATATAATGTTATTTTCGAGTCAGTTTATCTATAAAAATTATAACTTTATTCTTATAAACAAACTGAACTACGCAGATAATCATCCCTCCTCCTCAACTAATCCCCACCATTAATGATATTTACACTTTCATAGAGTAATAGTTTTATCATATGCAATTTCTAAGGTATCTTATCCTTCAAAATTAAATATTCGTACATTACTTGATTGCAGCACAGCAACTTTCAAAAAATCACCCCCTCCTCCTTCTACTACCCACTCCATTTATAATTATCTCATTTAGCATTTTGCGATGGATTAATATGACTTTAGGAGTTGAATAAGTGTGAAGAATAAAATAACAGAAGTGGTAAGATGATGTTAAGAAAACAAAAACAAAGAGCAGATAACTGCAGTTGCTGACTGACTTGAAGTCGGTGGTAACAAAATGGAAACATAAAATTTACAAGAGAATGTAGAGAAAATGAATGTGAATTGGAGTAAAAGATAAAATGAAAGAAGAAAAGAAAAAAGAATTTAAAAGAATATATAAGAGAATGTACTAATGAAAAGTTAAATGATAGTGAGGAAGTAAACATTTATTTATACAAAAAAGTGTATGTTAAAGGAAAAGAATGTAGACAAATAACGGGTATAGGAAACACAGAAATGGTTACTAAGTAATAAAGAGGTAAGTAAAAAGTAAAATATAATAATAATATATTCAATTGATGTGCTGACTTACACAGCTCTGAAATAATTCACACAGAACAGAAAATAAAAATGAAATAAAACTAGAAGAGGGTACAAAACCTACTCTAGAAGAAATAGAAACTGCCAATAATAAAGCAGTATGGATAGCAGAAGACCTACTCAAAATGTTTAGCACTACATTTTACATAAAACTTCATTTCCCAATCTAAAAAAAAAGAACCAGAAAATTTAAAAACCTACAATTAAATGGATTTAAAAAGTATATTGCAATACCAGGCAACTGGAGCATAGTGATTATATGCCCAATTCATATGACACATGACTAACTACAACACTGTACTTAACAATGAATTTCCTAATTGCACATAACACTTTACCTCTACTCTCCATAACCAACTAAAACTATACACAGAAAATATGTAGGAAATTACCAAACAGCTTTAAGAAGTTAGCAGTCAACAAATGGTTCTAATATAAGGCAAATAGTGTAAATAACAACAGAATATAAAATCAAATTCCATCATATTTCAATTTAGCCTATGACACAATCAATTGAAAGAATTGTATTCTATTTACTTGCACCTAAGGATATCAAATTATTTTGGTAGATGGTGATGAAAGCAACATGAAATAATGTTGACTGCAGAGTTTGCATCCAAGGAGATTTGTTGTGGTCTAACTCAGAAAATGGACTGAAAGAAGAAAACACATAATTAATTAATATTGTTCTAGCAAAAGTAATAAGAAGTGCTAAGCTACTTGCAGCAGGCACTTTATAGTGGATCGACTGAAGAGAAACGTAGAAGTGATTTTTTAAACTGGAAGAAGTGACAGAATAAATAGCACCAGACATCAGCATAGATCAAACGAAAATATGCATGTGAACCCTAATAGGATACAACCAGTAGTGTATGCTCCATAGGTACTACGTGTGCACTGCACTACACAAAGATTAATCTTACATCTTTTTATACCACAGCTTGGGTGTACACATATTAATGCAAAAATAAATTGTATCAAACAAGTAGGCAGTGAGACATATTTTTTAAAAATTATAAGAATTATAACCAAAATAAAACTGTACATAGCAGTAATATATTACTAATTTATAACCAGATATCATGTACTAAGGACATCCGGTAGCGTGGGAAGTGTTGTTAGCTGTTAGTATCTGAATGTGTATTTTAAAATTATTATACGTAGTCCTTTACTGAATGTACTGAGTAACAGTGAGCAGACACAGTGTGAGCAGTAACAGTAGCAGTGTCTATTAACATTATTAATAGAGGGGTGCATGGTGGAGATGCATCACTCACTTGCTGGTTGTCTGTGGTAAAGGCTATCTGTTGTCATTCGAAATTTGTGATCATTACTATTGTTACTGTACGTATATATTTTTTTAATGGATATGTATTGTGACAAGCTAAACCATTGTCAACAGATTTTTGTAGGCTACTGAAAAATCATCTTTCAAAACATCATTAGGATAGATTTACAAAACTAGATCATTTCATTTTGCAATCTTGATGATATGGTTTGTAAAATCAGTGTGTTTTAACTTTTAGACATATATCCTTGTTATATATTATGTATATTTCACACTGTTCATTGAAATGTGTGCCTAGGGGATGGGGAGGGGTATTACACATAAGTATTTAGTAGGCTTTTATCTAAAAAACAGTAAAATATGCAATCTCAAGAAGGTATAGAATATCACACAGGCCTGGTTTGGACTGTACTGATATGATCTCATTGATCTCATTTGTTCTCTGTTCTGGATGCATATGTAATATTGCATATAATGTGTGTGTGAGTGAAATTTTTACAATATTAACACACATTCATGTGGCAGGTTTATTTGAATTGATATATGAAATTGATTGTGAACTGCTTTCTCAGATATATAATGAAATTAATTTTGTAAATTTATGTGTAATTATTTACTATACATTATTTTAATATATATTTTATGAAAAGTGGCATAACAAAGAAAATAGAAACCCAGCCAAACCGAAAACAATACTGTATTATTTGTTACCTCTGAAAAGAGAGAGGAGTCTTAAGAAGAAGGGTAACGTGTTCACCACAGCACTTTCTCTGTTAATAGCAGATATTAATGTAATTCCAGAGACACGAGTTGGTAGACCAACTGTGTGGTGGTGTATTGCCTACTAATTCTATTTTTCTTAATGAAAATAATAAGAGAAACCTAAAAATTACCTGTACTCTCTGCGATAAAAACATGAATTGTTTTAAAATTAATATTTAAAAAAAATATAAATAACAATATATTCACAGATTCAAAATATACAGTTGTTTGTTGGTTTTTGTGTTTATCTATAGGCATTGCTGTCTGTGAAAAGGTATTGCTGCTTATGAAAACACTCTGCATTACAACATTTGTAATAAAAGATTGACATTCTCACATGACTAGTCCCTATTAATATTATAATTTTGTACTTCCAATTCAGTTAATGTTACTATGTAGTAACAAATAATGAATGGTAGTCTACATTGTAATAAACTAGATGATTTATGATACACTTTTCAAATAATCATAATAGTATTCTCTAACTACTTATTTTAGATTTTTAAACTTCAGCTTCTTTCCAAAGCGATTTAACTTGGGTTCTTCCTAATCAATGTAAGTGGTGAAGATATTCATGATAAAACTGGAAACTAAGTACCTTTAACTTAGTTATATTTACTGGTATGAGTAATATTTACATAATAAAAAACTTGTAGGGGGTATCATCCTAACAGTATTTTTGTATTTTAAAATTCTAAATGAGTATTTATACAAAATGTATTGAAATTTTTATTTTTCATTTGAAATTAAACCTATTAAATATGAGCTTACACTGTTAATGTTACCATAACTTCTCTGATGAAAGTCTCAGAACAGATACTTTAAAAAAATTAAGTATTACTATTGACTGCTGGTATATATTATGTCAAAGTAAAGAATATTTTCCATTCCAAACACAATTTGTAACATAACACACATAATGAGCATGACCATATATTATCAACAATTTCACATGACAAGTTACAACTGAAATGATTTCTATGTGTATTTTGAATGTTAAAAGTAAACACATTTTCTCAGAAAACTGTAAAATTTAGTTAGAATAATGTATCAAAAGTAACGTTTCATTATTAATTCTATGATATATAATCAAGTTATTATGAAATGTGAACATTTAATAATCAATTATGTTTAACAGACAAGGAATTTTTTTATTCCAATGTTAGTATCAGTGTGCATGTTTTTTGCATACTTTAAAGATATTTTTTGTGCTTATTAAAAGTTTAGGATTTAAACAAATCTAATATTGCCATAATAACTACAATCCTAATTAAAACATTATAATACAGTACTCAGTGTTTTGTACTACTTAAGTTAGTTTCAAGTCATGAGATGTCTGACGAATTCCACTGTAATAATTATTTTATGTATTTCCTATTTTAAAAGGAAATACCTTTGCTAGTCATGATCTTATTAGTTCAGGTTAAGTAAGCTTATATAAATACCATAGACACATTTTGTTATACTTTTGATGAACGTAGTATAGGTAGAATTTTTTTAATGTACAAACTGCTATAATTGTGAAAACAATTTCTGTCTAAAAGTAAATAATATCAAATTCAGAAGAAAGTGATTTGCTGCACATTTGTTGTAAACAGTTGTATTCCAACATGAGTGAGGTATACAGATTTCAGTCAAGACAGGTTTGTGAACACAGTATGAAAAGGAATTTTAAAAATAATAATAAATCAAAATTAATTCTATGTCAAACTAGTTTATACTCTCTCTCTCTCTCTCTCTCTCTCTCTCTCTCTCTCTCTCTCTCTCTCTCTCTCCCTCCCTCACCACCATGAAACTCTCTCACCTACTTATCTCTCTATTTTTAAAATCTATCTGCCTACCTTTCCTTCCCCTCCTCACCTCTTTCATACGTTTGAGTATGGACACTTTCAGAAGATACTTGAATGAAGTGAATGTAGAAGTAGATATATTCATGTCCATATTTTGGATATACAGGCATGCTGATTAAGGTCACAAGTAATAAGGAACATATATTTTGCTAAATAAGTTTATAACGGAAATATGAATAACAATAAAAATATTTTTATAATTAAGGGTGAGGAATATCGAAGAGAGAGAACCTGTAGAAGTATATGTTTAACATATAATCCATCTATCTAGAATAGACCAGATAATTTGGTAGTATAACTGTTACAGGCATACTTACAATATTAATCTGTAGTAACAGTGATAGAAAATTCTGAGTTCTTAACACAAGGAAAATGCTTGCTATCTTGACTCAACTGTTTTTTTAATATTCGTGGACAAGATTCAGTAAAACAAACACATGCAAATATATATATATATATATATATATATATATATATGTCCCCCGAAACACACACACATCAAATATTAGCTTCCACTTACAGATCACAATGTTTGAATGAGTTAACTCTGTTTGTATAATGTAATAAGTGTTACTTTCATATCTTAGTATACAAAGTGTTAATTTAGTAAATTTCATATACCAAGGCATAAGTGAATACTGAACTGGTTACTTGAAGTAATAAAAATTCATATTTTAATGTACGCATAGTGAGAACAAAACTTCAAAGAGTTTTCTACAAGTTTGATGTGTGTGTATGTGTGCACGTGTGCGCAATTTTGAACTGCATTAATGTTTACTGAAACTAACAAAAAATAATTTTAACAGTATAATTTATCAGTAACATAGGATAATTTTTTATTAACATAGGTAGGCATAATAAAATAGTTACATAATAATGCAGAATCACTTTCATGTATACTCACTATGATGATATGTTTCATAAACAATTCCATTAGCATCTTACTTTTAATTGCAGAGTCACGTCAATCCCATTAACATGTAATTGTTCTAATTATATTGATGATATAATTAACATTATTATGATTCATTTAAACATAGATTTTTTAAAAAACAAATATAATTGTTTTAAAAAAATTAAATATAATTTATTAAAAAAAAAAAAAAGAAATAATTTATTACACTAACACAATCATAGATGTATGACATTTATATTAGCTATTAATAACATGATTTATTGTCACCGTAACCCTATAAAAATATTAATTTATAAAAGTATGTTACTGTAGTGTGTTAGTTTTCTTGTTTCACTAGGATAATGTAATTAATATTCTTGTCAATAATGGTGCTTAAAGATAACTAATATTCAATTAGCAAGAGTAAACTAAAATTTATCTTTAAAGTGTAAATTAAATGTCTATAGATTTTTTTTATTTTCTGAACTTCTTAAAAAATTTTAGTAAATATGAAAAGTGTTAATACTATAATAAAACCATACGTAATGTTTGTTTAATGTAACTTTCATATTGACAGTTCATGAAGTGGGAATTTGATGCTGCCAGGTTGTGCTAAACACAATCACGTGTTCCACTGCTGGCAATTTGTAGCACTGTAATGGCAGACTGTTGTCAATAACAGAAACATTTGATAGATTTGAAATAGCTGAAATATTTGTTATCTTTTTAACTAATCTCACCAAATTAAACCTAAAATCCAGAACATTTTTAGAGAAAGAATTGTTTTTTCAGAAAATTTTTATGGGGATTATTTTATAAGACACATAAATTTATTATAAGTATTACTGTTGATGTTATAGTCATGTTAATGTTATTGTTATTGTTACTGTTGGTGTTTTTGATATAATTATTATCCATAAATGGACAATAGATAGCACTGTAGGGTTTGTAACATAAATGTTATTCAAAATAGATAACTGGAAATCTATTGAATTCATGATTAAGGAATTTTCATTGCATGGTTTTCCATTAACATATTATGTGACACTAGTAATTTTTATGGGACTGATAATTTTTATTAGTTTAATAACATGGTATCAACAAATAATCATTTTACTGTACTATAGTAGGCCTATAACCACTGCGCTATTCTAAAATTATTTTAAAAAGTCAAACGTACCCATACTATAAACACAAACCACCAACTACAAGGTCAAAAAGGTCCAAAACTGCAAGTTGTTGTAAATATTGAAAATTGGTGTGTTTGACTGGCAATGATCACTGTTGCTATAGGAGGGCCAACTCAATTATTAACAAAGGTTGGTTGCAATAATATCTAATTCAAAGCATGACAGACACCAACTCTTTTCAAATGTCAATACAGAAGTTATATTAAACAGATATTAGAATATGTATTAATGCTCAAGTATATAAAAATAACAACTGCCTAGGTACATTTTAATGGTCTAAAAAATGAACTAAATATAGTCATTTTCAGTTTTAATTGTGCTCAAAATGGTTGAATGTTTGCTGTAGTTATCTGGATTGGACAAATTCTTGAATCCATTCATTAACTACTGCTTAAAAATGACTTAACACTGTGACTGACTACTCAAACACATTATTTCAAAGCAATACTTTGACTCATTTCTATTGTCTACACTTAACTCTTGGTATTTTGAATCTAGATTCACCTACACTTGGTATTAAAAAATTATGCTTGTTCTTGGATTTCATTGTCCATGACGTGTCCGTTACTTAACTAAATATCACTATAGTATTGACGACTCGGAACACTAAGTTTTTTATAAGTAAAAACGTAAAGTTTTACCTTACAGCCTAAACCGGCTTTCACCTTTAGAAGGCTTCATCAGAGGCTGCCATGGGTAGCGCTGTCCGTCTTGTTGTTGGCGACGGGATAGTTTTTCGAAAGATCGAAGCTGTGTGTGTGTGGTGAGATGTGTTCGAATAATGCGTGCGATTTGAATGGTGTCTGTTCGTTTAGGATGTCGTTTTTATTTGTTTTTGTGTGTTTGTATATTTCTAATTGTTCTAGAGTGTCTAGTTTCCGGCCTTTTGTGTGTACATGTAGAATGTTCATGTTATTGTCGATGTTTTTATATGTGTGGTCTGCTTCAGTGAGATGGTTTGCAAAGGTAGATTCTGTAGTGGTGTGGAGTGCTTTTGTGTGTTCAATGTATCTCTGTTTGAAGCTACGTCCTGTCTGGCCTATGTAGAATTTATTGCAATTTGAGCAATTTAGCTTGTGTACACCGGGTAGATCGAATTTGTTTTGTGCTTTGGGCATGCGTTTTGATAGTGTGTTCTGTTTTGTTAGTAGTTTTGTAAGCGATTCTGTATCCTGCTTTTTTGAATTTGTGGGCAATTTTTTCAGTTTGTTTGTTGATGTATGTTAGTGTTATGAATTTGTTGTTTTCTGTCTTTGTCTGTTGTTTGTTTTGTGTTTTGTGTAGGAGTTTACTGACTATTGTTCTGTCATAACCGTTAGATTCTGCTAGATATTTTATCGTGTTTAGTTCGTCTTTGTAGTCTATTTCATCTAAGGGGATATTGTTAAGTCTATGTATCATGGTTCTAAAAGCAGCTAGTTTGTGTTGTATTGGGTGATTGGAGGTGTTGTGTATTAGTGTGTCAGTTGTAGTTGGTTTTCTGTATATACTGAATTTGTGCCTGTGTTCTAGTTTTGTGATGGAGAGGTCTAAGACGTATATGGTATTGTTGTGTTCGTATTCGGCAGTGAAGATTATGTTTTTATGTATTTTGTTTATGTGCGTTAGTAACTGTTCACATTGTCTTTTGTTTCCCCTGTATAGTATTAGAATGTCATCAACGTATCTGTGCCAATATAGTATTTTATGTGAGTGTCTGTCATTGTTTGTGAGTATTTTTGTTTTTTCTAAGTGTTGGAGGAAGACTTCTGCTAGAATGCTGGATATGGGGGAGCCCATGGGTAGGCCATCGTTCTGTGTGTGGTATTTATTGTTATAAGTAAAGTAGTTTTGTTTTGTGATAATGTTCAGAGTTTCTGTTATTTCATTGATAAGTTCGTCTGGTGTGTTGTTCTGTTTGAGTTTGTTTTGTAGGATGGTGATTGTTTCAGAGATGGGGATGTTTGTGTACAGGTTTTTAATGTCAAAGGAGGCTAATGTGGCATTATGGGGGACGTGTATGTCTTTTATTTTTGTTACTAGGTCAGTGTTGTTTTTTACTGCAATGTTGTTGTCTATTTGTGTGTGTTGTCTAATAATTTTGTCTAGATATTTTGCCAGTTTGTGTGCAGGGGCATTACGGTAGTTGATAATGGGGCGGATTGGAATGTCTTCTTTATGGATTTTGGGAAGCACTTGGAGTGTAGGTGCTGATGGTCGGATTTGTTTCATGTAGGGCTTTTGTTTATGTGTCATAATGTGTTTGGCTTTGTTGACTATTTGTTTTATTGAGTTTTGGTATCTGTCGGTGGGGTCATGTTTTAGTTCTGTGATGTTGTTCTGTTCCATGAAGTTTTGTACTTTTTTGTGTAGGTTGTCCGTGGGGATAATTACAGTCGTGTTGCCTTTGTCAGCTTTTACAAATGTGATGTTGTGTTTGTGTGCCTTTTCCCTCAGTTTGATGGCTGTGTGTATATCTGAGTTGTGGTTGTTGTTGTCTGGTGTCTTGTGTACTCCTAAACAACACAGTAGGAGTACATAAGACACCAGACAACAACAACCACAACTCAGAAATACACACAGCCATCAAACTGAGGGAAAAGGCACACAAACACAACATCACATTTGTAAAAGCTGACAAAGGCAACACGACTGTAATTATCCCCACAGACAACCTACACAAAAAAGTACAAAACTTCATGGAACAGAACAACATCACAGAACTAAAACATGACCCCACCGACAGATACCAAAACTCAATAAAACAAATAGTCAACAAAGCCAAACACATTATGACACATAAACAAAAGCCCTACATGAAACAAATCCGACCATCAGCACCTACACTCCAAGTGCTTCCCAAAATCCATAAAGAAGACATTCCAATCCGCCCCATTATCAACTACCGTAATGCCCCTGCACACAAACTGGCAAAATATCTAGACAAAATTATTAGACAACACACACAAATAGACAACAACATTGCAGTAAAAAACAACACTGACCTAGTAACAAAAATAAAAGACATACACGTCCCCCATAATGCCACATTAGCCTCCTTTGACATTAAAAACCTGTACACAAACATCCCCATCTCTGAAACAATCACCATCCTACAAAACAAACTCAAACAGAACAACACACCAGACGAACTTATCAATGAAATAACAGAAACTCTGAACATTATCACAAAACAAAACTACTTTACTTATAACAATAAATACCACACACAGAACGATGGCCTACCCATGGGCTCCCCCATATCCAGCATTCTAGCAGAAGTCTTCCTCCAACACTTAGAAAAAACAAAAATACTCACAAACAATGACAGACACTCACATAAAATACTATATTGGCACAGATACGTTGATGACATTCTAATACTATACAGGGGAAACAAAAGACAATGTGAACAGTTACTAACGCACATAAACAAAATACATAAAAACATAATCTTCACTGCCGAATACGAACACAACAATACCATATACGTCTTAGACCTCTCCATCACAAAACTAGAACACAGGCACAAATTCAGTATATACAGAAAACCAACTACAACTGACACACTAATACACAACACCTCCAATCACCCAATACAACACAAACTAGCTGCTTTTAGAACCATGATACATAGACTTAACAATATCCCCTTAGATGAAATAGACTACAAAGACGAACTAAACACGATAAAATATCTAGCAGAATCTAACGGTTATGACAGAACAATAGTCAGTAAACTCCTACACAAAACACAAAACAAACAACAGACACAGACAGAAAACAACAAATTCATAACACTAACATACATCAACAAACAAACTGAAAAAATTGCCCACAAATTCAAAAAAGCAGGATACAGAATCGCTTACAAAACTACTAACAAAACAGAACACACACTATCAAAACGCATGCCCAAAGCACAAAACAAATTTGATCTACCCGGTGTATACAAGCTAAATTGCTCAAATTGCAATAAATTCTACATAGGCCAGACAGGACGTAGCTTCAAACAGAGATACATTGAACACACAAAAGCACTCCACACCACTACAGAATCTACCTTTGCAAACCATCTCATTGAAGCAAACCACACATATAAAAACATCGACAATAACATGAACATTCTACATGTACACACAAAAGGCCGGAAACTAGACACTCTAGAACAATTAGAAATATACAAACACACAAAAACAAATAAAAACGACATCCTAAACGAACAGACACCATTCAAATCGCACGCATTATTCGAACACATCTCACCACACACACACAGCTTCGATCTTTCGAAAAACTATCCCGTCGCCAACAACAAGACGGACAGCGCTACCCATGGCAGCCTCTGATGAAGCCTTCTAAAGGTGAAAGCCGGTTTAGGCTGTAAGGTAAAACTTTACGTTTTTACTTATAAAAAACTTAGTGTTCCGAGTCGTCAATACTATAGTGATATTTAATTATGCTTGTGTTTAGGTACAGATTAATTAAGGTGCATCAAATGTTTTCCTAACACTTGAAAACTAAAAGTTCACTCAGTACTGCCTCATTTATGATAAAAATGATTTCTGCAGTACTCATTAAGTGATCTATATTACTGCAAGTGTTGAAGATTTTCTTTTATTAGACATTTATCTTTATTTTAACTACTTTTGAATAAATTTAAAAACTTCTTTGAATTATAAACAGCATGGGCGGGATTTCACCTACGGCATTGGGGGGGGATTTTTTTTTTTTTTAAGTGAACCGAGGTGAAGGCGTTGTGGCTTCATTGAGGAAATGACTAGAAAGGCAGGAATTATCGATAGTGGTGTTTGGGTGGAGGCATTGGCATTACCCCAGAAAGATATGCTGGAGACAATTCTAATCTGTAATGGCAGAAAGATAGGCTAGCAAATTCAAACCTCCGAATGGGCGGAGAGGCGAGCTAGTGAGTTTTTTAACCTCCAGACGGGGGAAAGGGGGGTGAGCAAGAATTCTAACCTCCGAACAGGCGGAAAGGTGGGTTAGCAAGAATGCTAACCTCCAATCAGACAGAAAGATAGGCTCTTAGCCTGCCTTTCTGCTCGTCTATCTGCCCACTCAAAGGTTATATTTTTTGCTAGCCCTTCAAAACACACACACACACACACACACACACACACACACACACACACACACACACACACACACACACACACACACACACACACACACACACACACACACATGAGAAACATGTGTAAACACGTGCACACACACAAATATGACAAAATTAGATAATCTGGAGGGGGCCTCAGTTTTTCTACTGCCTGAAGGGCCCCAAAATGGTTAATCCGGCACTGGATGTGATAATTTACGGGGAAGTTTTTTATTTTTATTTTACCAAGTGCTTAACTTTACTTTACGTATAGCATACCTTGAATAAGTTAAACTACACAAGAAAACTAGATCTGAAAAGCCTTCTAATACCTTGTCAAATACTGCACAAAGCTACAGCTCACTGATTTGTAATTTATTTGACAGATATAGATTTATTTGATGAAGTCCCCCCCCTTGCCACCCTCGAATCCCGCCCATGATAAACAATGAACATTATTATTAAACAATTCATGCAAGCCTCTAGTAAGTAACAAAGATTTATATCCCTTTTAATACTTTCTCTTTCACACAATTATTATAATGATTATCTTTCATACTTGTTTCTCAAATTCTTTTTTCTTTCAGTAACTTCCAGTTGCATAAAACAAATAACAATGCTTAAGATGTCTAGTAATGAAATCAAAAATTGTATGTTTCTTTTTCTAATTTGATGCTATCTACCATGTTGTGCAGGTTAAGAACAAGAAAATTAATAATCAAAATCTGTTGTCTTTATGTAATAATATTTTCAGTTCAATAGACTGTATATAATGCAAATTTTGTAAAATGTAAAATTACAATATTTTGAGAATATAAAAAATATGTGATTTTTTACAGTGAATTACTTTTTGATGTATTTACAAAGGCCATACAGAAAACACCTTTTCAAAAGAAAACAGTAATTTTTGGATGATTTGCTTGTTTTAGATTTTTATTTAAAAAATAATTCTTGTTATGAGTTTGTAGCTTGTAGGCTATATTGCTTGAATTCTGCTTGTTAAAAATACATACACATATATGCAGACATGCATATACATATGTACAGAGCAGTGATTTGAATGCTTTTTCGAAAATTGTGTGATATTTGTTTGCACAATGGGAGTATGTGTAGAAAAATTTTATATTGCTTATTCATTAATGCTAAATGGCATACATATTGCATTTCAGTAGGTTTGAAGATTAAATATTTTCTGACTTAGAATTCTATAAGTCTCATAATAGACTAGATATTTGACAGAAATGTTAGTTATGAATAAATTATTTTGTTACATTAATCAGTTTATATTGCAATTTAATTTTATGTCAGTCATTTACTTTGTAACTGTAATTATGAATATTATTATACAGTTGGCAAATGTACTTACCGAAAAACTATTATTTTAACACTATTTATTTCTGTTCATATCAATGTATATGTAAATAAATACTATGCTTGTTCACGTGCGACATGGTTCTGCATAAGAAGCACATCAGATAATGTAGGTTACATTTTAGAGAAACAATTAGTTTTTTTGGAATGATATTCTTTTTTGCGTGTTAACAACAAAAAATAATGTTAACGCTAATAATGTGCAAACATCTACAATCCTCTGTGAAATGCTTCATTGTTTATTACAATAGTTTATCTTATTTTCTTTCTCTTATCTCTTATACAGTTATTCTCAACCTGAGAGGTGCACCCCCTAAAGTGGTGTGAGAGGTTTTAATGTGGGCATCATAAGATTCAAAAACGTCAAAAAAAAGATCGATAAAAAATACAGTGAATAATGTTTCAGTCTCAATAATTTTATTTTGAAATAAATAAAAAAGAATTTGTTTAAAATATAGTATTTTATTTTATTTGAATATTTGTAAACACAGTTTGGGATATTGGTTCATATAACCATTGAAGTGTGCATAGGTCTTATTTTTTAGAAGGTTGAGAGCCCCTGCTCTAATACTTGATTTTGAGAAGTTATATTAATGCTGAAATATGCATAAATAAATATTCTTATATTTATATGAATGCTTGTATAATATAAATACATTATATTTATCTAATACTTTTATATAATGTAATACTTATGTCATGTTTACAGTATGGTACCTTTGCACTGACTAAAAGCTTAGTAGAAATTTTTGTTATAAGATTCTAATAATGGCGGTTAAAACAAGTGTTGAATAGTGTAAACTGTATGCTCATAATAATATCCAGTGTAAATTATATGCTCATAATAATATCCAGTGTAATTAATACTATGACAACTTGTTAATAATACAAATGTATGGGTCATTCATATTTCATTTAGCAGTTCATCAGAGGTGATGAGATTTATAATATGCAAAAGCTAGTTCAGGTAAAGATTAAATTTTATTAAAAATGTTATCTTAAAATAAAGTGTTCCATAGACAGAAATACTGCATTATTTATTAAATGTGAACTGTATATATTCCGGTACTACTACAAAGTTTCTAGTTAATACTTCACAAGCATAGTGTATGTTCTACTATACACATGCGCACAGATATTTATTTTTTACCTGCTACCTAGTATATTTAATCGTTGCTTTTAAACTGGGAAAAGAATATTTAATGAAGTATGCATACTCTGTAAACAGTGCCATATTAGAGTAAGTTTTTGTAACATGAAGGTAGAATTACTCATGGAAGTACTATGGTCCTGTGCTGTCTTGGATCCAAACCTATCCAAGACAGCTGTAATGAATTGATCCTGTATTTCTAATACAGTATCAATTCTGGTACTCTAATAAAAACGTATTGTGTTTTTTCTAGTAAGTAAGGAAACCCAAATGTATAATATTAAAGTATAGATTATCTTGAAACCTGAAAATATATCTATATGTAATATATACAGATAGACATTCGATTTATAACTGTTGCATATCTAGTCAAAGTCAGCGTGTAGTAAAAAGACTGAAACCTTCCAAGCATTAAAAATTATAGAACTTAAAAATAAATTCATAAATGTATACACTTTTTCTTATATGGTTGTTTACCATTTTTACTGTGATGTGACTCACTGATTGTTATGATCTTCACGATTAATTTCAATCAATATTAAAGACCATGAAAAAGATACTTATTTCAGTGAATATTAATGCAAAGTAGCCACCAATTCGTCCTAAGCTTCACTTTCATCTGTCACAAATATTATTGTGCAGTATGTATTATTCACAGTTCACACACATGCTCTCCCCCCTCCCGCCATCCCCTCTTTTCCTATAGATCCTGCTCAGCCCAAATTAAGCCATGGCTCTGACTAGTAAATCTCCTCATATTGTCTTCTACAATATTAGCTATCCTCTTTTAGGACTAAGTATTGAGTAACGTTTTGGTATCCTCATCCATGGAATCCCTCAATCTATGGGCATAACTTGTGGGGGGGGGGGACAAGGAAGGGTAGTTACCTTCCCAAAATTTCAAGATTAACAAAATTCTATTACCAGTTTACTTTAAGTCAACTAACAAATAGTCAAAAGGAGACACTCACTAAACTTCCAAGTACATTAGAGGCTATTTATCATTCTCTGTCTAGATTGTAGCATAAGTTGTCTTGGGTAGATTTGTTATTTCTATTTCTTTCAAAGACATTTTAAGCAAAATTTTTACTTTTATTAAATTGTAATTAGATTATATAACTGTATATTACATTTTATAATGCAATCAAAATCCAGATGTGAAGTTACAGTGATGGTAACTTTGCTGATGATATAGCAGTAATGGTCAGAGGTAGGCTACAATTATTGAAGGTATAATGGAAAGACTGCAAACTGCCTTTACTGCATGAATAATTAGACCAAAAAGTGGCACATTAAACTAAATGAGGCTACATTGGCACACACAACATTTTTTAAAGTAACATAGTAAATTGAATACCTATAAAAGTAAATTCATGATACATGCCTTGTGTGAATACTGTTAAGTATTTGGGGTGTGGCTGTACATACTAAGTTTTTATGAAAGGGGCATATAAAAATAAAAAGAGAATGTAAACATAAACTTACAAAAATGGACTGGTTTCATGAAAAAGATCTAATTTGACACTTTGTAACAAACTAAAGTGAGCTCCAATTTATATGTCAACTGTATCAACATGAGATACTGATGAGTACGGTTATTGCTGTAATTTCATGATGTCAATCAGTTGCCAAATAAATATAATCCACCATTCTTCGTTGCCACAAGGTTCTAGGTGATTACAGATAACTTGATAACTCCTTATAATAATATGCAGTATACCAGATGAGATGGCTGATTAGTTTAATCCCTCAAGTAATGACTCATTGCTAAACAAAATAATTTTTTGCCTATAACTGTCCCTGAACCACAAACACATCTTCAAATTTTCCTTTTCCTGCCATCTTCAGATTTTTCCATTGATAATTTCAAACCGATTGATGCAAAAGACTAAATTATAAATATGCCGGTCACAATTATTGTCAGATATAAATTTTATGTAAGGTATCAGAATGAATTTATACCTTAACTCATTACTGTAGATCGGAACCCTTCTACTCACTTCTGTCACTATTAATCTTCCAGTAAGTAGAATGTGCAGTGTGCTTACTGAATGATAATTTAAACATTGAACACTTCCTATTCCTAACTTCTGAATCAACTCTGGCTGTGATTATCTGTCAGAGATTGATGTTGTTATTACAGCTAACTAATCAAGAGCTGTGGAGAGCATTTTCGCTGACCAAGAATGTCTTGTATATTCATAAACTTAATGAGACTATATGTAATGGAATATAATATATGTTTCACATAATGACTAAAAATAAATCAGTCAGTGCAAGCTAGAAACATCACTAGGTGTGATGAGAGCTGAGAATCACTTTAGAAAGTTTCTTACCTAGAAGTTTCCTTGTTAAATACAAATGCACTCTCTCTACATTCTACCATATAACTGTCAATTTTGAATTTGGTTCTCCCACTTGATCAACAGTAGATGATTACTGTACCATAATGGGGAATTAGTTGTTCATTGTGCTCCAGTTTTGATTTATCTTTTTCTAGTATAACATCATCGCTAAACGAAAATTCTCATTGTTTCAATTAAAATTACAAGTCTTTGTTTTAGAGCATGCCAAAAAGCAAATTAGCGTGTTTTTGGAAGTTGTTCAGTACATAGCATTTGGACTTCCAAGCAAAAAATTAAATCCATATACTGCAATTATCACAATAATAACAAAATATTCTAGAGAAAGGATTGCAAAACACATGAATTTGGATCTAAATTTTCTGAAATGGTTCAAAGAGTAGTTCAGTTCCAACATATCAATCAGTGGACATGTCTTGCTAGCAAAAGCAGAATGCCAAACAATATAATAAATTTAGTTTTCCAACATAGCAGATGGTTTTAAAAACATCATCATCTGGCCAAATAATTTTAAACCAAAAAAGAAAACATGTAAACTGTAACAAATGAATGCATGATCAAAAGTCATTTAAAATATGCCATCAAGAATATTTGTGGCAGGAAACAGCTATATTTTTTTCTTTAACTGGTCACACAGCTCTCTTTGAATTCCAAAGGGAAATGTAATTATGTATTTTGGGGAAATTATCATGAATATAAAGAAAGTTTTATTGTGTGTGTGTGTGTGTGTGCGCGCGCGCACGCGCGTGCGTGAGAGAGAGAGAGAGAGAGGGACAGGAAAATGTAGTAACCTTAGTCAAGAAATCCACAGTGATCAAGTTCGTAAAAAGTTGGGTAATTGTTCGATCTCAACAAACCACATCTTTTCCTAAACTTATTGTGAAAAACAACCATAAATACATGTCTATAGCGTTGTAGTTGAAACAAGGTTTTTTGGAAAGCACTGAGAGTTAATTTACTGGATACAAAAAATGTGTTTTTTTTTTCATTTTCTATATGTAATTTATGTCTAAATTAGCTGTGTATAAAGTAAACCTGATATTTTCTTTGTTTGCAATAAACATAATATTTTTTTCATTTACAATCTACATACTGAACGGACATCACCTTATGTGACAGACATCTGCACTCTCTTCACTCGTCCTACATAGGCGTTGAAACAGTGGCCTTTGACCACCTATCAATATATGGATTGCTAAAAACATCACCATAAACCTGACTTAAACATTGCTAAAACATCACTTATAAACCAAACATCAAACTATTATAACACAACACTTGCTCCTTTAATGAGCCATTTCTGCTTCCTCCACGTACAGCTAAGAGGATATCACATGTGCTAACCCAAGAAAACTTCACGTGTAACATGTGATTTCTAATATACTTCCTTGCTGGGAACAGGATTCAATATTCGACTCCCAGTGCTTTCTGAAAAAGTTTGCTTCAACTATAATGATAGAGACTTCAATTTAGGGTCGTTTTTACAAACATTTTGGCAAAAGGTGTGTTTCATTGAAATCAAACGATTACAAAAAGTTGCTAGTGAATATCAAAAATACAAAAAGGTCTAGATCACTTGAGTGGTTTTAGGAGAAGGACTTATGACTTGGGATGTAGAACTGGCAAGGAAAAAGAAGTATCACCATATTCATAGATGACTGCACAGAACATTCTAATATCAAAGGTGTCATAAGGTACACAGTATATCTTATTTCCTGAAAATTGTGCTAGTGATTTTAGACTGTGGAGTTATTAGAAGCATAAAACTCAATACTTAAAGGAACTGTCTCTAAATATTCTACCAGAATCAGAAACACTGAGTTTTAGAAAAGCAACGCTGCTTTATACCTGTTGGTTTAAAAGTCATGAGAGCATTTTATCTGGAATTCTGGAATAACAATTATCTACTGATTCAAGATAGTAGCTTGTTAGCAATTATAGAAGAAGGTGATGATGATATGCCATTGGGGGTGAGTGGATTCAACAGTAAAAAAAAAAAAAAAAAAAAAAAAAAAAAAAAAACAGTGGAAGTAACATGGAACTAACATGAATAAGTATAGCTTTGACTTTTCCAAGCAGATGTAGGCATGCTTTTGCTGATATTTTCTTAGAGTTAGAGTTCAAGTACCACTGGCTGCCCTACATTGTATAGTGAAACAATACTATATATCAAACCTTCATTTAGAAATAAAGTAGCCTTTGTACAATTCACCAAATAATGATTCATTGAAACCAATGAAACACGATAAAAACTAGTCTTACACAATGTGTGGAACTCATAATGATAAGTGATAACTTGACAAATATTGAATCAACAGTCACAACATGATTAAGGGAAAAATCATATAATTATACTGTGTCCGACACTCGTACTGTAGTGTAAAATAAAAAGTACTGTCTGTTACACTTAACAAAAATTTTTAAACCTTTTAGTCTAATTTATGTAAAATGTAAAAACACGTACCTTATGCTGAAATATAGTAGAATTGCTGTTAAGTTACAGTAAGCTTTTTCAAATCACATCCATCATTCAAAGTGGCATCCTCAGTTATACAATTATCTACACCATACAGAATAGCTGTAGACTGAAAATAGTTGTTTTTAGCAGTTTTAAATTAGTTATAAATATAGAATTTTTTGTCTCTTCTGTAAAAGTACAAACATTATTTCCCAACTGTAAAAGTACTGTATATTGTAAAAATTTACAGGCATTTTCAATGCATAGCACAGAGAAGGGCATTGAAAATCCTTCCATAAATCTAAAAAATATATATATTTATGTTCATTCACCAATCAATGAATTCATTTTTCATTTACCAATGTACAGATTATAAGTTAAATGTAGTCGCATTCATAAGCGAAGTTTTATATGTGTACTACGTTATTGACAACAAAGAAGTAGTTTCTATGGAAACTCACCGGTTCCCATTTTCGATCACGCACCAGCGACCATGTCCTTATAAACATTTTCAATGTTAAAATTACTTCTTTCTTTAAGAATCAGAACAAAATATTATAGTCTACAAACAGTTACAGTAATTGGTGACCTTGTAAATACTCTTTCAGTGCCTATCAAAAAGTGATAATGTGTCTACTTGTGATCTTCTCAGTATGTAAATTTTAATTTAGATGCTTGAATTCATCACTAAAAAAAAGCAGGCTAATTTAGGTGGAGTTATTAAATGTTTGTCTGAGTATAGGGTTTTTACAGAGTGTATACATATGTGTGTGTGTGTGTGAAACAGAAAATTATTAAGAAACATATCAAACAATTAATTAATTATTACTTTGAAAAAATAGTGTAATGATTACATTAATAGTGTATAAAATTCTATACTATTTGTAATTATATATTATGTATCAGTTTTACATGGAGAATCACCAGCATTAATTCAATTTTATGTCACAATCTTCTGTTCCCTGGCAATCTGTGACTGCCTCATCATGTACTAGTACTAAAAATGTAATGTAGCTTACTCATATTCCAATATACACAAAAATTCACAAAATCAGTACCAATTACAATCTATCCAAAAAAATAATTTTTGTTGTTGTTTTGACATAACAATACTTGTTGATATTTACTTGCATTAGCCTATAGTATAAAACAGATAATATTTCTAGTTACTTGATGGTAATCACTGTTGTTGTTGGCCAAAATATTGTTACATAAAATTCATATTAACATTGGTGGTTGTCTTCCCATATCTGTCCCATAACGGTAACATGCTAACCTATCATTAAATTTTACATTTAAAGGCCATAATGATATTCAATAAGTTTTGTGTCTTACTAATTTTAATGAGTTAGTTGATTCCTTTGATTTCTCTAAAGTTACCAAATCAGTGCCAATCTGTTAGGCATACCTATACACAGTGTTTTGCACATAGTTTAAACAGTTTTGCACATTTAGTAAAGAAGTATCAAGACTTTTGAATACCAGTACATAAAGTACCTATATCAGTTGACAACTTATTTGATTTTCACCTGAAAGAAATTTATATATTGGCAAATAAACTTTTTTTTTAAATTAGTGGAATAAATGGAACTATTAAATTTCGTGGATTTCGTTGTCCATGACGTGTCCGTTACTTAACTAAATATCACTATAGTATTGACGACTCGGAACACTAAGTTTTTTATAAGTAAAAACGTAAAGTTTTACCTTACAGCCTAAACCGACTTTCACCTTTAGAAGGCTTCATCAGAGGCTGCCATAGGTAGCGTTGTCCGTCTTGTTGTTGGCGACGGGATAGTTTTTCGAAAGATCGAAGCTGTGTGTGTGTGGTGAGATGTGTTCGAATAATGCGTGCGATTTGAATTGTGTCTGTTCATTTAGGATGTCGTTTTTATTTGTTTTTGTGTGTTTGTATATTTCTAATTGTTCTAGAGTGTCTAGTTTTCGGCCTTTTGTGTGTACGTGTAGAATGTTCATGTTATTGTCGATGTTTTTATATGTGTGGTTTGCTTCAATGAGGTGGTTTGCAAAGGTAGATTCTGTAGTGGTGTGGAGTGCTTTTGTGTGTTCAATGTATAAGGTTCAATAAATTCTACATAGGCCAGACAGGACGTAGCTTCAAACAGAGATACATTGAACACACAAAAGCACTCCACACCACTACAGAATCTACCTTTGCAAACCACCTCATTGAAGCAAACCACACATATAAAAACATCGACAATAACATGAACATTCTACATGTACACACAAAAGGCTGAAAACTAGACACTCTAGAACAATTAGAAATATACAAACACACAAAAACAAATAAAAACGACATCCTAAACAAACAGACACAATTCAAATCGCACGCATTATTCGAACACATCTCACCACACACACACAGCTTCGATCTTTCAAAAAACTATCCCGTCGCCAACATCAAGACGGACAACGCTACCCATGGCAGCCTCTGATGAAGCCTTCTAAAGGTGAAAGCCGGTTTAGGCTGTAAGGTAAAACTTTACGTTTTTACTTATAAAAAACTTAGTGTTCCGAGTCGTCAATACTATAGTGATATTTATTAAATTTCCTTAAATTGTTATAGCCATACAGGAAAACTTATAATATCACTACTGTTCGTTTAATTTTATGAATTAAAGTAAATATTTAATAATCATGAACATAAAGTTCAACCACTGAGTTACTTTATTATTCACAGATTGTAGGTTTAAAAACTTTATGGTATTTAAAAATGTATGTATTCACCTAATAAATACAAGTATGGTCATACACACATAATAAAAATACTCACGTGAATGCACACAAGCACCCGTGCACACACACACACACACACACACACACACACACACACACACACACACACACACACACACACACACACACACACACACACACACACACACACACACACACACACACACACACACACACACACACACACACACACAGTTATATTATTAACCATTTTTTCAAAGCCCATAAGCAAAATTCATTAGAGAATTGCATTTGTATTGTTTGTTTTATAGATAAGTCCTAATTTTTACTTAACATACGTGCTACTAACGGATTTACTTAATTTAGACACTTTTTTAGTAACAGTTTATTATTATGTTTCCTACAATGAACACAAAAAATAAACACTATTCAATAATCCAAATTAAAATGCAGTGTCTATTCTAAATGCCTATTAATAATAACATTGAAATAGTTACTTCTAAGATAAAAAAATTATAATTATAAATATAATTATTTCACTACCGACTCGGAACACAAAGTTTTTTATGGGTATAAACGTAAAAGTTTACCTTACAGCCTGTAAGGTACCTGTTTTACCTGTAAGGTAAAACTTTTACGTTTGTACCCATAAAAAACTTTGTGTTCCAAGTCGGTAGTGAAATAATTATATTTAGTTAAGTAACAGACACGTCATGGACAACGAAATCCAAGAATATAATTATAATATATAGGCATATTGAAAAAAGATCTGATTTAAATGTCTTTGTGAGTTGATACAGAATACTTTTAAATTATGTAAAATCATCATGGATTTAAAATTTTTAAGTAAATGTTAAAATTTTTTAAGTAAATGAAACATGGTGTTTTTACATGATGTCATGATTCTAAAAATTAAAAAAAGTGGAGTGTATGAAATTATTCAACTTCTTATAACACAACTTAAGCACAGTTTCATAAAAAGAACATATGAAAGAGTTTGTAACACACAAATGTCGTGCGCGCACGCGCACACACACACACACACCACTTAATATATATTTATTTACTGTTATTATTTTCAAAACACAGTATTAACTATACACATTAACTAACAGGCATTGTCAGCAGCTGATTACTTTGTTACAAAACTTTCAGAATATTAGATAGAAAATCTTTCTCATGAGTGCACATCATATTATAAACATTGAGGTATTGCCATTAATTCTGAATAATATCTGTGTACCTTACATGGTATTATACCAGAGTGGCCAGTCATTATGAACACATAACACTCTGATTTACATTAGATCAAAGTTGACTAAGTTTGTTTAAAAAAATTTAAAATCTAACACTTGAATAATAATTTTAGAGTAATATAATGTAAGTAAATATATTATGATGGTTGTTGGTAGAATTATAACAAAAATGTATTATTGCACAAAGGGACTGCATTTGGGTAGTGGAAACTGCTTATAGGTGATAAGCTATACTGATTATATTTTGCTGTAGGGATCTATAAAATAATTCCCTTGTCAGAGTATAAATTTATGGTGTTTGGTAAAAATTGTACATTTTTAAAATGAATTATACAGGTACATTAAACAATAAATTATTTAAATTGAATATGCAATTTTTCTTAATTTATTGACATTTTTTATATTGTAAAAGTTATTGAAAAATGTGTTAACATAGACTTGTATTTACAAAACTAATTTTATTAGTGATGTGGTTAATTAACCAGGTCAGTATAAATATTACTACTAACCATATACTGTGACTTAAAAATTTAAAGCCATATTAAAATGTTTTGTAAACTAATAATTCAATTAACCAATTAAACAAAATGCAGAAGTAGCAAATAACATTGTTAAGTAAAGCATTAACAATTCACCAATGACTGAGCTTTCTTTATTTTATTTTACACACTTTTCAGGCAATCAGCACAGCAGAGACCAAATAATAGTGGTGACACTGGATAGTGAAGAGAAAGCTAACTTAATGTTTTTGTAGTAACTTCTTGTAATATTTTGTATTCATTGTTACAGTTCCTTAACATGGCAAGTGTATTTATGAGGATATTCAACTTGATATGTATGATGTTGCTGATTGGTCACTGGTCAGGTTGCCTCCAGTTTCTTGTACCTATGCTTCAAGGTTTTCCTTCCAACTCATGGGTTGCTATTAATGAACTACAGGTAATTTCACATTAAACTTTTTAAACGTATTTGAGCAGTGTTATGCACCAGAATACAGTTTTCCAGTATTTGCTTTCAAAGTTCATTGGTTGTCAAAAATTGGATATTATATGAATATATAAAATACATTTTACAATTTTATAACTTTTACATTATTAAAATACATTAGTTCTATGTTTGTCTCAAAGAACATGCCATATATAACTTTTTATTAAATGACACTTCGTGTAGTGCCATTTTGATTGCCTTCACATTCATAGTAGATCAAATTTCTTTCTTAATGTGTTCATTATGAATATATATTAAGGAGATATTACACAAATTCCATAAAATCTTAAAGTATAATAGGTAAAAACAAGTTTTATCTGTTAACATATCATTGTGTTATCTCCTTACTAAAATTATGACTAAAGATATGAGATATCTTAAAATACTTTATCTGGTGTATATAAAATTAAAACAAGTAATATTTGTGTATTATATTTGTGTATACATGTAAAATTCAAATAAAACATAATATGTAGGTATATGTGACTTTTGTTTATTTTGTAAATAAAAAATTGAGGTTATACTGTGGAGTTGTTTTAAAAGATTATTGTGAAATTTTTGAGTCTGAGAAGATCTAAAAATGAAAAGCCAGATGTCAAAAAGCTTTTAATATATAGAATAATTAATAAAACAACCAATTGTGTACTAGAGAACCCTCTACCCACATTCAAAGTAATATTACGAATATTGAGTACCGTAATACTGTGATTAGTATTATTAAAACTATTTGTCATTAGAATACATACAGGTTTAGTATATAGGTTTTGTTACTCATGTATATTTATATTATCCACAATTTATGTATACTTATGTTTATTGATAAACAATATTTATAGAGACACTATTTATAGAATACACTAGAATGTTCTGTATCAATGCACAATGTATTTGAGGGTGGACATAGTTTATTCTATCAGATTCTCTAATATACACCTGGGACAAACTAGACTATTCTAGTATCAGACACATATTGGTAAATGACGTTATTACCAACCTATATAAGACAGTAGAGAGAGAGAGAGAGAGAGAGGGAGAGAGAGAGTCAGTGTCAGTCAATCTTTATTGAGAGTTTGGTTAAGTGAGCTATAGAATTAGTGCGTGTGTTTGATACCACATTTGTGAATCAGTATTATATTTTTGTGTTATCTTTTTGTTTGTATAATTACAATTTGTTGATAATTGATATCACAGTCATGAATTGAAACTGTATTTTCGTGTTACATTTTTATTTGTGATAGCAATAAGTAAACAAGGTGTCAACAGTGTTACACGTATTTTATTTCAATTAATGCCTAGAAGACAACAAAATATCAGGCATGTAGAAGTAACAGGAAAAACATGGTTAGAATTAAATATTAACTCACGTCAGTAAAAAGTAATACAAGAACACTAAACATTAATTTTTAAAAATATTCATAACATATAATCAACATATATAATAGGCAGCTAAAGTTAGGGTTAAAATGAAAACAATCTGCTAACCCTAAATCACAAAGAGTGGATGAGCCACTCTTTCACAAAGAACTTTCAATACTAATTCACAAAGAATTTTCAATCAATGCCAGTATTCTGGAATAAATTCAATTCTACTTGTTACATTTAATAGGAGTTTCAGAATGTGCTCCATAAAAAGGTGATTTTTTTCAGAAGAGGAATGAAACAATTAAGGGAGCATCTTCATGCATTAGATTTATCTTTTCAGTATCAGTGAGGTATTCAAGTAATCTTGAAAAGCAAAAGCAAAAGATACTAAATAAGTCACACCAGTGGTAGTCAGCTGTAGAAAGAGTAAATAATACTTGGCTTAAAATTGCAGCTGACATACAGGCTAGTCTTGCTGCTCTTGCCAATCTTATGTTGGGGTAAACTGGATGAAGTGGGTTGTAAAGGTGAGTTTTTTCTTGTGGGGTATATAAAAGATAGTTTTTCTTGGACCGCTACCCACCACTACCCACGTCGATGACCTTATACATAAAAAAATAACAGCGATTAACTCAGTGGATCGTGATATGTTGCTATGCATCTAGGAAGAATTCTTATATCGCCTTGTCCGTGCTGCAAGTGGTGGGCACATTGAACACTAAGACAGAAAATAAAACTTGATAATGAGTAGAATACTTGTGATTTGGTTGAAATTTTGAATTACTTATCCTTAATAAAATGTTGCATTATGAAATTGGTTCATTATTTTTGAATAACACTGTATATTGTTTCATTTCAGTCAAATAAGTACTTCCCAAATTTTGAAACTTTGGCTTGACCTGTGCAAATTTAGCTGAAATTCATTTATTGAAGACTAATACAGAAGAAATTAAAGTCAGAGTAACTGGCAAAGTTGTAATACAACTGACTATATCTTGGTAAAAATTAACATGTTAGAATAGTGAAATTGAGTACTTTTAAGCTTAAAATTTTGAAACAGCAGAGGGTACTTGTGTAATAAACATTTGCTCAATATAAGAAAATGTTAATTAATCCAGTACAAGTGTAGGGTCCATTATATTTAAACTAAATATAAGTTAAGTTATGTAACTTAGTTATGTTACATGGATTGTAACAGAAGGAACAGGACTGTCCGAATATTCAATGTTTTGGGACCCACACTATATTTTTATGTTTTGAATATGCAATTGCATTGATATACTACAATGTGAAGAAGAAGAAGTTGTAGTGTACTTATTGTAAGTTATTCTATTTCTTAATGTAAACGAAAATACGTATTGTGTTCATTTGTGAAGTTAGGTAATAATGGTTTTTGCTTTTTAGCTTGCTGTTTAAAGAAATAAAAGCCATTGTTGGGAAAAATATGACATTTAATGTCTCCACACAATGATTGAAAAAGAGAAAGATTAAAAACAAAGGAGAAATAACATATATTTAACAAAAAGAATAACAGAAAAGAAGTTAAAAATACAATTATTTCTAAATAGTAAGATTAAAACAAAATAAAAAATGTATTAACAAATAAAAACAAGCTTTATTTTAATTTTATTTATTTATTTATTTATTCATTAGGTGGTCAATATTCTTTTATGTTATTCAATAAAATCTCATAAAATTCACTGGAAGCAAATTTTGTGCAAAAAAAATGGAGACATGTATAGCATCCTGCCTTCATTCGAGTTGGTTGCTTTTCCAGTGATCTGCACAAAAACCAAATATTAGTGGCAAAACAAGTATTAGTGAAAAACGAGTTCTGCCACAAAAAGAGAGACATGTATATAACTCGCCTTACTTCGAGTTGGTTTTTTTATGTGGATTTCGGAAAAAGCAAGTATTATTTTAAAGACATATTGGTTTCCATGCATAATTTTAGTTTGCATGTTGACCTAACAACACCATCTTTTGGTGTCACAGGAACACGTCGAAGTTATATTATTGCTAGAAACATTTTTTGTAAAAAGAAATGTGACAATGAAACACAATTGCAACCATCAACAAATTATTTTATAACATACACAAACAAATTTCCATGGTTTCTATTCAAATTATATGCGAGATTCACCACATGATGATGCCAATAATCGTATAATCAAATATCAAAAATGAGTGTGGGTACTGTTATTAGGACAGTACCGAAGGACCAAATGACTGCACAGTTAAGTTTCAAGTCAAGAAAGCAACACACAAGTAAAAATCAGTATTACAAACCTGTCTGTGAATCAAAATTTTTAACAACTACTGTCATTTGAGTAACTCAAACCACTTCTATCATATGGTCAAACAAGTTTGTGAAAGATCGGCTTGAGAGAGATAGAAAGGACTACATCTAACATTTCTCTTTTACTCATGCTCCACATCTGTTGCTGTCTACATAGGTTGATTATGTCATTGTGTCTACAATAGTCAAAAAACAATTGATGATGATGTGGACTATACTGTTAAGATAAAATTAATTTAAGGAATATTGACGTTAAAGAAGCCAACCAGCTTTGGCTCAATTATTTCTTTTTATTTTGAACACGTCGTCTGATAACAAGGTCATATTTTCACTCTAAAGTCTTCAATCCATTCAGACAATAAAAATGAAAAATGGTCATTGTCATTTGATATGTTTAATCATTAGATGTTTAAGGTTGTTTGACGCTATTGGAAGCCTATACCATGGTCTCAACTAGGAAATTGTTTCTTACAGCTTTTTATTGTACCACTGAAAATATAAAAGTTGTTTCTTCATATTGTATTCATGATACTGTACTCTTTGTACTGTAAATGTATAGCATCCATCTGACAAGTCATTTTAGTTGACATTTAGATAAATTAGAATCAGTTAGACTGACTGAAGTAAGCCCATGATTGTAGTTATTGATCTTGTAGTTTACATAAATGATAAATCTACATAGAATTTTCAAATTATACTCTTTATAATAAATAGTTACAATTCTTTTCTCTTCAGCCACTGAAAATAGAAAGCACTAATGCCTGTTTGGATTGAGTAGACTCAGACAAGGGTTATGTCACTCCACTTAAAGATTTTGTATCCTCTGAGTTTCTCTTGAGTAGCTTTTGTTGATTGTTTTTATTCATTTATCCACCAGCTGTGTATTTCTATCAAGTATTAAGAATAGAGGCAACTTTAATGCTCACTGTTATTGGTATTCATTAGGATTTTAATTTCCAAATACAGACAAATCTGTGGTTCTTGTCACATAAAAACCACTGATTTGGCAGCATCTTATGTGTTAAAAACAGATTTGCGTTTTCAGTAGCTATAATTTTGAAAAATGATAATTGTGTTTTCATGATATAAAAAAAAGAAGATTTCTGTTTTCTTCCTTAAACACAGTTCTGAAATTACATAATCCTCCTAAAATAAAATTCAGTGGTTCTGGTGTATTATGTATAGTATATTTTACAGAAAGAAATTAACTAAGTTATTATGATTTAAGATAAAAATAATTTTGTAATAGTGTATTGATATTAGCTGTCCAATTTGTGACACTGCTGTTGATCCTTGTTAATCTATTTTACTCCATTTCTTCATGAGATCTTGCAAATATGCTTATGTTATGTAATAGTACTGACATAGTGTAATGGTAATTATTTATGTTATTGTTATTATAGGAGTGTTATTACTTTACTTAGTGCACACAGTACTATTCACAATTAATAACCCCTTGCTTTAATATTGATAAAATTAAAAATTAGTTTGTAATTGAATGAGTAACTTATGTGTTAAATTTAGAATCACCTAAAATAAAAAAAATATAATAAAAAAAAAACACTAGTCAACAAAATGTATTTATTTCTTTTTTCTTTGTTAAATGAAATTGTAACTGATTGTTATAGTATTTTTAGTGCTGATTTCAAATATGTTAACAGTTTTATCCTATCAAGCATAGTTTTTTTTAGTAATTAACATTTTTCTTTTCCAAAAAGAATATTATGTCACTGTAATATGACAATATGTTACATGCACTTTGTAATTGCCTAATCTACTTCTTTTTAATTTTTTGCTGTAATTTGCTATAGGCAGGTCTCTTTTTAGATTCCAGCAGTAGTCAGCTATCACTTTTGGGTTCCATTTTATGTGGTAGTGTGTTTCCATGGCGGATATTTCCTGGTGAAAGCGTTCACCATGTTTGTCACTCACAGTGCCAAGACTGTTAAGGTAAAAATCCAAATGCGAATCTAAAAAATGAATTTTGAGTGACATATTACATCCAAGTTCTCTGTAGTGTTGAAGAAGCTCAGTTACAAGTTCTATGTAGTTAAGCCTTATGGTTTCCCAGGAAGTTGTAAGCCACATTTTGAAATGATTTCTATGCAGCAACCTCAAAGTCATTCAAACTTTCTTCAAATGCAGAATCATACAATAGTTTTCTTATTTATGGGCCAACAAATATATCTTCCTTAATCTTATCGTCACTTATATTACAAAACTTGTTTTTAAGAAACTGAAATTTTACGCCATTACGATCCATTGCTTTGACAACATTTTTCATTAAAGCGAGCTTAATGTGTAGTGGCGGAAGATAAATTTTACAGGTTTTTACTAGTTCTTCTCATGTTGTTTACAGGACTTACAACATTCTTCTCTCCCAGTCAGTGCCTCTCTCTTTGGCCACTACTTTTTTATGTAATGTTTCTTCCTATCCCTGCTGTCTCATTCACACAAGAAGCAACACAATTTAGTATATCCAAGTCGTGATAAAAGTAAAAGTGCTAACAGTTTCAGATCTCCACAAATATGCCATGAAAGTTTCTCATACTGAATTCTGCTCAATACAGGTTTCATGATTTTGTATGACTCCTTCATGTGAGCAGCATAAGCAGAAGGAAATAATGGGTATTTATTTCCAGTGTGAAGTAGGAGTGCTTTCAAACTAAGCTTTGAAGAGTCCATAAATAGAGGATGTTCTTCAGGATAGTGGATATGTCCCAAAGCTTCCAGTAAAGAATCCATGTCATTGCAGTACACTAAGTCCTCATACTGGGAGAAGAAATGTTCAAATTCAGACTGCCTGTCATGTAAAACACTTATTTTAGTATTCTTCTGTAAAAGATTCCATTCTTTTAATCTTGGTGGCAGTATTTTGCTTGACTCTTTGATAAATTTAGATCACGAACAAGGTCATTTAATTCTGACTGATTAATTAAGTGAGGGAGGTTCAGTATATGTATTTTCCAAAAAATCTGGGTCTCTTCTTTCTTCATCACCTAATAAGTCTGAACAAGGGTCAACATTAGTAACTTCATCTTTGTCTAAGTTCCATATTTATGGAGGTACTGGACTTGGAAGCTGTGGACTGTGTGGCACTGGCCTTATAGCAGAGGAAATACTGGGATATTTAACATTACATCTAGTCTTAGTTGTTATCCTAGATATTTTTGTATTCCAAAAATAACACTCAATGGTGTGATCCTTTGGTTCTCTCCAAATCATTAGATTTAGAAATGGCATGTGACGAGATCCATTTAGCCAACCAGTGCACATGAAGTACAGCAAATATGAGGAGTCCAAGATTTGTCCTGATCACCTAATTTACATCCAAAATACAGTTCATATGACTCTTTTATAAATGAAGTTGTATTTCTTCTCTGAGATTTCAATGTTACCTTGCCCCATACGTATCAGAAATTGTTTGGATGACTGATGCAATTGCGAGGCATATGATAGCTAACACTGTATAAAAACACACACTGAAGTAATACACACTCACTCACTTTACAAAAAAATAAAATAAAATGTAGGCTAGATACAAAAATCTAGCTCTAGCCTGCATGGTAGTATATTGATTAATTAACTTATTAAGCTCTTGCTACCAGACCTGTGAAGAGTAAAAATTCCCTCCCTTCCTTCTAACCCAAATATGTTTTCTTATATATGTTGTAACAGCTGATTTTGTTGACAGTACAGTATTGCCAACTTAACCCAAGGGCATATTTCTTACCCCAGAAGAATGTAAAACTCAATACTAGAGGTGGGCTAAACTGTTATTTTAAAATACTAGGTATGAAAATACCGTTCCAAAAAATAACAGGTACAAATACCTGTTATTATATACTATATATACATAACCTATATTATCCTTTGTAAGTAACTCGTTTTGAGTTTCCTGCAGGTCTCCTATGTAATATCTTCAAATAAATACACTCCAAGTAGGTTTATTTTCACCTATATAAACCTATTAATATATTAATAAACCTACTTGCTGTGTATTTATTTGAAGATATTATATAACCTATACTATATAATTTGTTATAAGAAATAAATTGAAACTAAAAGTATTAACAGTGTTACTTTACACTGTGACTTTATTAAACTATTACTGTTTAAATGAAAATAAGAAACAAGAGAATTTATAGGCCTATCTCCCTTTGGGAATACCAATTTAAGTTTTCACTAGTAGTAAACAAACTAACATTGGTTAGACAAATCAGTTGCGAAACTCAGGGCAATTAAATAATTTAGAGTAGGCCTACACGTAATACCACGAAAAATAATGTGAAAAAACATCAGAAACGTATAATAAAAACATAACAGTAAGCCACAAGAGTGAATGAGAATAAACAAAATTTTACAAATAAAAATAAAAAAACAAATTGTAATAAAATAAATATAAATACATAAATAAAAACTTATAAATAATAAGCAACAACAAAAGAAATTAAATGCATAACAGAACTAGATAAAGTGCATAAATGTCATTACAACAATCTCATCATTTACGTGAGATGTGTAGTGAAGTTAAAATCACATTAATAAAAAGTATAATATAGCTTATCAACATCAGCCACTCTATAGGTTATAACTCAATATAATTAAATTCAACTATTTCACTAACGATCGGAACATAAAGTTTTTTTTGAGTAAAAACAAAGTTTTACCAACCGATTTTAGTTACAAGTTGGTGACTAGTATAATATATAATTATTAGCATATAATCTGTATTATATATCTGCATATCACACGAGAATAAATGTAACATCAGGATGAATTTTTTCCTTTATTAAAAACAGCTCCGTCTCTTTGCGCAGAATGAAGTATACAGGACGAAAAAGTGGCTCATACTAGTTCTTACTTGAAATATGCTTGATACTACCTGTTCCTGAAATACTAGGTGTTCCTGAAATATTAGGTGTTACTAAAATACTACTGTTACTCTGGAACGCGTTGTTCCTTGTGTATCGGTGATACCACTAGTATTTGAAATACCTAGTATTTTAAATACGCGTTACTGGCTGTTCCTTGCGTTCCAGCGATATTTTTGTACGCCTAGTATTTGGCCTTGGTTTACGTGATCTTGTGTACATTTTGTGTGTGTGTGTGTCTGTGTGGGTGCGTAGGGGGTGTGCCTCGACTTGGAACAGCGAGGGCGGCGTGTCTCGACTTGGAACAGCGTCGCCGCGAATAACAGGTATTTCAACTTTTCAGTCACTGTTACATCCGTTCCACAAAAATATCGTTCCAAAATACCTATTACAGGTATATCGGCCCACCTCTACTCAATACAATAGCACTGATCTGTGTCCACACGTTGACAAAACCTTCAAAACACAGTTGTGCAATATGTCCAACTTTGGTACACGTGGGCTGTATGGAAAATTTAATATGTCCAGATATGGTACACATGGGCTCTAGTAAAAGTGTTGTGTGTCCAAAAATGGTACACATGGTAGCAAGAGTGTTAAGTTCACAAAAGTCTACACATATGGAGTTCGTGCATGGTACTTACTGAAAAATAAAATGGTAATTACAAAAAAACTGAGGCTGATAGAGAAATTCAGACTACATATTCAGAAGCACCATCCAAAAATATATAAGAATTAACAAAAATTGAGCATTTAACAAAATCATTACCAGTATAATTATTTAACTTCACCAGTATTTATTTATCATGTCAGCTCATGGACATGAAGCAGCATGAATTATGCTGTAACATGAAACAGTTCTAACAAGCCAATCTTAAAATTAACAGAAACCTTCCACAAGGATAACAAACTAATTTGATTAAGCACTGCAACTAAATATTTATTAAAGTGAATGGCAAGAAAATTACCTCATATTTTGTTTCCATAATTCAGTATTTGGTTTAAAAAGACTAAAAATTAATTTAGTGAAAAATTTCATTACCAGTTAAAGATTATAAAGAATACTCAATGAAATTGTGATAATTTTGAGTTACTTTATATTTAATTTATGTGATGTGAAAATAAGTAGTTAATTTGTAGCTTTTAATATACTATTACTATAAATTACCTGCAACTAAAAACAAATGATATCTTCAGAGAATCTAAAAGTAAATTGTATATAACCTACAAATTTTCTTGATCATTTAAATAAATATTTAATAAAGTTTAATATAACACTTCCTTGTTTCATGTTCTATGTAATTTTTATTGTCCTTTACAGTTAGTTGTTGGAGTTATTATTTATACCTTATGTATATACTCATAGGTACATCCTAATCCATATGTGTGTGCTGTAGAAAAACAAAAAAACTTCACATGATGTATAATAAGTACTTTATTTTTGGAATATCGTGAAAATGTAAAAGCTTACTGTTTATAAAGTAATATTGTTTTCAGTGTAAAAGTTCTTTCCTTAATTTAACTGTCTGATGTTACAGGAAGCATTCTGGCTTGAACAGTATTCATGGGCACTTTTCAAAGCAATGTCACACATGTTATGTATAGGTTATGGACGTTTTCCACCACAATCACTGACAGATATGTGGCTCACTATGCTTTCAATGATTAGTGGTGCAACATGTTATGCTCTCTTCCTAGGTCACGCTACCAATCTCATTCAGAGTCTTGACTCTTCTCGCAGACAGTACCGTGAGCGGGTAAGTAACTAATTCGTTTTGGTCATATTGATTTATTAGCCAAGAAACATCATAACTGCTGTTGTTTCACGTGTGTCACACTTTCTCACATACCCCTGTAAAAGAACACCTGACAGATTTCAAATAGATATATTTTATGTGTTATATTACTAAACTAAGAGTTTATAAATGATAGAGGGAGAAGATTTTACAAAATGATGTTATATAAATATATTGAGGAGACAGACTGTGTGAGATCTGAAAGACATAAAATGTAAATTAATTCAATTTTTAAATTTAAAAGTATATGACCTTGAAATATTTTTAGTATTATATGGTCATTTTTATTATATATGCAATACAATACTTCACATGTTACAGACAAGATAAAAATTTTCCAACTTTCTATAATAGAAAGTGTTCATTATGACATTACTTGTAACAACAAATCAGCGGTTATAATAACATTTTTGTGGCATGTGTTTGGTTTATATGTAAATAAGTACTACCATAAATATTAAGTATCGAATATCTGTAGCAATAGATACTTAACATGATAAACAATTTCTCACCACTTACAATGGCTAAGCATATTATTTGTAGTTTTTATGATACACAATGCTTGTGATTTATGGAATTCTGAAGGTAATAACTGTATAGAAAAACCAAATCAAAGGATGTTCCATCGTATTTGTGCTGCACTATAATCAAACATGAGTCACATGGCTAACTGACAGCATTTTTATTACTATCACTCCACCAATTTGGAACTACCCACTTAACTTCATGATGATTGTTGGATACTAAACAGATTTCTCAAAGGACCTAAATCTCTTACGTACCTCTTAGAAGATTAAGTATGAGAAGGTTAGGCAGTAATATAGACCATGAACAGATATAGAATATTTGAATTTTATTTAATAAAAATGAATTTAGGTATATTATAGTGTCATAATAATGTAAAATAGGTGTAAATAGGTACCACTGTTTTGAACATAATTGTAAAGCATTCTTTTATTTTTTATGTATAATAGAGGTTTTTTACCTGGCTACCTGTAGCAGCCCAATCCCCTCCTTCTCACAATGGTTTTCCCCACTACTTTGTGTTTGTTTTATATTTAGTTACTTCAGCATAACATTCTTTTAACCACTCTATGGATGTTTACACTGGTGATTTGATGTCAAAACTGTGTCGCTAGTTGACTATGATTTGTGTATTGATATATTATATAATGCATAGTACCAACATGAAACAAATTAAATTCTTTCCATGCAATAATTAAATTAGAAACCAATGAAACCTTGCCATGGAGTAACACCTTGTTAACATATTCTAATACATAAAAATAACATTTCTGATACAGTCATCCCTGACAGAGTCTACCTAATTTATTGTAATAAAAAAGGAACGTTTAAATGTAATATATCTAACGACTGTACTATAATGATTTTAGTAAAGCAACGGCATTTATAATGAAAATAAATTATAATGAATGCCTACTTTAATGCATATTAAAAAAGAAAAACTTCAATAACTATATAAAATTTAAACAAAATCATTTATTCCACTTCAGAGAAACTTGAAGAAATAAAAACATTAAAATGTACTTTCCTTTGGGTAATTTTAGTTCAAAGTTGAAAAATATTTCCAAGTTGAAGTTGACATTCTAAATGTTTTTTTTTAAGTTATGCTAATATGCACACAAAAATAGATAAAAGTACAAATTGATACATATTATTTTTTAATTATGGGGACAACAGATTAGGTATTTTCATTCAAAACCACAAAACTAACGTACTGATGAATGTTATTATGATTACTTTTTACTTGGTTCATAAATGTAAACAAATAATAACAAAAAAGAATGGAAAAGAAAATTATATTTTATTTAATATATGTAAATACATAATACATTCTACTAATATTATCCTGAAACATCTGATTGTTTGTTCTACACTTTACTTTTAGAAACTGTATTTTAATAACAACATACAGTTTGTTGTTATTATATTTTTAGGAGGCCATAGATATTTCACTGAGAATGTCACCAAACTGCAGATACATTTAAGAGATATGGAGATAATCTGATATTAAGTCTGGTGACAAGCAACCAATTTCATTACAATTTTTGTCTATAATTGCACCAATATGAACTTCTAGTCCTCAAAAAGATCTCAAGATCTATTTCATCAGTTCCATAACAAACACTTTAGTCATAAGTTTTCAATAACATGATATTTATATTTATTTTAGGTAAAACAAGTGGAAGAATATATGGCTTATCGTAAGTTACCACGTGAGATGCGGCAGAGAATAACTGAATATTTTGAGCATCGTTACCAAGGCAAATTCTTTGACGAAGAAGCTATTTTAGGAGAGTTATCAGAAAAATTGCGAGAAGTAAGTTCAAGTAAAAATCTGAATAGTAGGTATTACTTTTTAAAAGTTCTCCAAGTGTACAGTATAAATTCTCTCTACACCCCTTTATCTCTCCTCTGTGCTGGGGAGGGGGAGAGAGAGAGAGAGACAGACAGACAGAGACAGATGATGATTGAAATTATGCTAGTTATTTTTAAAATTTTATATATATATATATAGTAACATTACATAACCCCTGCCCAAATATGATAACATAATATCACATACTCACCAGAGTAAAAACCAGTAATCACCCATTTTTAAAAGTCAGAAATGGGGATTAGGTATCAAGCTATGAGAACCTTTGTACTCTAAAAACACTGTAAACATTGTAAACAATAATCATAAAAGTGCAGTGTACAAAGTGTAATCGGTGAAAGTGTCAAACATTTAAAAAGAGCATCTCACAAATTTGTGCTGGAGATGAAAAAAAATCAGTATTGTAGCAATAGACTATGAGACTATTGACAAGTTTTGTATTTTTTGTATTTGTCGTAATTTTATATTGTGTAGGCCACAAAGGTCTTATAACTAAGATTAATATTTTTGTTTACTATAATTATTTTGTTTAGACGTAAGATAATCCAGGGTTATATATAAAACAATAATAATGGCCAAATAATACTATGTTAGCAAGATGGCATGTAAAAAAAAAATAGTGTAGAGTAAGGATACCTTAAATGAATTATAAATCATAAACAAACCAAAATAAAAGTAATTAAAATATAAAATACCAATAGACAAGTTTAAGCGAAGATATAAAGAAAATCCGTAAATAAGTTAAATTTGATTATAGATAAAATTTGTAAAGGATTACTTTTTCTAAAAAGAAGAAATGAAATTATAATAATTATTATTAGCCTACATACTAAAAGGTATCTAGATTAGCCAATAAAAAACCATAAAAATTCTTGGTTACTAGGAGGAACTAACTAACAAAAAATGAATGTTAATTGTTCAGATATATTGGAAGTGAGCAGTTGAAAAGTGTAATGTCTTGTAACAATTAAGAAATTTATAAATACTATTCAGAAATAATCAGTGCAAAATTAATAAACTTAATGAGTGATATCCACTACATCCTTGACATCCTTGGAACAGAATAATTGACGCCCGCAAATTGATGGAAATTGTAAAATCAGTTATCCATTTTCAAGCCTAGCCTACCGAAATTCAACATTGTTGGTGAGATCGTTTCCTATTAAAATTTAACTAAATTACACCTCAACTATAAACTTAGAACACTATAAACAGCACAATCTCTGTAAATACTTCTGGAAAAGAGGTGAACATAAACTTTAATTTTTATTAACCAAAAAACAGCAAAACGTGGTCTTGTTAATAACTTTCCGGCAGCTATGATGTTTTAGTGTTTGTTTTTCGTCAGTGAAGAAAAGTAGCCTGCGCTCTAGCGGTCAAAAAATCAACTACATGATACCAATTATACTAATTTTAAAATAATTTATGTAAAGCTTGATACTGACCCATATACATTTCTGACTTCCTCAAAGTTCAAAGAAACTTAAATAACCCTGGGAAATTAATTACATAATTCTTTCTCGTTATTAAAACTGAAAAAATAAAAATATTTGTTAGGTGATATATGTCTGTAAAAGTAAGATCAAAATAATTCTGTGATTTATGAAATAATTGATTATCCATTCATGTTTTGGGAGACCATAAAATGTTAAATAAATTCAAGGAATGCCTTGTGGTTTAAATAATTAAATGTGTATTATTTCCAGTAGATGGTAGTTGGTTACAGGTAATAAGAAGATCGAGAAGAGAAAGGAAATCAGTCCGGACCTCAAGAAATTATTACGTACTATTTGAAGTCATTTAACCTCAAATGGGTTCGTAAAAGTAGAAATCAGCTGATGCCACGAGCGGAAAATTTTGAAATACTCAATCGTATACTGAGAGAGTAATTCTCTTTGCCTTTCTTTACTTTCTCTCCTAACTACTGTCAAACAACGGTATTGATTTAATATAAACAAAATTTAAGAAAATCATTCAATATCTTTGTATAATCACACACACTCGATTTCGAAGACATAACACAAAGCTAACAAATTCTGTAACTCTTAAATAAGCGAGATTTTCGAAGAGTATCAAATAGACGTAAATTACTACGAGAGAAGTCGCGAAATGTTACAATATATATATATATATATATATATATATATATATATGTTATATTTAGTGATTTATATTGTTATATGTTGATACACATTTATATTAAATAACTGTACTAAGTGTATAAATAAAATTAAAAAATTATTCTTCATTAAGTCATTTGAAATTTAATAAAACTATTTGGTCATTTGAATAAATGTAAAATATAAAGAAAGTTCTTCACTGATATAAATTAATTAAGCAAACAATTTCTGACCTTTTAAAATATGAAAATTAACTGATGTATAACTGGAATTATTTTCTTTACTCTTATTTAAAATTAATTAATCTGAGTTAATAAAATAAAGTTTTTTCTGCTTTCCTGTTTACAGTGTGACACAGTGAAATCCTTGCCATCATAACACATAATACATTTCTTGTCAAAATAGCTTGATCAGTTCTTCTGTTCAAAGGTCATTGCTCCAGTAAGGTCATCAGGGTAAAATTTTAACTCATATTTCTGTTCCAAAGTAAAAAATAATGCAATAAGCAACTTTTTGTTGCATATTAGTGGAGGAAAATTAGTAGATTAATTTACTGCTTGACCTGAAATATACAAAAAAAGGTCCAGGCGCTGTGTTGAACACCAATTTTTTACTTTTTTGCAGATTCCTTGAAAACGTATGGAGACAAAGTTTTTCTAACATAGCTTTCTTATTAGCTATGGAAAGTCTTTTAATTTTACATCCTTATTCCACCTCATTAATATATGTTTATGCCTCCACTGATTCTGTTAAGAAAAATAAAGCACAAACATTTTCTTCTGTACTAAGCAGTTTTTTCTGGTGATCTTTAACTCTATTAGTGGACCAGTGGCAACTGGTGATATAAAAAAAGTGGTGGTTGCAGTCATGATGATTAAACAATAAATAAAAAACACGGATCTAAGTACATACATATTCCAATGTAAGGGGGATGGAAAAAATCCCCCAATCCCAATTTTTAAAAGTCATTCTCTAATAAAAATATAAAATTATTACATTTTTCAGGCTTATGTAAAATTTGGTTACCAACTAAAAATTATTCCCAGAAAACTCCTCTCCCTATCTGCCCCTGAAAATTGTGTACCGACAATCAATCAAGTTAAAATCTAGCATGTCAGTTGGGACAAACTACAATATATTATATATTAAGTTAACTTTTTTATTTTCTTTAACTTCTATATATATATATATATAGTAGTAGTAGTAGTAGTAGTAGTAGTAGTAAATTATCTGTTTAACTATTAAATATGAAAAGTGACAACATCACATAACATAAATACAAAAATTAAAATACCAACAACATGACCATTCTAGACAAAATGTTTAAACTAATTTTGGCAGGAGGAGAGCAACTAGGTGGGTACTGTGTGTCTTGTACAGATACTACAACTACAGTGTAAACAGCTGTTCAAAACAGTGCATTGAGTGTACCACCAGCCGCTGTATTCAGCCATCATTTACATTATCCCTACCACCGATTGCATTTTCATGCAATGTTGCAAACCTGTTAGGAAGTTTCATTTAATGGTCACACAACTCAAACAACCACGTTTTCTAACCAAATAATGTATCTATGCATATGAAGTAGTGCTTAGTTACCCCTCTGTGGCTAGAGAGATAGTTTCACACCACATTAGACTTTGTCTTGAGATTATTACCGACAGGTAGAAAAAATAAGTACTGTTAGACAGGGTTGCCCACAGCATGGTGCAATGGTGCAGGTCGCAACACTGGAATTTTTGGGACGGCTTTTTCAAGGCTCAATTACCCCATTACAAGCATCATAAATCAAACAAATCAGTGAAGAAAAAGAATGCAATTACAAAATCAAGTTAGATTATCTTGATAGGCCTAATGTACTAATTATGTTAGGCCAGGTTTGAACAGGCTTTTACATTTCTCATAATTTAGTTACTGATTAGACATACTAGAAAACGTTATACTTTGAAAGAATAACGTTAATTTTTTTATCCTAATAATTGTTTAAATGGCTTTATTTTTTCAAAAATTTTTAGATAAAGCCCCAAGATCCATTGTTAACTGGGAGTTATTCCATACCCCCATACTACCCATGAAATCAAATTTTAGGGGGAAGTTCGGAATACGGGGGGGGTTACACAATGGCCTTTGGGGGGGGAGCACCTCTGCTATTAAACTACTCATCATGTATGGACATATTCACTGAGTGGCTGACCAAATGTGAATAGGTGCACACCTATACTAATACATACATTGTAAATGCAATTGGTCTTTTAACAAGTGATGACCTCGTATCGGGGATTTTTTTTTAAATATCTGATGATAAAGCATATGCTTTGAAATGTGTAATTAATTATAAACAAGCAGGAACAAGTGAGATTGAAAAGGTTAGTTTATCTATTACAGAAGTGACTTGGATACCAATGAAAACATGCACACTACCATTATTAGGGTTCTACAAACACACATAACACCACTTTGTTTGTTTTTTGCTGATTTGATATTTGCATATATATAAACACAAATAAATGACTAATTGGTTAAGATATATTTTGGTACATTTGTGGAAGCTATGTGACTGTAAAATGGAACTTCAACGGACTGTCACAAACAACCAGGCATGTCTATCAGTTGGCAGTTATACATTAGAATGTGTCCAACAATTTTTGTACTTAGGTTCACAAATTACTCAGAACAACTCTTGCAGCAATGAAATAAAGTCCCGCATCATACGTGGCAACAGGTGATATTACTCCTATGACAAGTTTTTCAAATCCAAGTTGTTAAGCAAACAACTTAAGCTGGCTACATACAAAAGTCTTATACAACTGGTAGTAACATACGGATGCAAAGCCTGGACATTAACCAGCACAGACGAACAATATCTAAGAATATTTGAACGAAAAGTCTTGCAAAAAATCTTTGGACCTCTACAAACTGAATGATTTGAATGAACCATGAAATGGACCAACTGATTCAGGGTGCCATCATAGTCCGGCTTGAGTGGCTGGGCCACGTAAGGCAAATGGATGAAGAATGGCTACATAATTGCAGATTGGAGACCAGTAGGAAGAAGAATTAAAGGCAGACCCAGAAAGAGATGGTTGGATGAACCAGAAGAAATGGTGGAGGATTATTTGAGATGTATGAACATGACGGGATGGAGATGAATGTGAAATGAGAGGGCAGAATGAAAAAAGTCATTGAGCAGGCTAAAACCCATGCTGGGTTGTAACACCAGTAAAAAGAAAAGGAAAGGTAATGTGATTGTAAAACAAAGAAAAAATTATTACAGGTTTTGTTAAAAATATAACTGCATATTTTGGCATAAGACTAGGACCAGTAAAAAACTGGGTATTCATAAAGCATGTCACACTTCTGTTAAATAATTTACACTCTGACAAAATAGTAAGAAAAAATAAATGCCTCATGCCATGACTAAGGTGAAGAAAGAGACAAAGAATCATGTGAATAATTGTTATGCATGTACGATACATGTTGAAAACTACAGTGTAAAATGTAAAGTGGAAAGACACTTGAAGCATATTGGATTTGGTGTAAGACTAATAACTACAGTTGCACAAGGATTAGAAGGAAAGTCAAAATTTTAATATGTCATTCAAATCGCAAACTCTACAGAAATTTTAAAGACAAACTATATAAAAACAAACTATTAAGAGTAAATTAATTTCAGTCAAATTTGTGTTGATCAACAAAGTAATTTTTCAAGAAAATCGGTATTAAGAACTTATAAAATCTCAACCAATGTTCAATTAATTAATTTACAAAAAAAATCTCAATATATTTGTCACGGCAATATTAATTCGTCAGTACTTTCCCAATATTCGAACCCACACTACATTTTTGGTGTTTTGATATGCAAGTGCATTGATATACCACAGTGTGAAGAAGAAGAGTACTAATTGTAAATTACTCTATTTCTTAATGCAAATAATTGAAGTACATAGTGTTTTCATTTGTGAGGTTAGATAATAATGAGTTTTGTTTTTTAGCTTACTGCTTAAAGTAATAAAAGCCATGGTTAGGATAAAATGAGGTTTAAGGTATATAGACAACGCTTGAAAGAGAGTAACATTAAAAGCAAATAACATACTGTTTTTTAACAAAAACAGCGACAGAAAATGTAAAGTGAAAATGCAATTATTTCTGAATAGTAGAATTAAAACAAAAAACGTATTAACAAAAAAAAAAGTTTGTTATTCATTAGGAGGCTAATATTCTTTCATGTTATTTAGTAAAATTTCACTGGAAGCAAATTTTGTGCAAAAAAAAAAAAAAGACATATACAACTCAATAAATGAACTAACTTCAGTGATTGCTAACTGACCTGATACAATATCATAGAACATAGACTAATAAAATAAACTGCAACTTCTTAAATACTTGTCTTCTTCTTTTCCTCAGCTCAGAGGTTGGTGGGCTTGCAATTTCTTCCTTTCCGTAGACAGCCTCTTGATCACCACATACATCCTTCCTTCTTTTACTCCATCCATATATCCCTGCCTAGGCCTTTCCCTCCCATTACACCCCTCGATCAGGATGGTAAACCAGTTTGAATGGCATAACCGGTGACCAACCACATTGTTTCTTCTTTTCCACAATGGATCCAGTCAGCATCGTTTTTTCACCCACTCTCTTCAAAACCTCATCATTATGTACTCTTTCCATCCACAATATTATTAAGGTCTTCCTCCAGCACCACATCTAAAGAGCTTCAAGGTAGTTAAGGACAGAATGGACGAGGATTGTCGAGCAACAACAACAACACTATTAGAACTATGTACTAAATACTGTGTAACTCTAATTTGTCAACTATATTCTTTTATAATCTTGAAATAAACATAGGCTTGCAGATAATCATCTGCCCACACAACAATAAGCACTAACCTGTCATAGTATTTCTTTGAAAAGAACAAATAATTGGCTCAAAATATTAAAAGTCAACTGCTCATTAACAGCAGTCATTTACAAAAAATTTGACAAAAGCTTTTAATAGTCAAAAGTCAAATCAAAAATAATAAAAAAAATTTTTAGTTCATAATGTGGAATGGTATTTGCCAAGCAAATTAGTCACCATGTTTATAAAAGTCGAGTTTTCTCAGTGTTTATTATAAAAGCTCCCATGTTGAGAACAAAATGTTTACTTAATGTACAGTGAAACCTTGATATAAAGCTCTTCAGCGAACCAACCAAAAAGAGCTTTATATTGGGGTCGCTTTATTTAAGGTTTGGAGTTTAACTTTAGAAATGTAAAGAAATTTATTAAAAAAAGTTTGTTTATGTCATATTTAGTTTCTTGGTGAAGCTTGGCAACATACACTTCATAACTATTAGAGTTAGTTCCAGATGATTTCTTCTAAGATATCTTAAAGCCGAGCTTCTTGAATACCATAGTCCTGTATTGAAAATACTATGAAACACTAATTTATATTGTAATGTAATGTAAACACTAATTATCATGCATGTAACGATATAATATATTATAATAATACAACATGTCATGTAAAAAAATAATATCATATCACAAATTATTGAGAACTTATTCTAAAACTTTAAGAATTAAATTTAGAGATCAAAAATAAAAAACTTGCATATCAAAAGTGCCTTGAACTTTATACCAAATACTGATGTATGCAGAATTTTATTTATTCAACATACACATTTAAATACAGAAAAATTAAAATATTAAGTTAGCCAGTTATTTAAATACAGACATTTAAAAGAATTGTTATAAAACATAATTAATTTAAAATAATTGCAAAAAAGAAGAAAAATTTGACAGATAACTGTGAGTTCTAGTTCTGCACTTCAAAAATATTATAAAGATAATGCACCCATTACAGAAGTTTAAAATGCACTGTCATTAGAACTAGAAACAATAAATAATTTTAAAAAATAATAATAATTCCATTATCAGTTTATATTATTGATACAGTACATAAAAATATACTGTACTGGAAAACTTCCATTAAAAAATGTATAAAGGAAATGTTTAAATTACGGGAAGAAATGAAATTGTTATAAAAATGGCCAGGAATTCAGAAAGAAGTTTGTGAAATAAACATTCTGATCAGTGGAGCAGAATTATAAGAAAAAAATAGCCAGACTGGAAAAACTATACAGTTTAGGGGTTCTAAGCATCTAAGAGGGCTGGAAATCTTTGATCTTGTAGGGTTAATATTGAAGAAATTAACAGAAGGTTATGAATACCAACAAAATTTAACAATTTTTACATTATGTTGTTCCCTGTTGGGTAGGCATTCTGTACCTCCTTCTTAAACGTTCAGGAAAGAGATTTAAGAAGCTCCATAAAGAAGTTTAGAAGTATTGTTAGTTTGACATTTAATTTGCTATGTTAACAGACCTGATATTGTACTAAAAGGCTGTTAAAATCTTACTAACTATAATATAGTGAAAACTGTCTCCACTGTAAAAGTACGAAATATTTTCACCAACATTTCCCCTATATTGCATTTAAAATTGTATATTATGCTAAAGATTGAAGAATGGCTACAACTCACTATGCAATTTGCAGGAAAGAAAATTAACTTGATGTTCCTTAATGGCAGGAGCACACTTGTCCACAAACAGCAAAGTCTACTTATTCTGTGCTCTGATCTTAGCATCAAGGCTTTATAAATATTTTGTAAATATGTCCATTTTCACTCAATCTTTATTATTTGCTTCAAATTTGGTTGGTAGATTTCTTAAATATTTAAAACATCAGGGCTTCTTATATTTTCCAATGACAAGGGGAGGAAGCTTGTCTCCCTGGGCATTAGCCCCAAGAACTATTGTAATCCAAAACTTATTGACTTTCCCTCCATGACAATTTTTCTCCTCTTCTAGCTAATTAGGCAACAGTCTGTACAAGAGACCTGTCTCATCTATACTATAAATCTGGTGGAGTTCGTAGCCTTCAGTTAAATTATTCAATTCAATCTTGCAGTAATCCACAATGATATTACTATCACTGTTTTATTCTCCACAAATTCTTCTTGACTTAAGATCAGATCTCTTTTGAAGTATTCCACCCACCCATTATGCACCAGTATGAAAGCCAATTTAAAATCTTAACAATATTTGTCATCACCCCTTTATTAATCACTTTTTGTCAAGAAAAAGTTACGTACAGTATTTATTTGATAAAGTCAGACTTGGGACAGTTAATAAAAATATTTAACTGATTAAAGGTAATACTCGCCAACCCTAACTAAGTTAAAGTTAATGTTAACGCTTACAAAAACAAACTGATTAACGTAAAAGTTAAAGTAAAATTAACTTATTAAAAGTTAAAAGCTAAAACGTTTGTTTTTCTTTTTTTGTTATTTTACTGTTAGTTAGCAAATTACTGAGGTTGTTGAAATAATTAAAATCTGTAATTAATGAATTTATACACAACTTTAATTATTCTTAACATTACAGTTATTTAAAAAGACTTATTAAATTTTTAAAGACTTATTAAAGTCAGCAGCACTGACTGGCCTTTAGCAGGGGGCACACTTGTGTTATACTTTACAAACACTCTCTTCAGCAGAGGAGTTAGGTCTCCAACTTCTTTTGCTTCATGAAACTACTTCACAAGCACAGCCACCACCGTTTTAGCTGCTTCCATCACTACTACCTTCACATTTGTTAAATATATCCAAAATTCTATCAATTTTACTTTCCTGTCTTTCAACATGTGTCAGAAGGTATATTTGGTATGTAATCTACAAATAAGTGTTCCATAGTCGGAAATTACCAATACTTGAACACATTATAAAACAACAAAATCCAATAATCCAATATCTTTTACAAACATTTTTGTAGGCAACTTAAAACACAGTGGATACATAATAGAGAACTTTTAGCAATTTTGTGCACTTCGTATAAGCTAACAAATTCCTTGTTTCACGAATATATTTTTTTATTTAATATATTTATTTGTTTATTTAGAAAAACATGACATAGACACAGGTAAAAACATGATGAGATTAGTTACTGGAAAATTATGGTAGAAATGAAGAATTATTTTTGAGATTGTGTAGCAAATATCTAAAGTGTGTGGAACAAAGGTATTTAAAAATATGACAAAGTTTACAATTTTGTTTAGGTATAAGAACAGACAGAAGAAGACAGGTAGAATTGGGAATAAGAAAGCTGTTAGGAAACTGTGAAACACCCACTCAACAAAAACAGTAGCTTTGCATTTTCTTTCATCATGAAAATGTTTTCTGAAAAACAATACACATATAAATGAACCTTACATTTCACGAATTGTGTTTACATTATCACAATGATCCAGACAGCTAGGCCGTGGTCTCTGGATATTATAATCAGGATACGTGGTACGCCTTCTACATCACACACGGCTATACGGAGAAAGGAGAGGCATGCTCATTATTGATAACCGACCAGAAACAGGGTGGGAAATTTAATTGTTGTCTCTAAAATTTCCAAAATCAACAGTAAGCAATAAACAATTTCTAGAAATCACCAGTGGGTGTTAGAAACTAACACTCATTTCCAACATCACCACTACAAAGTAGTGAATATCGGTAATCATGTTCGATTACTGGCACTCATCCCATTCCAGCTTTCACAGTGGCATATACAATTGCAGACTGCTGAATGTAATATTGTACAGTATATGTTGCCTCATAAAGTCTGTGTCATTATGATTTTAAATTCCATTTATTTGCTACTGTGACATGTAGTATAATATCTCTACCAACTATACTGCTTGCATGTAGAGTGAAGAATGGAATTCATGAGTCATATGATATCAGAGATCTCCAGCATGTAGACAAGCTGTACACAAGTAATGCTCAATTTTAAATATATACTCCAAACCACTTAATACAGTATTTTAGATACATATTTGTGCTACAAAAATCAAAGCCCAAACCAACATATCTTAGAAACATTTAATTAGAAAACACTAAAGAAATCATCGTTATTTTCAACAAACAGGGAAGCAGCAAAGATGAAATTCAAGAAAGTGTTAACAAGGGGCGAACCGTTATAAGAATGCTGAATTTGCTTCTATGGGAAAGAAGTATAACCAGAAATACAAAGAAACATATATATAATAGCATGGTGCAAAGTGTAATCCTTTATGGAGCAGAAGTTTGGAATGTTTCAAACGTAAATAAGAAAAAACTGATGGCAGCGGAAATGGACTTCTTCAGGAGGAGTTGTAGAAGATCAAAATTAGACAGTGTTAGAAATGAGACTATTAGAGTCGAGATGAATATTGACAGGACAATAATAGATGAAATAGAAAGGAGACAATTGACTTGGTTTGGGCATGTGAAGAGATTGGAAGATGACAGATGGCCCCGCAAAATACTGGAATGGATACCACCGGTGAGGAGGAAAAGAGGACATCCACGGAGGAGTTGACGAGATGACGTAGCGGAAGCAATGGTTGCAAGAAATTTAGAAGAACTTGCATGCTACGATAGGTTACAATGGAAGTTGGGGACGGAGAAACAGCGACAGCTGTAAAGATATATGTATATATAAAGAAATCATGAATCAGAAGAAATTAAAATGCAGAATGGAGTAACGCCACTTCATTTCTTTTGAACTTGGCAACTTAGGAAATTTTATGGGTTCTATCCAAGAAGATGAAACTATTGCAATACATTACAAATGGTGTCTTATTATTCTTACTGCATTGAATACACTGTATTATCTACTACTCTGGTGTCCAAAAAATGAGAACTGAAGGGATAAAAAGCCAGACTTCTCTAACTCCATTGTAAACTATGCACTTCTTAAATTACTTAGGTAACTGCTAAAGTGAAAACTAAAGATTTGATACAAAAAATACTTTCTGTAAAGTTGAAAGTTACTGAATTCCCTAAACTTTTTTTATTGCTTCATGGTCAAAATTGCTCATAGGTTTGAAAAATGAATGCATCCATTTTATCTATTTAATAACAAAATTTGTTTTGAGCAAGAGGCTAGAGAAAAAAGTTTGTATATATTGTATCCCAGAAGTTAATTTTCTAGACATATTGTTATTTATGTGACTAGAAAATATTTGTACCTACATTGTCAGACGTGTTTTTGGTGCTGGTTTTTTCCAAGGATGTGTATACAAACTGCTACTGAAAACTGAATTATACCTTGACACAGTAAAGATACATTGGTTTTAATAATTTCAACTTAGCAGTTAAACTAACAACACACACACACATGCACCTAGACGAGATGCCTCACATATTCAATTTTTTGAGGAAATGAGTTATTTGCATATTTGGGTTTAGCTTGTGTATTTACATATTTTTTAGACAAATAATTTATCTCCATGAAATAATGTAGAAGTTATAGTCACGATTATAGTCCATTTGAGAAACCTCACGTCTCCTGAGATTATGGAGTTTTCTATGAAACGTATCACTAGCTAGTTGCACTGTTTATTATCTTTCTACTAGTAGACAACTTATTGTTTTGTTCTGTTCAACCTTATGATTTTATTACGATGTTAAGGAATGTATGTTGAATCTGAAAGAATAAGAAAAAAACAATGTTAAGGGAGAAGAAGAATTAGAAGAGATATGAAAAGTAAAAAAACTCAACATTTTTCATATGTGTTAATAAATAAATACACACATATAAACACAGCTATACATTTTTTTCAGAAACACCAGATAACACAGAATTAAAATACAAGTTTATAATAAACCAAACACTGTAAACATATTTATTTACAGTCATACATTACCCAAAACAGATGTTTTAATTTTTTTTAAATATAATGATGAATTTAAAAGGTAGCAAAAGGGGTAGCTTTTTGTCTTTCCTGAAAACTTACCCCTGTTTGATTTTGAGACTTCTCAAACAACCGATCTGAATACATTCCATCATAAAATTTTACCTTTTTAGTGTTTCAACTGGGTTCAGCAGGGTCTCTAGGCTAGAGCTGAATTGATGGGTATTTAACTGCAGTTGGATTTGTAATTTTAAATTTGAACAAACGTTAAGTTAAAAAATTAACATAAACATCAACTCTAAATGATTAAGGTTCTTTCATAATGTAACTTACATTGACTTTGCACAAAAGGTCATTGTGTATAAATCATTTGGTATAATTATTTTTTTTTGTAATAGGAAATTAGAAAGGATTATAGCTAATTTTAATAATATAATGTAATGGCCATTCAAATATATTATTAAAATTAATTTTTATATTTCAGGATGTTATAAACTACAACTGTAGATCTCTTGTTGCATCAGTACCATTTTTTGCTAATGCTGATGGTAATTTTGTATCTGATGTTGTTACTAAACTTCGTTACGAAGTCTTCCAACCAGGTAAAGTTTGTAGAATTTGCAAAAAATATTTTCTATAATGTAATTATAATATTTTCGTTAATTAAAATAATAATAATAAATATTATTATACAATTATAGTGTAATTAAAATGGCATTTAATATTATTGCATTATAGTGTAGTGTATAGTAAAACATGTAACAGTGAACTGTTAAATGTTACATGTAACTTTCAAATTATGTCATCATAAATATCATTGCACATACACACACTCACACACAAGGACTTTTTAGTATCACTGAGTATTAAATAGTTCAATTAAACTAACCGACCCCTAGTAGCCCCAGAATTACTTTCTGCTCTATAAAGATTCTTAAGTATGGTTATTATGCCACACATTGGTTGCGTCAAATATCACTTATGCATCACTTACAAACTCACTAACGTTCTATGTTAAGGCGCCAAATATAACTACTCGTGAAGAGCTTAATTTTCAAATGTTGACTAAATAATTTATTCAAGACAGTATTGCATGTAATCGGTAATTACATTGATTTATTGTGTTGCAAATTATATTTAGATATATAAATAGTAAAATATTTATTACTGAATACTTCCATTTTGTATTATTGATAAATTTGCTTGGGCGCCAGAGCAGAGTATCTCAGGATTGTTATGAAATAATAACACTTCATTCAGATACTAAGATTTATATTGTTATCTTCTTATTACATAATACATCTGAGAATTAATCATTAATATCATCTTTCAAATCTATACTCATTAATATTCTTTATAACTAATAACAAAATTATTAATATCTCTAGCTTACGGATTCTTCAAAATCATATTAATCAAGTATTATTCAAATGAGCAATCAGTAAATTCAAATTTACTCCCTTAATACATTTAAATCTTCAATATATTAATCAAAACATATATGTATCATAAATTCTTAACTACTATGAACTTCTATAATCTTCAGTTATATGATTCAATTATTCAACTTCGTTACCATTTCTATAATTATTATAATTTGTTTCCTTACTTTACTATACAATAACTCTCCTAACATGTCATATAGCATAAATTGTAATAGTTAGTATCTGAACTCGTGGGTCTTTTGAGAATGAGATGAGTTATTTTTTAGATGCAAATTCTATGTTAAGTTATTGAGTTGTGAATCATAAATGATATACTGTTACTTGTTGCTGTATTCCAAGTAAAAGAATGATGAACTGTAATCCTGCGTTGAACATTGCACTACACTTTGCAATAATCATGCTTGATTAAACCTTCTTTATTTACTTCACTCGCTCACGTTAGTACTAAACGTTGCGCACATATAAATAAGTATACTTCTTGCTGCAATCTATGCGCACAAGTTAAACATCTTCTGGTCCGTACGTACTATCCCACACACATAGAAAATAAACTTCTTGATGACTGTAATTCTTTCTCAACTATTTAACCGAGTTAATCTATTGATTTGAACTTAGAATTATAATATTAAAATGCTCACATCGAGTGACGCAGGTTTCCCATGTTTTGCGTGAAAAATTAAACTTAGACTTCCCCTCTTTCGTTTGCTTCACTTGTTTTTTATAGTTTTCCGAGTCCTTCCCTCACTACAGCTCTTGTTGATCATACTTCCATTGGCCTGAATTTGAAATATTTGCCGGTAAATTCGAATGTACCCATTCTGGTGCTATCTTTTTCGCGCTCACTACCGACGCTATCTGTGATTGGTTGCCAGAGAGCGGGCGATAGACTTACGCTGACGTTCGTTAGACTCCTAAAAAGTGACGCTACTTTTTAAAATAATCATAATTATTGGCGTGTCATCTATTGTCTGTTGAAGGACACAGTACCGTTAACCTAACGGTACATGGGCGTTTTTTGCTGTATTTACTCTACAAAACATTTTATGCTTTTATGACATGTAAGGGTGTTTTGGGTCTATTGTAACTTATTTTGTCGGCGCCTGACTGTTGCATAGTCGAGCCTGTTTTGATTCAAATTTTCATTTATATTTTACTTACATCTATGTACATTACAATGCTTTATATTATTATATATTGTTATAGTTAACATTAATAGTTGATTTATTATTATATGTGTTTATATACATATTAAATTAATACACACAGGTTCACAGTAACGTTTCATTTGTCCCCCAAAATGATTTCCAGAATTGTTTTATAGAATTTGTGAAATCATTTTTATGCCTCTACCAAACGTTTATCAAAAAGTTTGTTTACATTTTGTGCGACCTACTTTAGTACAATGCAGTCAAAACTATAAACTATTATAAATAAATCACCTTATATCCGTCGTGTGACATCATTACGTCAATTAAAATGACGCGTTTCGGAACATCTGCTCCATCATCAGATTAAATCGCTCTATTGAGGTCGTTAAACGTTAAAAACACATGTTACAAATAATTGTCCACTATGTAATTCACTCGCCTTCTAAATGGTGCGCACCACGACGAAGCTGATCGGACACTGGACTATTATCTGAGTGATTACGCCTAAGCAGGTTCAAAGCTGTATCGTATAGCGGGTTGGATTTAAAATTTAAGTGGTCATTCAATATGAAGTCTCGGCTGTTTATGTTATTATATGCTTTGTATATTTTGAACTCTTCTATTGCGTCCATGTAACGGCCTTTGTTGCACACATGTAGGGGTATTAAATTAGATTTAAAATCAGTATAATTATGATTATGTAAGATTAAGTGGCGGGCAAAGTTGGACTTGATATTATTTAACAAAGTGAGATTATTTAGGTGACGTTTTGGTGTGTGCTCTTTAAATCGTTTGAGGAAACCTCTGCCCGTTTGACCAATGTAAAAACTATTGCAGTCGTTACATGATAATTTATATATGCCGGATTTCTTTTCTATAGGTATGGGTTTTCTATGACGTAGTATTTTTAATAGACTATTGTTTGTTTTGAAGGTAGCAGTAATATTCAATTTATTAAATGTGGAGGTTAGAATCTTTGGCATTATATTTGTGTATGCGGTAGAAATAAATGTTATTTTTGTATCCTTATCTATTGGGGGCTTGGATTTTCGAATTTTATGTTTCTTGATGAGATTATCAATTAACGTGTTTTAGTAACCATTAGCTAAAGCTATATGTTTAATGGTATTCAACTCCTCACGGTAATCATCATCACTGAGAGGTACTGCCAACAATCTGCGGATAAAGTAATTATAAGCTGCCAACTTTTGTGAAAATGGATGATAAGAGTCAGCATGTATTGTCACATCAGTGATAGTCGGTTTTCTATAAATATTAAATTTCAATTTATTTACGTGTTTAGTGACAGACAAATCTAAAAAATTCAGTTTATTATCCAATTCAGTTTCCAACGTGAATTGAATGTTTTTATTAATACTATTCATATAATGTTTTAGGTTTTCGATCTGTCGTACAGTACCATTGAAAATTAGAAAGGTATCGTCTACATAACGTGCATAAAATATTATATCATTTTTGTATTTGTTATGTGAGAGCAAATGAGAGTTTTCATAAAAATTCAAGTAAACGTCAGCCAATAGACCAGAGAGAGGTGAACCCATGGACAGTCCATCGTCCTGAATGAAAAATTGGTTATTGAAAGCAAAGTAATTTTGTTCTAAGATAGTTTCAAGTAAACCAATTAACTCGTTTATCGTCTGTATATTTAATTTATTATTCTCTAATAAATTTTCTTTTAAGATATTTAGTGTTTCCTTTACTGGTATGTTGGTATACAAATTTACTATATCAAACGATGCTAACTTATAATTTGGTAGTATATCAACATTTTTAATAAAATCCGTGTTGTTTGTGACACTATGATTGTTCTTTAAATTCATGTTTTCTTTGATTACTTTGACGAGTTTTTTAGCTGTTTTGTATGCGGGCGCTGTGGTAAAATTAACAAGTGGTCTGACCCGTATGTCGTGTTTATGAATTTTGGGTAGGCCAGTGAGTTCGAGAGCTTTAGCATTAATAGGCTTCAGGAAGCGACGTGTGCATTCGCTAAACAAATTTACGCAATTATTGATTTTGTTATTCAATGTCTTGACATACATATCAGTAGGATCAGATTTCAAGGTTCTAATATTATTGTTTGAAATAAAGTCGTTTACTTTCGTTTTATATACATCAAAGTCCATGACAACAAGAGTATTCCCCTTATCTGCCTTAGTAATTAGAGCATTATTATCAACTAATTTAGCTTTGATTTGTTTCAATAACTTAAACTCGTTGGAAAATCTTAATATGTTTCTGTAAACCATGAGGTTGTCAAAATTATGGTGTTTTATGGTATTATTAAACTTATTATTTATTAAAATGCGTGCTTCGGTTTGTAGTTTTGGATCGGTAATTGTTTTTAGTGCAGTTTCTGCATTGATAATTTCTTGTACGATTTGGTGTTTATTATTAAGAGGCAAGTTATACTTGATGCCTTTATTAAGGATGTTCATTTCGTCATCATTAAAAGCTATCGTAGTTAAATTAGACACATGAGGATAAAATGTGTGTTTACAAGTGATGCCGGTCTCTTGGCGATGTTTACTCTTCAATTAAATTTCGATCCCTTTTTCAACAACTGTAGCAATGGTTGAGTCGCTTCGGCGTATCAGCTGGTAAACTTGTTATAGAAATTAGTCAGACCTAAAAATCCCTTCAGCTCTTTTGGATTCTTCGGTCGAGGAAACTTCATTATTGCTGCAACCTTGTCTTGTGATGCACTAATACCCTTTGTTGAAAGCTCGTAGCCTAAGTAGTCAATCTTTTGCCGGAAAAACTGGGATTTTTTTATGTTCACAGTCAGGTTAGCTTGTCTCAGATTCTCCAATAGCAAACTTAGATGTCTGATATGTTCCTCTTCGCTCCTGGATACGCATAGGCAGTCGTCGACGTATATTATTGTGAACCGTTTTACCTCTTCCGTTAATACCTGGTCCAATCCTCTGGACAGGCTTGCCAGGCTGGTCTTGAGGCCAAATGGGGTTACGGTGTATCGGTAACATCGCCCTTTATATAGAAACCCTGTGAAATTTTGACATTCATACGGTATTCCATTCCGTAACGGTTATTCTGTAATCGACAGTTAGTACTCAACCCACTGAAGAAGAGAAACAACATCTTGAAACGTTTGGGAAGTGACAATAGTAAGTTCATAAGTGAAAGTATTATATATATTATTAAATTAATAAGTGAACGAAGAGGATGCAACAACAAGATAATTTGAATTAATCCGCCGCGCGTCGAGACATAGCCGTATCGATTGATCCTTCTTAATAACCGTTACCAAAGGGTTTATATATGGCCGCACTTTTGATTACCCCGCACGCCTCCATTTTCTTCACCTCCTTGTCGACGGCTTTCTGATACTTCAAAGGAATGGGCCATCCTCTTATGCAGTACGGTGTTTTATCTGTTACGACGAACCTATGCTCATATCCGATTGCCCTGCCTGGTTCCTCTCTAAATATCTGACAGTTTCGTACTAGCATATCTTCCAACTTCTTTTTAGTTTGATTAGTAATTTCTGTAACTTTCTCCAGTTTCTCCCAGATTATGGCTGTAGTAGGCTCCGCTTCTTGGTGCCTTTCCATCGCTAGCATCTCCCAACTCTTGGGTATATCACCTGTTGTAATTTGATTATTAAATGTAATTCGATTATTTTGTAAATTAATAATGCATCCCCCTTCTTGTAGTATTTTGATTCCCATGATACAGTCATGTATTAATTCCAGCATGATGATAAACACACTATCCATTACGAATTCCCCGAAATTTACTTCTAATAACACTTGTTGTGTAATTTGCTTCAACTTCTTACCCATGGCTTCCTTTACGACTGTATTCGTTAGTCTTAATACATCCAGTTTTCCCATTCGGTGTTTATTTTTATTGAACCACTCGGCAGAAATCGCATTGATCTGACTGCCTGTGTCAATTAACGCTATGACAGGTACATTATTCAAACTGATTTCTAGTTCTGGACATTTAAATTTTTGTGTCCATTCCATTTCTTTATCTATTTCTAATAAATCATCACGTATATTCAAAAATGTGGTGCTGATTTCCTTACAACTAATTGCTACATCTATCTTATTCCTACGGTAATAGTTATTTAGTTTTTTGAATTCGTACTTTGCACATTTGGGGTCGATGACTGTCCTTGAGTTCCGCTTGTACTTGCGAGAGTGTTGACCTGAATTTACTGTCCACATGGCCATGGTTATTATGCCACACGTTGGTTGCGTCAAATATCACTTACGGTTCTACGTTAAGGCGCCAAATATAACTACTCGTGAAGCGCGCGTAATTTTCGAATGTTGACTAAAAAATTTATTCAAGACAGTATTGCATGTAATCGGTAATTACATTGATTTATTGTGTTGAAAATTATATTTAGATATATTTATTACTGAATACTTCCACTCATTTTTGTATTATTGATAAATTTGCTTGGGCACCAGAGCAGAGTATCTCAGGATTGTTATGAAATAATAACACTTCGTTCAGATACTAAGATTTATATTATTATCTTCTTATTACATAATACATCTGAGAATTAATCATTAATATCATCTTTCAAATCTATACTCATTAATATTCTTTATAACTAATAACAAAATTATTAATATCTCTAGCTTACGGATTCTTCAAAATCATATTAATCAAGTATTATTCAAATGAGCAATCAGTAGATTCAAATTTACTCCCTTAATACATTTAAATCTTCAAAATATTAATCAAAACATATATGTATCATCAGTGGCGGCTCGTGAGTAATGAAATGGGAGGGGCACACAGTGGGGAGGATCTAAGGTGGGCCACCATTGGCGGTAATTAGTACTTAGGTAAAAAAATATAGAATGTCTTACCTGGTATTTCACTTTTTGTATAACAATTCCATTCTCCTGTTTTTAGATGTAGTGAATTCCTCTATCACTTGTTTGTTGAAATCTTGAATTCCATGAATCATTTTTTTTCTGTGGATAGCATAGCCAATGCATTCAGTCTATCAGTGCCCATGGAATTTCTTAAAAATGTTTTTATTCTTTTCAATGTAGAAAAGCACCTTTCACTTTCAACAGTTGTCATCGGTATGGTAACAATTATCTTTAAAATAGTCACACACTCTGAGAAGGTACGAAACATGTTATTATCAAGGAAAAACTGTAATAAGGGTGTTGCACCAGAAGCAATACGTAAATCTTCACGACTGTATAACACTTCAAGTTCGGTTATCAGTTTCGGACCATTTATTGTGGGATAAAATTTAATTGTAGTCTGAAAATCATTTTCCGGAAACTCAACACAGTACTGTGGGAACTTTTCAACTAAAAACAATTTGGAAACACATAAATGATCTGAAAATTGAAATCTTTCATTAATATAGTTCACAATCATATCACATACTTCCAAAGCGGCCACACGGTTGCTCCTATTACTTAATTGTTCAACACACTGTCTCTTAGTCACAGGCTCACTTACAGACACTTCACTGTCTTCAGAATATTAGGTCTTACGAATATTAACCACTGCACTCACAACATTTTTAACAAATGTTCTCATTTTTATTGCATCAGTGTTTCTTTGTTGAATGCAATCAAAGAAAATCGCCACATGAGGCATAATTTTGTGGAAAAAAGTCAACCAGAAAATGAACTGAGGATCCCTCAAAGTTCATACAAATCCTGCAGCCTGGCTAGAAGCACTTTTGTCAGAAATCTCTATGTCCCTAATGTGTTCAAAACATTTTATTAGATTATCTTTATGTTCAAACACAGTATTAACAGCCCTGTGTTGAAAGTACCATCTTGTAGGAGGCACAGACCCAATTTTTTTTTTACAATTTCTACTAAATAATCCATCCTCTTTGGAGATCTTGAAAAATATGGTCCTATTCCTTGCAGGTCTTGAAAAAATATTCTACTCTGGGAGGCAGACGATGTTGAGTTTTGAAGAATCAGATTCCCTTGGTGGGCATAACAATGAATAAAATTTGCATTTGGATACTTCCCTTTAACCAAACACTGGACCCCTCCTTTCTGACAACTCATAACAGATGCACCATCGTAAGTCTGACAAATTAATTTTTCCGGGGACCTGTCTATTCCTATTTCTTCCAACTGTCCTAAAATTGTCGAGGCTAAACTTCGAGCACTTTTATCAAAAGGGACTTCAAAAAAACCCCAAAACCTTTCAATTTTTCTCCCTTCAATGAGATATCTCAAAATCAGTGCCATCTGTGTTTTGCACGAACTGTCAGTTGTTTCATCAGCCTGAAGTGATATGAAGTCTATCGTAGAAATTTCAGTCACAATATTTTTTCGACACACTGACAAAATGGCATCTAAAAGTTCGTTCTGAATTGTTTTCGAGGTTCCTTTAAACACTGTTGAATTTTCTAAATGATCTTTCAAAACACTGTCAAGTGCTGCAGTGTAATTGATTAGTCCTTTAAAAATCCCTGGGTTGTTGTCTGCTTCTTCCGTTTCATCGAGGTCACGTAAAGCTAATTCAAATTCCCCACAAAATTTAATCGCATCAATTATTCGAGACAAGATGTATCTCTTCTTGTCTACAAGTTCGTTATGTTTACGAACAGAAATTCTGTAACCATCATCGAGTTGCAACCTAATATTTACAATACCTAGCACGGCTAAACTCATTTCATTGTCTAAATGACATTTAGACAGCGAATGCTTCTTACTCTTTTCTAGTAAATGTTTCAGATCTTTAACGCCCGACTTAGTCCACGTGTCTTCACCGCCAAACAGAAGACAAGCAAAGCAAAATAAAGCATTGATTGTGGGGCATCCGCATATCCATTCCCATTTTTCGTACACTGCGGTATTGAACGTTCTATTATAGGTTGTTTTTGTCCTTAAACACTTGGTTGATAGATAACTGCGGTCTTGGTGGACCCAATTGTTTTGCTATTAACCTATCTTCATAGCACAAAGTTTTACTCTGTAAATACTTGACATCATTCATTTTGTCTCAGAGATTTACACAAGCACCCAAAATACCGACACTTGAATATTTTCAACACCGTTATTTACACGCGTGCGTAACACTGATTACTGAAAACCACTTGTAACACTACAATTTATACAATTACTATAAGCACTGCCACCACAATTAACGTGTAGCACATAACATAACCGCTCTAGGTACACATTCTATTTTAATATTTCCTTCAATGAGAATATAATTTAAAATTATATAAAATCGCAAAAATTATTATAATCATATTCACGATAGAAACATTATAATAACATTATTTCGTAACAATATATACTAAGAAAGTAACAGTAATTATTAGTATTAGCCTATAGCACACCTCAGATGGCGGTAAAATGTAATAGTCTACTAAATAGCTCCGATTCATATCCGTTAGTTGCAGTAATGTGGCGCACCTACAGGATTCAGAGTTTACTACTTATAGACTGTTAATTTTTGGTCAATGGTCACATAGTCTAGTGTGACCGAACGCTATGGGAATTTAGCATTACGCTCTCCCAACACAAGAGAGTAGTGAAGAGGAAGGGAGTAGTAATATTGGGTCACAACGTCTCTGTGACCGTCGCTATGTTGCCACATTTGTTTTCGCGTTGCCACATTTCTCCAGACTTCTCACTGTTACAAACTATTGCTATCATCTGAAACGAGGACGTTTCTACAATATTTATTTATTTCGTGATTTTCTGGAGGGGCACGTGACCATGTGCCCTTATGAGTGAGCCGCCTCTGTGTATCATAAATTCTTAACTACTATGAACTTCTATAATCTTCAATTATATGATTCAATTATTCAACTTCGTTACCATTTCTATAATTATTATAATTTGTTTCCTTACTTTACTATACAATAACTCTCCTAACATGTCATATAGCATAAATTGTAGTAGTTAGTATCTGAACTCGTGGGTCTTTTGAGAATGAGATGAGGTATTTTTTAGATGCAAATTCTATGTTAAGTTATTGAGTTGTGAATCATAAATGATATACTGTTACTTGTTGCTGTATTCCAAGTAAAAGAATGATGAACTGTAATCCTGCATTGAACATTGCACTACACTTTGCAATAATCATGCTTGATTAAACCTTCTTTATTGACTTCACTCGCTCGTGTTAGTACTAAACGTCGCGCACATATAAATAAGTATACTTCTTGCTGCAATCTATGCACACAAGTTAAACATCTTCTGGTCCGTATGTACTATCGCACACATATAAAATAAACTTCTTGATGACTGTAATTCTTTCTCAACTATTTAACCGAGTTAATCTATTGATTTGAACTTAGAATTATAGTATTAAAATGCTCACATCGAGTGACGCAGGTTTCCCGTGTTTTGCGTGAAAAATTAAACTTAGACTTCCCCTCTTTCTTTTGCTTCACTTGTTTTTTATAGTTTTCCGAGTCCTTCCCTCACTACAGCTCTTGTTGATCATACTTCCATTGGCCTGAATTTGAAATATTTGCTGGTAAATTCGAATGTACCCATTCCGGTGCTGTATCTTTTTCGTGCTCACTACCGACGCTATCCGTGATTGGTTGCCAGAGAGCGGGCGATAGACTTACGCGGACGTTCGTTAGACTCCTAAAAAGTGATGCTACTTTTTAAAATAGTCATAATTATTGGCGTGTCATCTATTGTCTGTTGAAGGACACAGTACCGTTAACCTAACGGTACATGGGCGTTTTTTGCTGTATTTACTCTACAAAACTTTTTATGCTTTTATGACATGTAAGGGTGTTTTGGGTTTATTGTAACTTATTTTGTCGGCGCCTGACTGTCGCATAGTCGAGCCTCTTTTGATTCAAATTTTCATTTATATTTTACTTACATCTATGTACATTACAATGCTTTATATTATTATATATTGTTATAGTTAGCATTAATAGTTGATTTATTATTATATGTGTTTATATACATATTAAATTAATACACAGGTTCACAGTAACGTTTCAGCTCTTCTGTATTTTGAAAAAAAGTGCATTGTCATATGAAGCAATATAGACACATTTGTGTGAGTGTGGGAGGGGGGCTCAAACAACTTGGTTATGTAATAATTATTTTTGAATATGCAGTGCAAATTCGGAGACCTGTCAATTGTTCAGACCTATGATCTCATAATGCTGAAAAACTGTGGCCAGGGGCAGCACAATACAAAATTTTCATCAGGGAAAGGTAGCTTTTTGTGCCTCCGCTCTTGTTCCACTCCTCCATTAAAAACAATTGATTTCATATTTTCACACTGACAATCTGAATTTCAAATTTTGAAGCTTGTTTGCTTAATATGCATGCTTTTCAAGTATGTATTTGAAAAGAACATACTTTTACATACACATTTTTTGTATTTGGTATATGAATATAAAAGATCGTGAAACAATTATTGCTATTATTATTTTTATTTACTAGTTTGCAGTATTTCCCCACATAAACTGTAACATAACATTTATTGAAATAACGACTTATAGTTTTCCAAACAAATCAATATTTTAGTGGAGCTTTGTGTTAATCTAAGTGCAGGAGAGGAAGGTCAACTATAATATGAAACTGTAGAAGATATATTTCAATAAGATGTTGACAGTGATATCAGAGTTTATATTTTAAATATATTGCAATATACTAAATAATAATACAACTTAATTAATATAAAAATATGTATATGGACATAGTGATAAAAATTATAGAACGACAAAGAATTGAAAAGCGAAGTTATAGTTTTTTATACACTCCTCCAAACTATGTCTTAAGTGGTTACTGGTGGTTCAAACCCTGGCAGTGGTGACTGGTGGTTCAAAATGTTGTAGATTGTAGTAGCATGCATATAGTGTTGTTTGAGGAAGAAGGTTAAAAGGCCACATTTAAACAGTAGACAGGCTTCATATTTAATTAGTTTCTATTTAAATTAGACATTAGGGATTTCTGGATACTTTTTCATTGTGCAACACAATACTACATTTTATATTTACTTCTTTGCTGTGCAATATACCAAAAAGAGCAAACATTCTATATATGAATACTTGATGTCAAATCTTTTTTCTTTCACAAATGTAATTAATATCTGTAATTCCAAGTTTTGATCAAGGGTACTCCCCTCCAACACTAATAGGAAAAATAAAGCATCAGAACCACTCAAAAGTATTTTTGTAATAATCTCTTTTTAAGTGTTTGGTTAAATTATCAACCACTTGATTTTACAATTTACATTGTTTAGGAATGAGGGGTCATATTCATTTTTTAAATTTTTCCTCCCTTGCCTTGTTCAAAAAAGAAGTATATCAAAGTTTTTTTTACAATATTAAAAGCGTCAATATTAGTAAAGACATCGTACATTTCAATAATAAGTAATTTAATAGACACTTAATATTATTTACATAGTTACATGAAACTATTCTAAATTTTAAACTTCAAAGCAACAGGCAACATATTTACTATTTTCAGTTTTCAAGTAAGCCAGAACATTACAGTGGAAACAGCTTAAAAATGAACAAGGGTGTACTGTTTTAGTAAAACAACTCGTGCACAGATCTACTAGACCTAATGTGCTGCAGAGCTACTAGTGGTAACATTGTAAATCATGCACAGAAACCAAGCTTACATGGCATTGAGGTCTTGTCAGCTCCCATATATTGAACAATTAATATAGGGGATTGTGCAAAAATTGATAATATAAAGAAAAATAGTTAGGCATATAATAATAGGACTATATACATGTAGAATCATAAAGTCATAACCTTAGTATAGGATAGTAATATTAACAAGAGCAACAAAATCATGTGGCTCGGCTGGAAACCACTTCCATATAAGCAACCAGCATATATTTGTAAAGCATTTTGGTTTCCTAATATTCCAAACACTAGCAATATTAGCGTGTCACTATGCTTCAATTACTCCACATTCATACAATACATATTCTTTGCTCAGTGTTTTATAACCAAGCAAAACAAAGGGGTAATTCAGGGGGGCTGGAGCAGCCCTCAAAACCAAAAAACGTTTTTAATCTGGTGAAACGGCTAAGAGCTACAACACTTTTTTGACAGGCCAACAAGTATCAAATTTTTTGTAGCTAATGGTAATAATAATAGTATTGTAAGAATAACAGTTTTAAAGTTATTTTTAGTGCAGTCCATTTTTAATGAATTAGCTGTTCTATTCTGTCACTTTATGGATGATAATTTTCCTGACGTTACGTCCTTGGATCTCCCTGGAGCCTTGAGGGAAAAATTGAAGGAGGCTATTCTATAATACTCACTATTCTAACTGCTTCAGAAGCAATATCTGAAATTAAAGTAAAACTGGAAAGATATTCTTGACATTTCATGAAAAAGTGTTTAATTATAGAAACATTTTAAACTAGATCAATTTATTATTTTAAGTCTTATTTGTGAATTGTTTTTATATAACGCTTCAATTTGCTCTGATCAAAATATGTCAGATTTGTTTGCAAACATAACATTTATATTGTCACCCATTTGGTATTTCATATATTGATTTTTTTCTATGCAGCTTTATATGTTGAGTTATTCTTTGCTATGTTTTTATACATTTGTAGCATTTTGTAAATATTATTTAATATAAAATGGAAAACTAACCATGTATTGCACATGGTTACACATTTTGTGTTAGTTAAATATTTGTCTCTTGTTCTGCTCTTCTTGTCTCTTGGGTAGATCTCTATAGTGCTTCACCCATTTCTATTATTAAAACTTCATAATATTATTGTTAAGTTTAATATTTTACGTTTATAAATTTATTAATAAAACTTTGTTTATACTATTCACTTTCGGCTCTTGTAGCCACCATGTTGTTTGCTACCAACCTTAAAAAATTTACTTACCGGATCCAGGTTCTCGTTGGACGAGCTGAAAAAACAAGATGGTTGTCTGAAATAATTCACTCAACAACTGATTTATTTCCCATGAATTATTTATTATTTTTATATCACTTTATTTCTTTCCATTTCAACACTCAATTCCATTCTTTTTCTGTAATGACTTTCTTCAAAAGAAATAAACAATTTTTTTTAAACCCTTTTTCTTTCTATTCCCACACAATACTTCGTTACGTCAAAAACATTGGTTGTTAACCATATTTATAATTATTTAATTATATACTTTTCCTATATATTGCAACATAACAAACGTTGCAAATATAAATTTATTTGTTTTTGAGGAGCCCCACGATCTTGGAGCGCCAAATATATGCAACGTATTTATGTGTGTGAATTTTTATATGTACTTTAATTTGTATAGCCCCACGTTCTTTGGGAGCCAAATATGCAACAACACATATACATAAACACATATACATATACACAAATTTATCGTGACCGGTCTCACGTTCAAGATTGACAAATTATGTAACAATATAACATTTAAATTGGGTTTCAGGTGTACCTGCAATAAGAACTCTATGTAACTTGTAACGGTATTTCAAATTTATTTGATATTATTAAAAATTGTGCACATGGCACTGACTTCGGTTTAAAACATTCGTTATTAATTGTTATTCTGCCGTAAGGCTTATGCTATATACATCCTTACTGACTAAATATTCTATTCTACTAATTATTGTATTAAAGAAAAATCTCATTTTCAGACTACTCAGTCAATTAATGTGTTTCAAAATCTCAATATTTAAATCTCTTTTTATATATTGTAATGTACTCAAAATATTAATAGTTATTGAATTTATCTTTTGTTTCTCAGTACTGTTTTCTCAAATACTAATTGTTTTCATTTAAATGCTTTGTAATCATTTTATATTATATTAATTTGAGCTCTTGTTACGTTAATCGTATTTCTAAAACATCTATGATTTTAATTCTACTTTACAAGGAACATTGCTCTTACTTTTAAATAAAATAGAAATGTCTTTAATTGTCTTTGAGTTCATTGTATGATTAAGATATAAATAAGTTGTTTATCACCTTATTGTCGTCAATCATACTCGATCATTTTGCTCCATCTGTAGTCATCCTCATCTCGCACTCCAGCATCGGCTGTCTCTCTTCTCCTCTTGTCCAGCGTCGAATCACTTCTTCTTGTCCAGCGTCGTATCTCTCTCTGGAACTCTCCTCTTGTCCAGCGTCGTATCTCTCTCTGGAACTCTCCTCTTGTCCAGCGTCGTATCTCTCTCTGGAACTCTCCTCTTGTCCAGCGTCGTATCACTTCATCTTGTCTCGCACTCCAGCGTCATATCACTCTCTGGAACTCTCCTCGTGCTGTTTCTGACGTCAATGGATCTTCTTATGTAATTCTTCTTATGTACTGCTGTTATTATTTAAAAATGATTGTCTTTACAACTTAGTTATATAGTTGTATGTAACTGGAAAATTTAAACTATTTACAAAAAAAATAAATACGCCGTGCGGACGGGCATAAGCTCCCGCTGCACCGTGGATGATTTAAGAAAGAGAACCACTGTAGCTTGCGTGTTCTATTTATACCCATGTCTTGGTCAACACCCTGCAGTGGTACGAAATCGACATGTTAGAAACTGTCTCTGGATACAGTTCCCCCACTCTTTGTCAAATTCGCTATTTCTTATATTTCTGCGAATTGCAGAGTCCTGTAAGTATACTCTTATACTTATCTTATAACTATTTTTACAACACATGTTCACTGTAATTTTGGACATTGCAACTTAACCCTTTCAATTTGTACACAGTTATTTCACTATTACACTCGTACGGTGTGGCACTTTCGCGTGGTTTTCGTACACAGTATTTAGTAAATTTTATTACATTCTATTGTGGTTTTGGATTTTAATTCTTATTTATAGTTTATGAATAATTACGGAAAAACAGTAATTGTGCAATTATTCATCTTGGGGTGGCAAACTCGCCTGCATAGACCTGCGTTCACACACACTAGCAAAATACTGGTGTACACACTTTCAGTTACATTTGTGTGTGTGTGCACGTCGATTCAGGTCGAAACACCTGTTCATATTTTTGTCTGAGCCAAGCTTGCAATCACTGACATGCTTATTTCTAATATATTATTAATTATTACAGTTTATTAGGTAAATTTAAATTTTTATATTCAATGCTCAGTACATCACTTATTTGTACTGTCGCATTATTCCTCTGCTTGGTAACAAAAAAAAATTTAATAAATTTATTTATTATAATTTTTTTTAAATTTATTATTATTATATTTGCAAAAAAATTTAACAAATAATAAAGAATAATATTCGTCATTTCACCCTTAATTGGAGTGTATACAAATGTCTTACCTCCCCTCTTCGTACGCTCACTGCTCGTGACCTTGTAGTAGGGTGGCTTTAACAAACAGCTGATCTGACTGGTTTCATTGACCTCGTCGTTTTCATGTGTAGAACTTCGTAAATGACGTTGCGTGGAATTTACCAATTTCTTTCTTCTGTATCTCATCATATACGATGAAAGTGTGTTGTCCTACTCGCTGTCTTAACGTATACGGTCCATTATAAAGTCTGAAGAATTTCTTCGCTGTATTATCACTCCGTTTTCCCACTGGATTTGCTTTGAGTATTATACTTTCTCCCACGTTGAATTGTTGTAGCTTGTGAGTTAGATTAAATCTCTCTACTCTCTTGTTACCTCTTTCTCTTATCCGTTGCTTTGCGTATTCAATTTTCACACTTATTGGTACAGGTACATTTTGGTTATTAGGTTTGTTTATATACTTAGTCCAAAATCTGTTTGGCTTCTTATCTTCTTCTAATTCCATTGGAGTATATCCTGTTGCTTCACTATAATTTTCGTTATTGGCTTTTTCAAGAAATGGTAAATATTCTGCCCATTTATTGTGTTGATCATGGCAATATATTCGTAAATATTTACCTAATTCTTTGTTAACTCTCTCAGCAAGGTTTCCTTGAGGATGTCTTATGGATGTGAGTACAGGTTGTATTCCATTTTCCCTTAACGTCCTCTCCCATTTTTCACTTTGGAATTGTACACCTTGATCACTGAGTATCTTCTTCATTTTTCCATATAACGGAATATATTTCTGCAGTAGTATCTTTAGAACAACTTTGGTTGTGGGTCGCATAATTGGGTACAGTCGGACTGCCTTGGAAAACACATCGATACATACCAATATGTGCTTCACACCTCGACTTGATCGTAGTAATGGTCCCAGAAAATCCACTGCAATTAGCTCTCCTTTGTTCTCCTTCTGTATACTCTGCATTCCTACATATGTGTGTAAATTCAGCCCTTTCGCCGTTTGACACTCATAACACTTCTTTACCTCCTTCTTTATCTTTCGATACATACAGTAAAGCCCCGATTATCCGTGGAATTGGGTGGCAAGGGCACCGCGGATAGTGAAAATCGCGGATAACCCGAAAAAGACTAAAAATGAGGTGTAAACATGAAAAAAATATTTCAGCATAAAAACTATGTTTTATTGTACAAAAAACATAATATGTAAAACTTTTAAAATGTGTACAGTACAGCAGAAACCTTTGCTCTACGTCTAAATCACTAAAATAAAGAACAGTAAACAAAAAACAATACTGTACTGTTAACAAAATGTGTTCAGTTATGCCTTTTTAAAAAAATCAGTCGCTCGTTTTTGCTTCTTGCTTTGGAAACACCTTTTCTTTATTCTAGATTGTACTTTCCTTAACATGAGTTTTTCTGCCAGATGTGCGTCATCGTCTTGTTCCTCTAAATATTGAAGCAATCCGTCTACGTGCTGCAAAGCAGTTTCTGTATTATCCGCGCAGGCGCTTCGTCTTCTTCACTTTCTCTTTGTTCTTCTTCGTTCTCGTTCACTCCCATTGCTTTGTTCGTTATCTCTACGTCAGTCAGTCGTTCAAACCCCGGCTCACTTACGTCGCATTCCAGCCACTCTTCTATGTTCTCTTCGTCGACATTCTCACCTCCCGGAACGGATGTCACTGGTCAACAAGTGTAGCGGTCGGCATGACTTCATTCTCTTCTTCACAAATGTTTTGGTTGACATTTTTTTCGGTACTCGGATAGATTTTTCTCCATGATTTAACAAGGGTTGAGGGTTTGATGTAATCCCATGCAGACGCAATATCGTAAATGCCATCCAGAATTTTATAATTCTTCCAAAATTCTTTGAGATCGCAGCCTTCTTCGATTTTTGACAGTAACAACTTTGTTCTGTATGTTCTCTTCATGGTTGCAATGACTCCCTGGTCCATGGGTTGTATCAGCGCAGTAACATTTGGGGGCAAAAACTTTGCAAAGATTTGCCCGTCAGAAGATTTAAGCACACATGTAGCTGGGTGTGAAGGCGCGTTGTCAATTAACAAAACAGCCTTCTTTGGCAAATTTTTTGAGTCAAGATGTTTACGTACTTGAGGCACAAAAATGTTTTCAAACCATTCTTGTAAAATCTGCTGGTTCATCCAACCTTTTTTTTGGTTGAAATAATCAACTGGTAAATTTTCTGCTCTTGTCCCCTTAAAAGACCTCGGTTTCTTAGATTTACCGATTACAAGAAGCCTAAGTTTGTTGCTGCATGGCAAGATTATAATTCTTTCCTTGCTACTTTTGTGACCTGCCGCTTGATGTTCACTTTCAAATGCTAAAGTACGAGTGGGAAGACACTTCCAAAAAGCCCTGATTCATCAGCGTTATAAATTTGTTCATATGACAGATCTTCAGACAACACAAACTCTTCAAAATCACGTTGAAAATCATCAGCTGCTTGTTGATCACCACTCAGCTTCTCTCCGTGTAGACCAATCTCTCTAATTCCATGACATTTCTTAAAACGATGTAACCAACCGGACGACGCATCAAAATTTCCTTCCAGGCCTAACAAACAAAAAAGATTTTTGCTTTAGCTGCAATGGTAGGACCAGACACGGGGGTGCCCTCACTTCGCACCTGAGCTAACCATTCCGCTAATGCCGAGTCAAGTTCATTATAGGTGGATTTCTTCATTGTTTTTCGTTTTTTCATCCCAGAAGCACTGTCCGACACTGATGCAAAGGCTAACAGTTTGTCTTTTTGCTTTAAAACGTCTCGCACTGTTGTTTCCCCGATCCCGTAATTCAAACACATCTGCTTCCTTGAAGTGCCATTTTCTATTTTAGAAATCATTTCAAGTTTTTGTGCAATCGTTAACACAACCTTCTTTCGTTTTTCAGCCATTATTAATTTCACGAACTAACGAACTGATCACGACTGATCACTAAGCACGCTTACTGACAATTGACACCACTGGCAGACCGAGAGAATATGTACGTAGAGGGGGAAGGTTAGTGAACTTGACCAAAACAAAAGAGCAAGAGCCAAAACAAAATTCCGAGAAGGCCTATAGGATTACGATGCACAATAAACCTGTCAGAAATTTTCGACCTTCCCACTGTAGGGCCTATTGTATTTTCCCTGTTGTTGGCTTGGATTAAAATTGGTTTTTTTGAGGTTTGTAATTAAAAAAATTTTTCGCGGCACTCGCGGATCATCCGCTCGCGGATAATCGGGGCTTTACTGTATTATTAATCGTAAAATCTTCTCGTAGACTCAAATAACATTTCAGAGCGGCAGCATGTGCTAAACTCTCATGTGCTGGTTGAATTAATTTTTGTAGCATGTCATTCGTTAGTACTATCTTCCAGTCTTGTCTTACTAACCTGAAAAGAATTCCATTAAGTACCTTATAATGATTTGGTAGCTGTTCTTGGTCCTTCATCTCCCTTATCGTCACGTCCAAATCTTGTTGATGTGCTAAGTTTTTCAGCATTTGTTTTACTTCATCATTCTCTTTGAATTTAATTGATAACAATCGTACTTCTTTCTTTTCGCTCACATAAACTTCTTCACATTCTTCTTTGATGTATCGGCTTAGTGTATCCGCTATAATATTGTCTTTACCTTTACAGTATTTAATGGTGAATGAGTATTCGCTAATGGCTAAAATCCATCTTAATAATCGGGCATTTGTTACTTTGCATTTCAATAGAAATGATAATGCTTGGTGGTCAGTATGTATCTCAAAATGAGTACCATAAACATAATATCTGAATTGCTTAAGAGCGTATACTATAGCAAGTATTTCTTTTTCTGATGTGGAGTAGTGTTTTTCAGCTCCTTTGAAGACTCTACTGGCGTAGGCAATAACTTGGTGCTCTCCCATAGTATCTTGTTGATACAGTACACTTCCTACTGCGTAGTCACTAGCATCGGAGTATATTACGAATTTTCCTTCTCGTTGAGGATGATGTAACATAATATTTTCGATGAACAACTCTTTCACTTGGTTAAAGACATCTTGATGTTTCTTCTCCCACTTCCATTTTTTTTCTTTCTTCGTCAGCTCTAGAAGCGGTTGCGTATATCTTGCATATAACGGTGAGAATCTTCTGTAGTATCCTGTGAGTCCTAAGAATGCTCTTAACTCTTTGAGATTTCCGGGTATAGGGAAATTAGTTATGCTGGAAATTTTGATAGGATCGGGTTGAATACCAGAGGATGAAATAATGTGACCTAGGAATTGGATAGAGGTTTTGATAAATTCACATTTGTCTAGGTTAAGGGATATGTTCGCTTGCCTAAACTTGTGGAGTATCGTGCTTAGATGTTTTATATGTTCGTCTAACATTTTAGATACAACTAAGATATCATCTACAAATATCATGGTGTAGGGTTCCACTTCAGGTCCTAGGGCTCTTTCTAGACACTTTACGATGGCTGCCAAACTCGTGCTTAATCCGAAGGGTACTACCCTGTGTTGGTAGCATTTATTTTTATACAGGAAAGCAGTGTACTTTCTATTCTCTTCACGAATTGGAATCTGCCAGAAACTTGAGCGTAAATCTAGCTTCGTCAGATACCTTGCTCCTTCACACTTAGTAAATAATTCGTCCGCAGTTGGAGCACAGTCATACTCCTTTAATACAATGCTGTTCAGCTCCCTCATGTCAAGGCATAGACGTATCTCACCATTTTTCTTCTTCACTACCACTAGAGGATTCAGGAAGTTGCTGTTCGATCGCTCTATGACTCCACTTTCGATCATACGCCGAATTTCTAGTTCAACCTCTTCCTCATATCGCATTGGGATTGGGTATGTCTTCCTAATGACTTTTGTAGGGTCTGATACAACTATAGAGTGCTCGTATACTGTCGTCTGCGTCGGTACTTCACTAAATACACCACTATATTCTTCTATTAATTCGTGCAGTTTCTCTTCTTCCTGTGTCGTCATCCCTTCATCTACCGCATTCACATGTCGAGTTGGACCATATTGTATTTGTGGCTTGTACAAAGTAATAGGTGTTTCACTTACCTTGCACTCTTCTTCCTCGCTGTTCATATTTAATTCATATTGAACATTTTTATAATTACACACAATTATATTATCATTAATATTAATCTTAGCATTTATTGTATTTATTATATCGATACCTAAAATTCCATCATAAATCAATTTATGCATAATTATCATGGGATGTTCTAATTCTAGATTTTTATATGTTAGAGTTACATATGCTTGTTGTTTAACTCTTTCTTTTTTATTGGTAGCTGTTGTAATATTTAAATTATTTACGGGCAAAATTGCAGTATTTTAAAAATATTTCTTGTTGCGTTGAACCCATGCAGCGTTAAGAACTGACAGCTGGCTGCCGGTATCAACTAGCATCCGTATTTTACACCTGTTTATGTTCACAGTCACAATAGGGCATTGTGTTTGCTGCACGTCTCGCTTTATATCCTGTTCAGTGCTTAATAAGTCCTCTCTAATATCGCAGGGGTATATGTTGTTTATTTTATAATTTTGCTTCCGTTTATTCAGTCATTGTGACGCCTTTGATGTAGACGGTCGGCTGTGGAATGTTACTGTCTCTGTCTCATTCATTCCTTGGCTTTCTCTCTTCAATTTTTTTTCGTCGTGCCCTCGTACTGCGGCAACGCATTTGTCAGCTGGTTTTGAAAACTGTTTACGATTGGATGACCATACAACGTCTCCTTGTCGTCTAGCTGTATTATTTTGTTCAGTCTCTAGCTGTGCGTGTTGTAGTGTTGTACATTGGTGGTGAGTAATTATTTTATAATTATCACGGTGCGGTGTAGTGTTTTGTATTGCTTTCTTGTCATCTCTGTGATAATTATGGTGGTGATTTGCGTGTTTTTGTTCCCAGTATTGTGTGTTCTTACCTTTATTGATATTCTCCGACTGTGTTACAAGGATTAAAAATTCTTCTATGGTTTTAATTCCTTGTGTATAAACTGCTAATTGGATATCTCGCTGAAAATGGTAAGATAATTTTGAAACAATTTCATATTCTGAGAATTTAGGTTTGAGATGCTTTACACGTTCTATTTGCGTAATTGTATATTGTTCAATACTCTGCTGTCCTTGTGCATTGAACTTTCCATATTCAAGTTGATCCCGTACTTGTCGTTGGGTATGTAGATTCCAGTATCGGTTCTCGAATGCCTCACGAAACTGCTGATATGTACTAACGTTATCTCTAATAATAGAGTACCATTGGCTGGCTGAATCTCTAAGATATCGCGTGACGAAGTCTATCTTCTCGTCGTCATTTATTGCACTCCCAATTTTTTCTATTTCCTTCTCTACTCTTGCTAGGAATTCCATACTGTTCTCCCCTTTACCACCTGAGAACTTAAGTCTGCTCCTTTCTTCCGTTGGTGTAGGAAATATGGTCATTTGGTTCTGTCGTTTTCTTAACTCACTTCGTAGCTGGTTCATTTCCTCTTGAATCTCTTCTTTCATATGTGATACGTCTCCCGAACGGTCTTTCGTAGTTTCTTCAATTTTATTCTCCATAACTACAGTACGTGTTTCTATTTCTCTAAGTTTATTGGTATTTGCTTGGGATACATTATTAATAGTTTGGATTTTATCATCCTGTTCTCGCGTTATAGTAGTTAAAGTATCATTTATTTGTTTATGTGTTTCTTTTAAATCTTTTCTCCACTCGAGACGTAATTCTTTTTGTTTATTTTCAATCCGTACAACTTGTTCATGTAAGGCTTGTTTAAAATTATTCTGTAGAGTATCAATACGTATATTGGTGTCACCAATTTTTTCGGTTAACTGCGCATTACTGTCAATTATACTTTGTTTTATTTCAATATTATCAATTTTTAACTCTTCTAGACTCTCTGTAATTTTTATGGTGTCCTGTCTAAAATTTTCAGTTTGTTCTTCTAATTGTTTCTTATTAGATTCTTTTAATTCGTCTATTTTAGAATTTATATTTTCCATTTGTTTTGTACTTATTTCATCGACCCAGGCACGCATCATCATCTGGAATGCCTCGACGTCTAAATTTCCTGGAGTCGTCATGTTGAAGTATTATTAAAATATTTATTTAGTAGTAATTCTTTAAAAATTATTATTGATAACCGTTCCCTACTCATTTATTTATTTCTGTATTTTTATTAATAGTTATTATTAATACTCATTACAGTTACACCTGTTACATAGACAAATAATATTATTCGTGGGCGCCAGCTGTGTGATTACACAACAATTAACATTACATTCAATTACTGTTTAATATAAATAATAATTACATATTATACATTTTTCATTTAACACACTCTTTATATTTTAGAGCAACCATTCAGCTACATAAAAATTTTAATAGTTAAATGATGGGGATCAGGCCATACGTTCATGGGCTACAATTTATGTAACAAAAAAATTTTTTTTTTACATAAATTTAGGCATGTTGTGCCCCACGTCCAGGGCGACAAATATATACAACATAACAAACGTTGCAAATATAAATTTATTTGTTTTTGAGGAGCCCCATGATCTTGGAGCGCCAAATATATGCAACGTATTTATGTGTGTGAATTTTTATATGTACTTTAATTTGTATAGCCCCACGTTCTTTGGGTGCCAAATATGCAACAACACATATACATAAACACATATACATATACACAAATTTATCGTGACCGGTCTCACGTTCAAGATTGACAAATTATGTAACAATATAACATTTAAATTGGGTTTCAGGTGTATCTGCAATAAGAACTCTATGTAACTTGTAACGGTATTTCAAATTTATTTGATATTATTAAAAATTGTGCACATGGCACTGACTTCGATTTAAAACATTCGTTATTAATTGTTATTCTGCCGTAAGGCTTATGCTATATACATCCTTACTGACTAAATATTCTATTCTACTAATTATTGTATTAAAGAAAAATCTCATTTTCAGACTACTCAGTCAATTAATGTGTTTCAAAATCTCAATATTTAAATCTCTTTTTATATATTGTAATGTACTCAAAATATTAATAGTTATTGAATTTATCTTTTGTTTCTCAGTACTGTTTTCTCAAATACTAATTGTTTTCATTTAAATGCTTTGTAATCATTTTATATCATATTAATTTGAGCTCTTGTTACGTTAATCGTATTTCTAAAACATCTATGATTTTAATTCTACTTTACAAGGAACATTGCTCTTACTTTTAAATAAAATAGAAATGTCTTTAATTGTCTTTGAGTTCATTGTATGATTAAGATATAAATAAGTTGTTTATCACCTTATTGTCGTCAATCATACTCGATCATTTTGCTCCATCTGTAGTCATCCTCGTCTCGCACTCCAGCGTCGGCTGTCTCTCTTCTCCTCTTGTCCAGCGTCGAATCACTTCTTCTTGTCCAGCATCGTATCTCTCTCTGGAACTCTCCTCTTGTCCAGCATCGTATCTCTCTCTGGAACTCTCCTCTTGTCCAGCGTCGTATCTCTCTCTGGAACTCTCCTCTTGTCCAGCGTTGTATCTCTCTCTGGAACTCTCCTCTTGTCCAGCGTCGTATCACTTCATCTTGTCTCGTACTCCAGCGTCATATCACTCTCTGGAACTCTCCTCGTGCTGTTTCTGACGTCAATGGATCTTCTTATGTAATTCTTCTTATGTACTGCTGTTATTATTTAAAAATGATTGTCTTTACAACTTAGTTATATAGTTGTATGTAACTGGAAAATTTAAACTATTTACAAAAAAAATAAATACGCCGTGCGGACGGGCATAAGCTCCCGCTGCACCGTGGATGATTTAAGAAAGAGAACCACTGTACCTTGCGTGTTCTATTTATACCCATGTCTTGGTCAACACCCTGCCTTGGTACGAAATCGACATGTTAGAAACTGTCTCTGGATACACTTCCCCCACTCTTTGTCAAATTCGCTATTTCTTATATTTCTGCGAATTGCAGAGTCCTGTAAGTATACTCTTATACTTATCTTATAACTATTTTTACAACACATGTTCACTGTAATTTTGGACATTGCAACTTAACCCTTTCAATTTGTACACAGTTATTTCACTATTACACTCGTACGGTGTGGCACTTTCGCGTGGTTTTCGTACACAGTATTTAGTAAATTTTATTACATTTTATTGTGGTTTTGGATTTTAATTCTTAATTATAGTTTATGAATAATTACGGAAAAACAGTAATTGTGCAATTATTCATCTTGGGGTGGCAAACTCGCCTGCATAGACCTGCGTTCACACACACTAGCAAAATACTGGTGTACACACTTTCAGTTACATTTGTGTGTGTGTGCACGTCGATTCAGGTCGAAACACCTGTTCATATTTTTGTCTGAGCCAAGCTTGCAATCCCTGACATGCTTATTTCTAATATATTATTAATTATTTACAGTTTATTAGGTAAATTTAAATTTTTATATTCAATGCTCAGTACATCACTTATTTGTACTGTCGCATTATTCCTCTGCTTGGTAACAAAAAAAAATTTAATAAATTTATTTATTATAATTTTTTTTTTATTTATTATTATTATATTTGCAAAAAAATGTAACAAATAATAAAGAATAATATTCGTCATTTCACCCTTAATTGGAGTGTATACAAATGTCTTACCTCCCCTCTTCGTACGCTCACTGCTCGTGACCTTGTAGTCGGGTGGCTTTAACAAACAGCTGATCTGACTGGTTTCATTGACCTCATCGTTTTCATGTGTAGAACTTCCTAAATGACGTTGCGTGGAATTTACCAATTTCTTTCTTCTGTATCTCATCATATACGATGAAAGTGTGTTGTCCTACTCGCTGTCTTAACGTATACGGTCCATTATAAAGTCTGAAGAATTTCTTCGCTGTATTATCACTCCGTTTTCCCACTGGATTTGCTTTGAGTAGTATACTTTCTCCCACGTTGAATTGTTGTAGCTTGTGAGTTAGATTAAATCTCTCTACTCTCTTGTTACCTCTTTCTCTTATCCGTTGCTTTGCATATTCAATTTTCACACTTATTGGTACAGGTACATTTTGGTTATTAGGTTTGTTTATATACTTAGTCCAAACCTGTTTGGCTTCTTATCTTCTTCTAATTCCATTGGAGTATATCCTGTTGCTTCACTATAATTTTCGTTAATGGCTTTTTCAAGAAATGGTAAATATTCTGCCCATTTATTGTGTTGATCATGGCAATATATTCGTAAATATTTACCTAATTCTTTGTTAACTCTCTCAGCAAGGTTTCCTTGAGGATGTCTTATGGATGTGAGTACAGGTTGTATTCCATTTTCCCTTAACGTCCTCTCCCATTTTTCACTTTGGAATTGTACACCTTGATCACTGAGTATCTTCTTCATTTTTCCATATAACGGAATATATTTCTGCAGTAGTATCTTTAGAACAACTTTGGTTGTGGGTCGCATAATTGGGTACAGTCGGACTGCCTTGGAAAACACATCGATACATACCAATATGTGCTTCACACCTCGACTTGATCGTGGTAATGGTCCCAGAAAATCCACTGCAATTAGCTCTCCTTTGTTCTCCTTCTGTATACTCTGCATTCCTACATATGTGTGTAAATTCAGCCCTTTCGCCGTTTGACACTCATAACACTTCTTTACCTCCTTCTTTATCTTTCGATACATACAGTAAAGCCCCGATTATCCGCGGAATTGGGTGGCAAGGGCACCGCGGATAGTGAAAATCACGGATAACCCGAAAAAGACTAAAAATGAGGTGTAAACACGAAAAAAATATTTCAGCATAAAAACTATGTTTTATTGTACAAAAAACATAATATGTAAAACTTTTAAAATATGTACAGTACAGCAGAAACCTTTGCTCTACGTCTAAATCACTAAAATAAAGAACAGTAAACAAAAAACAATACTGTACTGTTAACAAAATGTGTTCAGTTATGCCTTTTTAAAAAAATCAGTCACTCGTTTTTGCTTCTTGCTTTGGAAACACCTTTTCTTTATTCTAGATTGTACTTTCCTTAACATGAGTTTTTCTGCCAGATGTGCGTCGTCGTCTTGTTCCTCTAAATATTGAAGCAATCCGTCTACGTGCTGCAAAGCAGTTTCTGTATTATCCGCGCAGGCGCTTCGTCTTCTTCACTTTCTCTTTGTTCTTCTTCGTTCTCGTTCACTCCCATTGCTTTGTTCGTTATCTCTACGTCAGTCAGTCGTTCAAACCCCGGCTCACTTGCGTCGCATTCCAGCCACTCTTCTATGTTCTCTTCGTCGACATTCTCACCTCCCGGAACGGATGTCACTGGTCAACAAGTGTAGCGGTCGGAATGAGTTCATTCTCTTCTACACAAATGTTTTGGTTGACATTTTTTTCGGTACTCGGAAAGAGTTTTCTCCATGATTTAACAAGGGTTGAGGGTTTGATGTAATCCCATGCAGACGCAATATCATAAATGCCATCCAAAATTGTATAATTCTTCCAAAATTCTTTGAGATCGCAGCCTTCTTCGATTTTTGACAGTAACAACTTTTTTCTGTATGTTCTCTTCATGGTTGCAATGACTCCCTGGTCCATGGGTTGTATCAGCGCAGTAACATTTGGGGGCAAAAACTTTGCAAAGATTTGCCCGTCAGAAGATTTAAGCACACATGTAGCTGGGTGTGAAGGCGCGTTGTCAATTAACAAAACAGCCTTCTTTGGCAAATTTTTTGAGTCAAGATGTTTACGTACTTGAGGCACAAAAATGTTTTCAAACCATTCTTGAAAAATCTGCTGGTTCATCCAACCTTTTTTTTGGTTGAAATAATCAACTGGTAAATTTTCTGCTCTTGTCCCCTTAAAAGACCTCGGTTTCTTAGATTTACCGATTACAAGAAGCCTAAGTTTGTTGCTGCATGGCAAGATTGTAATTCTTTCCTTGCTACTTTTGTGACCTGCCGCTTGATGTTCACTTTCAAATGCTAAAGTACGAGTGGGAAGACACTTCCAAAAAAGCCCTGATTCATCAGCGTTATAAATTTGTTCATATGACAGATCTTCAGACAACACAAACTCTTCAAAATCACGTTGAAAATCATCAGCTGCTTGTTGATCACCACTCAGCTTCTCTCCGTGTAGACCAATCTCTCTAATTCCATGACGTTTCTTAAAACGATGTAACCAACCGGACGACGCATCAAAATTTCCTTCCAGGGCTAACAAACAAAAAAGATTTTTGCTTTAGCTGCAATGGTAGGACCAGACACGGGGGTGCCCTCACTTCGCACCTGAGCTAACCATTCCGCTAATGCCGAGTCAAGTTCATTATAGGTGGATTTCTTCATTGTTTTTCGTTTTTTCATCCCAGAAGCACTGTCCGACACTGATGCAAAGGCTAACAGTTTGTCTTTTTGCTTTAAAACGTCTCGCACTGTTGTTTCCCCGATCCCGTAATTCAAACACATCTGCTTCCTTGAAGCGCCATTTTCTATTTTAGAAATCATTTCAAGCTTTTGTGCAATCGTTAACACAACCGTCTTTCGTTTTTCAGCCATTATTAATTTCACGAACTAACGAACTGATCACGACTGATCACTAAGCACGCTTACTGACAATTGACACCACTGGCAGACCGAGAGAATATGTACGTAGAGGGGGAAGGTTAGTGAACTTGACCAAAACAAAAGAGCAAGAGCCAAAACAAAATTCCGAGAAGCCCTATAGGATTACGATGCACAATAAACCTGTCAGAAATTTTCGACCTTCCCACTGTAGGGCCTATTGTATTTTCCCTGTTGTTGGCTTGGATTAAAATTGGTTTTTTTGAGGTTTGTAATTAAAAAATTTTTCGCGGCACTCGCGGATCATCCGCTCGCGGATAATCGGGGCTTTACTGTATTATTAATTGTAAAATCTTCTCGTAGACTCAAATAACATTTCAGAGCGGCAGCATGTGCTAAACTCTCATGTGCTGGTTGAATTAATTTTTGTAGCATGTCATTCGTTAGTACTATCTTCCAGTCTTGTCTTACTAACCTGAAAAGAATTCCATTAAGTACCTTATAATGATTTGGTAGCTGTTCTTGGTCCTTCATCTCCCTTATCGTCATGTCCAAATCTTGTTGATGTGCTAAGTTTTTCAGCATTTGTTTTACTTCATCATTCTCTTTGAATTTAATTGATAACAATCGTACTTCTTTCTTTTCGCTCACATAAACTTCTTCACATTCTTCTTTGATGTATCGGCTTAGTGTATCCGCTATAATATTGTCTTTACCTTTACAGTATTTAATGGTGAATGAGTATTCGCTAATGGCTAAAATCCATCTTAATAATCGGGCATTTGTTACTTTGCATTTCAATAGAAATGATAATGCTTGGTGGTCAGTATGTATCTCAAAATGAGTACCATAAACATAATATCTGAATTGCTTAAGAGCGTATACTATAGCAAGTATTTCTTTTTCTGATGTGGAGTAGTGTTTTTCAGCTCCTTTGAAGACTCTACTGGCGTAGGCAATAACTCGGTGCTCTCCCATAGTATCTTGTTGATACAGTACACTTCCTACTGCGTAGTCACTAGCATCGGAGTATAATATGAATTTTCCTTCTCGTTGAGGATGATGTAACATAATATTTTCGATGAACAACTCTTTCACTTGGTTAAAGACATCTTGATGTTTCTTCTCCCACTTCCATTTTTTTTCTTTCTTCGTCAGCTCTAGAAGCGGTTGCGTATATCTTGCATATAACGGTGAGAATCTTCTGTAGTATCCTGTGAGTCCTAAGAATGCTCTTAACTCTTTGAGATTTCCGGGTATAGGGAAATTAGTTATGCTGGAAATTTTGATAGGATCGGGTTGAATACCAGAGGATGAAATAATGTGACCTAGGAATTGGATAGAGGTTTTGATAAATTCACATTTGTCTAGGTTAAGGGATATGTTCGCTTGCCTAAACTTGTGGAGTATCGTGCTTAGATGTTTTATATGTTCGTCTAACATTTTAGATACAACTAAGATATCATCTACAAATATCATGGTGTAGGGTTCCACTTCAGGTCCTAGGGCTCTTTCTAGACACTTTACGATGGCTGCCAAACTCGTGCTTAATCCGAAGGGTACTACCCTGTGTTGGTAGCATTTATTTTTATACAGGAAAGCAGTGTACTTTCTATTCTCTTCACGAATTGGAATCTGCCAGAAACTTGAGCGTAAATCTAGCTTCGTCAGATACCTTGCTCCTTCACACTTAGTAAATAATTCGTCCGCAGTTGGAGCACAGTCATACTCCTTTAATACAATGCTGTTCAGCTCCCTCATGTCAAGGCATAAACGTATCTCACCATTTTTCTTCTTCACTACCACTAGAGGATTCAGGAAGTTGCTGTTCGATCGCTCTATGACTCCACTTTCGATCATACGCCGAATTTCTAGTTCAACCTCTTCCTCATATCGCATTGGGATTGGGTATGTCTTCCTAATGACTTTTGTAGGGTCTGATACAACTATAGAGTGCTCGTATACTGTCGTCTGCGTCGGTACTTCACTAAATACATCACTATATTCTTCTATTAATTCGTGCAGTTTCTCTTCTTCCTGTGTCGTCATCCCTTCATCTACCGCATTCACATGTCGAGTTGGACCATATTGTATTTGTGGCTTGTACAAAGTAATAGGTGTTTCACTTACCTTGCACTCTTCTTCCTCGCTGTTCATATTTAATTCATATTGAACATTTTTATAATTACACACAATTATATTATCATTAATATTAATCTTAGCATTTATTGTATTTATTATATCGATACCTAAAATTCCATCATAAATCAATTTATGCATAATTATCATGGGATGTTCTAATTCTAGATTTTTATATGTTAGAGTTACATATGCTTGTTGTTTAACTCTTTCTTTTTTATTGGTAGCTGTTGTAATATTTAAATTATTTACGGGCAAAATTGCAGTATTTTAAAAATATTTCTTGTTGCGTTGAACCCATGCAGCGTTAAGAACTGACAGCTGGCTGCCGGTATCAACTAGCATCCGTATTTTACACCTGTTTATGTTCACAGTCACAATAGGGCATTGTGTTTGCTGCACGTCTCGCTTTATATCCTGTTCAGTGCTTAATAAGTCCTCTCTAATATCGCAGGGGTATATGTTGTTTATTTTATAATTTTGCTTCCGTTTATTCAGTCATTGTGACGCCTTTGATGTAGACGGTCGGCTGTGGAATGTTACTGTCTCTGTCTCATTCATTCCTTGGCTTTCTCTCTTCAATTTTTTTTCGTCGTGCCCTCGTACTGCGGCAACGCATTTGTCAGCTGGTTTTGAAAACTGTTTACGATTGGATGACCATACAACGTCTCCTTGTCGTCTAGCTGTATTATTTTGTTCAGTCTCTTTAGCTGTGCGTGTTGTAGTGTTGTACATTGGTGGTGAATAATTTATTTTATAATTATCACGGTGCGGTGTTGTGTTTTGTATTGCTTTCTTGTCATCTCTGTGATAATTATGGTGGTGATTTGCGTGTTTTTGTTCCCAGTATTGTGTGTTCTTACCTTTATTGATATTCTCCGACTGTGTTACAAGGATTAAAAATTCTTCTATGGTTTTAATTCCTTGTGTATAAACTGCTAATTGGATATCTCGCTGAAAATGGTAAGATAATTTTGAAACAATTTCATATTCTGAGAATTTAGGTTTGAGATGCTTTACACGTTCTATTTGCGTAATTGTATATTGTTCAATACTCTGCTGTCCTTGTGCATTGAACTTTCCATATTCAAGTTGATCCCGTACTTGTCGTTGGGTATGTAGATTCCAGTATCGGTTCTCGAATGCCTCACGAAACTGCTGATATGTACTAACGTTATCTCTAATAATAGAGTACCATTGGCTGGCTGAATCTCTAAGATATCGCGTGACGAAGTCTATCTTCTCGTCGTCATTTATTGCACTCCCAATTTTTTCTATTTCCTTCTCTACTCTTGCTAGGAATTCCATACTGTTCTCCCCTTTACCACCTGAGAACTTAAGTCTGCTCCTTTCTTCCGTTGGTGTAGGAAATATGGTCATTTGGTTCTGTCGTTTTCTTAACTCACTTCGTAGCTGGTTCATTTCCTCTTGAATCTCTTCTTTCATATGTGATACGTCTCCCGAACGGTCTTTCGTAGTTTCTTCAATTTTATTCTCCATAACTACAGTACGTGTTTCTATTTCTCTAAGTTTATTGGTATTTGCTTGGGATACATTATTAATAGTTTGGATTTTATCATCCTGTTCTCGCGTTATAGTAGTTAAAGTATCATTTATTTGTTTATGTGTTTCTTTTAAATCTTTTCTCCACTCGAGACGTAATTCTTTTTGTTTATTTTCAATCCGTACAACTTGTTCATGTAAGGCTTGTTTAAAATTATTCTGTATAGTATCAATACGTATATTGGTGTCACCAATTTTTTCTGTTAACTGCGCATTACTGTCAATTATACTTTGTTTTATTTCAATATTATCAATTTTTAACTCTTCTAACTCTCTGTAATTTTTATGGTGTCCTGTCTAAAATTTTCAGTTTGTTCTTCTAATTGTTTCTTATTAGATTCTTTTAATTTGTCTATTTTAGCATTTATATTTTCCATTTGTTTTGTACTTATTTCATCGACCCAGGCACGCATCATCATCTGGAATGCCTCGACGTCTAAATTTCCTGGAGTCGTCATGTTGAAGTATTATTAAAATATTTATTTAGTAGTAATTCTTTAAAAATTATTATTGATAACCGTTCCCTACTCATTTATTTATTTCTGTATTTTTATTAATAGTTATTATTAATACTCATTACAGTTACACCTGTTACATAGACAAATAATATTATTCGTGGGCGCCAGCTGTGTGATTACACAACAATTAACATTACATTCAATTACTGTTTAATATAAATAATAATTACATATTATACATTTTTCATTTAACACACTCTTTATATTTTAGAGCAACCATTCAGCTACATAAAAATTTTAATAGTTAAATGATGGGGATCAGGCCATACGTTCATGGGCTACAATTTATGTAACAAAAAATTTTTTTTTTACATAAATTTAGGCATGTCGTGCCCCACGTCCAGGGCGACAAAGATATACAACATAACAAACGTTGCAAATATAAATTTATTTGTTTTTGAGGAGCCCCATGATCTTGGAGCGCCAAATATATGCAACGTATTTATGTGTGTGAATTTTTATATGTACTTTAATTTGTATAGCCCCACGTTCTTTGGGAGCCAAATATGCAACAACACAGTTATATAGTTGTATGTAACTGGAAAATTTAAACTATTTACAAAAAAAATAAATACGCCGTGCGGATGGGCATAAGCTCCCGCTGCACCGTGGATGATTTAAGAAAGAGAACCACTGTAGCTTGCGTGTTCTATTTATACCCATGTCTTGGTCAACACCCTGCAGTGGTACGAAATCGACATGTTAGAAACTGTCTCTGGATACACTTCCCCCACTCTTTGTCAAATTCGCTTTTTCTTATATTTCTGCGAATTGCAGAGTCCTGTAAGTATACTCTTATACTTATCTTATAACTATTTTTACAACACATGTTCACTGTAATTTTGGACATTGCAACTTAAACCTTTCAATTTGTACACAGTTATTTCACTATTACACTCGTACGGTGTGGCACTTTCGCGTGGTTTTCGTACACAGTATTTAGTAAATTTTATTACATTTTATTGTGGTTTTGGATTTTAATTCTTAATTATAGTTTATGAATAATTACGGAAAAACAGTAATTGTGCAATTATTCATCTTGGGGTGGCAAATTCGCCTGCATAGACCTGCGTTCACACACACTAGCAAAATACTGGTGTACACACTTTCAGTTACATTTGTGTGTGTGTGCACGTCGATTCAGGTCGAAACACCTGTTCATATTTTTGTCTGAGCCAAGCTTGCAATCCCTGACATGCTTATTTCTAATATATTAGTAATTATTTACAGTTTATTAGGTAAATTAAAATTTTTATATTCAATGCTCAGTACATCACTTATTTGTACTGTCGCAATATATAAGTTTAACATTTCAAAATAAGAAAAAATGAAACGACATCATGATATTTATTCAATTCCTTATCTATATATTTGAACAAACCAGCGCTTCAGTCACACACACATTTATACGTACCCCATGCCCGTATGAGATCTCATTTTTTTTAGTGATTAAAAATATTTCTTTTTTTTTTATAATAAAATTTGTTTGATTTTAAGTGTTAGGTAATACCCGAGGGTTACTTAGCTGTTCATTTTTTGGTGATCCGCCACTCTCCAGTTTCTTTTGTAATTTTGTTTACTCCGCACATATTTCACTTTCGGTTCAAACCAAAACTGTTATTTTGATATAATTAATGTCTCGATTTCTTTAAATCGCATTTTAACACCTTTTTGGTGTTGGGTCCAATTTAAATTTCGTTAATTCACATTACTTATATGTAATTTTGATTCCACCGTACATTTTTAGAACTGCGGGCGCCCGCGATTTCGTTTCGGAACTTATACGTGCTATTCGTACGAGTTGTTATTACAGACTGGGGCGAAATTTAATGTTTCAATTTCTGAAGTAGTGAGGGAATCACGTGATGTCAACCTTTTGTTCTTATGAGTTTCTAATTCAGTTTTGACGAGAAGATTATTTTAGATCTACATCCCAGCGAAAATATGAAGCTGGGTGGGTCTCTGACGTCATATCGTATGACCCGTTATCTCATAGGTTACAGGTCATGTATCTAAAAATAACTGTTCATCACGCGTCTTGGATGTGACCTTGACACAAATTCACTCATTGTTGATATAATTCGAATAAAATTTATGTTGTTTTCCCCAAAATATTAGGTGGGCTTAAATGTCCCGTTACATTATAATTTAAATACAACTCATTACAAAAAAAGTAACATTAGGAAATACACATTTCATCATGTCATGGGTTTGTAACTCTAGGTTTATATATTATTCCATTTTTTTTTTTAATACCTTGACTCATTGGAGTAATATTATTTAATTATCATTCATTTTTGTAACTGAACACTAGAATACAACCTATTTAGCCTCCGTCTTTTCTTGCGGTGCTATAGTTCAAAATTGGGCCTTGGACTTCTCTTATCTTGACCCTCCATCTCATTCTACTACTAGTAAAGGACTTCTGTCCTCACATTCCCACCATCTCTCTCACATCCACAGCAACAACATCTTCCCATCTTTCTCCTGGCCAGCCTTGTGGTTTTTTGCCCTCCATAGTTTTTTGAGGACTCTTTCTCAATAACAGTTAAAATCTAATATGCTTGTGATGAATATTGTGGACCCCAGATTTCTACAGGCATGTGAGTTAAGTTGATGATAAATAGTAACTATATTTATACAATTTTTAATATTCATTTAAGCAAATTTAAAGTTTTTAAGTCTATTAATCCACAGAGGATTCTAAATTTGATGAAAAGTAGTGCACAATAAAATATTTAAAACCCTTAATATAAGATAGTTTGTTAACTAACAAAACAAACTGCTTGTAGACAACAATGTATTTACTTGTACTTTATATTACATTCTCAAATATTCCTTATTTGGTTTAAGCAAGTAAGAACATGTCCTTAAGCCAAGCAGAAAAAATTACTGTGTACATATTTAATCTTAGGTAGTACTTTGGTATGGTATCCCGATTAGATTTGGATCAAGGAAGTAAGTTACAAAACTGTACTGTATTTAACATATACAGTATATGGTGATATTGACACTACTATCCATTTTGATGGGAAGCTTCTGCAGTTAAATGAATTACACTAGAATTGCAACAGAAGTATTACAAGGGTCAATCAATATAAATGAGACATTGTAAGAAATCTTTTATTGGATTAATACATGATGTGTGAAAATAAATTCAAAACTATTTTCGTACACATCTGTCTATATACTTTCTACATAGCTTTCTACAGTTTTTAAAATTCCTTCTTTACAAAAATTTGTTGTATGTGTTCATGGCTAATAGTGCACAATGCTTCAATAGCTCTTTGTCAGTGCTTCACTAGAGTCTTGCACATCTTTGTCACTAGAAAAAAACCTTCACAAAATGTTTATGCCATTTGTACACTTGAGCCTTTGAAAGTGTATAATTGCTGAATTGTGTACATGATTTGTACAAAATTTCAGCTGGTGTAACACCTGTGCAAATTAAAAACTTAATGATTATTTGCTGCACAATGGACACATGCAGCTTCTGTTCACTCATCTTGACAACAATTAAACAAACAGCTTTAGGAGTAAGCTTTTAAGACCCCTATTAGAAATAAGCTTAAGAAATAACTCTGTGCACATCTAGGAACTACTACTACTCACTGCTCACTGTTGCCATTGTTAATATGTGCCAATTTTAAAGTCTCGTTTATGTTTGATCAACCCTTGTAGTTTCTTAACAATTAGTGTCTTACTCTTCTTTTCATATTTCTTCCATTTAGGTGATATTATAATCAAGGAGGGGACAATTGGAAATAAAATGTACTTCATTCAAGAAGGAATTGTAGATATTGTCATGGCAAATGGTGAAGTGGCTACAAGTCTAAGTGATGGTTCCTATTTTGGTGAAATCTGTTTGTTAACAAATGCCCGACGAGTTGCCAGTGTACGAGCAGAAACATACTGTAACCTATTTTCTTTATCTGTGGAACACTTTAATGCAGTACTGGATCAGTATCCATTAATGAGGAGAACAATGGAATCAGTAGCAGCAGAAAGGTATCGTAAACATCGTGCTCGGCAAGAAGCCTTAATTACTGAAGAAATTATTAAAGAGGATGATAACACTAATCTTTGACCATAACTTCTATTATTAACTATTGGCAATTTTATAATTACATGACAAGTTTGCTTTGTTTTATAGAAGCACAGTGCCAATTAATTTAGGTTATAACACAGACTGTTTTATTTATTAGTTTACTTCATTATTGTGTTACTACAGACTCTTGTAAAACTAAATCCTAGTGTAGTAATGTCTAGTGTAGCACTAAACACTACTATTGTCAGTGCTAGTTTCATTATAATCATTATTGCACTCATCACTATCAGTATTATAAGCATAATCATTGTTATCATCATCAGTGTCATTATTATTAAAATACCATTTCATTGTCTCATTTTTCAAATTGTTACACATTTAAGCATGGTAATTAATTTTACAGATAGCAGATGAATTATTTTTTTGTAGATGTTTAACAGCTGTATATATATTAAAGTGTAACTGGTGATGAACTATGTAAATTTGTTTATGATCAGAAGTAAAACAAAGGTGCTTAAACTTAAACCATTTGTACATAATAGTCAAGTGAATGAATAGGTAAATAATTTGGACATTTATACTGAGGGAATAGCTTTTAACTATGAATAGTGTTACAAATTAAAAAAATTATCCTCTTTAATAATGTTGTATGTCACAATTAATATCGGTATAAATATATGTGAATATGTTTAGATGTGTGTGTGTGTGTGTGTGTGTGTGTGTGTGTGTGTGTGTGTGTGTGTGTGTGTGTGTGTGTGTGTGTGTGTGTGTGTGTGTTATACATTATATGTTATGTGTATGTTTAAAACGTACATATGAAACAATTATAACTATTATATTTTTCAAATAACTATATTATAATTATAATTGAAAATGTTTCATACATTTTATGTAATCTACAGATTTTCAGTTATTTTTTAATGAAGAGTATAGATTTATGTACAATAAAAACGAATTTTGAATGTTTTCTATACACATAGACATGAATCGATATACAGAACTTATAGATTTATGAAAGACTGGTTATTACCTTTTAAACTATTAGGCCTAATCTTTTAAGCAAGTTGCAAATGTGGTTCCAATCAAAAGGAATTCAAAGAATTAAGATTAATTTTTTATATATGTTCTTTTATTTTTCTGAATACATATTACATCTTCAGCTTATAGCAATTTGTACATTCATTTAATTAATTTTATTTGTACTTATATACAAATAATTTTTCATATTATTTAGATTGACAACATTAAATTCTTTATGTAAAATACTAAATTATATTCACAAATGTTACTCATAACTATAACTAAATTATACAAGTTTGTTAGTACAATTTAAATGTAAGCATAACTACATATGTTAACAATTAGACAGGACAAAATGGAAACGTGAGTAATTGTAATCAGCAAACTGGCCTAAGCATGTTCAAGAAATTAGCCTGCATGATTGCTTTGAGGCTGTAATGACTTGCGTTTTTGTTGTTTAGATTTTTATATATTATTTTTATACAGTTTTATGTATCTTATTTCAGAGAAACTAACTTTGTATGTTAAAGTACTGGTGTATATGATTTTAAAGATTTAATCTAGGCAATAATATTCATTTATTTAAGAACGTGCAAATCTTATACTACAAATGAAGAACAAATTACTGTTTTCTGCATTACTGTTGCAATTAATAATCACAGTCATTAAGAGAACATTTAGCACATTTAATCATATAAAGTGACTGTGCCAAGTATTAAGATGTACCGCACTTATTAGTAGTGCACCACTATACAAATTATCTACTTTAATTTCTTAACATTAATGATATTTTTCTACTTCCTCTGCCTCTTTATTTAATTATTTTAGTTGTTTAAATACTCAACTAATCCAATTTTGTTTAAATTGCCTGATACAAATTAATATTGGATTGATATGTATTATTATTACATATCTGGAATATTGATTTGTCTTAATAAATTTTTATGCCAGAATAGTAAATATATTATTGTTTGATTTGAACAAAATAGAAAAAGGTTATCTCCACACTAACATTATTTTACTGAAATATCATAGCTATAGGGTGAGAAAATAAAATTGTGATTTAAAAGACCAGAAATATACATAAGTAATTAATAGAATATGTATTCACTACTGTAAGTGCTCTATATTTGCAATGAAGTAGAAAAAATTACCTTTCAAAACAATCAGATACCAGCTGCTTAATCTTGAAAGCAAATAATTAATCTGACTTCTGTGAAGATAGTCAACTAGTTTATTTCATTACTTAGGTGTAAAGCTCCCTACACTTAATTGTGCCTTTTGATTGAATAGAGCAACATGTAACCACATTTCTCTCACAGTTCTTCTACTTCCACACTGCTTTGTGATATTTATGTTACTGTGTTATTGATGATTGATTTAATTCTCTACCATTATATGTATTAATTTTAGGCATAATTTTTTTTAATTGATTTGTTGTTTTTTGTATGGCTCTTCTTTACCAGCCTTCAACTTTATTTTATGAGAGCTAATTGGAAATCAACTTCTAGATAATACTCAAGAAAAATAATGAAGGATGGGAAAAATTGTATTGTCTACAACAGACTTAAGGCACATTCATTCATTATCATATCATGGCATAAAGTTATGCACCCCTGTGTCAGACAGACAGAAGACATGCTGGGTATCTTAGCTTCCTAAAGTGCTTGCTGTGTTGGTAACCTGATGAGCGCCAGTGACTTCTACTATTGCAGTGGTTCCCCATTGCATGAAGTAGTGTGCAAGGCGAAAACCCTTGTATCAAAGAAGGTTCACATATGATTTGATAGCATTATTACCATGATTAAACTCTCCACTATTACTAAACTTTAACAATACCAGCTAGGTTTTCATGGCATTAAAAATGTCAAGTGGATGAATAACAAACCTGTTCAAAAGCACTGTATACACGCAGCCATGTGTAGACATATAAAAACACTGCAATTAAAACAGGATTCCCTGCCATTTGTTCTGAATGGCCCTGTGCAAATTTATGCAGTGTTTTATGATATATGTCTAACCTTAATAAGACTCATGGATTAATGGGTTCAATTAGAAGCAGTCCTTTGCTATTTCAAAAAATTGTTAACCTCAGATTTCTGCAGACGTTTATTTGACCTTTTCAGTGTAGAACATATTTATTTAATGTGTTATAATTACTCTTTATTTTTAATGCTAACAATGTAAATCATATTGACATCAAAAAGTGACACCTATCCTACAAATTTATCAATAAATTTACTTTCTTCTTTATAACATTTCTACGAGCGATATTCCTGTTTTATTTCATGTTGTCAATAACCATTATTGTCACCCATCTTACTCAAAACGTATTGTAACGAAATCTATTTGTAACAAATTGTATTAAAAATTAATGAAATTTTTGTATTTCACAATTAATTTTATTGAATTAGTTAGACCTGTCAGATAGATTTAACTACTGTGACCTTTTTAGCCTATTCACACTCTCATTCTTATCAGGAAGATTGATTGCTAGTACATTTCAGTGTTTACCTATTTTGTATTATATTTTTTTCACTCCACTTCTTAATTTCATTTTCACAGTGTACACTTTGAGATTTATATGGATTCTGGTATTATTGATGAACCAGGGCACATTCAACATAGTCTGCAAAGTTTTTAATTGCAATTGCAGTATTTAAATATTGGACTTGGTTCCCATATCCCAGAGTTGGATTCCACTGGTCCAAATAGGTTTTTCAGTAAGAACTTACTTACAATCTATAATGCTGACTTTTCACCAAAATTTTTGCCTTATGCATTGTTTTCCCCTTATGTTTATGTCTGGTTATGTTTGGTTGTGAAATGCTTTGCCAGGTAAGTTTCCTAACAATGTGCATGTCAATGTATTTAACAACATTTTTTTTATGTAATTCAGTATTGACTAATTTCATTGTAGACCAGGTTTTATTGCACATTGTAAACGTGATAGTGACTTCAATTTATTTTAACTTTCCATGCTGTTGATGTTCTCTTGAAGTTTTGTTGAGGCAATGTCTGGGTCTTCGTCTGCAGTAGTATTGCTGTATTATCAGTGAACATAGCAGTTGTTGTGGTCTCTGATATAGTAAGATCACTTTGTAAACAAAATATAGTACTTAAGCACTCCCTTGTGGTACTCCTGCTTCACTTCTCTTAGGTTCATAATCTCATCTTTCACTTTTACTTGTAATAAAATTCCCAAATATGATTCAAAGATTTTAAAATATTCATGAGGTAAGGTTTCCTTTATTTTAAATAAAAGTTGTTGATCCCTTAATTTGTCAAATTGTTGCAAATATCAAGAAATGCTAATGAGTGTGTCGTTTTCTTCTCTTATCACTTGCATGAGTAGACACCTGTTCTATTCTGGAGTGCTGATGACAAAACAAAATCCAGACTGGTAATCTGGTAGTATCTCTTTTTGTCTAATATTGGTTGAAGTTATTTTAGCCAGCCTTTTTTTGAATTCTCTGCTCATTATAGGTAACAAGTTCATTGGCCAGATTTTGGGATTATTATTTTTTCGGCCACCTTCTCTTGGGCTGGGAAGTGTCCTATTATGATTGTTGAATTGAATGACATTGTTAAGTAGACAATTCCTTTCCTTTGTAGTTCTTTAAGATTTTTCCTGTGATGTCTAATTGTATTCAAATGCTTTTTTTCTTTGATATTTCCTTTTATAATTTTCTGTATATCTTTTAGTGTGACTAATTATTTGTGTAATTCTCTCCTCCTGAAGTCGTCAGTCTTTTGACTTGTTTGTACCCTCCCCACATATACCATGGTGTGTGTGCTACGGAGACTCTCACAGGCATATAGGACCTACAGTTTAATGCAGAATCCGAACGGCATAGTTGAGAAGGGCTTATACTAGGAAGGATACCTCTAGCTGGTTTGCCTGCCATTGCCTTTGCAAGGGGGGACAGTTGTATCTATATCAGATGGCCCTCACAGGTAGTCATGCCGACTACGCCATGACCGCTCCTTTATTTGTTTTATTATCTTGTATGATTTAAAAATATTTTTTAAGTGTATTGAAAAATTATTAGCTTTTTGTTAATCACATTGTGATCTGGACTGGTTTTGTTTTACAATAAATGGAATGCATGTGTTGGTTTTTTCAACCTTTTGATTGCTTTTCAGAGTAAGTAGTCAGTGTCATTTGTTGGTGTCAAGTTATTAATGTATTACTGGAATGTTTCTTAGTTAGTTCTGTTATTTTGCTCTTTTAGTTTCCTTGTAGATGTACATGTTAAAACTACATTTGCCATATGGACATCAACTGAAGTGCCATCATCTTCTTAATTTTCTTTTCTCTGTAATTAGTTGTTGGAGTTCCCATGAATATGGGGATTTGTATTTTCTTCTGGTGTTACCAGCCACATAGTACTATACAATTAATGTTGGGTTTTTTGACAGCATCTTCTATTTCTTCTGTAGTTTTTAATGAGATATTTAGTTACAGATTTACTTGAATATAATTTTTGAATACATACCAATGTGTATGTTTGTTGTGTAGCTTTTCACAAAATATTATTTATGTACTGAAAGTCATTGCAATTGGTATGTGGTCTGATGCACTGTCCATATTTGATTTTATCTGTGTAGTTTCTTGAAATTCCTTTAAATACAAAATCTCTACTAGCTCTGGTATTTTTATCAATGTTACTTGACCATTCAGTCAAGTCACCTGTTGATAGTACTTCCGGACTATTTTTTATCATTGTTTTGTATAATTCCCTGCCTTTATGTGCTGTTAGTTGAGAGCATAAGAAAGGTGTACTTTATTGAAATTACCTCCTACTAACCATCTTACTATTTCTAATTGATGTAAAGAATTCTGTGTATTGTTCTTTTTTTGATTGAGTGCCTTGAGAGGGGGGGGGAACACAATCATTTATTATTTTTCACTTCGGTCTTATAAACGTATGTCTGTTTCTTGGATGAGATTTGTTGGATATTTAGGGAAGACATAGTGATTAATAGTACATGAATGCAAGTGATCCCAATATCATTCTTAATAATGACAGCTGTCCTTATATGAGTTTTCCTATCTGGGTGCTTTATATTGTAGAATACATACTTTGAAATTTTTATATAGTTTTTGTCCTGAGAAATGCATTTATGAAACTAGCAGCATGTCTATATTCTATGAGTTTAGGACACTTCTCTTTCTATTAGATGCCAAGCTAGGACATTGGCATTCCACATTGCTATTTTGTATACTTATTTTATATGTTAGTTCGTTGAGTAGAGAAGATAAAAGATTCATAAGTGCGCTGGTCACTTCAGTATTGCTTCAAACCTTGTAAAGGATTTGTACATTATTTTCTCCAGCATATTCCCAGATATGAGATCTGTGGATGGTTTATATGTTTCAGCATTGTTTTTCAATGTTTTTGACAACCTGTGTATACACTGTTCTTGTAGTTCTATATTGGTCAGTGACATTTGGTCTAAGATTTCTTACTGTTGTAGCATATAATGTGTAATTTGTATATTACAGGTTAAAATGGTGACAGTCTGAATTTTTAATATTAGTCGTATTTTTAACCTATATTCATCGAGGATCTGAAGATGACACTTAATGTGTCGAAACTCGAGTAATCCTGTTTTCGGATTTCAAAAAGCGTGACGGAAGGTAATTAACCTGTTTTATAGTCTTAAAATGCTTTTGGAGGCAAATACAATGTTTAAATTACAGTCTGAATTGTATGAGATGAGGTGGTTTGATGTGTTTTACCAGAGTGAAGACATTTCTACCGTTTTTACCACATTTTATGTAAATTGGCTTATGCGCACAGTAACCCTTTTTGCTGAAGAATCCTTGGCATTTTTTGCTTTGTTCCACAGATTATCTATCTTGTATATATACAGTAATGTCTGTTGTTGGCTGGTTTAGGGGGACAGTGGTCATCCAGTAGCTCTGTGTTAGACATTCCACAGATTGCTGATTTTATAGCCCAGTCATTGTATTTCTTCTATTCATTTTTGATGTAGGTTTTGATTTTTAGTATGGTGTATATTTCACTAATGTCTACTCTTCTTGCTGTTGATAGGGTTGACGTATGTGAAATTCGATTGTTTTTCTTTTAGCAAATCAACCAGTATTTTCAGGAATTCTTGTTTGATAGGCATAGTATTGTGACTGTGCCATTATTTGCTTTCAGTTTGATAGACCCTGCTGTTGACTATTCTGTGTAACAATTGTATCAGTCTTTGTATGTTTATATTTCCTTTGTATGTTATGGATATTGGGTAGCAGATTTGGTTCTCTCTTTTCTTTGGAGGCATTTTCCTGGGTTTCTTCTTGATGAAGTGGCCCCAATCTGTTTGTTATTCATAGTTAAGCAGAATACTTTTCTACTGTCAGTTTCACTTCTTGGTATAGGTTCCCTGGCATTTTTTGTGCCTCTTCCTCTTCTTGTTTCCTATCATGATAGACAATCACTGCCATCACTGGTGTAATTTTCCTCAGATTCACAATAAAGTGATTCAATTTCTATTTGTGTTGTATGTATATTTAATTGGATTGTGTTGTAATACTTGTTGTTAAACCATTTGTTGCTTGTAAATCTTGTTTTGTTCTGCAGATTGCATTGCCGCTAATACTAAAAACTATATTGTACATTGATGATTTTGTATTTTCAGGGTGCACACACACACACACACACACACACACACACACACACACACACACACACACACACACACACACAGACCCGTCTGAGTAGTTACAAAGTGCATAAGCAATTACAGATTTGACTCAAATGGGTAATGAACAGAACAAGTTGCAAAGAAACACATAAGCACATGCAAAACAGTAATAAGTGTGTTGAATACACATCCTTTCTTTTTAACATCTGAGCACAAACTATAATTAAGAAAATTTGTGAAAAAGTTCTACTAGATTCCAAATCAATAGAATTATGTTTCAAATATATATTTTTTACATACTGCCTGCCCCCACCCCTTCATCATTTACTTGTTACCCATCTCAAAACAATCTACACTTCTTTTTTTATATTACACAGTTTTGACCATGTACATTCTACTCATTTCCCAGTGAAAGGCAGAAAATTGGATTCCCCTCATTGGCAAAAATTTAATAATAACAATTCATGAACAATAATAATTGGTGAAAATCAATTTCAGCATGTATTTCTCCTTTTGTATGGCAGTTGGAAATAACCAAAATGACTGGTTGCATTGTTCACAAAAGACAAGTATTGTTGTACCTACAAATGTATAAAATGATCCCAGTAGAATAACAGAGGTTGATTTCCAAACAGCTCGTGTACTACAATACTAAATAACTAATTAGCAGTACTGAAAGAATAGGCAGTTTTCAAACTGATATGAAACACAAGCAGAAAACAAAAGAAGTGACATTTAATTTGTCAGTATTTACACAAGACCTTATCCTAGTTCTGTGTATAAGTAGCATGAATGTAAAAATATGCAGCAATTTACATTGTTTACAGGAACAAGATGTTCTGATCAGATAAAGATTAAAAAATAAATGTTATGTGTAAATTAATTGTCCATACTCATTCTGTATACACATACAGATATAAATGTACATAAATACCTAATTCATATACTTATTTAAGTTCATTTAATTTTCATTGTGTTATGTTTTCTCATTGTGTTAAGTGCTAAAGTAGAAAAGAAAACACAAATGTGATGAGCTATATGCATGTGATGTATAATGATAGTATTCAACTGTAATATATGTTGTGCTTTTATTAAGAGCTTTGTTAATAATTATAAAATAAATATCATAATTTATTTCATTATGGAAACAATTTATCATATAATCTGTAACCTGCTTATTTTTAACATATACTTCATTTTGTATAAAAACAAAATATTTCAAGGTGAGTATCAATTTGACTTTATTTAACTGAAATTTATTATTTTTTACAGTAGTGATTTCTGATAAATTGATCAAGAGATATTAATTGTCAAGAAATACTGACTGAGTAAGTGCCTAAAATAAATATTAACATTAACATGATATATTTATTAGAAGGCACTGGGCCTAAATTATACTTGAAAAATATAGGTAAAGCCACCAAACTACATTTGTTTTCCCTAATTCTTACTACTTTTAAACACACACACACACACACACACACACCTGTTTACTGAGGGCGTTGTTCATGTTGAAGTTGATAAATGGCCCTGGGAAGGAGAAGGAGAAACAGTCTATCAAATATATGCTATAAACCACAAGATAGGAAGCCCTATAACATACATATATAACTACTATAATATACAACGTTGTGGCAGAAATGATCCTTCTCAGGGCCATTCATCAACTCAAAGGCAAGCAACAACTTATGAAAATTTCATGTATATTGTGTGTGTGAGTGCGCACATGCATGTGTGCATATGCACACACGTGTGCCATGCGCATATGCACAAAATCATCAAATTGTCTGCTCACTGTTAAGGGAACTGCCTCCTAACACCTCCTAACCTACCAGCTAACATTCACATGTTACAGTCTTCACATGTGTAATCCAGGCACAAAGCAGGTACAAGCTGTGAAGTTTACAAGAAGACTAAATTAACTGCTTCTTCATTCCAAGATCTAGATTTAATATAATCTGCATCAGTCACATCACACAAACAGACAGTTAAACAGTTTAAGAATACTCCTTTGTTTCTCTCTTACTAACTAATTTATATTCTTGTAAAACTATTTTGTCAGAATGTGATATTTACACATCTGTTTCTTATGAACTGACTTAATTTGTCATTTTCTAGGCAGTGGTCGAAATAAAAACACTCATATCACTGTCAACACCTTGTTTATTTATTGTTATTACAAATAATTTTTCTCAAGTAAATATGTAACACAGAAAATAAAAATTGATTCACAACTGTGATATGAATTCTTAACACAACCATAATTTATACAAACAAAAAGAGAACACAAAAATATATAAAACTGATCTACAAATGGGGTATCAAACACACACTAATTCTGTAATATAATCCACTAACTCAGAATCGAGACTAACTGTCAACCACCATTTATATAATATATGTATGATATCATTCACCAACATGCATAATTTACTACTATATCCCAGAAAATTCTAGGTTGATCCCAGAATGTTCCAGAACATTGCAGAATAAACTATGTTAACTATAAATTTATTTGTTAATTGATACAGAACATTCCAGTGTATTCCATAAATAGCATCTCCACAAACAATGTGTACATTGTACATTATATATACCGGTACACAAGTTATATATCACATGTTATGTATAATTTTTCAGTGGAGGGTTAGTGTGAGGATCGGTCAAAAATAACACAAATTTTTAATTTTTTTTTGTGTCGACGTTTCAACAATGTTTATTGTCATCATCAGGACCTGTGTATGAAATACAAAAGAAATGTCAGACATAACAGAACAGTTAAATATTTGGGTGAACGTGTTCGTGTATGTGAGTGTGTGTGCGTGCGTATGTATGTATCATTGTATATGTGAAGACTTGAGATAGTTTGTTCATATCTTCCAATATTATCTTAAGAAAACGAGAAAATTATAGTATGACAGAACCTAATTTATACAGTATTACAATTTAAATTGCTATATGTAATGATATTTTAATTAATTAAACAAACAGTAATCAACAATTGGATATTAGATTGGTACACAAATTGTTTATACATACAGCAGTCAACATATAGCATAGTCAAATATATTACCTATAACTAAAACCAGATTAAGGGATGTTCAACAATGTAATTATTAAAAGTTATTTTTAACATCTGTCACTCACTACTGGTATTAAAAAAACAATCATAATTTAGAAACATACAATTTACACAATAACTGTAGAACTTTACAACTTACATCAGATAGTTGACATAAGGTTACAAACAAAAGTTTATGGTAAGTTTGTGTGTGTGTGTGCTTATGTGTGTTGTGCTAGCGTGTGTGTACGTACAAGTTTTCGTGTAGATTGATGGTATATATCGGTTAGATTGCGAATGAGAGAGAGAGAGAGAGAGAGAGAGAGAGAGAGAGAGAGAGAGAGAGAGAGAGAGAGACTGAGTGGTTAATGTTAGTGAGAAAGTGTTGCGTGAGTCTAGAAAGATACAAAGACACAGAGAGAGAGAGAGAGAGAGAGAGAGATTATGACTGACATGTATATGAACTACATGAGACTATGGCACTCTGTATAGACCAAGTTCCAGGTAAATAACATTGCACAAAATGTAAATATTAAGTAATAACCATTTTCATATAATAGATCTGTTATCTATAATGTTGTGTTACAATAGTTTTTAACCCTTCAATGCAAGTTGTTAAATCTATACTGTTATCCTGTACATAATTCTCTATTTTATGTGAGGACGATAGTGCAATAAAAATGGTGAGTGTTTTAGAGTGCCAATTCTGCACAAAGACGAGAGAGAGAGAGAGAGAGAGAGAGAGAGAGAGAGAGAGAGAGAGAGAGAGAGAGAGAGAGAGAGAGAGAGAGGAGAGAGAGAGAGAGAGAGAGAGAGAGAGAGAGAGAGAGAGAGAGAGAGAGAGAGAGAGAGAGAGAGAGAGAGAGAGAGGAGAGAGAGAGAGAGAGAGAGAGAGAGAGAGAGAGAGAGAGAGAGAGAGAGAGAGAGAGAGAGAGAGAGAAGGTTGGAAGAGTGAGGGAGAGAGGAAGGAAGACAGTGAGTGAGAGGTAGTAAGAGAGAGAGTGAGTGGGAGGGATAGTGAGTGATAGAGCGATTTCAAGTTATAGTGAGAGCCTGGGAGAAGGAGGGGTAGGGGGAGAATGGGTGAGAGAGAAGGTGTGATTGTGGACATATACATAAATTACAATATTCTATAGTACTCTTGACTTTAATTTACAATATGATTACAATTATTATCCAAGTTTACTTGTTAAATAAATGTACCATAACGTTTTGTTTGTAACCTTATGTCAACTATCTGATGTAAGTCGTAAAGTTCTACAGTTATTGTGTAAATTGTATGTTTCTAAATTATAATTGTTTTTTTAATACCAGTAGTGAGTGAAACATGTTAAAAATAACTTTTAATAATTACATAGTTAAACATCCCTTAATCTGGTTTTAGTTATAGGTAATATATTTGACTATGCTATATGTTGACTGCTGTATGTATAAACAATTTGTGTACCAAGCTAATATCCAATTGTTGATTACTGTTTGTTTAATTAATTAAAATATCATTACATATAGTAATTTAAATTGTAATAGTGTATAAATTAAATTCTGTCATACTGTAATTTTCTCGTTTTCTTAAGATAATATTGGAAGATATGAACAAACTATCTCAAGTCTTCACATACACAATGATACATACATACGCATGCATGCACACTCTCATACACGAACACATTCACCCAAATATTTAATTGTTCTGTTGTGTCTGACATTTCTTTTGTATTTCATACACAGGTCCTGATGATGACAATAAACATTCTTGAAACGTCGACACAAAAAAAATATTAAAAATTTGTATTATTTTTGACCGATCCTCACTAACCCTCCACTGAAAAATTCATTGATTGACGGTCACTACGAATTTAAGGATTTAGTTATGTATAATGTAAATGTACTTTAGTAACATAACCTATTATTACTCTAATGACAAAATAGTTTTAATAACATCGATCACAATATTACTTAATATATTCATACTTTGAATGTGGGTTAGGGAACCATAGTATACAAAATTACAATCCTAATGTTGTAATTAATAATTTAATTTAGTAATATTAATAAAATTAGTAATATTTGTCAATAATTACCTGAATATTAATTATATTTAGTAATATATTATATTATATATAATATTATTATTTATAATATTATAAATAATATTTTATCTTCCACTCTTGGATACACAAATTTGACATACACAGACTGAATTATTTGTTTAATTAACTTGAAATAAGAATATCAATTCTTATTCACTTTAATTTATTCACAGTTTAAACATCAGAATATAAAAGAAAAGTTATAAAGAGAACATACGATACACTAATGGAAAATTCCTAGTTGAATTTCATACACACATTTTCCACTGTAAGAAAACCCCAGAAAGATTCAATGATTATGTATAATACAATTATTGTGAAGATCTGTACTCATACTTTTGTTATGTGAAACACACACACACACACACACACACACACACACACACACACACACACACACACACACACACACACACACACACACACACACACACACACACACACATGGAATTTTACCTAGTTTATTATTATCCTTCATTTACAACACTTATAAATAATGATGTCTTCCTAAGTAATATTGTATTTGGATTATACTCCATATAAATTTGACAAAGTATTGTTGTTTATTTAGAAAAACAAATTTTGAACAGTATTAACTAAAAGACTAGTACCTCTTCCTTGGACTAGTAGCTAACACCCCATTATGAGAGAACATAGTTTGGTTCCACTTGGATGTTTGTATGGTATCCATTCAAGTACTATGAGGCCAAACTCATGCAGTGTTTACTTGCAGCGAAGTACATCTAGTGAATACATCTTAAGCTTACCACCTGTTCGCTTGTTTACTCTGAAAGACAGTTCCATAGTGTTATTGCATTCAGTACTCAAGATAAGACAAAATTCAATAATTTTTCTGTTAATGAAATGTGGAATGAGTCAGCTTGTAAGTAACCGTAGTATGGGAAATTGAAACAAGAGTGCTATAACAGATACTTTCAAGTAGATTAGACAAGTAGTAACATTTTATGTTTTGAAGCATGAAAATGTGGCATGAAATAGTTTTGTTATTTTAAGCTTTGAATGTTTTATCTCAGTATTATTGCACCTTGTTGTTTAAGAAGGAAAGCAAACAGTTAATCTGCAGAATGAAGATCAACATGAAACTAGGTAAGTTCTCATCTACAGTAAAAGTTTTAATAAAGTGTAAATTCATATAATTAAAATGTAAAATATAAACAAGATTGTGTGTACTTTAATATAATAATATAAATATACATTTTATAATTCTTTATTACTTTTATTTGTAAAGCTCGATTATTAAAAAAATGTAATCAACAATAAATCTTTCTTACTAAAGACAAAGTACATTAAGGACTGTCTACAAAGTAAACATTGTATAACCAGAAATGCAGTAAGTTTTCTGGTAACAAGTTGTAACATTTTTTTTAATACCGGAGTCCATTAATCATAAAGTTTGTCATTAACCATAGTAATTGTTATTTAAATATTAATAAACATAAAAAATAAATAACACAGAAACACTACAATATTATTTCAGATTTGTATGTAAAATGTAATGTTTTCATTAGTAATACTCAAAGCATAAATCACTGTTATCACTAACATTTATAGTAGAATTATACAGATTTTCATGTAACAATACATTACCATATATAACAGTACCATTTTATTATGTAAATTTATTATCAATTATTTTTTTAATTCAAGGATATGTTGAATAGTATGATCTAAATTATATATGGTATGACATTTTGCCATATCTAATACTTAATCCTATATTTGAAAATGAAATTTGGCAAAGATTTCTATAATCTTTGAGGACTACTTTATGTTACATTGAATATACACTGTTTTCTTGTAAGGTTCTTTAAATTATACTAATATATAATTTTATTTTTATCTTTTAGACTCAACAAAATTGGTAAAAACCCTAACCTAGTATCACACCATGAAGAAGAAGAGGAAGAAGAAATGGGAAGTGATAGCAAGACAATTAATGCAGTTGTAAATGCACTATCAGAACAGGCAGATCATGCAAATACTTCTGTTGAATCGGTTGGAAATAGGTCATTGATCAGTGAATTGGGTCGCAGCCTACACATTTTAACAGCTAGTTTACCTCGACCAAAGTCAGAGAGTAATTTTGCAGCTGTACAAGACATCCAGATGAACCAACGTCCAGTATTCCATAAATCAGATACAAACACGTTCCAATGACGACGATGCTCTTTAAATTAATATATGGACTCATAAGAGACCAAAAACTCGCACACGCAACGACAGAAAGTGTTAATATTAGATATTATTTTTGTGTTCTCCTTAAATCCAATGTGGGATTTAACATTTTGTACCTTAAACACATTATTTTCATAAATCCCAATTATAAAGTGTAATATTTATTATTAGTGTAATATAAATAGTAATATTTTTATTACTATGTAAAGAAAGTGCAAAAAAGTAATTTATATCTTATTTTGTATTCATAATTTTGTAGTAATAATAAATTCAATACATGTATACTTTAAAACATATGAATTCTTGTATATTATGTATCTTGCAAAAGGCACTTTAAGTGAGTATTAGCAAAACAGACTTCACTTTTTTACTTTTCTGCATTAATAATTTACTTATGGAGGAAATATTATTTCTTTATATTTTGTTATTAACACAGTACATCTAAACTGAAAGCAAAAGATTTTTGTAATAATACGAAAATAATGTTTAACCATTCTGAATAAAATTAAACAGGCTTTTTATTCATTCATCTTAGCAATTTATATTTATTCACTGAGATATGTTTTTAGAGCATTTGTGCAAATCAACAAAAATTATATTTAATGGCCATGAAAGCAATAATAAACCATATAAATTTCAATGCCAGAGCGAACAAAAATAGAGTCAAGTTGATAAAATAGATACTAAGTTGTAAATTTGCACAACAATGTTTGCTTCAAAACTTAAATCAGAATTGTAGGAAACAGCCAACCGCTTTTACAGTCTCTGATTTTTACTTACGGGTTTTAAGTTACTATGGATTTATTGTTAGCCGCAAGGTGTTAATTTGACATCAGAAGGAAAATGATAAAAGTTGTCAACACATTATTTTACAATACTAATTTAACATACTGGTGTGTTGACTGACACTTGACACGACATATATTTTTGTCTCGTGTGCTTTTAAGTGTTTTAAGTATTTATCAGCTGCTGTAATTATACATTTTTTAAGTTGAGACAATAGTTTGTATTTTTATTTAATGTAACTTCTAGTTGTTTTGTGTAGATATAATTTGTTAGCATTTTATCAATGAATACGTGTTTTTCTTGAACAGATACCTAGCCACTATTACAGTAAACTGTAACAGTAAATTAATTTTCTTTACTTGCATTTCAGGTGTTAACAATTTACCACAAAATATTTGAATAATTACAGTCCACATACAAAAATGGTAGCTGATGGTATGATGTTAGTGACTAAAATGGTCATAAGATTATATGTAGCTATACAAAAATATATTTAAAAAAAATACCTGACCTCAAGTACTTAGAAAATAATACACACTCTGTTTATGGTGTCAGTACATTAGACATACACATATGACCAGTTTTTAATGGCCAAAATTAATTTCTTTATTTCCCTTTAAAACTTTTTTAATTTACTCCTTAAATGCTTTAATTAACTGGACCTAAATTTTCTAGTAATGAGCAAAAGGTGAATTTTTGTTTAATATTTATCTAAAATAATAGTGTTCTGCTTCGGAATAATGTTTATAAATTTGTAGTAATACTCGGACACATCATTCAAGAATCTAAAAATTTTAAAGATCACATTAGTTGATGTTTATATAAGAGTAGGTTCTAAGATTTTATAATATATATGTGAGGGTAAAGACAACGTATAACTACTAAATAAATAGTAACCATTGTTATGAATAAAATTAGATATAGGTCATTAATTTGTAACATTATCCATCTGCAGATAAATCTGACGATAATATAATTTAAATTGTAAATTTTGCTGATACAGTTGAAAGTAACAAATCTAAAATAAATTTTTATGACATAGAAAAAAATAAAAATTATAAAATATTTTCAGTGTTTAAGATTTTAACAGAGGGAAATTAATATTTTACCAGGTAACAATCACTAAATCCATACCACTTTTAGAACCTTTCCTACTGTTATAAAACAAATTATTGCCTGAAGTGCTTGAAGTGTCCAAATACAATAAATGATCATAACATTTTATTAACATTTATGACAAAACAGCACATTTTATTTCATAACAACACAACATTTGATTAATGCTATATAATTAAAACTGGTAGAACCCAAAAGCCACTACTTATTATATTCATCATGGATCCCACATCACAAAGCAGTGAAATATAGGCCATTAATTTAGCTAACAAAACAAAGTTACTTTTGTAACAGCTATTATAATTGGTTTAACATTTTGTTCCAGTACACAGAAGGCTGATACAAAACACACAAATTAAACACAGACTTCTAGTTACAATTAATATTTATTTTAAATTAATAATCTTAAAATCAGGTTTAATTAATATTGTATTAAAAGGAAACCTGTATTAATGTTGAACTGTATTAGTAACCGTTTAAATATATTTCCTTATTCTGGAATTTGGTGAAGAAACAAACCTATATTAGTAAGTAACATTTAGATTTTAACTTCTTAATTTGCTATACACTTAATTCGTTCCATCAAATTAGTATATTCACTTCCTATAATAAAAATCATGGAAAACATTACAGAATTTAATTTTTTATGACACTTTTTACTTGTACTATTGTTTTTACGATGCTCTTAACCCCCATACTTGCATCATTAGAGTCACTAACATCAGAATCAGTTAATTTTACTTATTTAAGGTTACAACATGTTTTAGTCTTTTCATGATTAAAGTACAATCACAGTGTTTAAGGGTATATATAAATTTATTATTTACTTAAAAAGTCATAATTATGATTCTCTGTAAACTTGATATAAATCTGTTAGTATATATAGTTTCTAATTTCTCCATTGTTATTTGTCATTTTTATGTATGTATTTTATTTTCATTCTGTAATTATTTTTAAAGCGTATATGTGGTTTGAAAGAGATATGTTGATCTTGAATTGGTCATATCATAAGCTGTATAAATATAAATTATGTTATAAGATAATTTATAATTAATTAACTCCTGTAAATTGAAATACACTATGTAAAATGAAACTGCTGTAAAGATAATCACACACATAATATAATAACCCTGAACTGGCACGTTGCAATGGTTAGTCTCTGGAAATACTATCAATGTGCACCATTAAACTAACAATATTAAATTGTCATGGTGTTCTGATACATATTTTTTATATTATGTACTTTTTTCAAACTTTATTTATTAAAAACAAATGTGCCTTCAAAATTTCATAATAATAATTTTAAAACATTTTAATGGAAATGCTATTCCATATTCCTTACAATGCTAATCAGACAATTTGAAAGGGATATTTTGTAAATGAATTCATTTAAAAATAGTTTGGCACAATTCTCTGTTTCCTTACTTAGTTTTGAGACTTCTGTTATCTCTTTTTTAAACATATTTGTATCCTAAGAAAAGAAAATCAGCACGATATGATCGACATTTATTATGAAAGAGTTAACAATTCTTAAGATGTTCATCTTCCGTGTACATATCATTCCATCCATAGTGCATACACAAGCACATGTGCACACACACACACATGCTCACAGATGTATTTAAACAATGTTCAAAATGCCTTTATTAAACAGTTTCGCTCAGGCCTTTTTATATCGCAAATTGTGAATAGCATCAGTTTTCATAAATCCATGACTGTAACATGCTTTTCTGCTGCCACATATATATTATCTATCTGTATTGATATTATGTACACATAAACATATATGCATCTCACTGCATATGTGATTATATGAGTACAAATAGGTGTGTGCACATCCTGATTAATCATTATTAGCTTTTGATGCTGAACTTTTCATTTTAGTACTTCAACTGAAGAATATTATTTACAAAATTAATTATCAAGTGCTAAACAAAATTTTTAAGTGCCACAATTAAATCATACGATTTGACCATTATTTTGCTTTAAAGTTCTAAAATCTCAAAAAGAATTTTTCTGTTATCTGAACACTTGGGGAAGATATTATATAAAAATGTTTTAGAACTAGTATTCAGTGAGAATGGAGTTACTGACTACACAACGTACAGATACTCTTTAATGAGATGATCTGAAATAATATTATGTAGTTCCATTTTTTAACAGGGTCAATTTTAAGATTGAAAGAAGAATATAAACTTACACAGAATAAAAATATTTTGTTAAATACTAAAAATTACTAATTAGTCATTGAATTATTGTACAGATTTATAAGTCTATTGCAAAATAAATTAATTTTTCAGGAATGTGTGATGACATTTTATTTTGTCTACATTTAAGCATGTTTTATAAATACCGTATTAGATTATGTAGGTGTATTTCTTTATACTTGTATGCAGAAAAACACTAAGACCTCCAATTTATTAATCAAAATATTTCACAAAATATTTTGAAATTAGTAAAAGAAATGTGTAACACACACACACACACACACACACACACACACACACCTCTAATGTTTGGGATTGTATCGCAATAACATCAACTAAAAAAAGAAAATCTGTTTTATAACAGAGAAGATTGCAAAGTATTTTGTAAATCTTTGTATAAAATGGCATAAATATATGTATATTGACCCACATGATACATTTGTTTCTTAAACATTTTATTGAAGTGAATAAGAAAACTATTACATATTACACATAAAAATAAACTATAAAAACTAAATTATTCTATCAAATTAACAGACATTATGGTGTTAAAGTTAGAAGTATTGTCCATATGAAGAAGGAAAGGGCTGAGTACTATTAATAATTTTAACAGAATTAGACTAGCTAATGTTTCACTACAGGTGAACCTCTTCCCACGTACCCTTGTATGAACCCTTATAGGTATATATGCTGATACACAGGTATAAGATAACAAATATATCATATTCATAGATGTGCATAGATTTTTTAGTATTATGACAAAAACTTCAACAATTTTCCATCATTGCAGAAATCTTAATGATAAACGCTGTATTGTAGCTCCTGGAAACACTCAACAGAACATGTATAAACTATCTCTGACATTGTAGCTTAAAGAATTGAATTAGTAATATTTTATCATAAAAACTATATTTATTTAATTCAGTTTATTATAAAAACTACACTTTTTAACGTGAATTACAAAATATTATCCCTACAGCCAAATTTCCTGTAAACATATAAAGACTTTGTGGGCCACATTATGATGTATAATGTTTGCTATAATTGAAAGTTAAGTTACAGCCACATTTGTATTCCATGAAAAACAATAATGTGTGAATTTCTAACATACGCAGCTAAGCTTGCTCTTTATGCCCTTGACATCTGTATATTCACTAAGAGTTTAATTATTACACTTCCACAGCTGGCACCTGGCTGGACATCTAGATTTGTTGTCTATAAAATTTAAAAAGGGTCACTGATTTTATAGTTGAAAAACCATGTATGATTATGATGGTCTGTTATCACAAGTCATATACCTGGGCAGTACAATTGTAAAGTGATGTCAATTTTCTTTCAAAAGTTTGTAGTAGTTTAAGTTTTTTAAAATAGGTTGCAACAATTCATTTTCCAGAAGTATCTAGCCATATTTTCTTACAGATACATTCTCATTCTAGTGCCTTTATATAAAATTTCATTTTTGAACAGCAAATACATTTTTGATTGTTTTTCATTTTCTTTTTCTCCTTTCTCCTGTGACAGATTGAGGAATCAGAATCTGAACTCAGAGGTCCTAAATTAATGTACTGTCATATATATCTTCTTCTCTCTTATAGGTAGTTTTTTTTTTTTTTTTACTTATTATGCTAAAACTGCTGTCTTTCTACTTTCATTTATTATTATTCTTTCCTTCATCTCATCTTTTAGACCATTGCCAATTAAACAAGCTCATCCATATTTGTGTCCCAACAGTTCCTTTCTTCTCCTTATACATTTAAATATTTGTCTTTTTAAGCCATGTTCATTTATCTTTATCTTGGCTGCTCACAGTATATTCTGTATTTTTCTACAGGTCATGATTACAGTCTTTCTCTAAAAAAGTGCTCTCATGAAAACTATGTTCCAGGAAGTTACATACTCATACTCATTTTACTTGCCACAGTTTTTTTTAACACTTTAAATTTTTACTTTTATATGTCTTTTTCATTCTTTGCTAGGCTGAGAGTATCAGTTGTGTATCATAAAATTTCTTCCACGACTTTACACACCAATTCCATTTGAGTCTCCCTAGATACTTCTTGAGTTAACATTTCATTATGTACATACTGAACAGGATAAATGACACATACCATAACCTTGTTTTGAAAGTACATGTATAATATTTTGATTAATGTGCCATACAGTATAAATGAAATATGCCTGTTAAATATAAAGAGAATGTGTTATTATTTATTTATGGGTATGTTAGTGGTCAGAATTGTGAATACTGTTAAATAAAATTGTTCATAAAAAAATAAAATTAACAAAAACAATACAAATTAGTGATATTTCTGTCCATTGCGAATGTGTGTCATCTTTGTAAATAACCATTTTTCGATACACATAACAAGAAAGACTTTTTAATAAAATATACAGTATTGTAAAATAATTATATAAAAAACTCCAAATTCACTTTGTTTAGACTTAAGAAGAGCTAGATGAACAATGCAATATCTTTGTAGTATAAAATAAAAAATATATAAATAGCTTTAACTATTAGGGTGCTCAAAAATACATTGACTTAGCTGCATTTTTACACCTAACCATCTCTTGATTCCAGATCCCAATTTTAGTCTAACCATTTCAAATCCCTGACACCTATTCTATCATTTCCATGTGATGTTAGAGTATTTTAAATTTAGATATTATGCATCTTTCTTATTATTGGTTGATCATTTCTAGGCCTAAAGGTTATATTTGACAATGGCAGGACCATTATTTTAATATGCTAGAGGATGTTTAATATTTGATTATTATTATTATTGTCATTACTAGACATGTAATATAGTTTTTATTATTAAAAAATGTATATTATACTAAATAAGTCATCTCTTTATTGTTGTATATTAGTTACAGTATATTGTATTTGTTTAAATATATTATTGTTAGATCGCTTAGATCGCTAATATTGTTATCACTGTTATGTAAATACAATTGAAATTATTTAATATTAAAAGTTTAAATAACTCACAAAACCACACACTCAGATACATGCCAAATATATTTAAAAACTACTTTAACCCTCTTTTAGGTCTTTAAAAATAATTGCTTCACACACACACACACACACACACACACACACACACTGTGTGTGTGTGATATTAAATGCTGTTGTTGAACAAAGATGATATATTAGATACACTGAATGCAACATGATAATGCATGAGACTGATTATACAATTTAAAATATCATGTGGGCAGAATTGTTGATATCCCTGATAACAAGGGATTATTCTTAGAGACTTCTTTGTCAGAAGACTAATAAAACTAATTTATTTTAAAATAGATATATACAATAAATTTGTGATTAAATATATTGAACATTACACACATAACATTCCTTACTTATCTGTAAAGCTTACACAAAACTTGAATTTTTTTACAAAATTTTGTAAAACTGCAAAGTCTCAGAAAGTCTGGGATTAGTTTGTGTGATTACTAAGTCTGTATTGCAGGTATGTAAAATTAGGTTTGTGATACTCTTAAACTTATATTTAGGAGTCCTACTGAAATACGAATGAATAGTTAACCTGTGATAACCCTAAGTCACAATACTGCATATTATGATCAGTTATTCTTTCTTCTAATAAAAACAGTAGAGAAGGTCATAATTACTCATATTTGTTTTATGTTATCATCAATGTATTGAATAAGAGAAAATTTAAATATACCATATTTTAACAGATAGAATTTTCTTCCAAATAGATTAATTAAACAAAGTAGATATTTCACAAAGTTTTTTTTTGTCTAACTTTTCACCACATTGTCACGTCTTTTCCCAAGTAAACATGGTCCTCTTATCCTTTCAGAGTATAAATATTTCCCAACCTGTTCTAGTTTTGCTGTTCCACTGTTTCCTTGATCTCTGCCACTTCATTTATCATGAGTAGACTAGGATGACATACTTTTTCATTCCCTCAAGATGTTCTTTACATTTTTGTTTAATGTAATAAAATTACAGTGATTAACTGTAAAATTTTCATTTCAGTTTCTTTTATTGTTTCAGTTTTAAATCTTATTACACCACAAATCACTTAGCATTTAGTTTTTAACACTAACTTACTGCTTGTTTAAATCTGATTTTTTATTTTTAAAAATGTTTCTCATGTTACTTTAATTATATTTACACAAAATGTAAAGGCAATTAACAGACTTAAAAGAGGGCTAAAATAATTTTTTTCTTGATTTGTAATGTGTTTTATTTTTTTCACTAATGACATTATAAGTCAATTCATTAGATACAAGTCAAAAGGAAAAGTTTGTTATAACTAAAATTCTCCATAATATAATTTGAGTATTATTATTGTTAATAATACTGCTAAAACAAGTTAAGCAATAAAAAGACATTGATCGTTATTATTATTATTATTATTTTCATCATCATGATCATTACTATATCAAAAATCATATTCATAATTCAAAACACAGAATTGTATATTAGTAATTGATTTGGTTAAGAAATTAAATTTTAACAAACACAGAGACACACACAACACCACAAAGGAAATTATTTATGTACTCGTTACATTGTTTATAACAATGTACAGTAAAACATGTAACAAACTATCCATTTAGAGACAATGTGCAATTAATAATTTTGTTTTTGTAAGTCCAGATATGGTTATCTACATGATCAAATACAAAAACCAAATAGTTTTAATTTTATAATATATCAGTGACATTATTTTATTATTTACCCTTTTATTTTGAAGCAAAAGGGGATTACTCTTTTGACTTATTAAACGATAATTTATATGTTAACTTTTAATTTATGACATTTGTTTATAAGAACATGTATAAAATGTTACTAGTTACAGTTGGTTATTTGTTCACATGTAACTCTCATTCTAAGAGTTTGTCTTATGTAAACTAAAGTGTGTAATTTCAGAACACTGGCATAGATATGTTTTCTATAAGAACACAAAATAAAAATTAAGTGAAATAGAAGATGAAAACAATCGATACAAAAAAGAAAATATGGAATAATATGAAAATTGGTGTAACAATAATAATATGAAAAAAAAATTATTAACAACAGTAAACTTTCTGACAGATATCAAAAGATTATAGAATTCTGTCACCACATTTTCAGATTTCTGGATCTTAAAAGTAGAAACTGAGTTTTAAAATAACTCAAATCAGGAACATGTTTAAGCAATTGTTTCCAAAGTTTACTAGTTATTTCCTTCTGTTTCAAGAAATGTGATGTATTAGCAGTGGCGAAGCTAGTAGTTAATGAATGGGTAGGCAAAAGTCTTACCTTAAATTTTTTTGTAGAGTAGTTCAACACGGTGAGTTTTCTTGCTTGCAAAATTGTCAACTACACGGTCTTTGAACAACTGGTCACTCATCAATTCCTTCACAAATTTTTTTCAATAGCAATGGTGCTAAGAGAGTTAAGTCTTTCATTAGTCATCGTATTGCGCAAGTAGTTTTTTATTCTTTTCAAAGTACTCATACTCCTTTCTGAAGAAGCCGTGGTAACAGGAAACATTAAAATAAAACGAATTAATTTTGAAACTTCCATGTACACTGGTTCTAAGTCATTAAGAATTATAAAATGTAAAAGTCTTTGAGGGAACAAATGTTTTCCAGTATCTGAGTAAATGTTTTTTAATTCATTTTCCAGTCTTTCACTATTAAAAAAAGGGTATTTATTTATAAGGCTGTTCAGTTTAGAAGAAGGAAAACTCTCTTTGTAAAAAATGAAGTGATTTGGATCCAACAACTCAACAAACTGGATACTTTCGAAATCACTGAACCGTACCTCCAGGTGCATAATCAAAGTGTCAAGAACTTCATAAGTTAACGTTTTCAGCAGTTTCCTGTTACTGTCATCTATATTTACCTCGCTGCTTATTTGGTGACATTTTTCAATACAAGAGGACACAGTGTTTTCTGATCTCATGTCCTTGAGGATAGCAGTAGTTTTCTTAATTTCAGTGTTGCACAGAATTATATCGGAGATAGTTTTGTGTTGCAATAGAGAAAAGAGATGGTCAGTATAAACGAATATTTCCCTATAAAAACAAAGTAAGTAAATGAAATGGGTCTTTTTGAGTATGTTAAGCAATCCAACAGCAGAATTGTACGAATCACTATCCCATCCTTCATCATTCTCTGTAATGTCCTCAAAAATTTGTCTCAAGTCACCATAGTGGGAAAAGATGGTATGAACTGCTCTGGAATGAAAGTTCCAACGGGTAGTGGATGCTTGTGGAAGTTTAAATCCTCTAGATTCTAAAAGCTGTGATCTCTTTGAGGAGCTACAAAAAAATGTGTGAAATGCTGTCAGATTGTGAATGAAGAGCCTAAATGATTTTATTGTTTTAGTGCAATGAAGAAGTACGAGGTTTAACTTGTGAGCATAGCAATGTAGAAATAATGCTCTTGGGCAAGTCTGTTTTACAAAGTGCTGAACACCTCCATGCTTCCCAGCAATTACAGAGGCTCCATCATATGTTTGACAGACTACCTTCTCAGTTACACCCCACTTTTTTAAAACGTAAACAATTAATTTTGATAAGCCTGATGCAGTCTTATCTACTGAAACATCATAAAACCCAATGAACCTTTCTATTGGACCTTCTTTTGAACAAAATCTAAAAATTATGCTGACTTGAAATCTACTTGATACGTCTAAAGTTTCATCTGCCTGAATTCCAATAAAATCGCAAGAATCTAACTCCGCCTTAATCTTCTCTTGAATTATATCAGTTACAGATTCAACTAATTCATTCTGAATATCGTTTGATGTACCTTTAAATCCTGCCGTAGACTGGAGATGATCTCGAATGTACTGCTCCTGCTTAGAAAGAAGATCTAACAATTCTAGATAATTACCCCGGTTGACTGAGTCTTCCCCTTCGAAATTACCTCGAAATCCAAGCTCCTGTTTCCCGAGAAAATACACAATATCAACAAATCTTTCAACAACAAGCCTATTTTGTTTCACGACTTCATTATGTTTAACAGCTTGAATTCTAGCCCCTTCAAAGAGAGTATGTTCAAATCCTCACGCGTCCCAGCAAACGGTACCACTCTTCATTTTGAATATGTTTATTGAATTCTGGTGTTTGTCTGCCTTTCTAAGAAAGTTTTTTGTTACCGTCACTCCATATAAAATCCATTCGTTTTCACCAGAAAACAAGATACATGTATAACAAAAAAGTCTGTTGGTTTCGGAACAGCCTGTCAACCATGAATATCGCTCGTACCAAGAAAACTGAAATTTTCTAGATAGGCTACTTTACCATCAAAATGTTTAATTTCTAAATTAGGCGTAAATCTCTTGTTTTTAACACCACATTTTTCTTCATAACTCCAAGAAGAAAACGGCTTACTTTTTAATAAGTTTAAAAGACCTGACGAAGTATTAAAAGGACCGCGTTCACTCATTTCGGTCGACACACTTATATTCATACACAATAATATAACTAATTGAACTTCCAAATTTATAACTTGATTAGTTTCTATATATATGTTTAATGTCACAAATAATTTAAATGACGGTGTTGATCGTCTATTAGTTCACCGGAATCACAGGCACACTTTTAATAACCGCACAAAATAAACACAATTATAAACAACATAGCGCGCTTTTCTGTTCGCAGGACAGCAGTGAGACATGCCTCAATGCTACTGTGTGTGGAGCGCTGGTCAATCCCTCCCCGCACTGCCCAGTCTCAGCCAACACATTGCTTACATACGATGTATACAAAAAACTCTGAGGCAGGTTCACATTGCCTCATTCGCTTTAAACTAACTATGTCTGCTGTCACTTGTCACCGTCTAGCGGTCGCTGAGTAAAGCATGTAATTAGTAAATTCGACAATTACAGTAACAATGTATAATCTTTACGTTACATACTTCATACGTATTTATAATTTTTATTCTACAGAATTTTTTAGGGTAAGCATTGCCTCAATTGCCTCCATGTAACTTCGCCACTGTGTATTAGTATTATGTGATATAAAATTATTTTCAAATTTCCTCTTAACTGACATTCATCTTATGTATTCAATAATATATTCACAGCCCTTTCATTTATTGTTACACACATTAGTCTCCATACCTACACAACACATATAAAAAATATATTTTATAGCTACCAGGTTTCTTGTCTGATAGAGTGTAGTACATTAAAGAAGCCACTAAACAAACACTTCTGGTCACCATACTAGCCCTACTACTTACAAAGTGTAAAACTATAATTTACATCAGTATTTTTAAATATATCTGTTAGTACTTTTGAGGATCAGTGTTTTTTGTTACTCTTACATGTGTGATAATAATATTTGTATTTATTTATTACAGTGCAGTTCATGTACATGCAAACCAGTATAAAAGAAACATATTGTTTTATATTTTTAATTAATGTAGAAATAATTTTGAAATATCAAATGTGGGATTAACAGGGCAAAGAATTACCTCTATATTTTAATTGCAGTATATTACAATAAAATCATTACAGAATCCTTTATTATCTTGCTTGTATTTCATGGTTGTGAGGTTTCATGTCTTACACTATGGTCTATTGTCTATTCTCAATTTGAAATTATTAACAGTAATTTGTGTAAAAAAATAAATCTTCTTTAAAAGTATAATGAAAAACACGTTTTCCCACTCAGAGTAATACACGTTTAGTGAGTTTTTTCTCAATCTGCATTTCTCAGTCACAATTACACAGAAATTGTCCAGTGTTGTAATTTTGGTATGATTAATGAATAAAGTATGTGTTTAATGTCCTTGTTGACTTATTGATTTTAACTGGCACAAATTACAATCAATCACATGGCACATTACACTTTTGGAACGTAGTTTTCATGTTATTATAACCACATATAATCCATGCTATTATTTGTACATATAAATATTCGTTATCTGACAATTAGCTACTCATTTCTCTCATTAGTATGTTTGGTAAAAAGTTACCTACGACAATTTTAATTTCCAAGGTTTCAGACACATATGTAATATTTATTATCATTTTCAAGTACAGTAGCTGTGCCAGTTCAGTTCAGTATCTAATATTCATAAAATGGCCAATGGATTACTGGCCTTATTTCAGAGTGTAGTTCATGAATGTATCAAACAGTAAAACTGTACGCTACATTTCTACACTTAGGCAAAGTATTGCTACCAACTTTATATTATTTAAAACATTGCTAAATATAATTATTTAAATTCTTGGATTTCGTTGTCCATGACGTGTCCGTTACTTAACTATATATCACTATAGTATTGATGACTCGGAACACTAAGTTTTTTATAAGTAAAAACGTAAAGTTTTACCTTACAGCCTAAACCGGCTTTCACCTTTAGAAGGCTTCATCAGAGGCTGCCATAGGTAGCGTTGTCCGTCTTGTTGTTGGCGACGGGATAGTTATTCAAAAGATTGAAGCTGTGTGTGTGTGGTGAGATGTGTTCGAATAATGCGTGCGATTTGAATTGTGTCTGTTCGTTTAGGATGTCGTTTTTATTTGTTTTTGTGTGTTTGTATATTTCTAATTGTTCTAGAGTGTCTAGTTTTCGGCCTTTTGTGTGTACGTGTAGAATGATCATGTTATTGTCGATGTTTTTATATGTGTGGTTTGCTTCGATGAGGTGGTTTGCAAAGGTAGATTCTGTAGTGGTGTGGAGTGCTTTTGTGTGTTCAATGTATCTCTGTTTGAAGCTATGTCCTGTCTGGCCTATGTAGAATTTATTGCAATTTGAGCAATTTAGCTTGTATACACCAGGTAGATCGAATTTGTTTTGTGCTTTGGGCATGCGTTTTGATAGTGTGTGTTCTGTTTTGTTAGTAGTTTTCTATGCAATTCTATATCCTGCTTTTCTAAATTTGTGGGCTATTTTTTCAGTGTGGTTGTTGATATATGTTAGTGTTATGAATTTGTTGTCTTCTGTCTAGTTTGTGTTGTACTGGGTGATTGGAGCTGTTGTTGCTAGAACACAGGCACAAATTCAGTATATACAGAAAACCAACTACAACTGACACACTAATACACAACAGCTCCAATCACCCAATACAACACAAACTAGCTGCTTTTAGAACCATGATACATAGACTTAACAACATCCCCTTAGATGAAATAGACTACAAAGACGAACTAAACACGATAAAATATCTAGCAAAATCTAACGGTTATGACAGAACAATAGTCAGTAAACTCCTACACAAAACACAAAACAAACAACAGACAAAGACAGAAAACAACAAATTCATAACACTAACATACATCAACAAACAAACTGAAAAAATTGCCCACAAATTCAAAAAAGCAGGATACAGAATCGCTTACAAAACTACTAACAAAACAGAACACACACTATCAAAATGCATGCCCAAAGCACAAAACAAATTCGATCTACCTGGTGTATACAAGCTAAATTGGTCAAATTGCAATAAATTCTACATAGGCCAGACAGGACGTAGCTTCAAACAGAGATACATTGAACACACAAAAGCACTCCACATCACTACAGAATCTACCTTTGCAAACCACCTCATCGAAGCAAACCACACATATAAAAACATCGACAATAACATGAACATTCTACACGTACACACAAAAGGCCGAAAACTAGACACTCTAGAACAATTAGAAATATACAAACACACAAAAACAAATAAAAACAACATCCTAAACGAACAGACACAATTCAAATCGCACGCATTATTCGAACACATCTCACCACACACAAACAGCTTCAATCTTTCGAATAACTATCCCGTCGCCAACAACAAGACGGACAACGCTACCTATGGCAGCCTCTGATGAAGCCTTCTAAAGGTGAAAACCGGTTTAGGCTGTAAGGTAAAACTTTACGTTTTTACTTATAAAAAACTTAGTGTTCCGAGTCGTCAATACTATAGTGATATATAATTATTTAGTTAAGAAACAGACATGTCATGGACAACGAAATCCAAGAATTTAAAACTTTATTGACGTTTACTAATAAAAATAGTTCTTCAAAAACTATATATTTGAAAAAATTAAAGTAAATTTAGTATTAGCCTACTGTTACTGCACATTCGGTCTATATTATGCTAAATGCATTTAATATGCACTGTTTTGGTTATGTACTACGTTTCTCTATTTGGCATTGTCTTTGTATATAAAGAAAATTCTTGTATCTTAACAATTCTTTTGATATTATTATGGTACTGATTAATATTCAAATGACTTGAACATTTTAGTGACTAAGATATAGCAACAGACATTCTGTACATTCTATTCACTTTAGTAAAGGGACAAACTCTTACAATGTTTATGGTAATGTGAATGAGAGTATAAAGTTTGTAATATCTGTTACTTTATGTTTCTATTTCTAATCATAGTTTACGTTCACTAATGTATAATATTTCAAAAACATTAATAATATTAAGGTAACAACACTTTAGAGTGTATAGAATTTTATATTTTAACTTATTAGAAACTTATTTAGCTGAATTATTCCTTTCAATGAACATTACATTATGTATTTCTTTTTATGTCAATATATTCTTTAAGTTAACTTCATTTAGTTATGACACATTACATTATTATACTTTTAATTAAGGACATTTTAATATAAAATGTTTTTGACTTCTGCCTAAAAGAAAAAAAATGGTATGTTTTTATTTACCAAAAGTGCTCATTGCTATTAAAGATGTATTGCTGAAGAGATATTAAAAACATATATTGTAGTTGATGCCAAGAAGAAATGCTTTTTAACTAGTTTTAAAGGAAGTGAATGTTGGATTGTTTTTGGAGTGAGCTCCACTATATATTTATGCTCTGTGATCTGTCGTTTTGTCTTCTGCTGGCCAAAATTTGTCATGATTAAATAAAGTATATTTTATTAATAACTCGTGTGTATAAAGTTAAGCGACAAGTGTTTCAGAAAGAGTGCCCTTATTATTTTATTAAAGTCATATATTACACACAGTAATATACAGATTTTAATTTATGTACGCGCAGTACGTACCGTAGTTACCAAGTGTTAAGACAAAACAGTGTGTGTGTTAGAGACAGACTTCAACTATTCAGCCTTAATTTCTTATTATAAGTGTTGATTTATAAATAAATCTATACTTTATGTCCTTGACTATATACCATTCTATGGCAGAAAATTGTTTCATCTTAGCAAAATATCATACATCTCATATTAACAAACATTCTGTAAAACAATAAACTGTATATAAAATAACAGTTTTTGTATAATACAACAATCTTAGTGACATAACACTAACAAATTTATAAACTCAAAGAAAGTTGTTTACTATGATATTTACGTTTTGTTATAAAAATATGCCATAAACTGTCAAATAAGGTGGATACCTGATTACCATAATCTTGCTGAAAATTTTGAAGAACATAAGTTTTATGGTACTGTAATCACTTCATAATCACTTCCACTATGTTATAAAAATTTAATAGATTTCATAGCAATTGGTGATTATGCGATGATGACACTGTATATTAACAGCTGGTACCCAACACACTGTACCTACATATCAGGGTACACACACATTACATTTTTGATAAACATAAAATATAATGTGCAGCAGTATGGTTCAGAGTGTAGATTCAAGTCATTACAGAGACTTGTTTAGAGTGATTTTGTTAACACAATTCCTTTAATAAATGTAGTTTTACAGTTTTACGGGTATGTATGATTCTGTGTGTAAACATTTCAAGGTTGTGCAAACACCAAAATCTCTCTCTCACACACACACACACACACACACACACACACACACACACACACACACAGTATTTTACTTAATTTATCTGAAGTAAAATTTTAATACAAATTTAAAAACTATATTATCTTTGTCTTAGTACATGTTAAAATATTTTAAATGCATGTTTTACATACTATGTTCTTAAACATACTTCCCCTCATTTCATTGAAGTTATTACTTTCTTGCTATATATTATTAAAGATCAAATGTCCTGTTCATATATTTTGTTACATGTTGATGTTTCCTAGAATGTAGACATATTTTTGCTACTAGTTTATGCTTATTTATACTGTATAATTATGAACATAAATAACTAATCATAGGTGTGTTAGAAATACAGTGCTATATAGGTCTGTTACAGTATGAGTATGCTGCATTTAAAGTCCAAAATTGGCACAAAGCTAAAAAATGTTGACATTCTATCAACTTCAGTTTGGTAATCTATATTACAGTCTGTTCCAGAATGTTAACAATATGAGAAAAACAAAAGTAATACCATTCATTACATTATATTTAATTTGTACACTTCAAATTCTTGTAATTTTTATAATTTTTGCCAAAACAAAATTTGAATGTTATAAACCATAATTATACAGACAAAGTGTAAGTCTAAGCTACATACACTTTACTCATTACAAACCATGCACATAAATTGGACATGTTTTATACATATATAAATTGAGCATTGTATTACCTGATTGCACCAAAATTTAAAAGTTGCACTAAAACAGAAAAAACATTATTCTAATGTACTGTATAATTGTTTTCATTGTTGATACCAAGGTGTTCCAACTTTATAGTGTAGTAGCAAACTTGGTAGACAGCTTTTTTTACTGGAGAGTAAAAATCTGGAGGTAATCTAATGCTTTTCCCTTAGCCATAAATATGTCATTCAGCTCTGTGGTGTCCTGGGTGCAGACTTCCCATGGACATGAACCTATAGTCTGTTACTTAGGATACATCAGTATTAGTTAATAAACCAAATATAATTAAGTCACTACCGACTTGGAACACAAAGCTTTTTATGAGTAAAAACATAAAAGTTTTACATTTTTACCCATAAAAAATTTATGTTCCGAGTCGGTAGTGATTTAATTATATTTAGTTAATCAACGGACACGTCATGGACAACGAAATCCAAGAAGTTATTAAACCATTCAAAATCTGAATAAACATGCAGTAAGTATTAAAGATATGAGTTCCTTTCTAAGGATATGATCTGAACTCAGTGTTTTTCTTCATTCTTTCTCCAGTTTTATACTGTTTGTTTTGAAACAGGCAATTAATTTTAGGAGTAGTTTTCATTATGCTGATCACTGTAGGATGTTCTCCCATTGCAAATAATACACAACCTATCATTATTTGTTCATTAACATGCCATTGTACACTGAGGCAATCAACATTGATAAAAAATATTGCATCATATATTCTGCATGATATATTTAAAATGAAGACGAGTGTGGCTTCATTATAAGCTCCATATAATATTATTAACCTGAAAGTATTAGCTGTATAATAGCACTGTGTAAAATTCATATTACGGTACATTATTGATGCAAATAATTTTGTTCAGTACCAATTAATGTACAGGACATTTGTGACATTTTTACTCCACTACACTTTGTGCAATAAATCTTTGTGTGAGAATATAATTACAAATAAATAATATGAAGTAAAGTTGTAAGTGGCCTAAATATCAATGGAAGCTTCCATACAGTAAAACTTTAATACATGACAAAAAATTTGATCAGCAGTCGGCAAACTGTCAAACTTACAAATTAGTTGTTAACAAAAAGACTGTCAACAGTTTTGTTATAATCCTTGAAGGAATAAAGTGATTATAGGCTTTCTTTAGTAGTTCATTTATTGACCAAATTTTTAGCCTCTTTAACCTAGTATTTTTTTTAGAATTTTGGTACATGTCTGTATATGCTACAGTAAACACTACAGGTATAATGTGTAAATATAGGCACATATTATAGAACTTTATACTATTATTTTTTTTTATTACACTGTATATTCATTGTGGAATTGTAGATACTCTATCAAGCCCTTTGATTTTAAAATTAGAGACAGTGATGAGTCACTTCTCAAAAGTGAAACTATAGGAAACTATAGGTATAACACTACGGTTTACCACTAAATGGAAGATGTAGAGAATTCAAAAGAACAATCAATTTAAGACTAAACAAATGACTTGTCCAGTACTTTTCAAATGTACTTTATTGAATTTGTTTATTTTCAGAAACATATTTCTAAATCCTTGCTGTGTTTTGATAACATTATATTGTTCCTACAATAGGTTTTAACTTGCTGTTGATTTATAATAATTTATTTTCACGCATTATGTGACGTAATTTTCAAAACAGAAACTCATACAGTGCAATATTTAAAATTTGGGACAAATTTAATGGTGGAACGAGCATTTACAATCCAAGATGCATCCTGGGTTTCTGAGACGATTGGTCATACTGTTTTATCCTCTTTAATTTGAGATTTAGCTTGTAATCAAATAATTTGTCATTGCATGATTTTAAGAATTTCGTTTTATTTACAATGATTAATGCTCATTTAATTGAAACTGATTTTAAAAAGAATATTTTTCTCAAACAAATAATGTTAAAAAGTAGGTACAAGTATTGTTATTTAAATCAATTTTAACTTTACATTTTTACTTATAAAAAACTTAGTGTTCCGAGTCGTCAATATTATAGTGATATTTAGTTAAGTAACGGACACGTCATGGACAACGAAATCCAAGAATTATTGTTATTTTTAAGACTGGAAATGTCTTAAATGGAAAATGAACATTACTTTACGGTTTGTAAACTTCACACACACACACACACACACACACACACACACACACACATTAACCTAGTTTTTTTTTAGAATTTGGTGTAATTACTGTATGTTACAGTAAACACTACAGGCAGAATGTGTAAATATGGGTACAAATCATAGAACTTTATGAAACTACTGTTACTTTTATTATTATACTGTACATTCCTTGTGACTATCTTAAATATCTGCTGTGAATGGCTAAATGAAAGGTTAATCTCTAAATCTCCACTCCTTCTGCATTCTCAACTGTCAATATGGAGGTTATATTAAACAGATATTAAGTTGCCACTTTGTTTAACTTGAAGCAGTGAACTGACTAGTGAATGTGGGAAGGTTAACACTAAGACATGAAGTGGTGTACCAAGAGGTAATGGAAGAGTCATAAAATGATAACTATGTGAACTGTGTCAATTAGATTTTGCAGGAATAGAGAAAATAAATATGCAACTATTATATTCAATGATGAAAAGTCTGCAGTTTAGATAGAATTGTTGAAACATTTGTTTACAGTTAGTTAATTAACTTGACAATTGATGATTCTGCCTGTCTATTTGAATTTGCCAAGAAAGTTGTGATCACTGTAATACCGGTTTTCTCCAGTTTCATATCACACAGTACATTGTATCCTTTGACATATATTCTGTTGACTACCATTAGTTATGGATCCAGAATATGAATACAAGAATGTGTAATTGAAAAAAGAAATCATGAAATGGGATAACCACAAATTTGAAGCTCAGATATTCTAATTATAAGTATAACACTACCGACTTGGAACACAAAGTTTTATATTGGTAAAAATTTGTGTTCTGAGTCGGTAGTGTTATACTTATAATTAATTAATCAACTGACACGTCATGGGCAACAAAATCCAAGAATCAAATATTCTGTTTCGATCACTGTTGATTCTTGCTCTAATTACTATAAACATTTCACTTCTTATAAAGCTTTCTTGATAGTTTAATTCCACTGTTGAATATATATATTCAAACATACAGTTCAACCCTACACTCCATTCCATCCATACTGTATCACATACACGTATGATACAAAACATTGGGCATTTGGATCAGTATGTACCACCATTAATTCGCCTATTTCAACTTTGACCAGTTGTATCAGTTTCTAGCATACCTACAACATTGCAACAGTTACAGTGGTGCTCTCTATAATGATGTTTACGTTGGACCCAGTCTGTTTGGTTCTCGTCAACAACCTCTTTTGTAACCTCATCTTCAGCCACTTTTCCCTCGGGCGCTTCTATCAGCTCAGGAACAAGCAAGAGTTTTGTCTCGATACCCATAGTTGGCTTTCCAATCACTTCTTTTGTTGTTACACTTATTTGTATTTCCTTTGGTAGTTCTTCCTTCATTTCCCCTTGCAATAGGGAGGGTTCCTCTTGCCCAGACCTGTTGACTTTTTCTTCGACTAATGCCACTCGCTTAATCGAATGGTTGGTAGACCCTGTCATTTTAGCCATGCAAACCTTTATCTTCTCTTGGCCAACGTTCAGGACATTCTCTCTTAAGTCCACAACGAATCCGTAGGCATTCATAATGTCCGTGCCAAGAATCACTTCATCGACAATGTCTGCAACGAGCATTTGGTGGCTAAACTCGAGAAGACACAGGCGTACACGTACGTCTACCTTTCCTAGCACCTTGACGGGGCTTCCAGTCACAGTCTGTATTGTACAAGAGCTAATTAGAGGCTGGCGGTTGCTGACTAAGTCAGGGCGCACAATGGACACTGTTGCGCCCCGTGTCAACTATAAATGATGTTGGTTTACCTTCCGAAAATCCATTAACGATCAAGTTTCCACTGGTCTTATGTAGCGTGGAAACTGTGTGCTGTTCTGGGGCTTTACTTCTCCAATTGGTGCGATCACTCTCTTCTCTCTGTATCTTCTTCTCCCAACAGTCTACCTGTAGATGACCACGTTTTCCACAGTTGTAACATTTCGGTCTTCTGTCTTTTTCAAATCGTTGCGACTCTCTTGAACTTTTGAATTGTTTGTCCGACAACATTGTTTTTCTGCACCCATCGTAACGGCAATGTGATACAGGGATCTTATGACTGCAACGTGATGGCACAAACCCATTAATGTAGCGGGACGCTAACTTGGCAGCTTCAAACTCTAGGGCGTGAACAAGAGCTTCTGAGCTATCTCGGTGTCTTGCCATTCGTAACACTTGCTGAAGTTCACAATCTCCAATGCCATTAATAAATGTCTGCACCGCAAACCTTATTCGGAAGTCTTCTGGTGCTGCAGGATAGGCCAATCTAATCAATCTGTCGATACTTGCTTCAAACTCACTGAGTGTAGTACACCTCTCGCAAATTTTTATCACCGTAGCGTAATTCTAGAGCTTTTATGAACTCGGCATAGATGTTTTGGCTGTCAGGTGGCACTTTCTGTGGTAATTCCGCCGCAGGTCCTTTTAGTGCAAGAACGAGTGAAACAGCCTTGTCTTTCTCTGTCCAATTATTTGCACATGCAGCAGCTTCAAATTGGCGGAGGTACGTTGCCCAGTGACTGCTTCCGTCAAAGGTTGGAGCTTTGACATGAACTGTCCCTACTGCAGGCAAAGTGACTTTCTCTATTAACTTATTTTCTATGTCTTTTTCTGTCTTTATCATTGGTACAGTCTGTTCACAAAGTTGTTTTGGTTGTAACTTCAGGCACTGCTCTACTTCATTTTTAATCTGCTCTTTTATATTTGTAATCGAGTCTTCTATTTTTGTTGACATATCTTTTTCCACACTCGTGACTGACTTTTCTACTTCAGCTATTTTATTAGACATCGATTCTTCAACACTCGTCACAGATTTGTCTACTTCAGCTATTTTTAATGTCATTGATTCTTGTACCTCTGATATTTTTGTAACTTGTTTATTAAGCTCACCTCGTAGGAGACCCAATTCTGCGGTACTATGTTCTTGCATCTGTTTCTGCTCGTGTATTAATGCTTTGATGTCTTCTGTTTCATGCTTTCGTTCCTCTGCCTCCTGTTGTCGTCGTCGTCCCTCTGTCTGTTCTCTTTCCTGCCTGCGTTTTTCATCCTGTCGTTTTTCTGCTTCTTCCGCCTCCTGTCTGCGTTTCTCATCCTGTCGCTTTACTGCTTCTTCCACTTCCTGTCTGCGTTTCTCATCCTGTCATTTTTCCGTCTGTAACAGCAGCGCCTGTAAATTTTCCATCATCTGACTGGCATCCATGTTTACTGATTAATTACGAATCACACTCGTCTTGTACAAAGTGTCCACTGTTTCCACTGTTAACCGTTTTATCCCACTTCTGACGCCACTGTTATGACGGTCTAACTCGATTGTCGTAGGTACAGTGGAAACAAAAATACAAGACACCAATGAAGTCATTAATCACACCTTTAATTTTTACAGTTAAACAGTTCGTAATTAACAACACAGTCTCTACAACAAATCAAATGAAAATTGTTCACACGCAATAACATGTTCACTAAAATTAAACACAATTGTATTACAATTATACCGTTCGATTATAAAACGCAACACTTCACTAATAACTACTTGAACGTACACAGTAATAACTCGAACCGCTCTGTAAATATATCGCACTAATACTGACTCTAAGGCCGCTGCCACCATGTATTTATAGTCGCTGAAAATCTAGACGATTCCTAATTGCATCTTAGCGTCCGTATGCACTACGTAATTAACTGCGGCCTTGACACAGTCCGCACGGCTGGCGGCATCGAGAAGACTCTCGCAAATACGTCTACAACCACGTACGCCACACGCTTACATTCTGGATCTCTCTGGAACGTTCGATAAACACGTAGATTGTTCTGTGACGTCCTAACACTATATTATTAACATGTTAAATTTTTAAATGTAAATATGTATATATATTCAAACATACAGTTCAACCCTACACTCCATTCCATTCATACTATATCACATATGATACAAAACATTGGGCATTTGGATCAGTATGTACCACCATTAATTCGCCTATTTCAACTTTGACCAGTTGTATCAGTTCCTAGCATACCTACAATGTTGCAACAGTAACAGTAACAGTTACCATACATAGTTGGTAATGTCATTCACCAGCACACATTACTTACTAGTATAGTTGAAATCATTCTAAGCGCATATTCTAGAATCTTGTGAATTGATACAGCCTCTAACACAATTATCTAATATTTGTAATGTTAGATAAAATGTTACTTACCCGTGATATTATTTTACCTGGGCGCCAGAACAAATCCCAGATATAAATGACACGGTTTCAGCTTAGCTCAGCGCATGGAGACACTCTTTCTCAGGATTCGTTCAGTGATTGTGGTTTTCAAGAGGAATCGTTACAAATAACACTTTAAGATTTGCTTGATTATTTTAATTAATGTTTAATCAATTATTTTTTAAGCTTGTAAATGCTAATGGTATGACTTATTTCTACCCTAACACTTATAATTACTGAGTGAGTGTGAAAAGTAACGATTAAGACGTTCAAACGACCTATGGCTCTTATCTGGTTTAATTAAGAGATTGCTATCTCCCAAACCAGTGCTAAAGAACAGGTCTGCAATAATTTGCACGTCCAATACTACACCCCACTTTCCATTCAACACTCCTATACTATGTTAGAGCTAATCTTATAATTAAAATACAAAGTGTGAAATGCTTAGTGTCTTTTAAAAATTGTTTATTGCTTTTATTTTTTATTTAGTGCTTATTTCATTGATCAATGAATCTATTTCTTACTGTTTGATGCGTAGACCGAAGATAGGAATCCGTAGAGGTCCTCCTTTTGATGGTTTTTCACCGAAGAATTGATGTTGATCAATGCTGTTGAAGATGCCCTGGCAATTACAGATGCTGTAGCCTTCTGTCGCACAGGTCCTTCACGGATGATGATTCTTTGAGCTGGCGTCAGTTTTAAATACGGGCTGCTGATTGGTTGTTCAAATAAATCATGCGTTTTTCCAGTTTTGACAATCTTGAACAGGTCGAGCAAACACACCTTGACAGGTTTCAAACGGCAGAGAATTTCTTGTCAAAATCGTACTTCCTGTGTTTGCAAATCGATTGATTACAGATATTTGCAAACGTGTTTTCAAAGATCTGACCACAGAATATTGTTGCTTAGGTCTTTATCTGTGTGTGTGTGAAAACACCTAATTCCTACGTAGCATAATTCTCTCGTTATTCCTGTTGGCGTGCGTCATCCATATAACTTCTTCAATTGTTAATTATATTAACTGATATTGCGGCTACTTATAAAGCTTTTCTTGCTGAATACAATGCTGTTTTTAGAATTGCTGTATATTTATAACTTTTGAAGTTATCGCAGGTTGAACTGATAATTTGCTTTGAGTAAAATTACATGTTTGTACTGGTTTCTTATGTCGCGGTGACGTGGTTAGAGCGAGATGGCTGCGATTATACGCTCTCTCTCTCTTGCTTACGGCGCTACACTCATACCGTCTATCACTATCATATAACGCTCAGATAGGACGCTATTATGAATCGTTATATATACCCCCACTCGGTATAAAAAAAATTGATTATTTAAATCATTAATTTTTTTCTAATGTACAGTTTTACACTAATTAAAAATTTGCACATTTACTTTAGCACTTTTTCCCGCACAAAACTTGCACTACTACAATGTTGCTTACATCTAGCTTATTATTAGTACTGTCTAATTTACTAGCTAGATTAGATATTTCCTCATCTATTTTAAATGTAGCCTCTTTACTACTTTGTTCTATTTGGCTAGACAAATTTTCATTTATTTGTTTCATTTCACTAGACAAATATTTATTAGTTTGCTCAATTTTATTATTAACATCATTTATTAATTTTTGATTACTTTCTTCTAAACTTTTATTATTTTCATCAATTTTATTATTGGTACTTTCAATTTTACTATTTAATTGACTACTTGTACTTTCAATTTTATTATTTGTATCTTTTATTTCACTAGATATTTTTTCAATTTTACTTTCAATTTTACTGTTATTTTCATCCATTTTAGTGGTCAACTGCTTAAACATTTGTTCCATTGCTGCTGCTATAGCTACTGCTGATGATTTAGCCATTTTTATTTTTAACAAATAAATTTAACAATTATTTTACTGTTATTTGTAACTTTGAATTCCACTTTCTTTTAAATTTATTAATATTACAATTTAACTAATCACTAAAAGCAACGCCAAATTATATAACTTTATTCGAGCTTCTTAGTTGGCCGCGCCAATTTTATATATAACTTATTTCTATATATTAATTTGGTGCTTTAATCGTGCCCCTTAGTTGCGGCGCCAAATCTATACGACGCCTTATTTCTTCTAACACAATTATCTAATATTTGTAATGTTAGATAAAATGTTACTTACCCGTGATATTACTTTACCTGGGCGCCAGAACAAATCCCAGATACAAATGACACGGTTTCAGCTTAGCTCAGCGCATGGAGACACTCTTTCTCAGGATTCATTCAGTGATTGTGGTTTTCAAGGGGAATCGTTACAAATAACACTTTAAGATTTGCTTGATTATTTTAATTAATGTTTTAATCAATTATTTTTTAAGCTTGTAAATGCTAATGGTATGACTTATTTCTACCCTAACACTTATAATTACTGAGTGAGTGTGAAAAGTAACGATTAAGATGTTCAAACGACCTATGGCTCTTATCTGGTTTAATTAAGAGATTGCTATCTCCCAAACCAGTGCTAAAGAACGGGTCTGCAATAATTTGCATGTCCAATACTACACCCCACTTTCCATTCAACACTCCTATACTATGTTAGAGCTAATCTTATAATTAAAATACAAAGTGTGAAATGCTTAGTGTCTTTTAAAAATTGTTTATTGCTTTTATTTTTTATTTAGTGCTTATTTCATTTATCAATGAAAATATTTCTTACTGTTTGATGCGTAGACCGAAGATAGGAATCCGTAGAGGTCCTCCTTTTGATGGTTTTTCACCGAAGAATTGATGTTGATCAATGCTGTTGAAGATGCCCTGGCAATTACAGATGCTGTAGCCTTCTGTCGCACAGGTCCTTCACGGCTGATGATTAATTAATTAATTATTTAATTAATTATCGTTGTTTTACGCAGCGAGTGTTATTGAACGGTATGAATTCGTCTACACTGCGGACTACTTCTCGAATTAGATGCTTAAATTACACTTTTGCGTGATTGAAAAATTGCTGTACGTAATTTATACACGTCTAGTGCGTTTAAGAACAGAACGAAGAGTGATGCTACCCCTCGCTTTGAGCTGGCGTCAGTTTTAAATACGGGCTGCTGATTGGTTGTTCAAATAAATCATGCGTTTTTCCAGTTTTGACAATCTCGAACAGGTCGAGCAAACACACCTTGACAGGTTTCAAACGGCAGAGAATTTCTTGTCAAAATTGTACTTCCTGTGTTTGCAAATCGATTGATTACAGATATTTGCAAACGTGTTTTCAAAGATCTGACCACATAATATTGTTGCTTAGGTCTTTATCTGTGTGTGTGTGAAAACACCTAATTCCTACGTAGCATAATTCTCTCGTTATTCCTGTTGGCGTGCGTCATCCATATAACTTCTTCAATTGTTAATATTAACTGATATTGCGGCTACTTATAAAGCTTTTCTTGCTGAATACAATGCTGTTTTTAGAATTGCCGTATATTTATAACTTTTGAAGTTATCGCAGGTTAAACTGATAATTTGCTTTGAGTAAAATTACATGTTTGTACTGGTTTCTTATGTCGCGGTGACATGGTTAGAGCGAGATGGCTGCGCTTATACGCTCTCTCTCTTGCTTACGGCGCTACACTCATACCGTCTATCACTTTCATAAATGCTCAGATAGGACGCTATTATGAATCGTTATATAATATATATAATTATAATATATATAAATATATATTGTAAAGATCTGGAAGACTCGGTCGTAGCTTTGTATAAAATGTTTACACTTGTTTATTATGTGTATTAGTGTTAATGTGGTGTGTTTGCCTCACACCGGTCGTTACAATAATAGTAGTCACTAGTGAAGTCTGTAGCGTTGTCAAAATTACCAGTACAACCTACCTGTTAATTCATAGGGGTTGCAAATCCCGGGTGGCGCCAAATTGTTTATATTAAAACAATTAAAATTGTTAAATTACAAGTTGATAAGTGTTATTAGCGTTGACAGCTGGAGCGTTCAAATGGTTCCCGCCGCTATACAGGTTGCCGTATTGTCCACTCGTGACGAGCGCTAGTTGGTTACTGACTAAAAATTGCTAACACACATATATTCTACAACGTCCTATGAAATAAAACGATAGTAATACTCTGTACTGTAATTTTAATACAAATTCAGTCATTAATTAATATGACAAAAGGATTATAAATGGTTTGATAACAAATTGCTCCGGCTTAGAACATGAGACGCCAATATTTCAAGGTTGGCAAATCGGTTTTAAAACAAATTATTTCGATGCCGTGATGGCTACTGTTTACATACAAAATATTAATCTGTTCAAAATCTGGGGTCCTTTGGATTATAAAATAAGACATAAACGTTGGTTACATTAAAAAAGTACACTACCATACCTTATACGTACTTAGAGAGTATAATGTGTTTTTACAAATTGTTCGATAGTGTCGTATTGTTTGTTACAAAGTTCGCACTCTAATGCGAGGTTATATTTTAATTAACAAAATGTTTTTACGTAAGTTAATTATGCATTAAACCTTTGAAAGAAAATTAGATTTGTTCAATAGTGAGAAATTTGATCATTTGAGAAATATTTAAAGTAATTTGGTTTCTGGGAGAAAGGAATTTATTTGATACTTATCAGTTCAGACAGTGTTGATATGTTGTCATCTGGGGTAGTGGAAATTCTGCAAATTTGGACTGGTTTTAGGCTTCGGACATCTTTTTTCTATCTTGTCTTGGGATTTCTGCTAATTAATTTATTGTTATTTGGTTCCAGGACATCGTTTAATCTTGGTAGTTCTGCATCTATTCGTCTTTGGTTTCTGTGGTTAACTTCCGAACATCTTTCTAACTATTTAATTGAAAATTTCAGTCATCACAATTTTGCGTGCCGCTTACCCACGCGTCATTTCTTCAAGTCTAATAAATTTAATGGAAAATTCTTATTCAACGGCCCGTTACTATGGTAACAGTAACCCTTTGATTGGTTAAGGCCTCTTTCAAAAGCATTGTTAAGAGATTTGAATTTTTATTCAAATTTATTATGTATTTTCTTAATGATTTTATTCCTTTATCGTTCCTTTGGGGTAATAAACAATATCACTATTGTATTTCTTTCCTTTCAAAGTTTAAAATGATACCTCATAAGGTCATATTCTATTATACATTAACTTTAGTCTAAATATTTGACATTTGATAAATTGCATATCTTTCTTCAATTAAACTTTTATAATAACATTTCTCTTTTAAAATGATTTACATATAATTAATGGCCATTTACTGGTCTTAGATTAATAAATTTCCTTGTGAATTTGTTACAATTGACATTTGTGTGTGTCTGACAGTTAGATGTTTTCATAGCCAAGAGTAGCCATGATGGTTTTTGGTTTATTTCTTTTAAATTACATTTTTAATTCAGCCTGATGGGCTTCACTTTGTTATCATATTTGTTTGTGTTGTGTGTTGATTCTGTTTGTGTTTTAATTACTATTCAATATACATTTTCATTATACATATTTTAAAATATAACAATTAGGCTTATGGACTGCAAGTTTCCTTCAGCCATATCCTCTTCATAACATTGAAACAAACTATTCTTTATAAGTTATTAGTTATTGTTGGTTTTAACATTAACTTCATTCTTTTGTTACTACTTTGAGTGATAAACATCATCACTTCTTGCAAATTTATTAAAGTTATTTCCCCTTTTAACATGGGGTGTTTTATTCATTGTATTCTTAATTTTAAAACAAAACCTTATTTCTATACTACTATCTCCTCCATTCCATGTTAATACAAACTGTTTTTATCTGGGCTTTCTCCCTGAATAATATCACACGTTTTACTTATCTTTATTTGAAATATTATTGTTAATTATTCTTAATTATATAAATGTTCACAAGATCACTCAAATCATTGACTGTTTATCAATGCTTTATAAAGTGTTTTCTTATTTATTATTACATCTTTATTGCTTAAAATATCTATTTCCCCGTATCACCTTCACCTTTAATCAACAGAGGTTTATCACTGATACACTCTCACTATTTTTAGGGTATTTACACTTTCACTATTGCACTTTACTTTGGTTCACTGTTTGTATTAAGTGTTACTTAATGGGTAATCCCTATATTTATTTCTCCTATTATTTCTCACTATTTCTTTACAACATAATTCTTATTATTAATAACATTTGGTTATTTATCTTTCATTAAATCTAACCTTAATAATTGTGTTAGTGTACTTTTCTACACTACGTTACTTTACAATTGTCTTTTGTCTTTAAAATAGGTACATAAGTTATTTCAATTACAACAATATTATTTGTTTCATTAGTGGATAATTATTTGGGGTTTATTTACAGTATTCTATCTTTGAGTCTACTATTTCTCCCCTTTATATGTGGTGTTAGTTTCTCTTTGGTTCAACCTGTCTCCTCTTCATTCTTCCTCTTCTTCTTCGTCTTCGTCTTCTTCAACTTCAATTGTCTTCATCTTGGTTCGGTTCTACTCTTCTCATCTGGTTTAATTTCTATATAGTCGTAGGAATTTGTTCACTTCCTTTGATTCTTCTTTAGTTCTGGTTTCTTACCGTTTTTTGTTAGTTCATAATTGTTTGGTCAATCACCTTTTTTTTGTGTATGTTTCGTGGTTCCCTTCTTAGCTTTTCTGTTGTTGGGTCAATCACTTGGGTTGGGTAATATCGTCGTTCGTCGTGTCATAATATTTATATTTTATTCATTTTTAAACATTTTATTTTATATGAAGTATTTTTACATTTAGAATTATCTTTTTATCCCTGGTACTGGGGTGGCTTATTTGTGTTGTAACATAATGCCTCTCCTCTAAAATTGATCATTTTGATAAAACACTAGCATAGTTTTTTATGAAATTATCAGTTATAGATATAATCTGTTCCTTTTCTTTCTTGTTTGTTTCTCCATTCTTCATATCTCTTCTTACTTAATTCATTCCACTTTATTTGGATCTGTTATTATTTATTTCCATTGGTGCATTTTCCCTTGTACACAATTTTTTCCCTAACTTTTATAGTAGCTGGTTTCTCCCATTACTACTCATTTTTCTGAGACCAGAGGCACATCATCTCTGCTCAGTTTATTTGGATTGCTGGACTTTTCAACAGTCAATCTTAAATACCTTTTTTGTCAACTTGTGACTTAACTCAATAATAATAATAATATAATAATATACTTTGGGATTGTCCACCTTGTGGTTTGTTTTTAGATCACTTTGGCCTTTTACTCATTCTTCCTTCCGCTATACCTTAACTATACATTATCATCTACTCATACACTTGATTGTTTTTATATTTATTCATATGTTAATTTCATCATATCTCACTTTTCATTATTTTGTTTTCAATGCTCGTTGTGATCATTTTAATTGTCTTAGACATTTTTATTCTTTTCTTGGTTATTTAGCAAGATTCTGCTTTAGCCATTTCTGTATATTTGTTCTATACATAATTTCTCTCTCTTCCTTGTACCAGTTCAGATTTTTTTTTCTTAGAATACATTTGATTCATTATAATTTCAGGTATTTATCTCAGTAATTTGAGCTTGATTTTATTTTTGTCTATTTTATTCTGTATTAAATATCATTTTTGATAATTCTTTGTAAGTTAATTCTCTTACTTTAAAGGAATGTTTGTAGCATATTCCTTTTTAGTTATTTTTTGTTTAATTATAATCGTAAGTTTGTGATTCTTACATTTATATTATATAGGAATGTGTGTAACTTATTCCTTATTATCTCACTTTTTTTATTTCATACTTCATATATCAATCTTTTATTAGACTGTAAATTGATTTAAATTGAAAGGAATTTGTGTAACTGTTTCCTTTGTTTTTTACATTATTATTCATTTATATTAATTCTTATATCATCTAAATAGGGTAGTAAGTTGCTCTTACAATCTCTTTTGGAATTTGGAAATATTTTTCATTTCATCATTTATTCTTCTTCATAAAACTTTTTTATCGAAGTTTGGTTATAAACTCCCTTTATTTTTCTGGTATTTATATTGCTTATCTGGTAAGTATTATTACCATTATCTTTTGTGATAATGTATGGCCCCGTATATAGCAATAACAATTTCTTTGCTATACCTTCCATTGTACTTGGCAGTTCACGATTTTTGATTAATATTTTTTCTCCCTCTTTATATTTGATTATTTTGGGTTGGTTTTTTGCATATTTGGCCTTTTGTTTCTCAATCTTTTCCATTATTAGGCTGTACCATTTGTTTTTATCATACGGGTCTTCTGGGTTTTTTGGGAATTCTATTATCTCTTGGATCTCTCTATTTGGCTTCCTCTCGAACATCATTAAGTATGGTGTATTTTCAGTAAATTGGTGATAGCTGATATTTAAAAATACTTCGGTTGAAGTTAAATATTTGCACCATCTCTCTGGTTATTATGACAATAAGTTCTCAAAATGCGTCCCATCTCTCTCAACATCCGTTCTGCTGGATTACTACTAGGGTGGTATACTGAAGTTTTATAGGTTTTAATGTTTAGTTTTAGTAATTCTTCTCTCCACCTTTTTCCCTTAAACTGCGTTCCATGATCGGTTATTATCATGTACGGTTTTCCAATCTCTGACATGTATTTATTTTTAATAATATATCTAATATTTTATTTGTTGTGGCTCTGTTAATAGCGTATAATTTGGTGTACTTGGTGTAATGGTCAAGTATAATCACAATGAACTTGTATCCATGTCTTCCTCCGCTACGTGGGAATGGTCCACATATGTCGAGAAATACTTTCTCTAGTTTGGCACTTGATGTGATGGGTATCATCGTTCCATTCTTCCCTTCATTATTGATTTTGACCATCTGACACAATGTGCAGGTTTTTATATTTTTATTCACTTTTCTTGTAATATTTTTTATGAACAAATCTTCCTCTAAAGCTTTTACCATTTTGATTGTTCCCATGTGTCCGTATCTCACATGGTAATCTTTGATGATTTGATTTTCTAATGATTGAGGAATTACTAGTTTCCATGTGTCTTGGTTCTTTTTTGTTTTTATAAATAAGATATCTTTGTATACACAGTAAAATTTGTTAATAATTGCTTCAGATTCCATCAGTCTTTTTCTGATGTTTGATATTTTGGTATCTTGCTCTTGTTGCAACACTATTTGGTTTACAATATTTTCCAGGTCTTTCCTATCTTTCAATATATAATACACTTTTGCTATCTTCCCCTTTTCTCCTTCAAATGTCTGATTTTCTACATTTATTCTGGATAATACGTCAGCCACTATGTTTTTCCGTCCTGGAATATATTCCCATGTAATGTGGTATTCTTGCAGAGCAAGTATCCATCGAGTAAGTCGGCCATGACTCAATTTACACTGTTTGAGAAACGATATTGATTTATGATCGCTTCTGACCGTGATAGGATATCCTAGTATGTATGTTCTAAACTTGCCGCACGCGAATACTATGCTGAGCAACTCCTTTTCTGTAACATTGTAGTTACGCTCGCAACTATTTAGTATTCGGCTGGCGAAGCTAATGACCAGGTGGTTTCCATCTTCGTCTTCCTGGTACAGCTCTGCACCTAGACTTACATCACTAGCATCGCAGTTTAGGTAAAATGGTTTTTCAAAATTGGGGTGGTGTAATATAACAGTATCAACAAACTTTTGTTTAATTAAGGTGAGCACTTCCTCTTGTTCAGTTCCCCAAGTCCATTTTTCTTTTGAAGAGAGTTGTTTGGAAAATTTTGCTGTTAGGTGGGAGTAGTTGGTTTGAAACTTCCTATAGTAATTACATACTCCTAAGAAGGATTGCAATTGCTTTTTGTTTTTTGGTGATGGGAATTTTTGGATGGCTTCAACCTTCTCTTGGGATGGAGAGATTCCCTTCTCGGTCAAGTTGAATCCTAAAAACTTTACTTCTTTTGCAATAAATTTTGATTTATCCAATTTAAGGGTAATATTGTTGTTGGATAATTTTTTCAATACATGTTCGACTCTTTTGCAGTGTTCGTCCCAGTCTGATGACGTGATAAGCAGGTCGTCAACGTACACTGTGGTGAATTCCAGTGCCTCTTGACCCAACACTTGGTCCATGCACTTTACGAACACTGCTACTGAATTAATGAGTCCAAATGGTAACCTTTTGAATTGGTAATTTCTACCGTCAAATATGAAAGCCATGTACTGCCTACTGTGTGGGTGCAGCTCCACCTGCCAGTACCCACATACAGTATCCCAGGTACTGATATATCTTATCCCATGAAATCATTTTAGAATTTCCTCTATCTCTCCCGGTGAGGTTCGGTCATTGATAATCATTTTATTTATTTCTCGGGCGTCCAAGCAAATTCGTACCTTGCCATTTTTCTTGGGTATGGCCACTATGGGGCTGGTATATTGAGATTGGCTATACTCAATAATATCTTCAGCAATCATTCTATTTATCTCCATCCTGACTTCATTTTTCAGGGAATGTGCTATGGGATATGATTTCCTGTGGAAGTCTACAGGTTCTCTGAAATTAATTTTACACTGGTATCCTTTAACTTTTCCTGGGGTGTTTGAAAAGACATGTTGATAATCGTTATAAATTGCAATTAGTTTTTTAGACTGTTGCTCACTAATTTCCTGTAGAGGCCGTTCTCTTTGGAAGGTTCTGATCTCTTCCAGTTTCTGTTTCCACAAGGCTTTGCTTTCCTCCTCCTCGGCCATAGTGATAGACGGTTCACGCCTTTGACAATAATAACTCTTCAATCCTGGGACTTGACTCAGAGCAATTGGAGTTGAAATACAATTTATAATGTTTGCCGACCAGGTTCCCTGTTCTGATGTTAGCAACACGACTCCCTTCTGCAGGTTTATTACTGCTGAATACCTTCTTAATACATCATATCCTATAAGCATGTTGAATGGTAGCCCACTTGCCACAAGAAATATAATAGGGATGGTTGATTCTTGATTATCTAACTCTAATGATACTTGTTTTCATTAATCTCTCATTTGTTTTCATTTCATTCTCTCTGAATTTGTAAGGATTGTTACGACTGAAGCTGTAATTATGTCTGCACTACTGCAATTTGTTCTGATGGGGCCTAAAATTGTTGTCTCAATTCGTTCTGACTTGGCCTGAAAATTGCATCTGTATTCATTCTGGCTGTGCCTGAATTGTTATGACTGGACCTGAATTTGTTCTGGCTGGACTTGCATTTCCTTTGTGGTAGGCGTTTCTTCGACAGTTATGAAGAATTTGTCCATGTTCCCACAAGTCTCTCATATAATCTGTTCTAATGCATCTCCAGGTCAGCCATAGTTCCCATTGTGGGAAGCCTTTTTTTTCTAATTGCTTCTTCAGATGGATGGTTGTCATGTTCATGACACACGATTTTTATCCACACCAGTGATATCAGATATTAACACAACCATGTTTTATACAAGCAAAACATAATACACATATATAATATTGATTAAATACAACTATTTCATTAATGACTCGGAACACAAAGTTTTTTATGAGTAAAAACATAAAGTTTTACCTTACAACCTGAACCGGTTTTCACTTTTAAGAAACTTCTTCAAAGGTTTTGAAGAAGCTTTTTAAAACTGAAAACCGGTTCAGATTGTAAGGTAAAACTTTGTTTTTACTCATAAAAAACTTTGTGTTCCGAGTCGTTAATGAAATAGTTGTATTTAGTTAAGTAACGGACACGTCATGGACAACGAAACCCAAGAATAATATTGATCTACAAAGTGGTATCCAAAATGTGCACAATCTCTGCTACATAACTCACTGAACTCTGAATTGAGACTATCAACTGTCACTTACTGACTTTTATATAGTTGGTAATGACGTCATTCACCAGCATAAGTTATTTACTAGTATAGTTGAGATCATTCCAGGTGCATATTTTAGAATCTTGTAGAACAAACTATGTTGAACTATCAATGTATAGTACATTGATACAGAACATTCTAGAGTACCGTATTCTATTATTAATGTCTGTACATAGTGTCTATCTATATACATAAGTTATAAATCAAATGTGGATAATGTAAATACACATGAGTAACATAACCTAAGCACTTAACCTAAATAATTATTCTAATAGTTTTAATAATATGACAAATAGTTTTAAGAATACTAATCACAATATCACTTAATATATTATGGAATATTCAGAATATTACTTTGAATGTGGGTTGCGGGTTCTCTAGTGTTCAACAATATTAGCTATCTGTGATTTAAACAATTTTTTATAATTAACTTCATGTTTTTAGAAGTGTCTGAATAAAACTTGAGTGAATAAAACATTATTTTTAATGTTCATCACTACTTGTTTCACAGCACTTCATAATTATTATTTAATGGTACTTTCACTTGTGAAACTTACTTGTTGATATTCCCTCAAATGCCGTTTCGGAGTAACTTGTTGATATTCCCTCAAACGCCGTTTCAGAGTTACTTGTTGATATTCCCTCAAACGCCGTTTCGGAGTCAAACACATTTAAATGTCAAAACCGATTTAAATCAAACACACTATTCGACACAATAATACACAACGCATACAACAATTCAGAATCCCGCGCCAACCTCCTTCCATCTCCACACCCCCACACACAACCAGTCACCTAAAAAAAAAGTTACAAATTACCGACTACTTGACACATTCCATATTCAAACCTCACTGAAGAAGGAGAATACAACTCCGAAACGGCGTTTGAGGGAATATCAACAAGTAAGTTTCACAAGTGAAAGCACCATTAAATAATAATTATGAATAAAACAGTTAACCCACACTATATATGACAAACTTATTGTTTGTATCCATATACGATACATATAGTTACAGTATCAAATTTTTACACTGTACAGAAAGATCCTGCAAAACCAACAAATGTAAGCAGTCATGATTTTAAAATGTTTTTAGGCATCATCATTTACATGTCAGTTGTAAAACATCCGAATATAAGAGTACTGGTCACAAACAGTAGGTTTTAGTCAAATTAGAGAGGCCATGAAGATTAAAAAATATATTCTATCATCCACTTCAATGACCAGTTACTGATGCTTTAAATACCAAATCTGAAAATATTCCATATAAATAGTTTCTATCAACAGGCAAGCAGTTACGTTTTACAAAAGCTACACATTATTTAAGACAATATAAACCTTTTAAATCACACAAGTTGAGCTATAAAACATTTATATTAAGTGGATTAAGTGGTTTTGCTTACAAATTTGAAATGTATATTCGTTTAGAAAATAAAAACCATCAACCACAAGACCCTGACTTGGGAGCAAGTGGAAATGTTGTGTGATTATGTAGAAATATATCTGGTAATCAGTTTTTCAGAATTTATTTTGATAATTATTATACTTCAGTTCTGTTGGTTTACTGACAAGGTATACTATAAGAAGAAATAAAATTCCCAACTGCAAGTTTCCTTCTAATAAAGAATATCATAAATTAGAAAAAGGAATTTCTTAGTTTGTTGCTATGCAGATGAAACTGATGTGTCAGTAGAAATGTGGAAGGTCAATAAAGTAGTGACTCTTATATAAAGTTTAAAAACTTCCACACACTTGTAAGGTTCCCAGATTTTATCGGTTTTAGCAATGGTTACATCAAATGATATTTTGAGTGAATGAGAAATCATGAAACACATACATATAAATGTGAATGTACTTTAATAATTCTTAATAAAATTTAAAACTTTCAAGTTTATGTATTTCATCCTTTAATAATTTCTATTCTTGTATGTGGTATTTTAATAATGAAAAGACAAAAATTAAATTCTTATAGTGACACAAATTCACATACACACCACGTGCATGCTCATGCATGTGAAAAGAAAATGTAATAATATATATAAACTACAACTTCAACACATCACAAGATGATTGCTACTGCATTAATGCCCAATGTATCATATACGATACATTAAAAAATGCATTTTTCTAATAACTGATTATTGAAAAAATTCATATTCTTTCCTTTATTACAGTGCCAAAGACTGTATAACTATATTTTTTTACTCAAATTAAAAGAAATTGTTTAGTGTAGGGTTAATAAACCTAAAATATACTTGCCTACGATTTCTAAGAGAAACCTTTTCAAACTGATACAATCTAAATACAACTATTACATTAACGACTCGGAACACTAAGTTTTACCTTACAACCTGAACCGGTTTTCACCTTTAAAAGGCTTCTTCAGAGGTTGCCACTGGTAGCACTGTCCGTCCTGTTGTGGGCGACAGAATCGAATTTCGAAAGATCGATGTTGTGTGTGTGGGGTGAGATATGTTCAAATAATGCGTGCGATTTGAATTGTGTCTGTTCGTTTAGGATGTCGTTTTTATTTGTTTTCGTATGTTTGTATATTCCCAATTGTTCTACAGTGTCTAGTTTTCGGTCTTTTGTGTGTACGTGTAGAATGTTCATGTTATTGTCGATTTTTTTGTATGTGTGGTTTGCTTCAATGAGGTGGTTTGCAAAGGTAGATTCTGTAGTGGAGTGGAGTGCCTTTGTGTGTTCAATGTATCTCTGTTTGAAGCTACGTCCTGTCTGGCCTATGTAGAATTTGTTGCAATTTGAGCAATTTAGTTTGTAAACACCGGGTAGATCGAATTTGTTTTGTGCTTTATGTGTGTGTTTTGATAGTGTGTGTTCTGTTTTGTTAGTAGTTTTGTAAGCGATTCTGTATCCTGCTTTTTTGAATTTGTGGGCTATTTTTTCAGTTTGTTTGTTGATGTATGTTAGTGTTATGAATTTGTTGTTTTCTGTCTTTGTCTGTTGTTTGTTTTGTGTTTTGTGTAGGAGTTTACTGACTATTGTTCTGTCATATCCGTTAGATTCTGCTAAATATTTTATCGTGTTTAGTTCGTCTTTGTAGTCTTTTTCATCTAGGGGGATGTTGTTAAGTCTATATATCATGGTTCTGAAGGCAGCTAGTTTGTGTTGTATTGGGTGATTGGAGGAGTTGTGTATTAGTGTGTCAGTTGTAGTCAGTTTTCTGTATATACTGAATTTGTGCCTGTGTTCAAGTTTTGTGATGGAGAGGTCTAAGAAGTTTATGGTATTGTTGTGTTTGTATTCGGCAGTAAAGGTTATGTTTTTATGTATTTTGTTTATGGGCGTTAGTAACTGTTCACATTGTCTTTTGTTTTAACCAAATTTAAATAATTTACCTTATATTTAATCCGCTAAGCGATCTTCTGTTATATGTTTTTACAACATGTTTCGGGGATAAATCCCCATCCTCAGGTAAAATGTTTATCCACCCTAATGCATAGGGGTCGTCGAAAATGTTAACGCACATAAAATGTAACACATAAAACTAGATAAAAACACATACAACACACAAGCGTGTGATACGTGACCCAGTGCACAGGTCCGGCTTCCGATCGTCAACTAGCTTTTACGCGTGTTTCACTTCTTATTTTCAATGCGGTCTCATAGAGCACGTTAGACTTAAATATCAGCTGGTCATTAAGTAATTGTTCTTTATGTATTTTTGAGGCCCTGCAAATTTCAAATTCTTCTAGGGCATTCAAAAGATGACCTTTATTACAGATGTGTATAGGTTCCATGTTTTCTTTAAACCCGGTGTAATTATGGTTTTTATTTATAAGGTGAAGTGCGTAATTTGATGTGGTTTTGTTAGGGTTCTTCTTTGGTAGATGTTCTCTAAATCTATCGATGAATCTTCTGCCCGTCTGTCCGATATAGAAACTATCACATTCACTACATCTAATTTTGTACACACCTGAACAATCTTCTGTTAAGGTTGGAACTCGTGGTTTAAAGTATATTTTTTAATTTATTAGTGGTCCTGAATGAAACATTGATATTTAACTTTTTTAACTCATTTTTTATTATATTAGGGAGTATATTTGTGTATATTGCTGAAACATATTGAGTTTTACTTTTTGCAACATTTTTACTATTTAATTTTTTCAGGTGTTTACATATTATTTTATCAACCATTTCACTTTTATAACCATTTTTTATGGCTATGTGTTTTATTGTGTTGACTTCGTCATTATAATCCTCAGTGTTCATAGGTATATTCACTAATCTGTGTGCAAGTGCATTAAATGCTGCCATTTTTTGTGTATACGGATGATTTGAATTAGCATGTATAACCAAATCTGTTGTGGTGGGTTTTCTGTATATTTTGAAAGTGAGAAGAGTATTTCATTTTTGTACAGATACGTCAAGGAAATTCAAGCAGTTATTGTTTTCCATTTCCATGGTGAATTTAATGTTGTGATTAATGCTGTTCATAAATTTGAAAAACATATCTATTTGTCTGTGAGTGCCGTTAAATACTAAGAATGTGTTGTCCACATAACGTAATACAAAATTATTTTATCATAAAAACGGTTATGATCAGATAATAAATATTTATTTTCATAATAGTTAAGATAAATTTCAGCTAAAAGTCCACTGAGAGGTGAGCCCATTGCTAATCCGTCTTCTTGGTTAAAAAACTTATTATCATAAGTAAAATAATTCTGTTGTAATATGATCTGTAATAGAAATAAGAGTTCATCTATTTGTATCTGATTTAGAATGCCTGTCTTAATTAAATTGTTCTTAAGAATGTGTAATGTTTCTAAAACAGGAATATTTGTATATAAATTAACTATGTCCATGGAAACCAATTTATAGTTAGGTAAAATCTCTATAGTTTTAATGTTTACTTCCATATTCCTTAAGGAAATGGAAGTATGGTGATGGCAAAAAAAATCGTGTTCGAGATTATTGCAGATTCTGATTGTACTACACTCAAAACATGAAAAAAGTCGTTTTTCGAAAAGTGTCTGTGTGTGTGTCTGTCTGTAGATTTTTTTTCTATGGCAAACGATAACAGCCGCAAATTCAAACAGAATCAAATAATGTTTTGCATACAGCCCTGATTTGTAGAGTACTCACGACCTATTGTTTTTGGTGAAGATCGGTTGAAGGAAAGGGGTAGTTTACCTGCAACGGTTTTTTTTATCAAGGGAAATTTTTTTTTGGCAAATGATAACATCCGCAAATTCAAACACAATCAAATAATGTTTCGCATACAGCCCTGAATTGTAGAGTTCTCAAGACCTATTGTTTTTGGTGAAGATCGGTTAAGGGAAAGGGGTAGTTTACCTGCAACGTTTTTTTAACAAGGGTATTTTCTATGGCAAACGATAACAGCCGCAAATTCAAACAGAATCAAATAATGTTTTGCATACAGCCCTGATTTGCAGAGTACTCAAGACCTATTGTTTTTGGTGAAGATCGGTTAAGGGGAAGGGGTAGTTTACCTGCAACGTTTTTTTATCAAGCGTTATTTTCTATGGCAAATGATAACAGCCGCAAATTCAAACAGAATCAAATAATTTTTTGCATACATCCCTGAATTATAGAGATCTCAAGGACTTTCGATTTTGGTGATGATCGGTTAAGGGGAAGGGGTAGTTTACCAGCAACCTTTTACGTTTTAACAACAGTAAAGTACTTGAAAATTCATTTAAACTTTTTCAAACAATGGTAATTGTTAAAAATAAAATAATTTTGTTACCAGGGAATAAAATTATAATTTTTTCATTTTAATGTAAATTATGTATGAGTTAATATCTTTATATATATATAATTCTTCTGTACGTGTGTATGTCACTGAACTCCTCCATGTATAAAATAATATATACTTCGTGGCAGGTAAGCATATCTCAGTTATGTAATGTTTACGTTTCCATTTTATTATTATGCCTACAGCAATAAAAAGGCAGGTAAGAGACACACACACACACACACACACACACACACACACACACACACACACACACACACACACACACACACACACACACACACGCGCGCACACACACACACACACACACACACAATTCACGTTATTTCTGGCCTCACTCATGTTTATTTTCTTACATTTGCACACTTTTTAAATGGAAAGTGCCGAAACCCACACCAACATAATGCGTGCAAGCCGAAAAAATGGACATCAATTTGCTTCCTGTGGATCGCTGGGCAGTGTAACTGCACGTGTTTACAGAGGAACGATTCATAGACAGACTTTTCATCTTTAGGGAATGAACCCTCTGCAAGATGCTGAGGGTCCATGAGTGACTTCGGAGCGCTCCTTCTTTTTCGCGTGTTTGTTCTTTCACACTAAACCTGCTCTGATGTTTTAATTACGGACATCATAATATTAAAACTTTGGAAACTTGAGCACTACTTAATGGAGATCAATCATTAACTTATACAAGCCATTAATTTTATGCATATTTTATATATATGTGTGTACAACGTTATCGGCAACAAAGAAGTAGTTTTTGTTAAAATTCCTTCCCGGGATATTTGGCCGTAGTCCAATGTTTTCTACAAAACCAGACGTTTCGGCAATGCCATCGACTTCCATCATCAGTGAAAATCGAGTGCGATAACGTGAGGTGGTATACGTTAGTGACCACAGTACTGTGGTTAAGGCTGAAGCAGTAAGTAGAAAGAAGTAGTTTCTATGGTAATATTTAATTTCGAAAATGATTTAATATAAATCTTAGAATATGGAAGTCATGTATGGTTCTCCATACCGATTTTTTCTATGAACTCTAAGGTATTTTTTACACTATGAACATTTTCCATTTTTATACTGTTTTTTGTCTTTTGTTTCCCCTGTATAGTATTAGAATGTCATCAACGTATCTGTGCCAATATAGTATTTTGTGTGTGTCTGTCATTGTTTGTGAGTATTTTTGTTTTTTTGTAAGTGTTGGAGGAAGACTTCTGCTAGAATGCTGGATATGGGGGAGCCCATGGGTAATACATCATTCTGTGTGTAATATTTATTGTTATAAGTAAAGTAGTTTTGTTTTGTGATAATGTTCCGTGTTTCTATTATTTCGTTGATAAGTTCGTCTGGTGTGTTGTTCTGTTTGAGTTTGTTTTGTAGGATGGTGATTGTTTCAGAGATGGGGATGTTTGTGTACAGGTTTTTAATATCAAAGGAGGCTAATGTGGCATTATGGGGGATGTGTATGTCTTTTATTTTTGTTACTAGGTCTGTGATACAATCTGTTCCAAATGTTTCATCTACTGGATGAATCTGTTACAGTTTGTCAGCTGTTTTATGAATGTCATCAGGACAGTTTCTATAAGGTTTTATAAAATAAGGAAATTTTTCAGAAAACTTGTTTAAAACAGATTTTTAATTCTGTAGAGAATTTGTCCATTATTTCAAAGTTACTGATTTGTAGAATTAGATTTAAATCACACTTTTTTGTTCAGACAGTTCAGCTTTAGAAACAGAAATAACACTATTTCTTTTACGAATTTGCTAACTGCTATAATTTTTTATTGTTCGACTAAGCTTTTCGTCATTACTAAGCTTAAGCTTAGTCGAACAATAAAAAATTATAGCAGTTAGCAAATTCATAAAAGAAATAGCTAGATGGCTGCTAATTTAAACATTACGAAGAAGAAATAACACTGTTGCACACTACTATAGAAACAATTATTTCAATTAGTGCTTTCAAGCTTTACAGCTCATTATTAGATCGGAAATATTTTTTCTTCACAGCTAATCAGAATAATTTTTTCTATAGTGGTGTGCAACAGTGTTATTTCTGTTTGTCATTACAACCACAAATTTATTAATTAAAAGTTCAGCTTTAGATTCTGATTCCTCAAAGAACCATATGTTTTAATGTGGTCTGATCCTAGTCTTTCTTGAATTCTTTGAAATTTGTCTGCAGGACTTGTATAAACATTGTACTGACATATTCATTTAATTAAGAAAGGAAATAAGTGAATTAAACAAGTTGTCCACTGTAATGCCATCTGTTTCCTCATACTGTAGTCTTTTACTTTCAGCACTAAATCTTTCCACAATAGTTCCCCACAATGTAGAGATGAAGGACATTTCAGAAGAGTTAAGATTTTTTCAAAATCCCCTTTGCCTCTACTCTAGTGACTGACTTCTCATTTCATCTTTCTTTTATAGTGTTTAGGGCTTTAACAACAGTTTCAAATTCACTGTTCAGACTTTTACATACCTCACCTTATATAGACCATCATGTTCCACAAAATCCTTGGGAGAAAGATCTCCCAGTTAAAATAGGACTATGAAAGATTCCAATGATGTGTTGATCCTGAAAAACAAAATGTTACATATCTTACTGTAGTTCAGAAAAGGATATACTCACCCTGAAAGAAGTTGCGGCACTTGATCCTACTGTAACGGGACATTTCAGCCCACCTGGTAGTTTGGGGGGAAAACAAACATAAATTCCATTTGTATTTCAAAAGTATAACTAATAATGGTAAAGTTTTGTAATGACGCAGACCAGTGCCTGAAGTCGTATCAAGGTCAACATTGTAGACGCAAAAACAACAATTATATTTAGCCAAATGAACTTTGACCGATGAAATCACCGTTTACATAACAGCCAAGCCTGCAAAGACGTCACTTGGAATGCAGTGCGTAATTCGCCTCGCCTTGAAAATTGGTTCGTCATATTCAATAAGACAATAAGATTTGGTCACGTGACACCCCCTCCATCTTAGATTTTGCAGCAGTTCATCTCAGCAGTCGGCAAATAACATCTCACGACAATGGATGCGAGCCGTTTGTGCGTCTGCCGGCTGAACACAGTTTTCGTCTCATCCCAGTCACGTATAACAGCTAGTGCTGGCCGGTCACAGATAAAAGTTTCAAAACTAAATCGTGGGTGCACCCAAACAAAAATGTGAAAGTATTAACAAAGTATTAACGGAATTGCAAAATTTAATTAACAGTTACGAGCTAATGTAACATTATTTCAGCAAAGTGCGGGTGACCAAGAAACAGCAGGAATGATCGAAAGTGCGCAGTAAGATGGACTCACCTGTTGTACTCAGATAAGTAATAGAATGAGACATCATATAATTTATTCAGTCAGGAATAAATAAAGTCAAAACCATTACAAATTCTGTTAAAAGAAATGTTTTCATAAAATGAGCTCAAAAGGGGAATACAAAATATGTACTGCATGAAAGGGTGCGTGGTTGTGTGAATGCAAAAAATCTATATTTAAGAAGTGCTGGGTTGTGATTTATGATATATATATATAATTTAAATTGATGATTTATTATACTTTATTTTGGTGGGAGAATAAAATGTTCAGGGTAATAATTACTTCTAACTTGATTTTATAAATAGCGCCTCATGGCCGAGTAGATGTTTTCATTTTTTCGAAGCAGGATTTGATGTATAAGTGTTATGAGTAAAATAAAAGGGGAATGTCATTGGTAAACAAAAAATATAAGTGTAATTTACTGAAAATAACCCGGTCTGCTATTTTCCGTTTGCCTAACCGAACCTGGCCCGCAGGTAAGTAATTTTTATATCTCAGTGTTGGTAACTATTAAAGATGGCATCCGCACTATGGACGAATAAAGTAAATTAAATTAAAGTAATAAAAGGTAGTATATTACACTACTAAGTTAAGGGAATGGACTGAGCTTGTATGAAAAATGCAAATGAATTAGTTTCTCTGATTCTTAATACATTCCGGACACATTAGCAGAATTGTCATAGATTTGGCTATGACAGTTATTTACATCTAACCTGTGGGCTGAAAGGAAAGAAAGTAATAACAGCATTTATCAGTTCTTTGCCAGTATGTCCAGGATTCCTAAACACTAAAAAGCATACGTCTGGTGAACCTTTTTTTTTAATATCTGACAACAAAACTTAATTGATTGCATATCACATGTAGAATGCACAATAACTGCTAAATACTTGGATTCTCGCTCACATCTTTTTTTTTTACATTTATGATGGTTTCAATCATAATCAATAGGTGTCCCTCATCATTATCAAATCAAAAATATGAGTATTACCTCTGCCTAGATTTCCGTATTGGGCTGTGTGGCCTTTCAAGAATAGATCAAATGCTACTATAAGCTCCAAACACACAATGAATTCATACTCATAACAGAACCAAAACCTCCATTTCCAGAAAGCTAAACCACCAGAAAGAGTTTTTTTTTTAACATTGACTACTTCCAATATTTAACTTCTTCTAGTTGAAGCAGATGACTCTCAACCAGTGGAGGCTCCAGCATTTCAAAGGTGGAGGGAAGATGAGGGTGGGGCACACTATAAGCGTTCTTTGTGTGGACAGGAATTCACAAATGGATTAACAGCTACATAATGTTTCTGCAACAAGAATGGACAATGTTCACCCCTGCAACCACTCCACAGTATATTGTTACAGAACATTTAGCATACTATTTCCATGTGCTTATATTTTTTAGTCTTGTACTCTTCTACCTTAAAATATAGAAGTTAGCAGTGAAAATATCAAATAAGTAAAACACATAAAAATATATAGGCCTGCTATGTTACTCTCATATTCAATACTATCATTTTTATTAAAACAGGTTAATTCTCCTATTCATTATGGATGACACATATCTACTATACTAGCCAGGTCAAGTTTTTAGCCAATTGCCTTTCAACTGTTATAATTTCAAGACATGTTGTTGAACCATTCATCATACATCGTGTTCCTTAAGTAAGTTTTTGGTCTTTTAAAGACCTCTCACATGATCTGGTTAATAAAGAAATAGTAATGACTAGGGGTAATAATTGTACCTTGGGTCAGTTTTTTTCTTTGAGTAAATATTTCCAAATTAATTATGTTAAGTAAGAGTTTTGATTAGCATTGGATTAATCACATTCTTAAGATCCTATGTTAATTTTTGAACAATTATAACTTGACATTTTCTATTTTCTAATTATTTTTAAACAAATTATTAAATGGCCCAAGGTACAATGAATGTCATTGCACCTTGGACCACCCTGAATTGTACCTTGGGCCATTCACTATACTTTGAGCCAAAACCTAATAAGTAATCAGGAATATGAAGTAATTAACGATAATTTGCCCAATTTCCTATTTTAGCTGGCAGCTGTTAACAGGTCAGGAAAGTAATCAAAATGCACAGGAGGGCGACGTCAAAGAAAAGGGCGGCAGAAGCCGAGAAGGGGATAGACATGGAGGACAAGGAGGCAACTCCAGTGGAAGATGTGGAGATGATATTACCTTTGGCAGAACCGAACCAACCCACACAACAAGAGGAACAACCCGAGAAACCTACACAAACAGGGGACGTCAATTTCCAGGAAACCATGACGAGAATGATGATGGAAATGAAAGAAGATAACAAGAAAGCCATAGAAGAGAACCAGAAACACTGGGATGACATCCATAAGAAAATAGAAAATAGTTATAAAGAATTATGTCAGAAAATGGATAATATATAATAAATGATAATAAACTGTGGAGGGAAGAATTAAAAAATGATAGCAAACCGGGAACAGAAGAATTGCAAAACGATGAAAAAATGGAACAAGTAGCATTGTTATCTGACATTAAACCTAACAGAAACCAAGAGAATATTAAGCACATGGAAATGAAGACAAAGAAATGAGACAAATGCATCCAAGGAAATTAATAAAAACACGGGAAGAGTTGGAGATGATGAACAATGGTCTAATTAATGTACTTAATATCCTAATTGCCGACGATAAAGCAATCATGAATTTCAAGGATTATAGGAGAAGGTCAAAAGAAATTTCAGAAATGACTTACCATAAAACAGTATGTTACAACTTAAAAAAGACTATAGGTAAATGGAATACACCAGAAATAGAAATACATGGTAAAATGTCCGTGATATCATTAACCACTGATGTACCAGTGACATCTTGGTTACTGTAGATAGAGTGATATGATAGAGTGATTCAAATAAGCCTTGAAACAGTGAAAAAATAACAGCAGAAAAAATGAAATACAAGGGAGAAGCGAGGGATGTCACAAGAACAGAAATAATTATGAAGACAATGGTATTCCGGAAAATAAGGGCAACTGAGATTATGGACCATGGATAAACTAAATACCACGCACCATCAAGAAAAGGGACAGATGTTATGGTAACCGACTACAGAAAAAACCATTTAAAAGAGAAGAAAAAATAATAGGAATAAAGAATAAAGAACGATATATTTGGAGGAATAAATAAAACCCCCTAAATTCCAAAATAAGTAAGACCATCTTACAGTATATTTCAGTGAAGTTATTTTGAATCAAATAATAAAGGAAAGGAAAATAAACCCCTAAATTCCAAAATAAGTAATACCATCTGACAGCATATTTTAGTAATGTTATTACGAATCAAATAATAAAAGAAAAAAAAAAGAAAATATCAAAGTCCTAAAAATAGTGAGAACAATTACCGAAATAATTTGAATGAGATAGTTTCATAAAGAAAGAATACAAATAAAATCTCAAAAGTCTAAAAATAATAAGGACAACTTATGTCAATAAATTGAGTGAAATAATTTTACAAAGAAAAAAAATATATCCATGAAGATTATAAGCGTTATAAGAAGAAGGTACACCAATGATTTATATGAACCAGTTCTGAAGGGAAGAATAAAAAACAATTATCACAACTCTGAAGGCTAAATAGTGACAACTCACAACAACTATGTACATGAAATAATTCTTGAAACAAAGATGTTACGGAACTTCTAAGTGAAAAAGGGAATAAAAGACCAGATTGTTTATATGTTTTAAATATTATAATTTGATGAAACTCACAATGAAAATAATTTTATAGAAGAATGAAGAGGAGAACCAATCAACCAAAACAATTAAGGATAAGGTATTAAGACCAGACATTATAAACAGGGACAATAATAATAATATTAGTTTAACAACTACAATTATAGTGATAACTATGGAAAGAACGACTGTTATGCCATGAGCAATAGAATAATTGATTAAATAACAAATGAAAAATATATATATATATATATATTGTAATGTCTCGCGGGTAATCATCGGATAGTATTGTTTGATCTTATCGTCACTCTTGCGATCGTCACAGAATTCGTTATAATTTATGTTTAAAGTTCCAAAAAAAATAAATCGAGAATGTGTGATTATACTGATTTTTCCCTTAGATTTGATTTGGGAGAATTCAATGAAGTTGTTTGACCGTAGTTAGGAGGGAGAGTGCAAAAAGTATTATCCTCTTGGCATACAATTACTTAATTTAAATTTCTCCGCTCATGAAACCAGCTGATTTTGACGTTTACAAACAAATTGGAGGTTAAATTAACACCAATGGTATGTAATATTTTCTGGTTGTCCATCCTCTTCTTTGTCTCCTGACAATCTGTAAACAACTACCCTCTACTGAAAATAATACACATTTTATTCAAATAACAAAGTATTCATTGTATTTATTTAATAAATAAATAGGGAATGTTGAAAATTTTTGTTCATGGTGTACCCTCATACACACTAAAACCCGCTCTGATGTTTTGATTATAGACATTATAATATTAAAACTTTGGAAACTTGAGCACTACTTAATGGAGATTAAACATTAACTTTTACAAGCCATTAATTTTATGGATATTTTGAAGCAATAAATGTTTTACAAATTAATACAATCTGTGTACTTATTTCTATTATGATATAAGAATTACAAACTAATATGTGCATGTGTGTATGTATGAAAAATATGTAAATATTTTTCTCCTCTGGAAAATTGTTTGCCCCTCCTGGAAAATATTTTGACATCCCTGATGGCTAGTTATTTACTAGCCTGTGTGGAATATAGCGTTATGACATGGATCAGAATGGTCGATGTTAAACAGAAGATGCAACGTAATGTTTTGTTGAGAAATTTATAATTATACGGGTGAACAGAATCACCGTTCAGGAGATCAGAAGACGAATAGAAAGAAGAAAGACTCAATTTTAAAAAAGAAAAATGACTAGTATAGTATTGACAGGAAAGACTTTGATAACACTATAGACATCATTCACCCTCGGCCGATAACTCGCAGTGAAAGTCCAATTTCATTACAGGAATCAGATCACAGCTCCCTTTGGCCAGCTCTTTGTTTACCTACAAACAGTTTATCCAAAAGTACAGTCCTTCCTCATGAAGGTTGAGGATAGTCTTCACCCACCTGACATGGGGTACCATTATAGCTGATACGTCATTTCTTCATAACTCAAGCATCCATTTATTTGATGTTTTGTCACCATATCTAGCTCTGCTTCTTGTCAAATACGTATATATTATAGACACAAACGTAAAATTCTGCACCTGTCACATCTTGTTTTCTAATGCAAACAATAACTATCGCAAATTCAAACAGAATCAAATAATTTTTTGCATATGTGCGCAATTTTAAATATAAATCTTAGAACATGGAAGTCATGTATGGTTCTCCATACCGATATTTAAGTAGGCCTTCTTAGGGAAATATACATAGTCTCTACCTCATCACTAGGGTGAATTGACGGACACCGTGCCAATTGTTTCTGACACTGAGGATGGCCTCCAATGGTGGGGCTGAAACATCTATCCACACAAACAATAGATCATGGCCTAACAGCCTGGAAAATAATGTTTCCAACTACATAAAAATCGCTAACCTAGACAATTCCCTCCCATTCTGCAAATAACTAGCACTCCTTTAGAAGTTCAGCACTTTAAACTTTTCTTAATTGTGTTAGGAATGTATCATATAAAACTTATCCTAATCACATAAAACTGCTGGAAGTATGAAACACAAGGACAAGTTGAATGTGTTGTTTATTTTTCAACACTTTTTCATCACATGTTCAAAAGTGCTGGCTTGTAATTGTTTATTTTGACAAATGGTTGTCACACTTTGCTTTTCAATAATGTATTACTGAGGCCCTATATTTTATGAAAACATATTCAGCACAGAGCTTTATCAATATACTATTAAGAAGATTATTGCAGTGATTACAACTTCAAATGTTCCAAATTACAACTTAAGAGAAATAGAGCAGTGAGAGAGGAAACAGCATTCAATGAAGTTAGAACCATTAAAAAGATTTTATTGGGTCTTTGGCTATTCTAAGCAAAATTCAAGAGCTTAGGAAAACCCCTTAAAAACAAACAGGTTTAAAACAAATTTAAAGACTCCCTGTCTTAAGTCTTTTAAAGTCTACTAAAACTGGATTTTTTTCATACACTTGTTATTTCAACTTATTTTCATAACAGTTGACATTAAATGTGCTAACTGGAGATAAAGGCACACCATACATTTTAATGCTTTTCTATAGTCATATTGTGACATGTTACAATCAATATTGTAACCATTCGTACAAATGAAATAAGATTATAGAGGTTCAATTAAAAACCTCAATGCTATTCAAGGTTTCGCTCCGCTGTGGGTAGTGTCGCTTGGTAACAAGTCGCTGATTAACTCTTTTAAGCCCCACTGTTGCGAGCGTCAATTTGTAACAAGACCCTGTATGCAGTTGTTACAAATAAAGATAAGAAAGAAAAAATTTTATTAAACAAAAAAAAATTTCAAAGAAAAAAAAATTTTATGTTTGTTTATAATGTCTATGACTGAGAATAAATTCAGTTTTATTGTTCTGATGGAAATTCTAAAATTTAATAAGGTAATTATTAAATATTTCGCACTTCTTGAAGATCTTAACAAAGTCCGGAGTTAATCAGATTAACTCCGGTCAGCAATCGATTTATGATTTTTCGTGCTGGTCCAATATCTCACTTTCTATAAATATTTTCTTCTTCAGGAAGTCTCGTTGCAATAATAAAACCTTAAACTATCATGTGAAATAAGTTATAGATCCAAACAATTGAAATAAATTGATTTATTAACAAAATTAAGGAATGATCGATGTTTAATCGATTGTGAGCAATTGTCGACTCCGTCTCAGGAAATAATCGATTTGTTCATACAGGTTAAAAATTATTACAAGTATTAGAAAAGGTTCTTGGAGCGATTATATTATTAATAGTCAGAGAAGGGTAGACGAGAAAGTATAACATTAACAAATAAGTGTTTTCAATAATTATTATCTAACAAAATGTGAATAAATTTTATAAAATATGTAATATAGTTGAGTTGTCAAACCAATACTGCAGACGCTGTAGTCATTCGATGTGGTTGGCACTGCTTGGCATTTCCATAATGGCCGCTCAAAAGAATGACGAGGTTAACTGCAACGTCGTCGTGAGAAAATCTCACCGAAAAATCAACTTCATATATGCTTTAAATGTCCCCGAACTTGTGTAATCTGTCTAATATGTTGTTTGGTGTATTCTGGAAGAATGTTCGGTGTTCACTGGTGTTAATTATGTTATATAATGTGTGTCACTTCTATTTGTTCGCTACCCAAAAAACGGTTATACTGTTGTAGATAGAATTATCACAAATATGTCGTTTTACTGTTTTTATGCACTGGTATTATGTAGTGTTGGTGTTGTTTTCACTGTTGTGGTTAAAGTTTTCTGTGGTTTTAATTGGAAAAGTGTTTAATTTACGTAACTCTCGTTTCACTGAATTTATTAGGTAACCTTTAGTTTACACTCCTTTAGAAGTTCAGCACTTTAAACTTTTCTTAATTGTGTTAGGAATGTATCATATAAAACTTATCCTAATCACATAAAACTGCTGGAAGTATGAAACACAAGGACAAGTTGAATGTGTTGTTTATTTTTCAACACTTTTTCATCACATGTTCAAAAGTGCTGGCTTGTAATTGTTTATTTTGACAAATGGTTGTCACACTTTGCTTTTCAATAATGTATTACTGAGGCCCTATATTTTATGAAAACATATTCAGCACAGAGCTTTATCAATATACTATTAAGAAGATTATTGCAGTGATTACAACTTCAAATGTTCCAAATTACAACTTAAGAGAAATAGAGCAGTGAGAGAGGAAACAGCATTCAATGAAGTTAGAACCATTAAAAAGATTTTATTGGGTCTTTGGCTATTCTAAGCAAAATTCAAGAGCTTAGGAAAACCCCTTAAAAACAAACAGGTTTAAAACAAATTTAAAGACTCCCTGTCTTAAGTCTTTTAAAGTCTACTAAAACTGGATTTTTTTCATACACTTGTTATTTCAACTTATTTTCATAACAGTTGACATTAAATGTGCTAACTGGAGATAAAGGCACACCATACATTTTAATGCTTTTCTATAGTCATATTGTGACATGTTACAATCAATATTGTAACCATTCGTACAAATGAAATAAGATTATAGAGGTTCAATTAAAAACCTCAATGCTATTCAAGGTTTCGCTCCGCTGTGGGTAGTGTCGCTTGGTAACAAGTCGCTGATTAACTCTTTTAAGCCCCACTGTTGCGAGCGTCAATTTGTAACAAGACCCTGTATGCAGTTGTTACAAATAAAGATAAGAAAGAAAAAATTTTATTAAACAAAAAAAAATTTCAAAGAAAAAAAAATTTTATGTTTGTTTATAATGTCTATGACTGAGAATAAATTCAGTTTTATTGTTCTGATGGAAATTCTAAAATTTAATAAGGTAATTATTAAATATTTCGCACTTCTTGAAGATCTTAACAAAGTCCGGAGTTAATCAGATTAACTCCGGTCAGCAATCGATTTATGATTTTTCGTGCTGGTCCAATATCTCACTTTCTATAAATATTTTCTTCAGGAAGTCTCGTTGCAATAATAAAACCTTAAACTATCATGTGAAATAAGTTATAGATCCAAACAATTGAAATAAATTGATTTATTAACAAAATTAAGGAATGATCGATGTTTAATCGATTGTGAGCAATTGTCGACTCCGTCTCAGGAAATAATCGATTTGTTCATACAGGTTAAAAATTATTACAAGTATTAGAAAAGGTTCTTGGAGCGATTATATTATTAATAGTCAGAGAAGGGTAGACGAGAAAGTATAACATTAACAAATAAGTGTTTTCAATAATTATTATCTAACAAAATGTGAATAAATTTTATAAAATATGTAATATAGTTGAGTTGTCAAACCAATACTGCAGACGCTGTAGTCATTCGATGTGGTTGGCACTGCTTGGCATTTCCATAATGGCCGCTCAAAAGAATGACGAGGTTAACTGCAACGTCGTCGTGAGAAAATCTCACCGAAAAATCAACTTCATATATGCTTTAAATGTCCCCGAACTTGTGTAATCTGTCTAATATGTTGTTTGGTGTATTCTGGAAGAATGTTCGGTGTTCACTGGTGTTAATTATGTTATATAATGTGTGTCACTTCTATTTGTTCGCTACCCAAAAAACGGTTATACTGTTGTAGATAGAATTATCACAAATATGTCGTTTTACTGTTTTTATGCACTGGTATTATGTAGTGTTGGTGTTGTTTTCACTGTTGTGGTTAAAGTTTTCTGTGGTTTTAATTGGAAAAGTGTTTAATTTACGTAACTCTCGTTTCACTGAATTTATTAGGTAACCTTAGTCCTCCATTTACTCGGTTTCAAGGAACGTAATCTTACTTAAACTGTTCAGCTTGATCATTAACAAAGAACTAACTAACTTCCTCCACGTTAGTCAAAATCTGGCCCAGTTAATATTTGAAAAGTATTGTTAAAATAATTTCGACTTCCCATATACATGTTTTCAAAATACATTATATATGGAATAAATGTAGTTTATTATTCACTTTCATGAATTATTAACCATATAATTGGTTTATTTATCTCATTCTATTTAAATTGATATGACCTAGTCCATATCTGTTGAGATTTCTGTTAAAATTACCAAATTTCTTTCTTTTTGGAAATCTAGGCTCAAAAACTGGTTTCCGCCTTCATATATTTTTTCTGCCATTTTAAGTGTTATTAATACCATTATAATAAATTTCAAATTGTCATAATTCCCTTCCCTTCCTTAATTACATATAAATTGAACATTTGAACTGGTTTTTAGTGATAATCTCTGAATTTAACATTCCTCTTTAAAAATAACTAATTTATACATTTCAAAATTTTTCAATAAATTAAGGTATATTTCCATATTACCATTTTAACTCATAGGTTCATTCACAGTAGTTGTTAACTGATTTACCTTACCTAAATCTTGCCAGTTTACAGGATTCATAGGTGAATTAACTGGTTTATATTGAGTTTCTGTGAATTCATTATTTGGCCTAGAGTTTAGAATTTTACATGTCTTGTTTTTTCAAATAAATTTAATCCTACTCCTCCTCTGACTTTAACAGTTATTGTGACATAAAAATAAAATTGTTTATAAAATTATGGTGATGTGTAGCATCTAAATCATACTACTTTTATAAAAATAAGAATTAACATTACTCAGCATTCTAAAAAAATTGGACATATTGCTGACATTGTTTTTAAACATACATTTAACTCTTTTTTTAATTAATACAGCATACCTACGGAAACATTTTAAATGGTATGTATGCTGTTATTTAACAAACATAATTTATTCTAAACACATATAAATCTTATTGACTAAGAACTCCTTCAAACATATGGATTTGATGGCTGTGAACCAATAGCCATTTTAAACATTTTAATCCTATGAACACTTAAATTAATTACAGTCCTTTCTGGTATAACCATTATTATTTATTATCCCCTTATTGTATAAACATTTCCACCCATACTTTAGTTACTGTCATTTCTACAAATGTCTTGTAATAACAAAGTGACATTAAAATAATAAAATATTGGAAATCTTCCATTTTATTATTTTATGATTTGTGAATTCTTAAATATAAAAGTTGTTATCTAGCATATAGTTAAGTCATAGTATCACTACAACTTTAAGTTCATCATATTTCCAAAAACACTTACACTAGTTCACTTTCACTTGTGGTTCTGATATACTGAGTCTTATTATCTCAGACCAGACCTTTAGTCATCATGGACTGTGAAGACTTGTTTATTTTTTTTATCACACAATAACTTTAGTTGGTGCACCTCTTATTATACTATACAACACTTTTGGTTTATTAATAATTACATTTTTATAGGGTTTCGGGATGTTATACTTTCTTTAATTGTCTCTATGGGTTTGGGGTTTATGGTAGTTAATAATAGGTTTTATAATGGTGTTTCTTCCATACTAATTCTTCCTTTCTTCTTGTCTTCTTTCTTGTCTTCACTCTTGTCTTTCTTCTTGTCTTCACTCTTGGGTAAACCAAGGTACTTCGTGTTATCTTGACTGATGTTTGGTTTGGAGTATCTAACTTATTTTCTGATACTGACTTTGCTCTTCTTTCTTGGTTTCAGGGTATTGTTTACTTCCTGATAATAAACTCTACTCTTCCTTCTTCTTGTGTTTGGGGTATTTTATTGTTCCACCACTCCTAAACTGCTTCTTTCTTCTTGATTTTGTGGTATCTATTTTGTTTACTGCTCCTAACGTCCTGGGTAAATTCCTGATTTTATAATATGAGTTACTCTTAATTATTTCTTTAACTTTTTAATAGTGGTATTTGTTATAATGTATTGATGGTCTTTACTTTATTGTGGTTTTTTCCTTTGAATTCATTAAATTTCATTCGATATTATATTAGTATATGTAATGTAATTATAGTTTATTATCTTAATTGAATTAATTAGTAGTGGAATTTCTGTCACGCTACAGAATGCCCTTCTCCAGAAGTGATTTTTTCAGACTATACTTGCTTTGTCTGAAACAATTGCTTATGATAATTATTCTAGGTTTGTTATTATTCTTGACTTCCTTCCATTTAAAAAATTTTCTTATATATATTTGAGCTTATATTTTTCTCATTCTCACTTGATCTTCCTTGATAGTAATAGTCATCTGAGTTTCATATTTATCATTTTATTTTCATATTTCTTCTTAGTATTTTCTCCTTGGGATATTTCCTCCCTATCGTTCCCTAATTTGTGAGCTGGTTCAGTTCAGAGAGGCACTGTACGCTACTTCCTCTGCTGTCCAATACTTCACACATATTTGAGTACAGAGGCAAATCATCTCTGCTCAAAAAACATATTAATACTGCTGGAATTATCTACAGACAGATTAAAAAATTATATCAGAATAGTACACTTTTGTTACTATTTAAAAAAAAAATATCTTTGGTATAATTCACTTATTACTTATTATATTGCTCAGAGATTTTAATATTCCCATCTCAGTTGTTCTTCTGACTCTTTAACTTGATGGTTCATTCATTTGATATTATGGTAGGAAGCTCTTCTATTAGTACCTTTTTCAACTTTTCTTATCATATAAAGCTTTTGGTTATTAATGCTTTATTACTTTCTGGTTTTTTATTACAATCTGCATTGGTTTATAGTAGCATATTTTTATGACATTTTTAGTTTGTTACTCTGTTCTTATTAGTTCCACTTGTCCTATGTTCTAGAACTTTCTTATAACTGTCGTTATTACAATTGACATTTAATTCATAATCATTTCATATTAATTTGTTTAATTACATCATATCTTTTATATTATTCTCACATTACTCCTGTCATGGTTATTATTCTTTCGAATGCATGTTTTAATTAATTTGATAATGAGGTCATAATTTCTCCTCATACCCCTTCAAAGTTTTATTACCTCATAATTCCACATAAGTTTTTGTATTTTATTATATTTAATTAATCCAATCGTATCACATATTTTTATTCCCTTTCGTATCATTTTATGGAAAGTTTTTTACACCTTATATTGAAATTAGACATGATCATACTTCTCCAGAATTACTTGTTTTAATTCTAAATTCTGTATCCTTTATTTATCTCATTATGATCCTTTATAAATATGGTAAATATATTTTATGATTACCATAAATATGGTATTAATTCTCTTCTGTTTATTTCACCAAAGTGTTTTATAAAGAATTGGTTGGTAAGTTGTGCTTACTCTTGGTTTGGAATTTTGATGGTTATTCAAAATTCATTCTCTTGTTTTTGTTCCATAAATAGTTCATAAATCACTGGTAGTAAGTCATGTTTACACTTTATTTTTAAATTTCGATGGTTATTCAAAATTCTTCTTATATTATTGCCCAAATGTTTCTCTCAAATCTTTGGTATGTAAGGTGTGCTTACTTTGTTTTGGAATTTTGTCGATTTCATTCTAAATTCTTTTTATATTCTCTTCCAAAATGTTTATTTCAAATAATTGTATGCAAGGTGAATTTACATTATTTTTAGAATTTTGTCGATTTCATTCTAAATTCTTTTTATATTCTCTTCCAAATAGTTTTTCAAATAATTGTATGTAAGGTGTTCTTACAATATTTTTAAATTTAGACGTTTATTTCTAAATTCTGTTTATATTCTCTTTAAAGTTTCTCAAATCTTTGGTATGTAAGGTGGTCTTACATTTTTTTGGATTTATACGATTTATTCAAAATATTTCTTCATGGATGCCTGGTTATAGACACCCTTAATTTTATTGGAACTCATCTCCTTAATTTCGTACGTGTTGTTATTATTGTTTTTGGAGATTATATAGGGTCCAGTGTACAAAAGCAATAATTTTTTAGTTATCCCTTCTAATGAACTGGGTAACTCCCTATTCTTCAACAAAACCTTCTCTCCAATGGTATAAGTAATAATCTTACCGATACTTTTATTGTATTTAATACGCCGTTTCTCCTGATCTTCGGCCACCTTATTATAAAATTTAACTTTATTAAAGAGATATTTATTCTCTCTTGGGAACTCCAATATTTCCTCGATCTCCCTTGGGGGTTGTCTTTCGTACATGGCGGAGTATGGGGTAATTCCTATGGCTGGGTGGTATGCCAGGTTGAGGAATTCTTCTGTGGCCTCCAGATATTCTTGCCACCTCCTCTGTTGATCGTGGCAATACGTCCGTAATAGGCGCCCCACCTCTTGCAATACTCTTTCTGCCGGGTTACTGCTTGGGTGGTATACCGATGTTTTATAGGTATGAACCCCCATCGACAGTAGTGTATCCCGCCATTTTCTCCCCTTGAATTGTGTTCCGTGATCGGTGATGATCGAAACTGGTTTTCCGACATCTGGGAAGTACTGGTTGTTCAAGATGTCGAGAATTTTATTTGTTGTCGCCCGATTCGCTGGGTATAGCTTGATTAACTTGGTAAAATGGTCCATCACAATGACTAAATATTTGTATCTGTGACGGCCCCCACTGCGGGGAAATGGCCCGCAGATGTCCAGGAATACTTTCTCTAGCTTCGATTGAGAGGTTATCGGAATCATTTGCCCTTCTCTTTTCTCGTTATTGATCTTCACGAGTTGGCAAATGTGGCAACTCTTTATGTACTTTCGTACCTTCCGATTAATATCCTTTATGTGGCAGCTCTCTTCCAGGGCCTTTACCACCTTTAAGGCGCCCATATGCCCATATCGAACATGATAATTATACACTATTTCCTTTTCGATACGGGTTGGAATAACAACCTTCCATTTTTCCTTATATAAAGATGGTCGTAAAAACAGGATTCCGTTATGTACTTTATAATATTGGGCGATAGTTTCGTCCCCTGCTTCCAATCTTGTTATAATAGAGATTAACTTCGGGTCAGCTTGTTGGTGTGTGCTCAGGTGTTCCAATATTGATTGTAGACCGGCGCTGTTGCTTAGAATATGGTATACCTTAAGTATACTTTCCTTTTCCCCCTCGAACGTCTGTTTATCAATGTCTACCCTAGACAACACGTCCGCGACGACATTCTTCTTTCCGGGGATGTATTCCCACTTAAGGTCATACTCTTGCAGCAATAGTATCCACCGTGTCAACCTTCCGTGGCTTAACTTACATCTCTTTAGGAACGATATTGACTTATGGTCTGTCCGGACGGTAACGGAGTAACCAAGGATATAAGTGCGGAATTTTCCACACGCAAACACTACACTTAACAATTCCTTTTCCGTGACGTGATAGTTCTTCTCACACTGATTCAACGCTCTACTGGCAAAGCAGATCACGAGATGTTCGCCCTCCTCATCCTCCTGATACAATGTAGTGCCGAGGCTGATGTCACTGGCATCGCAATTAAGATAGAACGGTTTGCTGAAATCCGGATGGCGAAGTATGATAGGTTCAAGGAATTTTTGTTTAATCAAATATAATATATTGTTCTGTTCTGTACCCCATATCCATTTATTTTTGGATGACAGTTGCGGCTGAAATCTGGCGGTCAGTTCAGAGTACTTTTCCTGGAACTTGCGGTAGTAATTACAGAGTCCCAGGAATGACTGTAATTGCCTTCGATTCTTAGGTGTAGGAAAGTTTTGAATCGCTTAGACTTTTTCAGCCGATGGTGAGATTCCCTGGTCATTCAAGATGAAACCCAAGAATTGAATTTCCTTGGCGATAAAATGAGATTTTGCTAATTTTAGCGTAATATTATTCGCCGCTAACTTCTTTAGTACGTGTTCCACACGGTAGCAGTGTTCCTCCCAAGTTTCTGAGGACACTAGCAAGTCATCAGTGTACACGGTGGTGAACTGTAGTGCTTCTTGGCCAAGTATCTGGTCCATGCAGTGCACAAAGACTGCGACTGAATTTACCAGTCCGAAGGGCAACCTCTTAAACTGGTAGTTCCGCCCTTCGAATATAAAGGCCAGATACTGGCGACTCTGTGGATCTAATTCCACCTGCCAGTACCCGCACACCGTATCCCAGGTACTAAAGTATTTGGTGCCATGGAATCGTTTCAAAATCTCTTCAATCTCACCGGGCGATGTTCTGTCATTTATAATCATTTTATTTATTTCACGCGCATCTAGGCACAAACAGACTTGTCCGTTTTTCTTAGGAATAGCCACGATAGGACTTGTATATGGGGATTGGCTACTCTCTATTATGTCACGGTTAATCATTTGTTTTATTTCAGCTCTTACAGCTTCCTTTCGTGATTGCGCGATGGGGTAAGACTTCCGGTTAAAGTCCACTGTGTCTCGGAACTGTAGAGTACACTGGAAGTTTTTACTTTACCGGGCTCATCAGAAAAGACTGATTTATATTTTTTATAGATTTCGATTAATTTGTTCGCTTGGTTTGGGTTTAATTTTTCTCCGGTTATACCGCTCCGGAAATCCCTGATCTCGTGGATTTTTTGTGACCATAAGTCTTCATTGGAAGTATCGTCTATCTTTTGTTCAATTATAGATGTAGGATGTATATAGTTAATTTTGCGAATTTGTTGGTGGATACTATCGGGAATGACTTGGTCACTACCCACCAAGTTAGCCGTCCAAGTATGTCCGTTGGTAAATAGAGACAATTTCTCGGTTCTCAAATCAATTATGGCGGAATTCCGCCTGAGCACATCACACCCGACCAGTATATTAAACGGTAGCCTGCTCGCCACCAAGAATTCCATATCTATTGCTATACCGCAGCTTATCACACTGGCGGAGACTTGCCTTCGTATTGTTTTATTTTGTCGGCCGGTTGCACCCAACAAAATAATATTGTTTAATGGCAACGTTGGTAAAGTTCTTCCGCACTCTCGCTGTATTCTCTCCAACTCAGTCGTACTTATAATTGATACGTTTGAACCAGTATCGATCATCAACTTAGCGGGGATGCCTTCTACCTCCACGTTGACATGTATGATTTCGTTATTAACGTTATTGGTGGGATTATTGTCGTCCCCTTCCAATAACTCATGTCGTATGTTCTTGAGGTAGTTACACCCTATGACCATGATACGATTATCATTATATATTCTATTAAACTCATTATTATGATACCCAGTATTTAGGAGCAGTAACGGGTTCTGGCGATTTATTACTGCCTGCGCCCGTTTAAAGGCTCGACATCATTGTTCCGTTGTGTCATACTTGTTGAAGCATCATTTGGGATGCTTAGAGTGGGCCCCTGTCGATCTGTCCTGTGATCTTCCGGTCGTTCGTTGTTGGTCCTCCGTTCAGCATCGTCCAAACTAGTACTCCTTCTCGCCGGATAGTACCTTGGTTGGTCTCGTTCCAGGCTCCTCCGCCTATCTTCATATTCACGGTAGCTGTTTCTTCTATTGTTGTAGTATCTACGCTGGCGACCATCTACTGCTCGTATGAAATTCACCCGTGGACGGGAAAACCTATTATTACTGGGATTACCATTAGTGGGACTTACACGATTGTTATTATTATGATAACGATCATTACCATAATTGGGGCTTCTCTGACTATTAGGGTTAGGAGGGTAGGGATTTCGGTTACCCTGATAACCATTAGTGGGTCGACTCGGGTTCACATGGTTTGGACCCGTATTATTATTATTATGATTATTATTGTTAAAGCTATTATTTTGCGGGTATGCACGGCCTCCTTGGTACCCAGTGTTGGTGTTGTTCGTACCCAGGTTGTTGTTCGGATACGTCCTAGGTTCGGGCCTATCGTTTCTTCTCCGGCTTTATCGGTAGTATTCCTCGTTCTCGTAGTTCTCGAGGAGTTCGGTCATTGCCTGAATTGTTTTGATTTGGCTGCCTCTCCTCGCTCGAATTACTTCTTCGTCATAATGGTATGACAGCTTATTTATCAGGCATTCCTCAGGTATGGCCGGTTCTAAATGCTTGGCCATACATACCTTGCCGAGGAAATATGCCGTCATTGAACTACCGACTTGTGGTTTGTAATGGCCGTGACATATGTTGTCCCTTATTAAGTTTTGTGTCGTTTCCGACCAATACTTAGCTTTGAAGAGGCTTTTAAATTGTTGATAGCTTTCGATGTCGCTTCGGTTGGCCATCCACCAATGGTCATTCACCTCCCGAAACGACTCGTCTAGGATTTCTCGGTTCTGGACCCATCAATTCCCTCTATGACTCCTCTATGCGGGCCAAGAACTCCATTGGCTTCCGCTTATACTGCCAGAAATTAAGCCATTCTCTATTCTCAGACATGGGGAAATTATTATAGCCAGTTGGTCGGTTTCTTATCGTTTCTATTTCCTCCTGACTCTGTCGCACTTGTCCCGTGATGTTCGTCATAGCGGCTTCCATGCCGTCGCATTTTTCGGTGACATGTATCCGCACTTTATTTATTTCTTCCAGGGTAAAATTTTTGTTTTCCTCCAGTTTAGTCCTCTGGTGTTCCTTGACTTGGGTAATCTCCTTATTTATTACCTCCCGGACTTCCAGTACTTCATTTTCTGTCTGACGACATCTTTCGTCCACTTCCCTGATCTGTTGGTTTACAACCACGACTTCCTGTTCTAACTTTTTGACGATGGATTTCTTCGTGTCTGTTATCTTTTTATTCAACTCCTCTTTCGCTAACTCTATCCTCTCGTCTACCTTGTTCATGTTCTCTTGGTTGACTTCCCTCAGTTCTTCTCTCAGCAGTTGATTATCCTCTCTCAATTCTTCCTTTAATTGTTGGTTGTCACTTTCTATTTTCCTACTGGTTTCTTCCATCTTCTCTTCCAAATTCTTATTATTTTCTTCCATCTTCTTTTCCATCTTCTTACTCAAAGATTGGTTGTCCTCTTTCAGATCTTCCATCTTCTTATTCAAGGATTGGTTGTCCTTTTCCTTTCCTTGTTATTTTCCTCCATCTTCTCTTCCAAATTCTTTAACCCTTCCTTTGTGGATTCTATGTTTTTGTTTATTCCACTCAAATCTTCCTTAGTGGATTGGTTGTTGTCATCCATTTTCCTGTTCAAATCTTGACTCAACTTCTTACTATTTTCTTCAATGTCCTTACTCAACTTCTTACTGGTTGATAGGTTTTCCTCTTGTGTGGAATCCATTTTCTTATTCATGGATTTGATTTCTCCCATCATTTGTTGGAACATTTCTTGCATTGTCATTTCCTCTGGTTGTGAGGGTTTCTCCTTCTCTGGGACATTGACTTCCCCTGTCTGCGTTGTTACTTCAGGTGGTTCCTCTGATGGTGCAGGTTGTTTATGTTCCACCGGGGGTAGCAACACTTCCAGATCCTCCACGGGTGTTGCCTCCTTATCCCCCATGTCAACTTCCTTTTCGGCCTCCGCCGCCCTCTTCTTCGAAGTTGCTCGTCTTTGCATTTTTCCTTCTAATTCTAATAAATAACCACTGCCAGGCTTAAATTATCAAGCCCTCTAGTTGGACGCCAATTTGTAACCATTCGTACAAATGAAATAAGATTATAGAGGTTCAATTAAAAACCTCAATGCTATTCAAGGTTTCACTCCGCTGTGGGTAGTGTCGCTTGGTAACAAGTCGCTGATTAACTCTTTTAAGCCCCACTGTTGCGAGCGTCAATTTGTAACAAGACCCTGTATGCAGTCGTTACAAATAAAGATAAGAAAGAAAAAATTTTATTAAACAAAAAAAAATTTTCAAAGAAAAAAAAATTTTATGTTTGTTTATAATGTCTATGACTGAGAATAAATTCAGTTTTATTGTTCTGATGGAAATTCTAAAATTTAATAAGGTAATTATTAAATATTTCGCACTTCTTGAAGATCTTAACAAAGTCCGGAGTTAATCAGATTAACTCCGGTCAGCAATCGATTTATGATTTTTCGTGCTGGTCCAATATCTCACTTTCTATAAATATTTTCTTCTTCAGGAAGTCTCGTTGCAATAATAAAACCTTAAACTATCATGTGAAATAAGTTATAGATCCAAACAATTGAAATAAATTGATTTATTAACAAAATTAAGGAATGATCGATGTTTAATCGATTGTGAGCAATTGTCGACTCCGTCTCAGGAAATAATCGATTTGTTCATACAGGTTAAAAATTATTACAAGTATTAGAAAAGGTTCTTGGAGCGATTATATTATTAATAGTCAGAGAAGGGTAGACGAGAAAGTATAACATTAACAAATAAGTGTTTTCAATAATTATTATCTAACAAAATGTGAATAAATTTTATAAAATATGTAATATAGTTGAGTTGTCAAACCAATACTGCAGACGCTGTAGTCATTCGATGTGGTTGGCACTGCTTGGCATTTCCATAATGGCCGCTCAAAAGAATGACGAGGTTAACTGCAACGTCGTCGTGAGAAAATCTCACCGAAAAATCAACTTCATATATGCTTTAAATGTCCCCGAACTTGTGTAATCTGTCTAATATGTTGTTTGGTGTATTCTGGAAGAATGTTCGGTGTTCACTGGTGTTAATTATGTTATATAATGTGTGTCACTTCTATTTGTTCGCTACCCAAAAAACGGTTATACTGTTGTAGATTGAATTATCACAAATATGTCGTTTTACTGTTTTTATGCACTGGTATTATGTAGTGTTGGTGTTGTTTTCACTGTTGTGGTTAAAGTTTTCTGTGGTTTTAATTGGTAAAGTGTTTAATTTACGTAACTCTCGTTTCACTGAATTTATTAGGTAACCTTAGTCCTCCATTTACTCGGTTTCAAGGAACGCAATCTTACTTAAACTGTTCAGCTTGATCATTAACAAAGAACTAACTAACTTCCTCCACGTTAGTCAAAATCTGGCCCAGTTAATATTTGAAAAGTATTGTTAAAATAATTTCGACTTCCCATATACATGTTTTCAAAATACATTATATATGGAATAAATTTAGTTTATTATTCACTTTCATGAATTATTAACCATATAATTGGTTTATTTATCTCATTCTATTTAAATTGATATGACCTAGTCCATATCTGTTGAGGTTTCCGTTAAAATTACCAAATTTCTTTCTTTTTGGAAATCTAGGTTCAAAAACTGGTTTCCGCCTTCATATATTTTTTCTGCCATTTTAAGTGTTATTAATACCATTATAATAAATTTCAAATGGTCATAATTCCCTTCCCTTCCTTAATTACATATAAATTGAATATTTGAACTGGTTTTTAGTGATAATCTCTGAATTTAACATTCCTCTTTAAAAATAACTAATTTATACATTTCAAAATTTTTCAATAAATTAAGGTATATTTCCATATTACCATTTTAACTCATAGGTTCATTCACAGTAGTTGTTAACTGATTTACCTTACCTAAATCTTGCCAGTTTACAGGATTCATAGGTGAATTAACTGGTTTATATTGAGTTTCTGTGAATTCATTATTTGGCCTAGAGTTTGGAATTTACATGTCTTGTTTTTTCAAATAAATTTAATCCTACTCCTCCTCTGACTTTAACAGTTATTATGACATAAAAATAAAGTTGTTTATAAAATTATGGTGACGTGTAGCATCTAAATCATACTACTTTTATAAAAATAAGAATTAACATTACTCAGCATTCTAAAAAAATTGGACATATTGCTGACATTGTTTTTAAACATACATTTAACTCTTTTTTTAATTAATACAGCATACCTACGGAAACATTTTAAATGGTATGTATGCTGTTATTTAACAAACATAATTTATTCTAAACACATATAAATCTTATTGACTAAGAACTCCTTCAAACATATGGATTTGATGGCTGTGAACCAATAGCCATTTTAAACATTTTAATCCTATGAACACTTAAATTAATTACAGTCCTTTCTGGTATAACCATTATTATTTATTATCCCCTTATTGTATAAACATTTCCACCCATACTTTAGTTACTGTCATTTCTACAAATGTCTTGTAATAACAAAGTGACATTAAAATAATAAAATATTGGAAATCTTCCATTTTATTATTTTATGATTTGTGAATTCTTAAATATAAAAGTTGTTATCTAGCATATAGTTAAGTCATAGTATCACTACAACTTTAAGTTTATCATATTTCCAAAAACACTTACACTAGTTCACTTTCACTTGTGGTTCTGATATACTGAGTCTTATTATCTCAGACCAGACCTTTAGTCATCATGGACTGTGAAGACTTGTTTATTTTTTTTATCACACAATAACTTTAGTTGGTGCACCTCTTATTATACTATACAACACTTTTGGTTTATTAATAATTATTTTTTTATAGGGTTTCGGGATGTTATGCTTTCTTTAATTGTCTCTATGGGTTTGGGGTTTATGGTAGTTAATAATAGGTTTTATAATGGTGTTTCTTCCATACTAATTCTTCCTTTCTTCTTGTCTTCTTTCTTGTCTTCACTCTTGTCTTTCTTCTTGTCTTCACTCTTGGGTAAACCAAGGTACTTCGTGTTATCTTGACTGATGTTTGGTTTGGAGTATCTAACTTATTTTCTGATACTGACTTTGCTCTTCTTTCTTGGTTTCAGGGTATTGTTTACTTCCTGATAATAAACTCTACTCTTCCTTCTTCTTGTGTTTGGGGTATTTTGTTGTTCCACCACTCCTAAACTGCTTCTTTCTTCTTGATTTTGTGGTATCTATTTTGTTTACTGCTCCTAACGTCCTGGGTAAATTCCTGATTTTATAATATGAGTTACTCTTAATTATTTCTTTAACTTTTTAATAGTGGTATTTGTTATAATGTATTGATGGTCTTTACTTTATTGTGGTTTTTCCTTTGAATTCATTAAATTTCATTCGATATTATATTAGTATATGTAATGTAATTATAGTTTATTATCTTAATTGAATTAATTAGTAGTGGAATTTCTGTCACGCTACAATATGCTGGTTGTTTGCTAATCTCATCAGCCATCTTGATCCATTTTCTGGTAGAAAATATTCAAGCACATAGAAATATATGAGCAAAACATACACACTTTTCACACATACATACACATACTTTTACTGAAAAGTAAAGTTAACTTAAGTTTAAGGATAAGAATAGTTTCTGAAATAAACTTTCTAGAAAAAGGTACCTACCTCCAAAACTACACGACAGTAGTGTTTACAGTGCTGTAGATGATGTAGAATGTAGAATGATTAATAATCCAATATTTTGAAATGAAAACACGAAGATGAAAAACTAATAAGAAATCATTCAATAGACATAAAGAAACAAATTAGTAAAATTTGCTAATGAAACAATGGAATTCAGAAATTCAACTGAAGAAAATTATTTGTATTATGGCAAATGAAAGGTTGATAGCCATTTACATTAGTAAATAGGGTAACGAATTTCACAAGTCCAGAAAATTTTTAGCTATTGGATAGTGAACATTGGATTGAAAGTATATAAGCTTAGAGACATTAATGTAAAGCATTTTTTCATAAAAAGTAAATAGGAAAGAGAAAAAATACACAATTTCAGCATGTGTTTGATCTGAAAACAAGAAATTGCTTTGAGTTAATGTAATGTGTTTTGCTACTGTGAGACAGAGCAGTGTTGTTAGTGTACTAATTTAGATGCATTTAATTTATAAATAAAGCTAAACGACCTAATGAGTTATTCTTATATGTAGTAATTTAGGTTAGGCAAAATAGCTCATTAGAATTTAACTAACTTTTAATTATATACAGTGTTGATAAAGATGTTTAGGACTACACATTAAAATTTTGTTTGTATGTATGAGCAGCAATCAGATGCATTAATAGAATATTATCACCCAACAATATACACGAACACTTACTTATCTCAAATTAAATAGTTAGTGGACTTTAACCTGTACTATGAACTTTAGTTTTTATAAATCAAACAGGAAAAGAATTAAAGCTTTTTTGTTTTGAAATATTATACCTGTTTTCTTCACATAAAAGTAATGTCAGGTTATGATTTTTAATCATATTTTCTTATAATGCATGTTGCTAATAACCTTTTTTATTAAGAGTATGATAATATTTTGGGTCGTGACATTTTTTTAAAACCTAAGAAGTAACAATTTCATTTGATATGTCAAATTTTTAATAACAACAATGTTAAAAAAATGAATTTTATTAGTAGAAACTAAAATATGTAGTCCTATCTGTTTCTATTCATAAACAAACGTCCGTACTATAATTACTTTTTATGTAATATACAAGCATTCTTTAATATTTGTTATGTAAGATACAATCATTTTATACAGCTTTCATGTGGTTCTGCCAATTTTATTTACAATAATTCAGACCATAGTAACATGTAACTCCACAGTCTGCCAGAGCTGTAGGGGTACGTGTCGTGAGATGTCCCTATGGTTTACTAGTTCCGAGCTTCCAGAATGAGCTCCTGCCTAGTGGTCGTGTCCATACGGAATATTTTATTTATTTAGTGGCCGCTACAACAGCATGTTCGGCATGCTCGTACTAGGTCGTTTTAGTACAGTAAGTGCCGAGGCCGTTTCCAAGAATCACCTAGACGTGGTCGGTACTTGCCAAGACCGGCTATGATGGGGTTTGCCTGGGTCCTTGCAGCTCAGACGTAAAATTTACATGCAAGTCGCAGCACGGTATCATCCAAGGAGCGGATACCGAGTCCACTTCTCAAAGTCGAGAAGGGAACCGATAGGGGGCTTTGGCCGCTAGCCAAAGACCCTTATCGAGAACGCTTTGCAACTTTCTTTTATGAACAGCTCCAAGGTAACCCCAGACAGGAATGGCATAGGTGATGATCGGCAACAGGTACGCGTTGACGATCAACTTACCTAGCTTGCGGGTCATAGAATTGTTGACAAGTATCGGAAACAGACACGAAAGATGAGCGGACGCTCTAGTTCTCATCTTCTGTGCGTGTGTATGCCAGGTAAGCTGACGATCTATATGGACACCGAGGTACTCAGCTTCTCTCGATCAGGGCAGGTACGGCTACTTTGAGGTACCCCGGCTGAGATACGTCTCTAGGAAGAGACGTGGTCATCTATTCTCACGCAGAAAGTCCTCTCCGTCAGAAAGCTAGCGCTCAAATGAAGGTAGCAATTTAGGAGCTGTATTTTTCCCGGAGCTTGGACAAGAGCCCGTCATGCCAGACACTATCAAAGGCCTTCTCCACATATAGGAAACGGGGGACAGTCTGCTCTTTCCGACAGCCGGCGCCCGTGATGTATTCCACCAGTCTAATCAGCTGATGAGTGGTGGAATGCCCCACACGGAAACCGAACTGTTCGGGGAACAGTACATCGAAGTTTCCTAGATGGTCTAGGACTCGCCGTTGTACGAGACGTTCGAGGACCTTTGACGTAGCAGTCAGTAGACTAATGGGCCGGAGGTTGTCGGGACGGGAAGCGTCCTTTCCCTGCTTCGGGATCACTATGACCGTCGCCTTTCCCAATTTCTTGGGAAAGTAGGCCAGTCTAAGACACGCGTTGAACAGCGCGACCAAGAAAAGTATTCCCGGCTCTGGTAGTCGAATTAGAGCGGCGTTCGAGACGCCGTCCGGGCCAGGAGCTTTTCTCGGTACGAGTTCAACGAACCGATCTGAGACCTCTTCCCTAGTAATGGGTTCGGGCTCCGCAGTGATCGGAAGAGACAGAAAGTCTTCCACTTCGTTCTCGACTTCTTCGTCGGAGTCCCAGTCCATGGGCGGATTCAGAGCGAGCTGGCACTCGAAACACCCACCCAAGTACTAGGCCTTCGCCTCCGGCCGACCTAGGACTTGACCGAACGGTCCAGCAATAGCTGGGATGCGAGGTCGGCGCCTCTTCCCTGTCAAAGCCGAAGGTATCCGGTCTGGGTTACTTTCGTCGGATCCGTCCCCCGCTTGGGCTACGGCGAGTTCCCAACACCGTCTCCAATAGGTCTGCATTTCACGACGTAAAATGCCGGTCGCCCAGGGTACGCTGCCTTGTCGGCCGGATCACGGGTCCGCTGCCAGTGTCTCCGGAGGCGATTTCTCTCGCAAGCGAGAGCACTCGCCTCCTCTGGGATCCGCTGCCAGTGGGGCGTGTGACCAGGCTTCATCCTGGAAAACGCGTCAACCAGAGATACCACTGCCTCGTCAAACGTGGCAACTGCCTCGTCGACTTGGCGGACGGTTTCGAGTGATCCCGCCTCTGGCAATCGACGACAAAGCGTCGGGCCATCGCGATCCCGCTCTACCACCTTCCTGACGTCTCTTCGTGTGACGTGCTGGGTAGCGACGTGGACCAAGATGGGGAGACGATCGGACGATAGTTCCGATAGCACGGATACATAGACCGGTCAGTCAATTCCCTGGATCAGCGCTATGTCCAAGACATCGAGAACCGCGCCGAGTTGTGAGGGGTAAAACGTCGGTTGGGCGGGCCCATGCACCGTCATCCTGCATGAATCAATATACCTGCGTAAGCGCTTTCCGTTTGGGGCAGTCAAGCGACTGTTCCAATCGCGATGCTTACAATTCAGGTCGCCGGCCATGATGACCCTTCTCTGTGCATCGAACGCGACCGCTAAATCGGGGTGGAGCTCTTTCGTCGGCGGTTTATACGCCGACACCACGAGGAATCCGCCTAGTGTTATGAATCTCCACAGCGGTGACCTCTAGGTGAGACATTTGCGGTAAGAAAACGCGATGATGATCAATGATGATCCTCACCGCGACCGCAGTACCGCCACCAGCAGTGCCTGCCCTGTTGTTTCGATAGCACACATAGTTAGCCAGTCGGAACCGTTTCTCAGGGGTCAAGTGGGTCTCATTGAGAAGTACCACATCGGGTTTGAGTCGGGCTAGTAATTCTTGGAGCTCCTGGATTTTATCTGCCACATCGTTGGCGTTCCAGGAGAGAATCGAGAGATCTCGTTTGAGGACCCGACTCATAGAAGACCTACACAAGTGGCGGCTTCCACCAAGAGCATGAATCTCTCGGTCGTGTCTGCAGTCTCCAAGCGGGAGTGGATGGACATGAAGGTCTGGGTGATCTTGCGGAGGTCAAATAATTCAGCAAGGAAGTCGTGGACGACCTGAAAGACGTCGGAAGCGGTTCTTGATGCAGAGTGACCGGAAACTGTCTGCGCATAAGAGCTCTGAGGCTTTGCAATCGGTGGATTGGTGGAAGCCTTACAGGGCCAGAGGTAGCGCCTTTTTCGGAGGCGCTAGGAGGCTGGACAGATGCGAAGACGTCGGCCTTGTTTACGCACGCAGGCTGTCTGGACTGGGCTGCAGGAGCTCGGGATCGAGCGCCACGGGACTTACGCTGTCTTCTCTTCTTGTCTGCGACCTGAGGGTATCACGGGGGTGGCAAGGGTGGCGAGACTGCTTCTGAAGCAGGGGCAGGGTCTTCCGTGGAAGTGGAGGGTTGGCTTAGCTCAGGCTCCACAACCGAGATGTTGTTGGCAGGTTGTGACGTCTCACTAGAAGATGCCGCGGAGTTCCGGCGCTTTTTCGCCTTAGGTAGGGCAGGGGCTTTGGAAGAAGCCTGAGGCGGGGTTGCCTGTGTCACAGGTGGTAGTTTCGGCCGCTTAGTTTTCAGTTTCTGAGACTTAGAAACTGCGGCGACAGTCACGGCAGCTGTAGCAGGAGGCGAAGGGCCTGGCTGCTCAATTGCAGGTCTTGAACCTGCTACCGGTTGCCACGGAGGTGGCAGGAGTTGCTTTGGCTTTCGCCGCTGGAGCTCCTGCTTGTACACCGGGCAGGACGGGTAGTTGGTGGGGTGACTACCGCCACAGTTTATGCACCTTTTAAATTCGGGTGTGTCGCAGTGCTTTGTGAGATGCGGCAGGGAGCACCTCACGCAAACGGGAGCGTTGCTGCAGGTATCAGTGTGATGACCGAACCGCTGACACCTATGTCACTGAGGCAGTACTCCGGGAGCACGGCTACGTTCCACATTAACGCGGAAACCAAAGAGCCGCGTTAGTGAAAGAAGGCTTTCGCCTGCCTCGCTCTTCTCCGCCAGGATACGGACTAGAGGTAGGGTTCGCCTGGGGCATATACCAGAAAAATCGAGCGAACTGGATAGCCTAGGTCGCGCAACTCGTCGAGTATTTCCCCGAGAGGAAAATTAACATCCAAGCCTCTGAGCACGAAGGACAGAGGTTTGACATGCTTAGGAATGAAAGTATGGTACTGCAATTGGCTGGATTCGACGAAAGCCAAGACACTGCGGTACACGTCCATGCCCCAGACAACAATTTTGACAGTGTCGCCCCCAAGGAGCTTCAAGTCAATGTTGGCCGGGGAAAGTCCGGGCGCCGCGACTAGCCGCCGGTAAAAACAGGTGACGTTGTTCACGCCGAGTACGAACACAGGCGGGATGCGACCAGAGTCTGGCGGCGTCTGGGTGTCGCCAGATACAGTCGGCCCCGGGCCGGATTCGCCATCGGGGGGTACATCTTCCATGGCTGAAGCCGAGGAAGAGGATGAGGAGGACCGGTTCCGCCTCGGTTTCTTGACCGGGCGCCCACGTGGGCTAACCGGCAAGAAAGGCGTCGGTCTCGTCACCGGGCAGCGGGACCGTCCGGTAATCGACACAGTCCGTATCCATTAGCGGAGAGGTCGACGAGTCGCTCGAGTGGGGCAGGGGCGAGGCGAGCGGCCGCGTGCTCGTTGACTCGCCCTAACCGGGCATGGCTGCCAACGAGCGGTTGGTTCGCCGGCTAGAAACAGCAAGGCCGTCTCTGCCAGCAACCAGGGACCTAGGGTCCGGCCCAAGCCGGACTTCGTAGAGCTGTACTGGACTGCTCAGGCTGTCGTGGAGAGCTGGGCTACTGACCGGCTTCGTTAGATACCTCTCCCTACCGAGAGGGGTGTCCACCGGCCTCTTTATCCCGGCGATACCACAAGCTCGCTTAACACTGGTGGGGGCTCGCAACGGGTCGTCCGGGGCAGTGCTACCTACGAGCCTGAGCGTCAGCGGATAAAGATAAGGTGCGCACTATAAGCTCTGGCAGGTGCGGTCCCCTTCGGCTTGATGGTGGCGCTTGGTCCTTATAAGGGTCGCTCGCTTGTGGTCCTAAGAAGGCCCGACGGGACTCAGCTGATCTTGATGCCGGATACTCAGTACACCGGCACAGCTGAGTTGAAGTCTTCTTTCTTCTCTGGTACTGAAGAGGCGAGAACACACAGCAGGCAGACAGCAGAAGGTGAAGCTGTCCTCTTCAAAGCGAAGGCAGCGAGGCAGCAGCTGGAAAGTAGCGGTCGCACTTCCAAAGCATCAAAGAGCTGGCCCAGAGGGCAGGTCTGTCCACGATGAGAGCTGAGAGTAGAATGGAAAAGTTAAAAAAGTCAAATTCCACAGTGCTGCCAGAGCAGTTGGGATGCGCGTCGTGAGACGTCCCTATGGTTTACTAGTTCTGAGCATCCGGAACGTCGGCAGCATATCGCGTTATCACCCCCCCTCCAATTGATCAGTCCACTCACGGAGCTCCAAGAGGCAAGAGCCTATTCCGCGCATGTGTTATGCAAATTTACTTTATAGCCGTCAATATGTTAACGATTTAATCAATTCAATTTCAATTAGCCTAAATTAATAGATATGCAGTCGTACGAGCATGCGCGGATTCGCAGAATCGCATTGGTATAATTTAATCTGTTCTTTATAATAAACCGTTTTTTACAGTCCACTTTTATCGTTTTATATTTTATTAAATCCAGCCTATGGTTTACAGTGTGAACAGCTGTTAACCCCAAGCTACGCAAGGGGACAGCTGGTTCAACCGCAACAGATAAAGTAAAAGCCCTTTAATGTCTTTGTGACCTCACTATCACAAAATTTGACCTCAGACACAAATTCAGTATATACAGAAAACCCACTACAACTGACACACTAATACACAACTCCTCCAATCACCCAATACAACACAAACTAGCTGCCTTTAGAACACAGCACATTTTAAGCAACAAACTAGGTGGCACTAGCGCCATCTAGTGAAGGACCTAGTGCCGCCTAGTGGCAGGTGTTAGTGCCGGGGCTGAAAAGTGAGAAAAAAGGAGAGAAATCAGCAAATCACGAAGGTGGGTTTGCATTTGCGTATATTAGATTTCAGCATTGTCTGTACAGTGCTTTGAATTTGTAACAGGCCTCCATGTAGTAGTAATCAGCACATCATACTGTAATGTACTTACCGGTAATATTAAAAAATTACTGTAATGTACTATAAGTAAAAAAATATTACTTAATTAATTATAATGAATCCATTTGAGTTTTTTTTTTCCAAGTCTAAAGCATTTGTGTCTATTTTACAATTTATTTCACTAGTAAAGAATTAACAAGATCACGGTCAAGTTAAATTCAAATTACATAATTTTCAATATTATATAAAATTAAAACACACACACACATACACATTGGTTGGTTTAGTACCCCCTAGTGCAAATTCCTTAAAATATGCTCTGCTTCAGAATTATGATACACAGACTAAACAACATCCCACTAGATGAAAAAGACTACAAAGATGAACTAAACACGATAAAATATCCGTTAGCAGAATCCAACGGATACAACAGAACAATAGTCAATTAACTTCTACACAAAAGAAACAACAAAGACAGAAAACAACAAATTCAAAACACTAACATATATCAACAACCACACTGAAAAAATAGCCCACAAATTTAGAAAAGCAGGATATAGAATTGCATAGAAAACTACAAACAAAACAGAACACACTATCAAAACACATACACAAAGAACAAAACAAATTTGATCTACCTGGTGTTTACAAACTAAGTTGCTCAGATTGCAACAAATTCTACATAGGCCAGACAGGACGTTGCTTCAAACAAAGATACATTGAACATACAAAGGCACTACACTCCACTACCGAATCCACCTTTGCAAACTACCTCATTGAAGCAAACCAGACATACACAAACATCGACAATAACATGGATATTCTACACGTACACACTACTACTACTACTACTACTACTCTCCAGCACTACAGCCCATGGTGAGCCTTGGCCTCCGCTACGACCCGTCTCCACTCATCTCTGTCCACTGCCTTCAGTCTCCAGTTCCTAATGCCCATCTTTCTTAGATCTTCTTCCACATCCTGCTGCCATCTTCTTTGAGGCCTTCCTCTTCTTCTTTTGCCCAGTATCGTTCCACTTAATATAGTTTTGGGCATCCTCGTAACATTCATACGGAATACGTGTCCCAGCCATCTAATTCTAGCTGATTTTATGTGTCTCACCAGGTCTTGTCCACCAATCAACTCATTTATTTCACCGTTATTTCGGATCCTATACGTATTCCCTTCCTTCACCGGTCCAAATATCTGTCTCAAAATTCTTCTTTCAAAAATTCTTAGTGCACTTATATCCTTATTTACGAGAGTCCATGTCTCGGATGCATAAGTAACAACAGGTCTGATCAGTGTTTTATATAACATCAATTTGGTTCTTGGAGTTAGAAGCTTTGATTTCAGTAATGATTGGTTTGCAACTACACGTACACACAAAAGCCGAAAATCAGACACTCTTGAACAATTGGAAATATACAAACACACAAAAACACCTAAAAACGACATCCTAAACGAACAGACACAATTCAAATCACACATATTATTCGAACATATCACACTCCACACACAACATCGATCCTTCAAAAGTCGATGCTGTCGCCAAGCTCTGACGAAGCTTGTAATAGCGAAAACTGGTTCAGGCTATAAGGTAAAACTTTTACGTTTTTACCAATAAAGAACTTTGTGTTCCGAGTTGGTAGTGATATACTTATATATTTAGTTAATCAACGTACACGTCATGGACAACAAAATCCAAGCCTTTGTTGTGATCAACAAATATAGGCCTATATTGGAATTGGTACAGCTAACATGTCTACATATAACAGTAAAACATATTATAGCTGAATACAGATTGTACGGATGATCAAATATGTATATTACAAATTATTTCTATCATGTAATAGTCAGTGCTGGTATTGAAAACAGTTATTAATGTAGAGAATTCTGTGCAAAATAACAGTAGAGAATTACAGACTTACCTAAATATCACTATAATATTGACGACTCGGAACACTAAGTTTTTTATAAGTAAAAACGTAAAGTTTTACCTTACAGCCTAAACCGGTTTTCACCTATAGAAGGCTTCATCAGAGGCTGTCGTTAGTAGCGCTGTTCATCTTGTTGTTGGCGACGAGATAGTGTTTCGAAAGATCGAAGCTGTGTGTGTGGTGAGATGTGTTCGAATAATGCGTGCGATTTGAATTGTGTCTGTTCGTTTAGGATAGTCAACAAAGCCAAACACATGACACATAAACAAAAGCCCTACATGAAACAAATCCGACCATCAGCACCTACACTCCAAGCGCTTCCCAAAATCCATAAAGAAGACATTCCGATCCGCCCCATTATCAACTACCGTAATGCCCCTGCACACAAACTGGCAAAATATCTAGACAAAATTATTAGACAACACACACAAATAGACAACAACATTGCAGTAAAAAACAACACTGACCTAGTAACAAAAATAAAAGACATACACATCCCCCATAACGCCACATTAGCCTCCTTTGACATTAAAAACCTGTACACAAACATCCCCATCTCTGAAACAATCACCATCCTACAAAACAAACTCAAACAGAACAACACACCAAACGAACTTATCAATGAAATAACAGAAACTCTGAACATTATCACAAAACAAAACTACTTTACTTATAACAATAAATACTACACACAGAACGATGGCCTACCCATGGGCTCCCCCATATCCAGCATTCTAGCAGAAGTCTTCCTCCAACACTTAGAAAAAACAAAAATACTCACAAACAATGACAGACACTCACATAAAATACTATATTGGCACAGATACGTTGATGACATTCTAATACTATACAGGGGAAACAAAAGACAATGTGAACAGTTACTAACGCACATAACAAATGCAAATGATAACAGCCGCAAATTCAAACAGAATCGAATAATGTTTCGCATACAGCCATGAATTGTAGAGATCCCACAAAATACATAAAAACATAACCTTCACTGCCGAATATGAACACAACAATACCATAAACTTCTTAGACCTCTCCATCACAAAACTAGAACACAGGCACAAATTCAGTATATACAGAAAACCAACTACAACTGACACACTAATACACAACACCTCCAATCACCCAATACAACACAAACTAGCTGCTTTTAGAACCATGATACATAGACTTAACAACATCCCCTTAGATGAAATAGACTACAAAGACGAACTAAACACGATAAAATATCTAGCAGAATCTAACGGTTATGACAGAACAATAGTCAGTAAACTCCTACACAAAACAAACAACAGACAAAGACAGAAAACAACAAATTCATAACACTAACATACATCAACAAACAAACAGAAAAAATTGCCCACAAATTCAAAAAAGCAGGATACAGAATCGCTTACAAAACTACTAACAAAACAGAACACACACTATCAAAACGCATGCCCAAAGCACAAAACAAATTCGATCTACCCGGTGTATATAAACTAAATTGTTCAAATTGCAATAAATTCTACATAGGCCAGACAGGACGTAGCTTCAAACAGAGATACATTGAACACACAAAAGCACTCCACACCACTACAGAATCTACCTTCGCAAACCACCTCATTGAAGCAAACCACACATATAAAAACATCGACAATAACATGAACATACTACACGTACACACAAAAGGCCGAAAACTAGACACTCTAGAACAATTAGAAATATACAAACACACAAAAACAAATAAAAACGAACAGACACAATTCAAATCGCACGCATTATTCGAACACATCTCACCACACACACACAGCTTAGATCTTTCGAAACACTATCTCGTCGCCAACAACAAGATGAACAGCGCTACTAACGACAGCCTCTGATGAAGCCTTCTATAGGTGAAAGCCGGTTTAGGCTGTAAGGTAAAACTTTACGTTTTTACTTATAAAAAACTTAGTGTTCCGAGTCGTCAATATTATAGTGATATTTAGTTAAGTAACGGACACGTCATGGACAACGAAATCCAAGAATACAGACTTACAGCAGAGAATTTACAGAATATTACAAACACAAATTTATGGTAAACCAATCTATCAAGTGAAAGTGGGTATTACTTAAAATCATATTATTGTAAAATATTATTTATCGAGAACTAATTACAGTAAAGCCCCGATTACCCGCGGAATTGGGTGGCAAGGGCACCGCGGATAGTGAAAATCGCGGATAACCCGAAAAAAGACTAAACATGAGGTGTAAACACAAAAAAAAATATTTCAGCATAAAAACTATGTTTTATTGTACAAAAAACATAATATGTAAAACTTTTAAAATATGTACAGTACAGCAGAAACCTTTGCTCTACGTCTAAATCACTAAAATAAAGAACAGTAAACAAAAAACAATATTGTACTGTTAACAAAAAGTGTTCAGTTACGCCTTTTTAAAAAAATCAGTCACTCGTTTTTGCTTCTTGCTTTGGAAACACCTTTTCTTTATTCTAGATTGTACTTTCCTTAACATGAGTTTTTCTGCCAGATGTACGTCATCGTCTTGTTCCTCTAAATATTGAAGCAATCCGTCTACGTGCTGCAAAGCAGTTTCGTGTGTCATCCACGCAGGCGCCTCGTCTTCTTCACTTTCACTTTGTTCTTCTTCGTTCTTGTTCACTCCCATTGCTTTGTTCGTTATCTCTACGTCAGTCAGTCGTTCAAACCCCGGCTCACTTGCGTCGCATTCCAGCCACTCTTCTATGTTCTCTTCGTCGACATTCTCACCTCCCGGAACGGATGTCACTAGGTCAACAAGTGTAGCGGTCGGCATGACTTCATTCTCTTCTTCACAAATGTTTTGGTTGACATTTGTTCGATACTCGGAAAGAGTTTTCTCCATGATTTAACAAGGGTTGAGGGTTTGATGTAATCCCATGCAGACGCAATATCGTAAATGCTATCCAAAATTGTATAATTCTTCCAAAATTCTTTGAGATCGCAGCCTTCTTCGATTTTTGACAGTAACAACTTTGTTCTGTATGTTCTCTTCATGGTTGCAATGACTCCCTGGTCCATAGGTTGTATCAGCGCAGTAACATTTGGGGGCAAAAACTTTGCGAAGATTTGCCCGTCAGAAGATTTAAGCACACATGTAGCTGGGTGTGAAGGTGCGTTGTCAATTAACAAAACGGCCTTCTTTGGCAAATTTTTTGAGTCAAGATGTTTACTTGAGGCACAAAACTGTTTTCAAGCCATTCTTGAAAAATCTGCTGGTTCATCCAACCTTTTTTTTTTTGTTGAAATAATCAACTGGTAAATTTTCTGCTCTTGTCCCCTTAAAAGACCTCGGTTTCTTAGATTTACCGATTACAAGAAGCCTAAGTTTGTGACTACCCGCAGCGTTGCTGCATGGCAATATTGTAATTCTTTCCTTGCTACTTTTGTGACCTGCCGCTTGATGTTCACTTTCAAATGCTAAAGTACGAGTGGGAAGACACTTCCAAAAAAGCCCTGATTCATCAGCGTTATAAATTTGTTCATATGACAGACCTTCAGACAACACAAACTCTTCAAAATCACGTTGAAAATCATCAGCTGCTTGTTGATCACCACTCAGCTTCTCTCCGTGTAGACCAATCTCTCTAATTCCATGACGTTTCTTAAAACGATGTAACCAACCGGATGACGCATCAAAATTTCCTTCCAGGCCTAACAAATCAAAAAAGATTTTTGCTTTAGCTGCAATGGTAGGACCAGACACGGGGGGTGCCCTCACTTCGCACCTGAGCTAACCATTCCGCTAATGCCGAGTCAAGTTCATTATAGGTGGATTTCTTCATTGTTTTCCGTTTTTTCATCCCAGAAGCACTGTCCGACACTGATGCAAAGGCCAACAGTTTGTCTTTTTGCTTTAAAACGTCTAGCACTGTTGTTTCCCCGATCCCGTAATTCAAACACATCTGCTTCCTTGAAGCGCCATTTTCTATTTTAGAAATCATTTTCAAGTTTTTGTGCAATCGTTGACACAACCTTCTTTCGTTTTTCAGCCATTATTAATTTCAGGAACTAACGAACTGATCACTAACCACGCTTAACACCTAACTGACACCACTGGCAGACCGAGGGAATATGTACGTAGAGGGGGAAGGTTAGTGAACTTGACCAAAACAAAATTCCCAGAAGGCCTATAGGATTACGATGCACAATAAACCTGTCAGAAATTTTCGACCTTCGCACTGTAGGGCCTATTGTATTTTCCCGGTTGTTGGCTTGGATTAAAATTGGTTTTTTTGAGGTTCGTAATTAAACAAATTTTTCGCGGCACTCGCGGATAATCGGGGCTTTACTGTATATAGGATATTGTAAATTACGTATATGTCGGTCGACAGTCACACCCTCTCCCTCTCATTTTGTCCCTTTCTGCAATGGCACTCCCAACATTCTAACCATTGCTACTTACAGTATCGTACTCGTATACATTAAGGCTCTTTACATCGTAGTACATCGATACAATCACACATTCAAAACATCGAAAATGTAGTGCGGGTACGGAAATTGAAACAGTTCCGTTAACAAATTAAACTGAATATGTACAAAATGTATGGGAATCATAGTGGAACGGGCCATGAAACAGAAAAGATCCAACGGGTCTTGGTGATAGTCAGCGGCAAAATGTAACTTCCGTCGCCGCGCGTGTACTATATTTCGGTGTCCGATGTGTACATCCAACTGTTTTCTTCACAAGTAACTAATGCCAGCTTATGGAGGTTATGTACGACAATGTAACTTAAATAAAATTTACTTTGTTAGTGTACATTAAAAGGGAGTATTTATTGGAAGTACAGAAATTAGTTTACATTTATCGCACATAATTACGGTACAGAGACGATTTTGGGAGGTTGTGGGTACGTTTAATTATTTAACTTAAACTTTTAGATTTTTAAAATTAATTAGACTTAACAGTCATTTCCTTAGTTAGTGTACATTCAAAGGCTGTATTTATTCAAAGTACCGGAATTAAAACATACTTCCAATTTAAAGTACTATTAAAACAATCTGCATATTCTGACAGCTAAGAAGCACGTGGTACTCGGCACAGCTGCGGGAGCGCTGATTGGTCAGTGTGGGACAGTTGCCTGAGGAGAAAGGGGGAGGGAAAGCGCGCCTGCCGCTGATTGGCTCACCTCGGAGTCTCGTCCGAGTTACCATAGCAACTACTTCTTGTAAACACGCAAGGAGAACTGTCAGGATACGCAGATTGTTTTAATAGCACTGTAGAACCTAGTACAATCTAATGTATAACCAAACAAGTAGGCCTACATTAAAATCCTTTTTTCAACATAATGCAATAAAAAGCAATCTGCAGTTTCTGTTAACATGCAAATGATTAAGTATTAATAATGGGTTACAGTGGAATTTAATGTTACTACGGTCTGAATTAATGCAAATAAAGTTGGGAGAATCTCGTAAACATATTAAAGAATGCTTGTATATTACACACAAAATTATTACAGTACGGACCTTTGTTAATGAATAGAAACAAATTTGACTCTTATACTTTAGTATGTACAAATGAAATTCACCTTTTTTCAAATACCAATATCTGTTTTTTTCATACCCTTAAAAAAAAGGTCATTAACAACATACGTTATGAGAAAACGTGATTACAAATAACCAGCCATTAGTTACTTGTGAAGAAAATAGATATAACATATACAAACATCAAATCTTCAATTCTCTCCCTATTTGTTTTATAAAAACTGGAGTTTCTACTGCATGTTTTAAGTCCACTAACTACTTAATTAAATATACATATTTGTTCCTGTATCTTGTCGGGTAACATATTATATTAATACATCTGCTTCCTACTCATATGTGCAAACAATGAGTACAAACACCGAAATATAGTACACGCCAAGGTTACTCTACTATAAGGTTGGGCCCGAACCGAAACGAATTGCTATTGGCTGTTGAAATGACGTCACCATCGAGGAACGAGCTGCGCGGTAAATACTTCTCAATACAAATATGTTAGTAGGGGGAAAATGGGGTTCCTGACTCACAAAGGAATGCCGCCTTTCTTAAAAAACATAAAAAACGATAAAAAACAAGATCAAAGAGATGCCGCCGTTCCCGCGGTCCAAGATTTTTTCCCACGCTCTCCCCACCACCCTGGACCCGCAGTATCCGCGAATTTTCGCGAATATAATTTTTTATATGCAGCCTTTCGCGAACCTAAATCACTTTCACTTTCTAATTTCCGCGAATATAATTTTTTATATGCCGCCTTTCGCGAGCCTAGATCACTTTCACTTTCTACTGGACCACAGCATCCGCGACTGTTTCGCTGATCTGTGTCAAGATCCGCGACTTTTTCGCGTATCTGGACCACAGCATCCGCGAATATAATTTTTTATTTTTTTATATGCCGCCTTTCGCGAGCTTAGATCACTTTCACTTTCTATCACTTGATGCAATATTAAATATATGATCGGGGAGTACCAACCTTGCATGAGTTCAAATTTGTTATAATGTATATTAAATCTATATGATCAGGTTTACCAACCTATGGTGGGGGGGTTCCGACTTGACGCATTATAGTGTATATATTAAATATATGATTAGGGTTACCAACCTTGCATGAGTTCAAATTTGTTGTGTGTTATAATGTATATTAAATCTATATGATCAGGTTTACCAACCTATGTATGGGTTCAAACTTGATATGTGTGTGTATTATAGTGTATATTAAAATATATGATCAGGGTTACCAATCCTGCATTATTGTGTGTATGTATAGAACAGATCTGCCAACATTTTTCTTCGGTGGGAAATTCAAACTATATTATAGTAAATTGTTGACGACGACTTCGATATCAACTCTCTCTCCCCTCCTCTCTCTTTGTCTCTAGACACAGTTGTCATCAGTTTTACATAAGCGTCGTGCTACTTATGGATTATTGTAATTAGCGATACTAAAATGTAATCACCAGGAAATATATATTTATCACCTATCTCGTGGCGTCCTTTTTTGACACATGACAGTCATTGACTACGATTTAGAAATTAATATACTGCCAAGTCTGTGTGTGTGTGTGTGTGTGTGTGTGTGTGGTAAAGTGTTACGCATAAAAAAATCTCCTTGAAATAAGGTATTTTCAAAAGTTTTGTGTACACACACATTGTATAATAATTTTCGTAATTGTAAGATACAACCTGCAAATTATTAAAATGTCTCTCTCACACATTTCTGATTACTATACAAATAATTGGATGGATATTCGAAGATTTCCCTTATTCAAACGATTTGTATGTGTGTACACGAACTTAAATACAGACGATTTTAATTTTAAAAATTCATTTTTTGCATTAAATATATATCGTAAACAATGAAATAATAATATTTCGTCATTGTAAGATTTTAATAAAACAATTATCAGTTTAAATAATAATTTTCATGATTGTAAGATACAACCTACAAATTATTAAAATGTCTCTCTCACACACATTTCTGATTACTATACAAATAATTGCATGCATATTCGGAGGTTTATAACGAAATAAATTTAAAAAAACCATAATTTGTTTTAAATAATACGTTTTACGTCTTACGTCTTACGTTTTAGTTTCACATCTTGCGTCTTACGTCTTACGTCTTACGTTTTACGTTTTACGTCTTACGTCTTACGTTTACGTTTTACGTCTTACGTCTTACGTTTTAGTTTCACATCTTACGTCTTACGTCTTACGTTTTACGTTTTACGTCTTACGTCTTACGTCTTACGTTTACGTTTTACGTCTTACGTCTTACGTTTTAGTTTCACATCTTACGTCTTCATTAAATATATATCGTAAACAATGAAATAATAATATTTCGTCATTGTAAGATTTTAATAAAACAATTATCAGTTTAAATAATAATTTTCATGATTGTAAGATACAACCTACAAATTATTAAAATGTCTCTCTCACACACATTTCTGATTACTATACAAATAATTGCATGCATATTCGGAGTACGTTGACAGCGAAACAAGTCTATGCACACACACACACACACACACACATACACACAACGATACTGAATTAGATATAGTTATTATTCGCTAAATTAAACCAGAGGTCATTAACCTTGTGTACGACGTCCTACATTCTAATTTCACACCTGCTAGTCATTAGCAGTGATTAGGATTATAAAGTATTTATTCTAAAAACGGACAACTCTACTTTCTAATTTGACACCTGTCAAGCATTAACACCGCTTACAGTAATAACTCTAAAAACGGACACACACACACACACACACACACGTGCTTTCCCCACTACAGAGTACACTATATATACGCTAAGTAAGTTAGCGGCAATTTCTTATTTGTCGACTTGTACTGCACGTATTACGTGTCTTCCAGTATACACATCTTCTTTTGAAAGACTGTTTGTACGTCTTCAGTGTAGACAACGCACATACTAGTTTGGCTGATACTGTCTTCCAGTATACACATCTTCTTTTGGTAAGTGTATAGATTTTATTTAAACGTAAAAATTATCAAGTGCATTATTTATTGAATTTAATACATGCGTGTGTGTACGCGTGTGTGTATGATCAAATTACAATTTCTGAAAATATATTCTTACTGTATTTTTATAGTGGCAATTTCTCACCAACGTGTGCTGATACATCGTGAAATCTCTACATCTTTTTTTAATAGTTGAAAGACTGTTTGTACGCCTTCAGTGTTGACAACGCACATGTACAGATTTTATTTAATTTTAATTTTAATGTATGTGCAGATTTTTATTTAAACGTAAAAATTATTTGCATTATCAAGCGTGTTATTGAATTTAATACATGTGTGTGTGTGTGTGTGTGTGTGTGTGTGTGTGTGTGTGTGTGTGTATGATCAAATTATTATGTCTGTTACAAATTTTCTGAAAAATTGCTTTAAACAAACGTTTTTAATGTAAAAAATTTAGAAAGTAGGTCACAGCGTATGATGACATTTATATCTCTCTCTAATTCTGTTGTGGACATACATAGCTGTAAGCAGTGACTATCTCCTTATGAATGCGGAATGTAGACTTTCCTAAAATTATTTGCATTAAAACATTATGAAACGCATTATTGAATTTAATACATGTGTGTGTGCGCGTGTATGTGTATGATCAAATTATTATGGAGTGGGTTATACAAATAATAATAAAGTGTGTGTAATATATATATACATTTATTAAAATACATACACACAGCTCCAAGATTATATTAAACAGTTTTACAATTAAAAATACATACACAGCTCCAAGATTATATTGTTACAAGTATGAAAATATATCTAAACTAATATTTACAATTTAAAAAAAAAACATACACAGTTCCAAGATTATATTGTTACAAGTATTAAAATATATCTAAACTAGTTTTACAATTAAAAATACATACACACACACATAGCTCCAATATTATAATGTTACAAATATGATGAAAATATATATATATATATATTTAAAACTAGTATTTACAAAATATGTATAAAATAAGACTTAAACACGTCTATGTACTGTGTTGGACAATGGTGTATATTCTACAAGCGAATCATGTAGTATCATACAGTAGGCGGTTGTCTGTCTAGGAAAATTCATTGACGATTCAAATTCTAAACGTACATCAACTGCTGAAGACTTAAGTGCTTCGTCTTGTCGGGTGGTCTTTCTCTATGAGTCGTAACAGTGGTAATCTGTGTGTGTGTGTGTGTGTGTGTGTGTGTGTGTATGATCAAATTACAATTTCTGAAAATATATTCTTACCGTATTTTTATAGTGGCAATTTCTCACCAACGTGTGCTGATACATCGTGAAATCTCTACATCTTTTTTAACAGTTGAAAGACTGTTTGTACGTCTTCAGTGTAGACAACGCACATACTAGTTTGGCTGATACTGTACGTGTCTTCCAGTATACACATCTTCTTTTGGTAAGTGTATAGATTTTATTTAAACGTAAAAATTATCAAGTGCATTATTTATTGAATTTAATACATGTGTGTGTGTATGTGTGTGTGTGTGTATGATCAAATTACAATTTCTGAAAATAAATATATATATATTTAAAACTAGTATTTACAAAATATGTATAAATAAGACTTAAACACGTCTATGTACTGTGTTGGTCAATGGTGTATATTCTACAAGCGAATCATGTAGTATCATACAGTAGGCGGTCGTCTGTGTAGGAAAATTCGTTGACGATTCAAATTCTAAACGTACATCAACTGCTGAAGACTTAAGTGCTTCGTCTTGTCTGCTACAACCGAAAACAAACAGCGGGGCTTTTGATTTGAATAATTCCGGTGTCAGTACTGGGCTGCCGTCTAAACGGTGGTAATACGAACTTTGAAAACTGGCGTACATATTGTACAATAATGCAAAACGGTCTTTCCCAATATCCAAGTTTAAATTATCGTAAGGATAATACTTGTCGTTTAGAAACAGTCTCGCATTGATCACGTTACAGTGATCGAATTCATCAGCGTGTGCTGTCAGTACATTTTTTCTTGCTGTCTGAAGATTTTTATTTAAACGTAAAAATTATTTGTATTATCAAGCGTGTTATTGAATTTAATACATGTGTGTGTGTATGATCAAATTATTATGTCTGTTACAAATTTTCTGAAAAATTGCTTTAAACAAACTCTGTCTGTCTGTCTGTCTCTCTCTCTCTCTCTCTCTCTCTCGTTGTCAAAAGTTATGTTCAAACCGTTTCTCCTCTCCGTGCATGTATATGATTTTAGAAAGTTTATATATATTCGACAAATATTAACTGTGTACGTACTTACAACGCCCGCTCTCTCTCTCACTCATCGTCAAAACGTTGACTTCATTTTTCATTGTATTAAATAATTAATAAAATATTAACTATGTGTGCGTGTGTGTTGTCAACTACTTACATGCGCGTTCTCTCTCTCGCTCGCAGACGTTGGAAGCAATTCCTAGTTTATAATGTAATTACCTGTGCGTGTATGTCTCTCTTTATTCGACAAGACTTAAACACGACTATGTACTGTGTTGGACAATGGCGTATATTCTACAAGCGAATCATGTAGTATCATACAGTAGGCGGTCGTCTGTGTAGGAAAATTCGTTGACGATTCAAATTAATTTCGAGTTTCATTATTTAATTTGCCGTCAGCAGGTAATTTGTAATATTCTTGAAATATAAGGAGGGCATTGGAAACATCTGAATCATTTACTAATTGCAATGACGTTTTATCTTTCGTATAAAGATACCCATATTCATATAAGTAACGTTTAACCTAATCCAATTGAAACTGTGTTGTGTTATCCGTTAAACATTTTGTCCATAATGTTAAAAAAATATTACAGATTTAAGTGGCGTTATGGTTTCCGATTGTACTTTACAATGACAAATACCAAACAACGTTGTTAATAATTATAAAAGAATATGTTATTATCCCTTCTCCTCAATATTTATAAAAAAGATTTTTAACAAAAATATGAATTAACAGGAATCGAACCTACATACTTACCTTCTTTACCTTCACATTTACCATTACTCGTCTAACCATTTAATCGATTAAGCTAATTCATATCTTATTAACGAACGATTACTCACGAAAGGAAAAACAGTTTACATGTCAACGAACTCTGAATGTTTACATTTTAAGTGTGCAATGTTTACGTGTCAACAAACACCGTCTGTTTATGTTTTCGATTTTCACATTTGAAACACCTATCATAAATTTACCACCTTCGTATCGAATACCATACATACGATCTATAATCCGTTTACAGTCAGCCGATTCGCACAAACGCATATATTTGTTTGCTAATGAATCGTCACTGAAATGTAAAGTGTTAGGGTTCCATGCGCTATTGTCACTGAAATGAGAAGCGTTATGACTCTGCGTGCCACTTTCGTTTTCAGTTATTACATGTTGTGTAGGCTCTTCTTCTCCTCCTCCCCTCCTCCATTATATCACCACTTAACTTTCGTGAAATAGCTTCTAACGGTTCCAGAATCGGTCTGTAATTTTTTCTAAACGCCTCGTCGCTTTCTTTGATACCGTGTTGTAATGCATGATATTAGAGCATTAAACTTTACAAAAAACGACATTATTAGAAGACACTAGTGAACACGTCTGTATCAAACAATGATAGAATATTCGTCACAAAAGGACAGTAGAATGTGACAGTGGTGGTGGTGGTGGTAACGTCGATCATACACACAGACTCTGGAGAGAGGCTAAAGTTTATCGAGATGAAAACGTCGTAGACACTTTCTTCTCGTGGTTGATGAAAGACGCCGAGGATATGATGAAGGTAGTACGACATAACGTACGCATTGCAACATCCAGTGAGCGTTACGTGTCGTTCTCTCTGGGTCCCTTGCGTTTCGTAGACTCTTTTCAATTTCTTTATCGCTCTCTGGACACACTCGTTACGTCCGTCCATCCATCCGTCCGACTGTCTATATCTGTCTGTCTGTCTGTCTCTCTCTCTCTCTCTCTCTCTCTCTCTCTCTCTCTCTCTCTCTCTCTCTCTCTCTCTCTCTCTCGTTGTCAAACGTTATGTTCAAACCGTTTCTCCTCTCTATGATCATTACCGTGCATGTATATGATTTTAGAAAGTTTATATATATTCGACAAATATTAACTGTGTACGTACTTACAACGCCCGCTCTCTCTCTCTCTCATCGTCAAAACGTTGACTTCATTTTTCATTGTATTAAATAATTAACAAATATTAACTATGTGTGCGTGTGTGTGTTGTCAACTACTTACATGCGCGTTCTCTCTCTTAACATAACGCTTCGTGTGAAGCGTTTTGTAGAGCAGGTTTCAACTGTGGAAGGTTTCATCGGACAAAAGGCTTGCCGCATGACAACTGGCACCAATCGTACACTCTAGTGTTTTTGGTGGTCCTAAAAAGGACCGAGTTGTGAGAACGGCGATGTTGGTAGTGCCGCGCTGAGATGTTCGGCGGCTGCGCCTGCTGTTCACGGCGTACTGCAGTCCTCCTCTTCTTCCGACACTGGTTGTAGAGTCAGCTGCCGACCCAGCGAAATCCATCGCTGACGCGGAACTTTCAAAATTTTCTGTCGGCTCAGGTTTTATTAACTAACTGGCATCGCTGATTGGCTAGCTCCGAACACGAAGTTGGTTACGTCTCGGTGGCTGCTGATGTCTGATTGGCTCGCTGTGTCCACCGCTGGTACCGGAGAGCAGATGTTCGCATACCGCTGCCATCACAATATATAACCGGTGAACTTCACAATCGTTCGTGTTGCTGAACACTACTGTGCTACAAATTGTATGTTACAAATTGATATTCTAATTTACTTTGTGAGATATAAAGCGTTTGAGATACACTAACATAATACCAGCGTTATAACAGTTTCTTTGTTTTTCAGTATTCACTCTCACGTCTGAATATTACCATGTCTGACCTTCAGCAGAATCCAGAACATCAGCAGGAACAGGGACATCCTCAACAAGGTAAACATTTTTTTAAATACCAATTGTCTCTCTCTATAATTATGCAGCAAACCAAATTTGTTTGATACGAATTAACATGTATAAGATAGTCTCTTGACGTTGTTTAGAAATTGATATGACGGAGAAAATTTTTTATGTTCTGACATAGGTTTGTCACCTTCTCCCCAATATATTGTCTCTTGACATCGTTTAGAAATTGACATGACGGAGAAAATTTTTCATGTTCCACCATAGGTATGTCACCTTCTCTCCAATGAACTAATTCAATTCCGCAACAAAAGCATTTAACTCTATCGTCTATGAATGACATACTATGTCCACAAACATCATAATTTAGCGGATAGTAGTAAAACCCAGCAAACGCTAACTCGTCGGGACTGACAAACGTCACTTCCCAATACTTGAACGATTTTCTTCTTTCACTTTCAATGCTAAAATCATGAGTAGCTGCCATCTTCACAGTTTGCAATAAACTAACGTATTACTAACGTGTACTATCTATTTATTTACCATAAACATGAATGTGTGTTATTCATCATTCCTATTAGCTAATACATGTGTTTCTATTGTTTCAGATATGACACGATTTTATATTGTGCGAAACAGTAGTATTAGAGGATGTCTTACAACTTTTAATTACCTGCCTGTGTACACAGAAGAAGAAGATCAAGATATAGTACCGATAATGACCGAGGTGCGACCTTTATTGTGCAAGGATATTCTGGCAGAACAAGCACGTTTACGCAGTATCAAATGGCATATTGCGTGCAGGATACGTTTCACTAAAACTGCGTTAGATGGTGACAGCGGCGAAGAAAAAGAGGTAACCAAAGACGCCGTCTTCCACGGACGTTGTCGTACGTTGCTCACGGACGACAACGACGAGTTGAACTGTCTACTCGATGAATCCTACGATAAAATCATGAATAGCATATCCAATTTTACCCGTGACGGGAGCGGATGGTCGGTGGATGCTGTACTGAAGCTGGAACTAGTTGTTGGACGGTACCGACCTCTAGCAGCATCCTCCTACCTTCCAACCCCGCGAAAACTTGCACTCACCAAGGCAGTAGTCAACATCAAGAACTCCCAAGATGAAATGTGTTTTCTATGGTCCGTACTAGCTCACATACACCCTCAAGAACGTAATAAAGAACGTGTTTCAAAATACCTCTTATTCAAAAACACAATAAATATGACCGGTATCGAGTACCCTGTTTCTATAAACTCACTTTCTAAATTTGAAACACAGAATCCCAACATTTCTATAAACGTTTTCGGCTATGATATAGAAGACAATATCAGAAACGAATCAAAAAATGAGGTTTATCCGTTAAGAATTACCCCCAATAAGGACAGATTACATCACGTTAATCTTTTACTTCTGTCCGATACAAATAGCCGAAAACACTACTGTCTTATCAGTAGCATTAATAAATTGTTATCATCCCTTACAAAACACAAAGAAAAATCATTTTACTGTGACTACTGCCTGCATCGTTTCACCACAGAACATGGTCTGTCCGATCATCTCCCCTACTGCACACCTCACGGCGAGCAGAAAACCAAAATGCCCACAGAGGAGGAGAAGTTTATGTCATTTAAAAATTACGCGCACTGTCTTAAAGTACCCTTTACCGTCTACGCCGACTTCGAGTCCCTCATCACTCTGCTTCAATCGTGTTCACCTGGTAACAACGTCCCGACGACAGTGCACGAGTTAGGTGAATTCTACTCAGTTGATAGCAACGGTGCCCGTCAGAAAATAACTTCTCCTCATGTATCGTCCACATCATACGAAGCGATGCATATTCCGTCAGGTTTCTCCTATGCTATCGTGGATCATACACACAGACTCTGGAGAGAGGCTAAAGTTTATCGAGGTGAAAACGTTGTAGACACTTTCTTCTCGTGGTTGATGAAAGACGCCGAGGATATGATGAAGGTAGTACGACATAACGTACAAATAATTATGTCCGATGATGACAATGTTGCGTTCACTAACGCCACCGTTTGTCATTTGTGTGAGCGCCCTTTGACAGACGATGACAAGGTACGCAATCATTGTCATCTTACGGGGAAATTCTTGGGAGCAGCCCACAATAGCTGTAATCTAAGCTACAAGATGCCTCGTCATATCCCCGTCTTCTTTCACAACCTTCGTGGCTACGACTGTCACCATTTAATGCTGGGTTTAGGAAAATATAAGGACCAACACGTATCCTGCATTGCAACATCCAGTGAGCGTTACGTGTCGTTCTCCCTGGGTCCCTTGCGTTTCGCTGGGTAGACTCTTTTCAATTTCTTAATCGCTCTCTGGACACACTCGTTACCAATCTGTCCACGTCCGGGAGCCAATTTCCTTTGCTCAGAGAGGAAATGCTTAGACGGGGTTTCGACGAACAGACCAATCTGCTCGTACGCAAGGGAGTATACCCTTACGAGTACGTTGACAGCATTGATCGATTCAACGAAACAAGTCTACCCGCTCGTGAACACTTTGATAACCGGTTGTTGGAATCGGCTATTTCGGACGCAGATTACGGAGCATGCACAAAACGTGTGGAGTGCATTCAATCTGCGTACGTTTGGCGATTACCACGATTTGTATTTGTTGACAGACGTAATGCTGCTGGCCGATGTCTTTGAAAGTTTCCGAGACATGGCCTTACGCGATTACTGCTTGGACCCGTGTCATTTTTACTCGCTTCCCGGACTCGCTTGGAACGCGATGCTAAAAATGACAGGGGTCGAATTAGAGCTGTTAACATAGATAAATCTGCATCTGTTCCTTGAGTCTGGGGTCCGCGGAGGCTGCGCGATGATATCCAACCGTCACGCAGTCGCTAACAATCCTCTGATTCCAGATCAGTACGATGTATCGAAACCGACCTCCTTCATTTTGTATACAGACTGTAATAATTTATACGGTGCAGCCATGTCGCAACCACTCCCTTACGCAGACTTCCGATGGCTCGATCGTAACGAAATCGAGTCCTTGGACGTACGTAATGTGAGTGATGATTCCGACATCGGGTACATCCTCGAAGTCGACCTACACTATCCCGATACCTTACACGACCTGCATTCCGACTACCCACTTGCACCTGTGCGCCAGCGCGTAACACCCGATATCCTTTCTCCCTTTTCCAAACGTTTACACGAGAGTATATACAGATCATCGTATAACGAATCAGGGTCATCCGTAGAGAAGTTGTTAACAACTTTGGAGGACAAACAAAATTACGTTCTCCATTATCGAAATTTGAAATTGTATTTAAGTCTTGGCTTAGAGCTGAAAGCGACTCATAGGGTGTTGTGTTTTAAGCAAAGCGCTTGGTTGAAACCGTTTATCGATTTCAACACCCGCAAGAGGCAAACAGCCGTCAACAGCTTTGAAAAAGGCCTTTTCAAACTGATGAACAACGCCGTATACGGTAAGTCGCTGGAGAACGTACGGAAACATATAGACTTTGAACTAGTCTCGAATGAACGACGGCTTCAAAAACTAGTTTCCACACCTAGGCTAAAACGTATGATTCGTTATACGAACGATCTGGTGGGGCTCTCACTCCGTAAAAAATCCATTGTTCTTTCCCGTCCCGTGTATGTCGGCTTCACGGTGCTTGACGTTAGCAAAACGATAATGTACGACTTTCATTATCGTTATGCTGTCGCCAAGTACGGTTGCAACGTTAAATTATTAATGACAGATACAGACAGTCTGATGTATAGCATTCAAACATCAGACTTGTATGCAGACATGAAGAAGGACCTACACGTTTTTGACACATCGGATTACCCTACGTCTCATCCTTGTTATAGCCTTAAGAACAAAAAGGTTGTCGGACTGTTCAAGGATGAAACGTGTGGTCGTCCTATTAGAGAATTCGTGGGTCTCCGTGCGAAATGTTATTCGTTCCTTGTGGCCCACGAAGATCCCACCCAAGAGTGTCAAAAACGTGTATGTAAAGGTGTGCCTCGAGTTGCAATTAAGAGGAGTCTGCGACACGATATGTATCGCAGGTGTCTCACTGATCATTGTCAGTTTTCTACCAGTGCGCTTTGTTTACGTAGCGATCATCATACGCTGTACACGATGCGTGTAAATAAGCAAGCGTTGTCACCGTATGATGATAAGCGTTATATATTAGACAATGGTCATGATACGCTTGCATACGGTCATTATCGGATACGACAACGCATCAACATGGAGAACGACGACACCTCCCCACCTACTAAAAAAATTCGTCTCCATGTATAGTAACCCTCCTCAACACTTGTTTCTTTCGTCAGTTGATGTCTCTCGGTGCTTCAGTCCAGACGTCTGTAAACGTAAGTTCACATATTAATATCTCAACGATATTTGTATGTTTAAACATAATATATATAGAGTTTGTAATGTGTGTGGTTTCTTTGTCTTACAGTATTATGGATAACACTGCGGTTATAATTGACTTCCAGTGCTTTTTCGACGACAACGGAAAATATATTGTGAAGGAACTGTCAATCATGGACGTTCTGAGATTTGCTGGTAGACATTGGATTTTGACACCGCCTGCTACATCCGTTACGAATCCCAAATACGTTAGGACAAACCACTGGTTAACAACAAATTATCATAGACTTAGATGGAGCGAAGGAGAGACACCATATGACAATCTTGTTTCATTGTTAACATCACAAACACGTATATATAAATATGTGATTGTGAAGGGTTTTGAGAAAAAACGTTTTTTGCAATCAAAGATAATACACAATAATATCATCAATCTCGATGACTTTGGTTGTCCTAAAAACATACCGTATATAATTCATGGAACAGAATGTCTTAGACATTTCAATTCTTCTGACCGTTGTGCCAACTATAAGGTGCACGCTATTCGGGAATGGATGATTCATGATTTTTGCTTTAAACAAACATTTTTAATGTAACAAATTTAGAAAGTAGGTCACCGCGAATGATGACATTTATATCTCTCTCTCTCATTCTGTTGTGGACATGTACATACATGCATAGCTGTAAGCAGTGACTATTTTCTTATGAAAATGGACTTTCCTAATGACATTGTTATATTTTGGTGTCTCTAATTTCGTCTGTGGGACATGTTCATACATGCAAAGTGGGACACCAACGTTACCACCACCACCACTATCACATTGTACTGTCCTTTTGTGTCGAATATTCTGTCATTGTTTGGTTCTCTCTGGTTTGATACAGACGTGTTCACTAGTGTCTTCTAATAATGTCGTTTCTTGTAAAGTTTAATGCTGTAAGTGCTATCGAGTACAAACGATGTTCAGAATTGATAGTGAATAAAAAATATCCCATCATGGTCTTAACAAATGTGGACACAAAATATGGGAACTCTGTGCTTGCTACAGAGACGTGTTCACTAGTGTCTTCTAATAATGTCGTTTCTTGTAAAGTTTAATGCTGTAAGTGCTATCGAGTACAAACGATGTTCAGAATTGATAGTGAATAAAAAATATCCCATCATGGTCTTAACAAATGTGGACACAAAATATGGGAACTCTGTGCTTGCTACGTTGGAGTATGGCGACCGTCAGTATCGTGTCTATCTTCCGAAGAGGTATGCAGGTGTCTTCACGAATGAGGAGCTCAGACATATCAAACCTAAAGAACTACATTTAGTGTATCGAGGGACGAGAAATCAAACAACACAAGTAGAGATTGAGTCCTAACGTCGTAAGTAGCAATCGTGTTAACAAACAATTTATTGATGTGTGTGCGTGTGTGTAGTTTCAACTCTCTGTACTTAACACTTTAATAATTGAATTTGTATGTACATGATAAATGTATCATTGATTCTACAAGTTTCGTTGAATAATAGTTGGTTCGATTAGAAATTATATGAAAGTACATTAACTTATGCGATAAATGTATCATTGATTCTAAGTAGTATTTACAAATTTCCAGTGAATAATATTTGGTTTGGTTTGATTAGAAATTATTTGAAAGTACATTAACTTATGAAAAATTACATATACTTGAAAAAGTTTACTTACTTAACGCATTTGATTCTTTCCACTAACTGTGTGTGTGTGCATGTGATAATTGAATATTATCGTATCAGTGATTCTAATATCGACTGTATTGTTATGTTACAGATAAACTTCCTTGTGAACTGTATCTACAGCCGTGAAATTATTATTTTAAAATCTTACAATGTCAAAAAATTATTATTAATATTTATTTTATATAACAATGTTTGTTTTTGATATATGTATATTTAATCAATGTAAAATGTATTTTGAATAATTGTATTATAACGGTTTGTAAACTATATTTTAAGTTTGTGTACAGTGCTGTAAATATATATTTAATCAGTTAAAACAATATTATTATTAATATTCTATATATATAACAATGTTTGTGATATATATATTTAATCAATAATTGTATTATAGCGGTTTGTAAACCATATATTTTATGTTTGTGTACAGTGTTGTAAATATATTTAATTATTTAAAACAAATTATGGTTTATTTTAATTTATTTCGTTATAAACCTTCGAATATGCATGCAATTATTTGTATAGTAATCAGAAATGTGTGTGAGAGAGACATTTTAATAATTTGTAGGTTGTATCTTACAATCATGAAAATTATTATTTAAACTGATAATTGTTTTATTAAAATCTTACAATGACGAAATATTATTATTTCATTGTTTACGATATATATTTAATGCAAAAAATGAATTTTTAAAATTACAATCGTCTGTATTTAAGTTCGTGTACACACATACAAATCGTTTGAATAAGGGAAATCTTCGAATATGCATCCAATTATTTGTATAGTAATCAGAAATGTGTGAGAGAGACATTTTAATAATTTGCAGGTTGTATCTTACAATTACGAAAATTATTATACAATGTGTGTGTACACAAAACTTTTGAAAATACCTTATTTCAAGGAGATTTTTTTATGCGTAACACTTTACCACACACACACACAGACTTGGCAGTATATTAATTTCTAAATCGTAGTCAATGACTGTCATGTGTCAAAAAAGGACGCCACGAGATAGGTGATAAACATATATTTCCTGGTGATTACATTTTAGTATCGCTAATTACAATAATCCATAAGTAGCACGACGCTTATGTAAAACTGATGACAACTGTGTCTAGAGACAAAGAGAGAGGAGGGGAGAGAGAGTTGATATTGAAGTCGTCGTCAACAATTTACTATAATATAGTTTGAATTTCCCACCGAAGAAAAATGTTGGCAGATCTGTTCTATACATACACACAATAATGCAGGATTGGTAACCCTGATCATATATTTTAATATACACTATAATACACACACATAGCAAGTTTGAACCCATACATAGGTTGGTAAACCTGATCATATAGATTTAATATACATTATAACACACAACAAATTTGAACTCATGCAAGGTTGGTAACCCTAATCATATATTTAATATATACACTATAATGCGTCAAGTCGGAACCCCCCCCCCACCATAGGTTGGTAAACCTGATCATATAGATTTAATATACATTATAACAAATTTGAACTCATGCAAGGTTGGTACTCCCCGATCATATATTTAATATTGCATCAAGTGATAGAAAGTGAAAGTGATCTAAGCTCGCGAAAGGCGGCATATAAAAAAATAAAAAATTATATTCGCGGATGCTGTGGTCCAGATACGCGAAAACGTCGCGGATCTTGACACAGATCAGCGAAACAGTCGCGGATGCTGTGGTCCAGTAGAAAGTGAAAGTGATCTAGGCTCGCGAAAGGCGGCATATAAAAAATTATATTCGCGGAAATTAGAAAGTGAAAGTGATTTAGGCTCGCGAAAGGCTGCATATAAAAAATTATATTCGCGAAAATTCGCGGATACTGCGGGTCCAGGGTGGTGGGGAGAGCGTGGGAAAAAATCTTGGACCGCGGGAACGGCGGCATCTCTTTGATCTTGTTTTTTTATCGTTTTTTAAGAAAGGCGGCATTCCTTTGTGAGTCAGGAACCCCATTTTCCCCCTACTACTTATGTTATTTTTTTATTAACTACAGTTTGTTTGTTATTTATATTTTTATTTACGAACTTACTTTATTGAATGAAGTACGTAATAATGTTATATGAAGCGAATGTTTGCGTAATTTAAATGTGTACGCTTTTAATATTAATCGTATAACCAGGCCCCGATTTCAGGTACCTTGCACCCTGGGCAAAGCATTCTTATAGCCGCCCCCTTTCATTTTTTTACTTTTCTCCCCACCCCCCACCGCCTTTCACTAGGGAAACAACAAACTATAATGAAGATAAACATTTGACAGTTTTTATCTGTGATGAAATAACAGAAATTATATATAATTATACATATTTCACTACTAAGAGAACACATTTTTTTGCACAACGAAGTGAACGCGATAACATTGAAAGCGTAGCCTATACTGAAAGGAAACATCAAACATGAAAGAGGAAATGACTGATTAATTTTTTTTTTTACCGCAGTGTAAACAAGTTTGTTGTCAGTAAGAGTTGCAAGTTACTGATACTGAGTAACGATATTAGGCGCATTCCGCCGCTGTCATTTATCAAAAGGCTATACGTCAAACATATAAGCAAAAGGCTATAAGGCAAACATCACACACACACACACACACACACGCACAGAGGAAACTACGCGTAATATAATATTATTCATTACATATTCCTTGGCGCGTGCCGGCGTGCATTCGAACGTAGTTTCCTTCATTCCTAGAATTTTAACAATAACACTCAACTGTCTACTATCTTATAGTCTTAACTTAACGCGTATTGTATTTCGTTCCTTGGCGCCCCCTTGGACCAGGCGCCCTGGGCATTTGCTCAGTCAGCCCATTTAAAGCCCGGGGTCTGCGTATAGCAACTGAAGAAGCAGTACGGATTTCCTATACATAATTGTTAATAAACCGATTGATAGTCGGAAAAATAATACCGAAATACCTTGCTAAAAATTAAATTTAGTAATTAGATCAGTCTAGACCGATATAAACAAAGCCTGAATACTAATGAAGCAAATTTTAGTAGACTAATTACAGAAGTGACTCGTTTTATCAAACTATACACTTATTTGCTAGAACGTTTCCGTTCGCCTGCATACAATAGACACGGTTTGAAAAAAATTGAAATTAATGACAATTAAATGCTCTTTGTACTATTTTTAGTTCCTATTTTCTACACCCTTTTTTTATAATTTTTTAAAGCCCGTGTTAGACTTTAGAAATAAAATTGCAGTACAATAGGCTTTATAACTTCTCTTTTTTCATCATAGTATTCCTTATAATTTGATGAAAATATATCATTATTTGGTAGCGCTCATGTGTTCGCCCGCACACACATGTATTTTTTTCAACCACAACTTCCCCTCACGCTTTATCTTGGCTTGGGACTAGCTATATTCTGTACAAAATTAATTTAAAATTTTAATTTTACAGAATATAGGCGGTTTAAAAATTGTGGGCTAATTATACATTGAACCCGTTTGTTTATAGACGGAACCCAGAGTCCACTGACCAGTTACTTATCAGACCTCTACTCAGTTCAAAGTCCAAACCAGACAGCGGCGGTCTAAGTTCCGCCTTCCTGCAAAGAACAATGATGCCTATAATACCATCCTAATTAATACAAAAGTAGAAATATATTAATTAATGTGTGGGTTTAACTATGGACGATGCGTGCCACTGGCGTGATTTTCTCTTCTGTGCTTCTGCTGCTTTCATGCGGCCATTCATGAAACGAAGGCGAATGAACATTCTCGTCCTGGCGTATATTTTTACAACTTCTGTTGGCATCTCAGGAAATTTACTTAAAATTCTTGTAGTCATATTTTTTATAATATTTTTACTTTTATACAAACTATTCGGCCCATTGATGTCCCTAAAAATTATTTCACACTGTGAAATCTTGTGCATCCAGTCTTCTGAAGGAACAAGAAGACCTCGAGATAAAAGCTATCCAGCCTCCAGCAGAAGTACCAACGGGAGGGGGATATATTTTTTCTGAAGGTGTTCCCATTGTAGGATCATGCTTTCTCCCACTATAGGCAATGTAGCCAGCTAGGTAGCGGAACCCCTCAGTAGAGCAGTCTGCTCCATCACTGATCGCAGGAACGTCAACGTCTGCATTAAATGACAAGGAGAAATCTTGCATTTCTGTTGACCCTTCAATCATAGATAGCTGCTCGGTCATGTCAGGTAAGATACCTTGCAAGAGATGAGAAGTCATAATTTCCTGATCATCATCTTGGACAACAGGTGCTTCCTTCGAAAAAGGTATTTTACTTGTATTTTGACCCACCAAAAGCAAACGAAGTCGATGTTTAACTTCTGTCGGTGGTGGGTTAATAAAAAACTGCCCAATGCCTCGTATTTGGGAGAAAAGATTTTCCAGGCAGTCTTGATTTAGTCTTGCAGTTAAAATATATTTAAGATTGTTTTTTCGTATATGACTAAAAAGACCAAATAACGAGTTGATGGTCATCATGAAACCTTTTTGAAATGGCAACAAATTCCGAGATTTTCCTACGCGCATTGTTTCACAAGTATACATTTTTTTAAGTACTCCTTCTTGTACTTCGTGGTGAGTGCCATATCCGGTAGCCAAAGGTTTATTATCTACACATCTTCTTGAATTTAAAATATCGAAAGAATCGTTAATCAGTTTAAAAAATTTAGCCACATGTTCTTCAGGAAATAAATATCGAATTGCTTCAGCCGTTGTGTTTGAGAACAACTGCGTCGCCAAAAACACGCGCTGACGTTCCCTACCTTTGACGGTGAGATGGACATGTGAGAGCTTAGGGCACAATTTGAATTCACCATTATCCAAAGCCAACAATTTTTTAACGGTCGTCTTTGTGATGTGTTTGTTGTCGGAGAGTGTCAGACCGTCATCTAGAAAATGGTTTCGTAAAAGCTTGTAAAGGTGGGGAGCATCTGCGAAAACCCATATGACTTTTTCTACGTTGTGTGGGTTTGGGAACCACGAATTTGTATACGTTACATTTAGTTCATTCCACACTCGTCGATTTTTTGTCCCTAGATCTGCTACAGGGGCAACAACATTGTACCCTACGTCTTCCACGCAACAAATAGTTTTTTAACAATGCAGCCGACATTTGGACATCAAAATCATAATATATTGGCTGCTTCCAACCAGCTACGAGGCCACGAAGCATGGGAATCTGACAATTGCTGTGAGGCCCTACAACACTATCTTCCTTCTGATCGTAACTGACGCTACTATCTACATTCATTTCGTCAATAGAAATAACACACATTCTTTCAGCAGTGGTCAGTGTGTTCACCTGGGCTTTCATGAAACACAGAACATCATGGAGTACGCCCGGCTGACAGCAAAATGAAGCAGATGTCCATCTCTTCAAAGTCGATAGTCCTGGGAAGGGAAAACCACATTTATTTCTCAAGAAAAAGTAACATTTTCTTGATACAGTGCGTAGTGTAACTGCCTTTGCGATGTCTTCGGAGTTCCATTTTGCACGGTTTTTATTTGACAGTAGGCAGTTAATTTGTGTTTCAGTAAAAATTTGTCCTAAAACTTTTTTTATCTTATCTTCAACAAGTTTTTTCAGATTCTCGTCTTGACGTTTTAAATTTTCAAGAGCAACCTTTCTCTGTTCCTTCAGAAGTGTATTTCTCAGCTTGAAAGTCCCGCACATAGATTTCAAAAAACGGTTTTCACTTTCCAACTTTTTTACATGCTTCTTAAGTGATTGTACATCCTCGAGCTCAATCTCGCAGTTTGTAATAGTGCTTTGGTCCATTTTAATTTTTTTGGGTGACAAAGCCGATAGGGTTTTTAAGGCTCTTTTCCTGACCTCTCTCGCATGACATCTCTCTCTTCTGCCACTGACTTTATTACTTTCAAGAACGCCTGATACCCCTGTATTATCATCACTGCGGTAAGGCATACCGTCATTACAAGCAGTGATGACGACGGGAAGATTCATATGGGGAACAGCATCTTCTCTGAGAACTCTTCTTGATGGTATATTCATTAACTCAGCACGTAAGTCACGAACATAATCTGTTGTAGAAAAGTGTTTTGAGCAAACCGTAGCATTTGAAATATTAATATTATCTTTTCTGTAGCACTTCGAAATCCATATTTTTTGTACTTTGGGGTCTTTTGGAAATGAATGATATTTAATATCTGTCTCCTTCGTTATTTTGTTGTGTGAATTACAACCGGCTACAGCACACGAAGGCATATTGGCAGTAAAATAAGGACAAGAGTAAGTTCAAACAACGGAAATAATAGCTATGTTCAATAACGAAAAATCAAAATGAGACGAAACAACAAAGTTTACCTTGGTGTCGCAACAAAAAACGAATACGCCTTGAAAACTAAAACCTATCGCAACAAGCAACAAGAAATCTACTAATAAATAGAAAATTAAGAGAAAGTAACTGTACAAGAATAAAAGTATAACAACTAAAGTAATAGCTATGTTTAACAAACAAAACAACGGCAAAAAAAAAAACAAATGATAAAACAACGTTTACCTCGCTGTCACACCAAAAAACATACACGTATTAAAAAAACCAAAACTATGTCAACAGACAAAAGAATAAATAGAAAATTAAGAAAGGTAATTGAAAATAATTAAATTTTCGTAAACACCGATACAAACGTATTGGTAACCTAACACTGTTACTGTCGAAACGTTCTTGTGAAACGTCACGAGATAAAACAAACACTCTGCTCACAGAAATACACCAACAATAACTGAAGTGTTTACCACAGAATTTAAACAGTTCTGTACCACGTTTATTTTATTTTTTTTGCAAAACACTACACATATTTGTTCTAAATCTGTATTGCTATACCTACGAACAAACGCATAAATTAACAGTGATTAACTTCACAATTTATAACACCCGGATAACACCTATATAACAACGTAACAATACTAAGCAAGCAGTAAGACGCGGAATCCCGCCTCGATGATGACGTCATGCGCAGTAGCGTGGATTCAGAACGCGTACTCCGCAACCCATTCGGGCCCCCCGAGTACACGCCACAGAGTACGAATATATACACGCGCGGCGACGAAAGTTACATTTTGCCGCTGACTATTCCCCAAGACCCGATCCAACTTTATAACAACCTGATTTATCGATATTATTGAGTACTCAAAAAACAGAAATTACCTGCACTAGCGTAGGTATTACGTTATTGAAAAAGTGCAAAATTTTAAATTTCGTTGTTACAATTATTTTTTAGTTAATCATATGAATGTAACGATGTTAAATATGTGCTATCAACATGCTTGTGATTGATGTAATGGACAAATTATTGGTTCCATTATCACATTGGTTGAGAAAAAAAATAAAACCAATCAGATCACAGAAAGGTTGGTTACTACTACTACTACTAAAAGTGGATTGGGATAAAAATAAATAGACGACAGAGAGTAGTGTTCAGTGTTAGTGTTGTTTAGGTTGAGTGAAGTAATGAAAGGTCTTGTATGACAAGTACTTTTGATCAAAGTGAAGTGAATAGCGTTACTATATTTATCTGTCATCAATCTAAGTGAATTCACTACTGGAAAACTGATTATGTATCGTTTTTCAAGTTTGTGCATTGGACGTTTGATGTTAGGAATACGCAACCTGCCGGTTAATTATGGTTTCGTGGGCAATATATTTCCCACACAATTCTGTCATACCAGAAATAAAGGTGATTTAACTACAGAACGAATTGCTATAACTGACGATGGATCGGTTGTTGTGTGCTGGCATCCAGAGAAACCGTTTCCCTACGAATGTTCCAAACCAATACCAGAGGTAGCATGTCAACAAAATTCGGTATTGAACATTCAGAACGTGTCTCAAGTGTATGATATTTTCAAACCAAAAAATGAGGAATTGGTGCGTGAAGAGCTAATGAAAATTACGTACACAACCAAGCATATATGGTTTCCAAAGTCACGGGCCAAATATAAGAAGAGAATATCTTCGCCTGACAGAGAATATCTGTAGTTTGAGATGTGTAATTAACATAACATAATAGTAGAATATTTAATAAAATGTTGAATTGTAATAATTGGCTTTATTGAGTATTATTACAATATTGAGTGGGGGGGGGGGCCTGTACTCACATGATATCTAAAATAAGTAGGTACCTAAAATTAATTCCTCTAAATTGTTAAGTAAATTGAGATGAAACATTTAGTTTTGATCCAACTAGATTTTTGAAACCATACTGTTAAAAAAGTAATATGAGCGTTCTATTGTGCCACTAATGCAAACGTATAGTTAAGAACGTTTTTATTATTTCTTTTTAATTTTCTGTATAAGGTTATGTTAAGTTCTTGTGTTTGTATCAACTTTTGCTAAAAACAGTAAACCTTAACAACCGTTTTAATATCATAACTTTTAGACATACAAGTATGTCTATTTAGAAACTTAATGAAACAAGGCTCTATCTATGTATAGAGGAGGGTTTGTCATGAAAGTTATTTCATTTATACATTTCTGATAATGTATGGCGGACTTTATACAGTCTTAGTCTTCTGACCTTTTATGAATAAAATTTGGTCACAAAACTCCTGATTTTTCTACATAAACATTTTAAGTAGATTTTGTGGATACCAGCCAGCGTTACACAAATGGCTTATGACAGTGTGTCACCAAATCCTGGAAGAATCTTAATTTAGACAGCACTATCTATGCTCAGTTCTTGCTCATTTATAAAATTCATTACAAAAAAAATGTGTTCAGAAATGAGAAGGGTTAGTAAGGACTTGTTTTACAGAAAAATTAGTTTGCTAAATATCACCGTCTACAAAAAAACAAGTTATGCAAATGAAGCTACTTTGTGAGTTCCCCTAATTTTGTTATGCAGTAGGGAGGAATTTCTGTTTTATCACTGGAAATTTTAACTTCAGTTAGGCTAGTAATTAGGCTTGATAGTTCTGACTTAATAAATATCCTAGAATGTTTTCAAGACCACCCTAATACATACAAAATTGTATACAGTTCTTTTTCTTAGCATATTTTTTTTAAAGCATTCTCATAATGTGTTTACTAATACTGCACATGGTTTGGACTACTTTTCAAACCAGCTATTTTGATCTGTTGTGTTGTAAATTTTTGCTCTGATCCACTTTTACTGTCATTTAGGTGTTGTTAAATGGTTCGACACTAAATACTCATTATAGTGCCTTTATTTGCTATTCTTGGATTTTGTTGTCCATGTTGTGTCTGTATGTTGCTAAGGACTAATAAATACTATTCCAATGTGGAACACAAGTATTTTGGAAAAAATTTTTACCTTATTGTCTGCACTAGCTTTTGCTCATTGTGAGGTTCATTAAAGGCTGCCACTAGGAGCGCTGTCCATTCTGTATTTGAAGATGGTACCAGGTTTTGAAAGATCGTTATTGTGTGCATTGAAACATTCCGTACCGTTACAGCATGCTGTGTAATGTGTTCAAATAGGATGTGTGATTTAAATTGTTTGTTTGTTTAGGACGTTTTCATGCGTTTGTACCAGTGGCGGCTCTAGCATAGGTCACATGGGTGGACCTAACCTCGAATTCGCTGGTATAAATTTGCAGTTTAAAATATAGTTTTATCAATGACAGAGAGCCATATTTGGACTGTAATTCCGATTGAATTTATATGTTTGTGTTGTGTGAATGTAGTTACTTTATACAGTCATCTTTATGTATATGTGTATTTTATTTATACAAAATGACAATATCTTAACTGTACAATGTTTAAATCAGTGCTGACAAATAAAGATATTTGATAGGCCACAACTGAATACCTGAAATATTAAGCAAAATAAAATACTATGAATGCAAAATAGTAAACAGGCTTTTACTTACAGTCGACTCCCTCTCGTTCGGACGCCGGATGGTCCAGACTACTTCTTGGAAATGAGTCATCAGCGCGCGCCGGGTTTCTCACGGCCGAAAACGACAGGATTGAGCGTGTCTGTTTATTTCCGGCCTACATGTAAACAAAGATCCTCAGTTCGGCTTACGATTGCGTTTGCTCCGGATCGTCATACAGTGTACTGTAGCTGTTTTTACTAATTACTACTGATATTGTTGTGTGTTTTAATAATTTTCAATGTGAGTTACATATGTTATTATAAGTGAGTTTATTTGTTAGGTGAAATTGTAGTTTCAGTAACTCTGATTATTTGACAGTAAAATTCTCAAAAATGAGTGAAAAACGGAAGCATAATACGGTTAAAATGCAAGACAGACTTAATATTTTACAACGTTTAGATAAGGGTGAATCAGTGCAAAGTATTTGTACGGAGTTTAATGTAGGGAAAAGCACAGTTTATGATTGGCGGAAAAACATAAAAATCGATCGAGGATTTTTGTATGCAAATTGAAGTCGAATCCGTCCTTTCTACTCGATCTACCTTGAAAAAACCACACCATGAACTTGTTGATGACGCATTATGGTTGTGGTTCATGCAGGAACATAGAAGAGGGACTCCTATAAATGGGCCGATTTTGAAAGAAAAAGCCGTCATTCTTCATTCAAAACTTGGGGAAAAAGGAAACTTCTCGGCAAGCGATGGGTGGCTAACGAGATGGAAAAAACGGCATGGAGTGAATTTCCTTGGAGTTTGCGGGGAGAAGCTTTCAGCAGACCAACCGGCAGCTAATGATTTTTCTGAAAAATTGAAGCGTATCATTGAGCGTGAAAAACTAACCCCAGAACAAGTGTACAATATCGATGAGACCGGGCTTAACTATAAACTTTTGCCTAATAAAACCTTTGCCACTCCTCAAGAAAAGTCTGCTTCGGGCTTTAAAGTAAATAAAGAAAGGATCACTGTTGCACTATGCTCAAATGCAACTGGGACACACAAGATGCCGCTATTTGTGATTGGAAAGTCGGCCAAACCCAGAGTATTCAAAAACTTAAACATGTCTTCCCTTCCAGTGTATTACAGGTCACAAAAGTCTGCCTGGATGGATTCTTATTTGTTTAAGGAGTGGTTCGTGGCTCAATTTGTTCCGTCTGTAAAAGAACATTTGACATCCTTGAAATTGCCAGTAAAAGCAGTTCTTGTGCTTGATAATGCCCCTACGCATCCAGAGGAAGGTCTCGAATGTGATAGTTACAGTGACATCAAGCTTTTATATATGCCTCCAAATGTAACAAGTATCGCACAGCCCATGGACCAGGGTGTAATCGAATGCTTTAAGAGAAAATACCGGAGGAAGCTTCTTTCAGAAATTTTGGATAAGATGGATGGTAATGACAATGCAGGTCTCATCCAGACGCTCAAGACAATTAACATTAAGGACGTCATTTATATCGCTGCTAAATCGTATGATGAAATCCCATCATCTACGTTTACCAAATCCTGGAGAAAATTGTGGCCAGATGTTGAAACTCTCGTTGAGAAGAGACAAGAAGACAACCCAAATACAATAGGGTTAAATATTCATGCAACTGAACCTGATGACAACCACTCAATTTTAAAGGATTTACAACGGCTGCCTGATTCTGCTAGTATTAATGAGAATGACGTTGTGGAATGGATTTCGCGAGCTGATGATGAACTGGCTAATGAAATCCTGAATGATGACGAAATCGTCGATGTAGTCCTTCGTCAAGAGGAAGAAAAAGAAGAAGACGACGACGAAGGTGATAGTGAAGCGGGAAATGGCGTGGGAATTTTGACTCATGCAGAGGGTAGGGCAGCACTGGAACTGGCAACTACCTACGTCGAACAACAGCCTGGTGCATCAGCTGTGGATGTTATGTTTCTAAGGAAGTGGCGTGATTATGCCTTCAAGAAAACAGTTGAAGTAAAGAAGCAGAAGAAAATAACAGATTTCTTTTAATATTGCAAAGCCAAGTTTTTCATTAGTTTTAGGTTTAAGTTTATTCGTTTGGGACAATTTTATGAACCTAAAATTGTGTTCCGTACACTTGAAAATTGTCTTAAAATGTGATTTATAAATATAGATACGCTATTACAGGTTGTAATTTACATAAGTAAAAAACCGCCGGATGGTCCGGAAATTTTTTAATCCGGACAGGGATCCGGTCCCGAGGTGTCCGGATTAGAGGGAGTCGACTGTACTTTTAAAACAGATTAATTCTTCGATTGTTGTGATTACCGGCGAAATCATCAACAACTCTTTTCAAGTCAGTGTTCTTGGTCAAAGTTCTTTCTATTGTGAGCACAGACAAATAGCTAAGACATTCATTAGACATCGATTTTTTTTAACTAACTCTTACACGTTGCATACACGAAAACATTCTCTCACACGATGCAGAAGAAGCTGGAATAGTCACTGTTATTTGAGTCAATTTGTACAAGTCGTTGAACACTATTTTGTATTACTCTAACAACTTGAGCAATGCAAGTAGATTTACAGTCTCCACTCCAGTTTGTTGTTTATGCCTTAGGATGAGATTTTTTAATATTTTTATTTCTGCCTCCAACGAATCAGTTGCATGAATAATTTTGTGCCGACACCAATAACATTTCTTTATCCAGGAACATTTTATTTTTGGAATTCAGACAAGTGATTCCTTTAATTATTGCAGAGTTTGAAATTAAACGTCTCTCAAGTTCGCTGTCTATATGTGGAATTTTATCAAATACCAGACTTGAAATCAGTTGAATGTACAGGTTTCAAGCTGTTTTTATTTGGCAAATTACAAACATATGCCACAAGATGTTTTGGTAACTTTCGAATTCTACCAAGAGTAGAGGAATCTGTGGGAATATCAGCGCCTATTTTTGTTGCTACATCTACACTTTCTTTCCACACAGAAGTGAAACTTGTATCAGATTCACGGATTTTGTTGAAATATCCTTTTGTAGTTTCAACCAAATTGATCGCAGCAACAATATCACAATCTTTGCCCTGGAGGAAATCAGATAGTGATGTGCATTCTTTCAACAAACGTGTGAACAGGCATAAAGGAAAAATAAAAGTTCAACTTGGCACTGAATCCTGATGCTTCTGCAGCTTGTTCTGAATTTTTACTCTGGATATTTACTCGTGTTAGAATAATAGCTTCAATTGTCTTCTTCACAGCCAAATATGAAGCGTACTGACAGGCCCATCGGGTGTCACTTAACTTTTTCAATTCCACTTTTCCTAACTTCATTTTCATTTGTGTATCTATAAACATTTGATGGACTGCCGACCCACTCATGAAACATACAGTCCCTGCAGTCTCATACAAAAATCTAGCTGACTTGATCCCTCTACATGTTGCCACTATAACAAGATTCAATTTATGGTTCATACAGTGTGTGTAGATGGCTTGTGGACATTCCCTGCTTAAAAGAGCTTGAACACCTGCACAAGAGCCACTCATGACTGCAGCTCCATCATACGTTTGTGCAACACAGTAGTTTAAAATATAAATTAATAAAGTATCCAATTTTTTTGCAGGTTCAAAGACTAAAAATCTTTCATGTATATTCCCATCTAAATAGTAACGTATCAGTATTGATAATTGCTCGGTTTTTGAACATCTGTTGACTCAACCATTAAAGCAAAATACTGAGCTTTTTCACTTCATCTGTTATATGTTCTAGCACGATATTCCTCATGGTGCTACGAATTTCATTTTGAATACGGTACCATGAAGAGTGTATTTATATCTTTTATAAGTTTTTTTTAACACAGATCTTTTTCCCTATAAGTTCCATTAATTCTTAAAAATTTCCTTTGTTTTCACTCTGTTTCGATTCATCATGACCTCTTTGAGCTATTCCTTGTAGGGCTGTGAAACGAAGTACATCAGCAATTGTTTGAATGTATCTTCCATTTTCTTGAACTTCAAGACCATACGTTTCATCTACCAGAGCAGCAATTGATGCATCCTCCCCAGACTTACTTTTTAAATTTTTGAAAGACTCCCAAGCAACTAAAGAATGTTTGTGGGACGAGCTGTTCTCGTGCTGCTTAAAACCGGAATTAGATTCTGTTTTTTTCTAATTAGTGTAACCTTCATTTACAAAACCAAGCAATTAATTTTTTACCTTGAGTTTTGGGATGAAAAAATCGACAGGCAAAACAAAGTGCAGCGTCATTTATAATACTGTATTCAAGCCATGAGTGGATTTTCTACCTCCAAACTGGCGAAAAGGAAAAGGAAAATGTAATAGTGGTTGTTTTGGTTCATCAGTAGGTTTCGTAGCTATATCACTAATTGAACCAGAACACAGACCACTGTCATGTCACCTTTTATTGTTTATATGCAAACTAACCTTAAATGTATTAAAAAATACATACCATAAAAGCTGAAAGAATGAATCGAACATGAGAAAAACTGCTGGCCATATTAAAATAAAATTGGCAGTTAAACACATTAACTCTGCTTATGCAAACCACAGACACAAAAATAAAACTGTTGACTTAATGAAAACAAAAGTATGACCGCAGACCGAGAAACCAAGACTGACTGACCGACGGTTTGTGTACACTCTGACCGGTTGTTATTTTCATGTTTCCGCCTGCACTCGCCAAGATCTTTTAGTTTCGTTCTAAAGACATGGAAAACATATTTCTTGTTAAATTTTGTAAAAAGACAGTTTGACTTTGACCTCTGAAATTTCTCCGTCTTATCTGGGTGGCCCAAGAAAATTTTGGGTGGGCCCGGACCCACCCGTAGCACCGCCACTGGTTTGTACACTTCCAGTTGTTTGAGTGTGTCTAGTTTTCATCTGTAATGCTTTTGTCTGTTCGATGTACCTTTGTTTGAAGCTGTGTCTTTTCTGTCCAGAATTTGTTATACTCTGATCAGTTTAATTCTTTGCACTAATTTACAATAAACTTGTTACCAGTTAAAAAAGAAACATGAATAGTAATTTGCTGTAGAGAGTATCATAAAAGATTATTTAATTATACACGATCTTCAATGATACCATTCTAGTGGTCTGAATTGATCATCATACTGAGATGATCATGAGACGTCACAGATTAAAGACGAAAAGGAGGCGGAGCAGGTGGTTTCCGCCATCACTGTGTGTATTGAAGCATTATAAAACAACGGAACATGTAGCAGTCTTAAAAATATTAATTCCAATACATGTATAACAGGAAATGTCTGTTGTAACACGGTAATATGTCGGTAACTATAATTGCATAATTTATATATTAAAGCAAACTAAACAGCTGGCTATTATTGCACAGGACATAGTTTACTTGGAAACTGTGACAAGACAAATACACGACAAAGGTAACAGATTCTTTCATAATCACCCAATCTGTTATGAATTGTGTTTCAAGCCTCTGATTTTACATAACACGTTTTTTTTGTAAATTAATAAATACAGACTGTTGTCTGATCTTTTGTTTAGTTATCACAAAGCATAGAATTCTGTGTGTGTGTGTGTGTGTGCGCACACGCATGTATGAGAGAGAGACTAATAACACATAATCATTTCTACTGAAAACTGAATAATGATTTCAGCAAGCAGTAGCTCCAAATTCTAGAAGTCCCTTTAATTACAGCGAGTGAAGTGTTTACAATTGGATGGTCATGTCATCGCTTACTGTTATTGCCACTTGGTTTGGTCTCATAGAATTAAACAACAAATAAAAGTATATGGATTTAATGTAAACTCACTTCAATGAAAAAAAATAACTTGTGTGTTACCATTATTGCTTAACGTAGATTATATGCAATCGGAAAGACAAGACTAAGTAATAGTAAAAATATGTTTGCAGTATGTAATAAACCTTATACAGGGTCCGGCAGAGAAACCTGACGATTTTTGAAGTAGTTCTGTGGAGTGTAGCATGGAGCGCTGCAATCGAGCTTGCGCTCATGTGTTCGACAGCTCAAAGCATTTCAGTCGCCATGGAGGTCAGCACAACATCGTGCGTTCGTAGTGGAAACGTTTTTTTAAAAACAATGAGTCAGTTATTGTTACGCAGCACGCTTTTTGCCGCCATTTCAGCATTCATCGAAATGACAGTGTTCCAAGCCGCAATACCATACTGTTGTGGGTGGCGAATTTTCGGGAAACGGCCTCTGCCTTAAAGAAGATACCACCAGGGAAACAGCGTACTGTTCAAACCACGGAGAATGTTGAACGCGTGCGTCATGCTATTCGTAGGAGTCCTCGGCGATCGGCATTAAAACACGCAAGTGCCCTACAGATTTCTGACCGCTCTGTACGCAGAATTTTGCATCTGGAACTCGACTTTCATCCCTACAAACTTGTTATAGTGCAAACACTGAGTGCCCAGGATAAGAGAATTCGCATACATTGTTGCCATGGACTTGTGAATGACCAAGTGTTAAACAATCTGCTCATGACCGATGAGGCCAATTTCCATCTGTGTGGTTATGTCAATACGCAGAACTGCCGGTACTGGGCATCGCAGAATCCTCAAGAACTGTTTGAACGACCGTTACACAGTGAGAAGGTTGTTGTGTGGTGTAGGTTAACGTCTTCCGGGATAATTGGCCCCTACTTCTTTGAAGACGAAGAGGGGAATGCAGTGACTGTAAATTCACAACGTTACTTTCACATGCTTACATTTCTCGCACCTGAGTTACGGCAACATAGTATTGCATTGGAAACCACGTAGTTCCAGCAGGATGGGGCAACTGCTCACACTGCAAGGGCTTCCCTGAATAAATTGTGAGAGATGTTTGGAGCCCGAGTGATCTCACACCAAGGGGATGTTCAGTGGCCTCCAAGATCGCCCGACCTCAACGCTTGCGATTACTTTCTGTGGGGGTATCTCAAGAATAGGGTGTACCAGAACCGACCAAGGACAATTGTGGATTTGAAGCGGAATATTCGGACAGAAGTGGCGGCAATCTCTCCGGAAGTTCTGCGGCACGTAATGCACAGTTTACCATTACGGCTCGAAGAATGTTGAAAATGAGGGACACCATCTAAAGAATGTGATTTTCAAAAAGTAATTAATGTAAGTAAAATGCTTTGAGATGTACTTTAATTCTAAAATAAAATTTTGTTTATAAACTATTTATTCTGGTCATAATTTCACTTAGAAAACCGTCAGGTTTCTCTGCCGGACCCTGTATTTCGGTCTGAACACAGTGGGGTATTTCGAGGGTTCTCAGTACAAAATAAGTTTCAGCCTGTTTCATGAAACTAACATTTATGTAACTTTCTAAGTGGCCATAATAATAAAGTTATTTTGAAGAATTGTTTAAAGTTATATTAATTAATAAATTTTAACTAATAAAAACAGAAGTATTAATTATGTACACTATAAAAAGGTCTTTTTCATTACATTTTATATAAGGTAAGCAATAAAATAATATGAGTATAGTAACCTACTTACTTTTCTGTACACACATAGGTACTGCTTAAACTACACCCATTCCATGAACTGAAATAACTTCATTGACCGGGACAACTGGTGGAGGCTGTTAAAGGAGGCCTTGACTCGGTAATGGGTTGTCACGCAGCTGAAGAAGAGAAGAAATAACTTCATAATGACAACCATTTTCATTTGTAATGTATATATTTTTTCTTGGAATTTCTTTTTTTTTTTTTTTTTTTTAATTTGCTGAAGCACCTACTGTAAATAACTGCCAGTCCCATTTCTCTCCATTTTTTGAGTTTATTTTTGTGTACACAAAAACTGTGTATCAAAGTGATGAAGTTCCAAATATCTCACTGTCAGTTGCCTAAGTGCCTTCTTTTATCGTATTTTTGAGTGACGTCCTACCTTTAAATAAATCATTGGCTCGGTAGTTGTTCAATTCACTGTCCATGTAATTAACAACGAAGTTTCTAACATCCATGTGATAACTTTCACTGCCAGCGATTACACAGGAAACTGCCTTAAACCAACAATTTCCATCATCCACAAATTTCTTCACACAGTGTGGTCTTGAAAGTGCTAATTTATGACTGATTCTAATACATGTATATTGGCCTTCACAGCACAGAACCAACACTTTACAGATTTCCATTTGCTACTCTACATCAACCGGATCATTAAAAAATTCCCCTTCACACCAATCACCAGAAACCTCCACATCAGCTTTATCATCATTTAAATTATAGAAAATTTGCAAGGTTTTCATGTTCTTTCTTTTGCCTCACTTTCCCGCTTTCATTTTGTAATATACAATATTAATTTCATAAAACTTTGTTAAATGTAAATGGTCCACTCCATGGAAGTTCAGTAAATGTTAATTTAGTTTTGAATTTTGTCACATTCTTTACCAAAACTCTACTCCCTGATTTTATTTCATTTTTCTTTGTTATTGTGTCTTTTGTCAAATTGCCTTTTCCAATTAATCTGATATTTTTTAATGCTGCTTCATCAATTGCTTTTTTTACTTTTAATATTTTTTGTAATTTTTTCCATTTCTTTATTTTCTTCAACAATATCTTCCTCTACTTGATGAATATCTGTTGTTTCTTCAGCTACTTGAAGAGGCTCCTTGTCTTTATCAATCAAATTATCTTCATCAACAAGGTCTAAATGGTAACACTGGTTCTATGTTATATAACATAACAATGTGAAAATCCGGTTATTTTCTATCTAGATGTTCTGTATGCAAATAATACACTCTTGAGAACATGAGGCCAGTTATTAATGTTTTCCATTAAATTTTTTTTAGTTCATCTTTTATTGTTCTGTTTTGACACTCTATTAATCCATTAGCCTGTGGATGGTAGGGTGATGTTAATTTTTGTTTCGTTCCTATCAGTCTGTGCAATTCTTTAGAAGCTTGATTTGCACAAAACTCATGACCATTATCATTAATTTGTATTTTAAGGCAATCGTGCATCTACATATAATTTCATAAATAAATTTAGCCATTTCAATGCCAGTCTTATTTTTAAGGGATTTAGCCTCAGTTGACTTTGAAAAGTAATCTACTACCACCATTATGTATTTTTTGCCATGCATTTCTGGTAACTGTGTAACGTTTATGCAAATTTGTTCCATGACTTTCTTTGGAACAGAAATTGGCTTCATTTCGAGTACACAAGATGGAGATGTAACTTTCTTATACACTTCACAATTTTTTATAAAATCTGTCACCTTTAATTTTATATTTTAAAAATAGTACCGTTGTGAAAGTATGTCCACAGTGCTATTTATTCCTTGATGTGCAGACATACCAATTTGCTAGCATCAGCACCTTTGTGGGCTATTTCTTTCCTTATCATCGTGAACAATTTCTATTAATTTTTCTATACCACGTAATCTGTCACACTTACAATAAAACAGTTTATTGTCACGAATAACAAAGTTTATACTGTCTCTTAAAGTTTCTGCTTTGGTAAGATTTTACACATTTTTCAGGAATTTTTCCAGTATTTAAAAACGTTTGTATGTCCAGGGGTGTTATTCCTATTTCAAATTTTTTTTTTAATTATCCTGACTCAAATCTGAAGATGCACACAAAACACAAACAACTATCAGATGTTAAATGAGACTAATATCGTTGATTTATAACAAAACTAAGATGTTTAAAGACACAATTTAGCCGAATGTAGTCAACTGCACTTTAAAAACATCTCGCAGCAACTGGTTGTTAATTGAATATCTAGATTATAATTTCCATTATATTTCAAACAAACAGAAATAAAAGACTGTTAGGAGTAGGGTTTCTGATAAAATTTGATTGGATCGTTTTTGCTGAGCATATTATTCATAGGTCAGCTTATAAAGAAACTGTCTGAAGTTTATAACATTTATTGTAAATAATAAGCTACACACGTAACGATCAACTAGGCACACTGATTAGTACAGACGCTAGGACTGTGCTGAGTTGATCATATGTCATATGCAGTACGTCAAGGTGACGTCATGTGATCAACCAGCATGCATGATGAACTCAGGCTTCTACACGCTCTTTTGTTTTCCAACACTTCAACACACACAGTGACAGTGGAAACTAGCTGCTCTGCCTCCTTATCATCTGTAATCTGTGATGTCATAAGCCAGCGACAGCTTGTGATCATCTCAGTAGATCAAGTCAGACTTCTACAACCATCACAGTTCTAGTCTGTCTCCTTATGGATTAGCAGCTCTTGTGCTGATAGCTCACTGGTGTTCTAAGAGTAATTTAAAAATGGAAAGATTCTTATTATTCTTGCCTGTGGCCTCCATAATACTACATCCATGAAAACCTTTTAGCTTTGTTTCTTTGAGCAAGTATTTCTAGATATGTCCTTAGGCTGAAGATTCATCTTCCCTCATTTTAAAATTGGTTTTGTATTGCTAAAATCAGTTTTATATCCTGTTTCTCAACATACCAAAGGCATTCTTTTTCCAGACTTTTTAATAAGACTCGGAATTCAAATCATCAGAAGCTAAGATCTTTTATAACATCCAGATGAAATATTGTTGGAAAGTTTTTAATAATACCCTTATACTTCTTACAAGACTCAGTGTTTTGTGTTACTGCAAACTTTGTGTTCTGTGTTCCCAAAAATTTTATCTGGGGAATAAAATTTATGTCCTGATAAGCTTCACATCACAGCTACTTACTCAGCATGCCCATCAGCACCAAGTTTTCTTGTTTTGACCCTTAGCACAATGATCTCCCAGTCAGTCAGATTGTTGGAACAAAGTTGGTGGTTGATGGCAAAAGCAGTTTTCAAAAAAGCTTTTTGAAAATCTGTTTCAAGCCAAATGTATGCATGCCTACTTCAAAATTTTGATTATGATTAGAAAATACCTTCATACACTGTAAAATTATATATTGTAACAGTACATTATGCAACCTATTTTTAAATGTTGACGAGTGAGTCATAATTATGTACGCTGAATAGAATGTTTTTATATTACCGTTGTTGGGTGTGGAACAAAAATGGCACAGTTATGTATTTACTGTAAACAAGTGTTACGTCAGCCCATGGCAGCAATGTGTGGGTGTAACCAGAAAAAACTAGTTTGAGTGCGCAGTTGAACGGACAGATTGTTGTGTAGAACAAAGGCAGTGGAACCCGGTCTCACGATCGCCATCAACCAGTACACATGCGTTTACAGTGCGCGTGGGCAACCATGGTAGGCCGAACAGCCAAGGTAGGCCTACCACATTCTAAATTGGAAACAGTGCAAAATTATACAAATTTGTGAAACGAAGTGGACCAATTTTTTTTAGCTGTTTTAAATTTTTATCAGAACAATAATTCCAGAGAAAGTGCGCGGTTCTGCCCAAACGGTGCAACACGCGGTTTCGCCGTGTGATGCAATGACGAGAAAGAAAAAATGACACCTAAATACAGATAAATGCAAAGACAAAAAAGTAAAATGTAACGAGTCTGGGGAAAGTTTTTTTGGCCAAATAATAAAATCAAACTTAATGAAACAAAACTATATGCAGAATAAGAGAGTGTGAGAGAGCAAGAGAGAGAAAAAGGGGGGCAATAGCAAAAGTACTGATTTGCTATAGTGAATTTTTATGTTTTGTTGTTTCATTTTTATTAATAATAATGATATTTCATTATAATAAAATAAGAATTTTTATTACAATGTGTTAATTTATTACGCCACCTCCCTGTTTCACTTCCTGTCATTAAGGTAGAAAACATTTGTCTCCTTCATTTTCAAAATGTTATAAAATATTCTGGGCTGCTTCCAAATGCAAATATTGATGTTTGTAAACATCTGTAGCATTTCTGGCATCCATCTAGCATATACTTAGGCCTATTAGTATTTTTAATCAATAACGAGCTTTTCAATCAAATTCTGTAAATAAGAGGTGTAAAGCTTAAGAACATAAAGCTCAGAAACTCGGAATAGATGGTTCTCTTTCCATCCATTTTTATCTACCAAATCATTGGTCACCACATTTGGCCGACACTCATCATTATACACAGTAGTTCACTCTTCTCTAAACAAATGACACTCATAGCATTGGAACCATAAATCTCACAGAGTTCTCAGTGGATTTACGAACAGTTTTCATTTTTTCAAGTAAAAGCCATATTACACGCAGATTATTTATTTTGTCACTTATTGTTCAGCACAACTATTGTAATGGGGAAAAATGGGGTACGTCATTTTATTTTATTTATTTCATTTCAATTGTGATCCCAGTTTCAGTCAGACAAAGAACAACGTTGTGATTTTGCGAGCGGGCGTGGCAAGACGCATTACCATTCCAGGAATTTCAGTGGTGTGTTACGCACTCGGGCACGCAACTTGAGCACGTGCACGGACAGGACGCTAAGCAGCCTCAACCGATGCTAACAAAAATATAGAAACTGTAAAGTTTCTATCAGCACGTGTTCAATTGCTGGCGGAAATCTGACAAAAACCACGCCTACCAGAGTCACGTGACGAATGCCAGTGAAATATCGTCACTGCCGAACACACATTAACAACCCATGTTCCTTGTAAGTGGACGAACATTTTGTCACCAGCAGGCATTGTAATTTCCGTCTTGTCCAACTTTTGGAGTGGGGCATTTTGTTAACGCTCTAGGCAGTCACCCACCAACTTTCAGCTGTGGCGGCGGCCAGGCAAACACACAAGTGGTGGCTCACAAGTAAATTTTAAATTGTGGATAGAATGTAACTAAAGTATTGAAAAAGTGTAAAACGATGAAGCAAGTACAGTGAACAAAACGTAATCTAGAAAAGACAATCAAAATTAAAGTTTCGGACATAAAATCAGTGCGGTACGCCATGAGGAGGAATCCAAATGGTGATGTAAAAATACAACCAATTTGATATATCAGTAACTACATTAGAAAAGGGCCTACAATAAATAAATAAGGGGGGTAAAATCGTATGAGAGTGAGTGTGGGCAAACTGGGTTGTTTTCAATAAAATAATTATTAGAATAAGTTTAGCAGGTAGAAATTTAATTGTTTAACGTAATTCTGAGAAAATCATAACATTTTGGTGGGAGAAAAAGAAAAAGGGGCATTTAACAGAGCATAAAATAAAATAAAAGATGAGTTACATTATATAAAATGAGTGTAGCGTACATTATTAGTTAACCTAGAAATCATACTTGTATTTCGCAGTTCGTGCGACGTAACCTTGGACCAGATTAAGGTGAGTGGGAGTTGTATTCATATTATTAAATAAATGTTTTAATTTATAAGAGCACAATTGCCGCCCAGAACTAGGGACTTTATTATTTATAAATCTGTTATAGCACAATTGGCGCCACGAACTTGGAACGAATTTTATAAATTAAATTTCATTTATATGATTGGTTGGGTAAAAATATGTGAATTACGTACAGGTTAAGCGACGTGTAGTATAATTAAGTAAGACATACAATATGAAAAAATATTGAATATATGCAAGATTGAAATTGTGTTATGATTAATTAAATTAATTAGATTAAATTAACAAATCTTATAAAGAATAAATAATGGCTACTAACGAAAATGAAATTGATGTAATAGTAGGCGATAAAGCCGAATGTAAATTGATGTATGAAAGCAAAGAAAATATGTTATCTGAATCGGCTGATAAAAGCGATTCAGGTATTCAAACAGAGTCACTGTCAATAAGTGACAGTAATGTAGACGAAGCTGTAATAATTAGTGAGGCGGGAGCAAATTCCACTCCCGTAGCAACTAAAACAAGAGAAAAAGAGTTGTCATTAAATGACTTATTTAATCTTATTAATAATAGATTTGATGTTAATAATAGTAATTTCAATGCCAAATTTGACGAACAAAATAGTAAATTTGATAAATTGAGCAATGACGTTAGCGAAGTCAAGAGTAGTTTCGAAGTACAGAATAATAAATTTGATGAGTTAAAAAACCAGATTAATGAAATTAATAAGCATTTAGAAAAAACCAATGAAATATTAGAAACTAACTTTAATAGATTAGAACAGAGTATTGAGAAAGTGGTAGAGTCGGTAGAGGAACAAATTAAAAGTAAAGAAACTCGAATAATTAATAACAAGGTAAGTGATGACTGTAAAACAAGTGAGAATTATATGTGTAAAAACGTGGCATTAGAGAATAAGGTGATTAATGTTGAGAGTGATAAGGAAGATTTTGTTGAAGTAGAATTTAGTAACGAAGTGTTGTTAGCGAGCGATGATGAGAGTAAGAGAGAGTTTGAAGAGAGTTTAGGTGAATATGGAGGGCAGAGGGCAAATTTTCCCTGTAGTATAAGTGGAGTAAAAACTCCACATGTGTTTTATGAGGACAAAGGTTCCTCCAAAGGTTATGTAGGAGACATGGTGTCTCCAAAGGGTCCCTTAAGTTGTAGTGATGTATGTGTATCTGGTAAAGCCAGAAAGTATTCTAACGATTTTATGTTGCCCTTTGCATGGAATGAGATAGTTCAGGGGGGTTGTGAGAAGTATTGCGAGAGAGAGAGAATAATAGAGTTATTTACGTTGAGAAGTAGTTATAATGAGTTGAAAGAGAGGTTAGAATTGAAGGAGATAAACAATATGAAATGCTTACCTGGTGAAATAGATATTGATGATTATTTTGATGATACTGTTGTAAATGAGAATAACTTACCTAATGATGTGATTGATATAGTGGAGGAGTATAATGATAAAATAACTTACCGTATGTTAACTAAAATTACTGATGGAGACAGAACTAAGATCATCAATGTAGACAGGCTTTATGAATTAATGGTAGACAAAAATGTAGTTAATTATTGTGTTAATGTAAGTGACGAAAGTAATCATTATAATAATAATAATAAATTGAGTGTGAGTAAGAATGATAATTGTTATATAAAAATAAGACTATTACATGATGATGGAGGGTAAATATAAACTCAATAATTGGACATTTTAAATATTTTAATTTGTGGTTATGACCCTGCTAACTTATGAAATGAAGTGTGGTAAACAGAAAAATTAATGACAAGAGATTGTAAATAAATTCATAGTGAAATTAATTGTGTCTGTGTTGTAAAAGGTATTTTATGTAAATAGTATGTATGTAGTAGAAATTGACGTTAATAATAATAATAATAATAAAATTTTGGTAGACTAAATAAATAACAAGAATAATTATGAAGGTCATAATAAATGAATTGTAATTGTTTTGGAAGAAAGTAATTAAAATGTTGTGTTTTCGACACTTGATGGAATTAAAATAATTTGAGATGTTTAAATATTTTGATTAATTTAAAATGTTATATAAAGAGATTTTGATGATGAATTTAAATTATTTGTATGAGATTTAAACTTGATAATAAATAAGTAAATATAAAATGTATTAGTTATGTATGTATGTATTATCTTATGAATGTTATAATGTTGCAGAAGGTACATGGAGTTGTGTACGTGATATTGGTGATGAATTGTTTATAATTTTGTCAGTAATAGGAAGCAGGTGTGTTGAGTGATGTACTGTAAGTATGAATTTTATAATGCCATTTAAATAAAATAAAATGTTCAATGTACAAATAGCAAATATTAAATGAAATGTCTGAGGTTTAAAAGTTGAAAATGTAGACTAGTCTAAAAATGTAAACATAAAAAGTAATTAATAAATGACCAAACATATAAGAGTTGACCTTCCGTGAATTGTAGTAATGGTGTCAGTGTGAGCATTATATGTCGTTTGGTAGTTTCCCCACATTTCGGGCGGTCACGGCTTCACTGAACCCTGACAGTGGAATTATGTAAGTAGATACTAAATTGGTGAACTTTGAAATTTACCGGGTGGGGGGGGGGGTAAAACAGGGGAACTACATAACTATGGAACAGCGGCTATCGTCGAAGGTGGTGATAGTGCTGTAATAAGGGTGTGTGAATCATTTTAGTAGGATTACTGGTGTCCTCGGACATCAGTAATACCGAATTTTTATATAACGCTGAACCAAGAACGGTATAGGCAGCGTCTATACCTTATATATGTAAACTTCAGTTCTTGGGAATGCCAATGGACGCCACAGTCCACCAGCAGGAAACAATAGTGTGTGTGGAAAAGGAGCTGGCAGTTACAAGCCAGGGGTATAAGGGGGGACTTTAAGTAAATGATGAAGTAGGAGGGTAGCTGAAAATTCAGTGAGAGGGTGACGACCTCTGTAAACAGCGGGCGGTCAGCTTATAATACGACTCTATAGAGAGAGTTGGGGGTTGACAATCCAAAGAGCTGTTCAGTAACTGTTGCTATAACTATGACTCAATGAGTAGCGAGGTATGTCCCTATGAGAGCAAAAAGATTTTAAGTACTAGATTTAATGGTAAGGATTCTAAATCCAACAATGTTTTATGATGACTGTATAATTTTGTGTTAATTGTATGTAGTATGTTAGGGGTAAGGATTGTAAACATGTGTAATCTGTATAATTTTGAAATGTAGTTAGAGAAAGGTTATTCATATGATGATGAGACATCAGCTGACTGCTAGGGTTATGAATCTAGTATGTCACTTATAAATGATTTGCAAATTTTCAATGTAATTAAATGTTTCAATAATAAACTTGTGATCTTTTAAGTAAATGGTGAAATGTATTCGAGATAATTTGAATTTTCAAGGGTTAATGTAATGTAAAATGTGGTAAAGGTTAGAATTTGGGTGATTATTATTCCAATAGGACATTTAGTCAGTCCAAGGTAACGTTAAAGGGGTGTTAAGCAGAATAAGATTCTGGGGAATAAAAGTAATGTAGAAAATTGAGAATTAATAATGACACAGTAGAGATGGGATATTTTGTAGATGAAAGGGATGTAAGGGGAGAATAATTAGTTGATGGGGGATGGTGTAAGGGGGGTGGTGTGATAAGGAGTCCTCAACGAAAAGCGTTGTGGCGGGAGGGGAACCGATATGCGCCGGAAAGGGTTACCTAGGGAGGGTCCAGGAACCAAATGAGGGAATGAGCATTGGGAAGGGAACACACGTCCTGAGTACAAAGAGGGTACAGAGTATTTTGTTATAAGGGTAGAATGTTGTGAATGTAGTTAGAAGATTATTGTTAAATATTTTGCGAGAGTGTTGTCAGATTAGGGAAAGCTGTTAAGCGAGTATTAGAGTCAAAGTTGAAAATGAAAATATTAACGTTATATTAAACATAACAGGTTATATTTAAACACCCGTAGGTAAATCTAATTATTATGAATAACTGAGAGTCACCCAAAGATTGAGAATGAAAATATTAAAGAAAGAAAGTCATAGTTAAAATGTAATAATAATTGAAACAAGGGACAGATTGTACTAGAATTTGAAAATAAATTAAAGCTGTAAAGTGTAATTTTGGTCAGTTTAAATATAAATGTTATTGTTTATTGTAAGATAATAATAACCATGTTAAGTTTGAATGTTCTATTTTATTATGTTGTATTATGTTTGAAGGTAAAAAATTTTAAAGATGTTTCATATATATTCAAGGTCATCCACTTGACCCAGAGAAATCAGCTGATGACTGATGTTAGAGACAGAACCATTTTCTGATAATTAATTCACACCATGGTGTTACTTAATTAACTTAAATGATTTTATTTTGAGATTGATAAAATAAATATTTTGGGAAATTAAAATTTTTTGGAAAAAAAATTTATTTTTTTGTCTGCCATATAGGTGTTGTTTTGCTGTTTTCTGAGTATATTGTTGTTTATAGGTACTACTAGTGTGTTTAGGGAATTATATTGTTTAGTAGGTGTGTATAACCAAACGTTAGGATAAGTGAATTTATGATTTAATAAGATGTTCAATTTATGTGTCTTTTATGATTGTTAGTAGTTGATGCCGAAGAATAGTAAATTCATATAAAAGATTTTTGGTATTTTAGGTGGAATTGATGATAATATAACATTTTGATATGGGAATTAGATTGTTTTCTTTGAATTAACAGAATTTAAATGATTTAAGGGGATTTGCTTAATTATTTTGAGCTGAAATTATAATGTCTAATCAATGAAATACTAAGAAAAGTAATTAAAATTCAAGTATGACATGTTTTATAAACTTTAAAGCAACAAAGTAGTGTAGAAATATTGTAATTTTCAATAATAAGTAGTATGTGTACGTACCCAGTACTTGCCAAAAGCAACCCAGTATGCATGTAAGGGGGAACATATTGGTTGAGGATCTGGCATGGTATAAGGCCAGGGTTTTGATTTTGGGGGTGGAATGTTAGAAGGTTAGGTGCATTATGGTGCGTATCTGTTCGATTTTTAAGGTGTTGGGATCTCGAGTTGAGAAGTCCAGTAATCTCGCTCAGATGCAACCATAGTCTCCTAACTAGGGGGGTAGTTTCCCCATGATGCGTTAAGAAATTAACGGGGGGTTGTTGGCACCATATCCTCACCGATCCTCTTAGGGGTAGCAATGAGAGTTCTTCTGTTTCGACAAAAGACCTCTCATTGGGGGGGTATTGTAATGGGGCAAAATGGTGTATGCCATTTTATTTTATTTATTTCATTTCATTTGTGATCCCACGCAGAAAACGGTTTCAGTCAGACAAAGAACAACGTTGTGATTTTGCGAGCAGGTGTGGCAAGACGCATTACCATTCCAGGAATTTCAGTGGTGTGTTACGCACTCGGGCGTGCAACTTGAGCACGCGCGCGGACAGGACGCTAAGCAGCCTCAACTGATGCTAACAAAAATATAGAAACTGTAAAGTTTCTATCAGCACGTGTTCAATTTCTGGCGGAAATCTGACAAAAACCACGCCTACCAGAGTCACGTGACGAATGCCAGTGAAATATCGTCACCGCTGAACACACATTAACAACCCATGTTCCTTGTAAGTGGACGAACATTTTGTCACCAGCAGGCATTATAATTTCCGTCTTGTCCAACTTTTGGAGTGGGACATTTTGTTAACGCTCTAGGCAGTCACCCACCAACTTTCAGCCGTGGCGGTGGCCAGGCAAACACACAAGTGGTGGCTCACAAGTAAATTTTAAATTGTGGATAGAATGTAACTAAAGTATTGAAAAAGTGTAAAACGATGAAGCAAGTACAGTGAACAAAACGTAATCTAGAAAAGACAATCAAAATTAAAGTTTCGGACATAAAATCAGTGCGGTACGCCACGAGGAGGAATCCAAATGGTGATGTAAAAATACAACCAATTTGATATATCAGTAACTACATTAGAAAAGGGCCTACAATAAATAAATAAGGGGGGTAAAATCGTATGAGAGTGAGTGTGGGCAAACTGGGTTGTTTTCAATAAAATAATTATTAGAATAAGTTTAGCAGGTAGAAATTTAATTGTTTAACGTAATTCTGAGAAAATCATAACATTTTGGTGGGAGAAAAAGAAAAAGGGGCATTTAACAGAGCATAAAATGTAATAAAAGATGAGTTACATTATATAAAATGAGTGTAGCGTACATTATTAGTGTAACATAGAAATCATACTTGTATTTCGCAGTTCGTGCGATGTAACCTTGGACCGGATTAAGGTGAGTGGGAGTTATATTCATATTATTAAATAAATGTGTTAATTTATAATAGCACAACTGTCGCCCAGAACTAGGGACTTTATTATTTATAAATCTGTTATAGCACACTATGCACTGCAAATAAGTGCTCTCCAGAACAGTCTCAAAGGTACTTGGCTATGGCCTTGACTGAGATGTTACACCTGCTCAGCTAGCGGAGAAACTGGTGGAAGGACACTCTTGCCTTTTTGAGAGGGTTCCATCTTTCCAACAATAATAATAATAAATATTATTAACATACGTAGGAACTGAAAAGTCTGACGTCATCGATATCCAAGGCAAGGGAAGAGTGCATAAACTACTTATGATTATGCAAGTACTTTGTACCCTGAAGTTGGTTTTATGTTGAATTTGCTGTGTCAAGAAATTCCTTTGATGAGCGTTTCAGTGTTTTATCTTGGTAGTAACTTAACAGTATTTTACTGAACAAAATTTCTTTCAAACCACACAATACAGCATTGATCTCCCTTTGGAACAAGTTTTCTTGGACTCTCAAAAACTGAAAATATTTTGTTTTAATTTAACATAGTCAAACATTAACAGGAAACATGCTTACAAGTACTCACCAAACTTGCTGGTCAACTTGTCAGTTCCTTTTTGAAAATGTAATTGGAACTGCAGTGCACAATAAATGCCATATCTGAATTGCCCATTACAAATCTTTGCTGATAATCATGGAACAAAAACTTGATACTGGGAAAAGGACCGTCTACGTCACACAAAGTCAGTCTAGCATACTTAAAAGGAGGAACGTCACTTACACTTACGTTTTGCTTACCCTTATGTCTACTTTCTGATCTTCTAGGATTTGGGCAACTTTACTTACAATTTCAAATCCAGTGTTTTTTTCCAAACACAACTTTGAATTTATATTATAAGGTTTCCATTTTTGATCCTGTGAGAGAACTGACTCTGCTTTCAACAAAATGTATTTCATTAACTGCTACTGTTAAGATATTTGTTGTTTTTTCGAGTTCTTTTTATCAAAACACACATGAAGCTCAATTTAGCAGGAATATATGCCAACTCATTTCTTACACTTCTGTCTTTTAAAAGATTTTGAAGGATCTCTATTGTTGAAGCATCATCTTGTCCAATTCGTCAACAACTGATTTAACACTATAAATATTATCTGCATAATATAACACTACAGAAAGCTAAGTCCCCCAATTAATAACAATGGGTGCTGGTAGTAATGAAAGGTTAGGATTTTTGTTTTTGAAAAGGTTGGTTCTCATAGAGGATTTAACAAACACTTTCATTCCATTTGATACTAATCTGTTCACATTACAATACAAGTTTTACACTCCCTGTGTAAAGCATGCACAACACAGTAATGAATTGACACAAAGGGCTTCTGCTGCTTTCTTCGTATATGACACTGCATCTGTAATAAAAAGCAATACATTATCATACTTAATACCCTTTGGCAACAACAAATGTTATTGAACAACCTAGCGACTGTAATATGATTTGCTGCTGACATTTATTTACAAGCTATCAAAAATTAAAGTTCATAAACTATTTCGTCATTTTTAAGCACACCAATAGCTACATTTCCCACTTTTCTTCCTGTTGAGTCTGTAGTTTCATCAACACTTAGCCATATTTTCTCATTTTCACACACAGCTTTGATATTTTCTGATGTTTCTTCATAGCAGTTTGGAAGATAGTGTTTTCTTAAGAGTACACTCATCTGGAGGTTCTAAGTCCGTCTAAGCATTGAATTATTTACTTTGTGTATAAGAATGTCTGCTGAAATGAAAGATCTGCACAAATCAGAATAAAATTCACAACACTTCGTACATCCCGAATGTGAGGAGGAGTAAGGTCTTGTTTCAGCTAAAAGCACTTGTTTCGAACTAGAATGTCACGCTGCAGCAACATGTTTGTTGCTGGATAGTTGCTGCGTAACTGTGATCATTGATCCGCTTTTATGGATTTTCCACAAGGCTGGCAATATAGTATCTTTCCATCTGAACTGAATATACCTTTAAATTCTTTAAGATACTGCTGTTTTACCTTCAGCATTCTGGCAAGCACTGTATGCGACATGACAAGAACACTATCATTAACATACGAACTGATCTGCAATGACAACAAACTAGGTAATTAGCTGGTTTAGCACTTGAAAAATAAACAATCGTCTCCCACCCTTCATTATGACTACATCACTGTTTACAAAAATTTCCAGACTATTACCGAGTTGCCAGTTGTGTTACTTAATCTTTTCTGTGGTACTAAGAAAACAAATTCTTTGTATGTTTATACTTAAGACAACTTAAACATGAAACTATGTCAATTTGTAATAGCCACAGCGAGTAAAACCTATCAAGTGTTTAGTCTGACACCATAGTTGTGTGAGCAGATAATAAAATACTATGAAATGGATGTTTCATATACAAACAACAGGCCTCTGGCTGAGTAAACTAAAACATAATGACTCATTAGCTTGCAAAAGTGAAGCCCCTACACCATTATTATGCAAGATTGCATACATACAGTGTGGAGGTTATAGATACACTGGATACTGCATACAGCAAGTGGAGGTTATTCCCAAAAACTTAACACTGAAGTGTTAAAAGTACATGTTAATAACCTATTTATGAAAATATTTAATTATTAATATAAATGTGAAATATATTTATATTATGCAAATGTGCATACAAAAATATTTATGTACCTAAACATCTGTTCCCTAACCATAACACCAGTAATAATCACATTTGCTTATGATGTAAATGTTGCATGTATATTTTTTTATTTATTATTTGATGAAATATCTGATCATTCTGAGAGAGAACTACTTTCTTCAGGCAAATCAGCAATTTTGTTATAAAAAGTTATATTTCATCATTGTGTGCTTTAATTTTTTGATTTTGGTTTGACTTGTTCCCTCTTCCAGGTAAGATAAGGAAGTTGTTACTGGTGGTGGTTCACTGTATTCTGTGTCATCTAGCATTGATTTATATATTATTGTTGCAACCTGTTAGTTTGAGTGATCATTATTTTTTTGTGGACAGTTTATGCTTCTTATTCTGCATTATAATGTACTCTAATCTGATAAGATGAGCCTAGATGGGCACACTGGCTTATTTATGGAACTCTGTACAATAATATTTATTATTAGTACCAAAAGTGCTAATTCACCATTTGGTTTCTTTAACTGATACTGTTCCATACACTTATGTACATGGCTGTCAGAGTATGTATAATAGAAAAACTTTAGTTGATCAAGAAGAGAAACTTGAGAACAATGTAGATGAAGGTTTAATGGTTTGCAATCTACTTGGACATGTTGCATGTCACGAGCAAATAGGAAATGAAAAGAAACATACAATGTTATCAGTATTTTATAAAGTTTAATTATGTAATTATATACTACAGACATTATGAATTCATGCCTTTATATCATGTTTGCCTTTTGATAAATTAATATTATTTGAAATTTCTTATATTAATTAGACATTATGTAATACACACAAAATGAGCATTTTTGGGATCTACTTATCCCATCTAGTAGTACTTGATAATGGGCACATGATAGGAAGGGGGCCAATCCACATGCATTGTGGATAACAAGCAATTTTGATTTTTAATAAGTATTTTATACAGACAAGTTCACGAATGTACAGCCTGTGAGAGACTTGACAGTCATTCTTGCATTTCAACTTCATTACTATAGTAAAAACAAAAACTTATTCCACAGATTAAATGTATCAGAAAGAACTTACTTTAGATGATTTATATAACTTAAGGGCAGTAGCAAGCATACTCATATCTTTCTAATGACAGTTTATTTTATTAATTAACAATGCACAAATACATTTTCTTACTTGGTTCTGCAAATTGTGTGTGTGTGTGTTTAAATTTTTGTATTTTTAAATTATGCACTCCTCATATGCACTTTACAACTGCTGAAAAAGGAATAAACAAAATCTGATTGCTTACATTCAAAAGTTGACCTGATTGCAAGGTTAATCAATTCGACGTTTTTTCACCAAGTTTCCAAGCTGCAACATACAAAATGCACAAATTAATTGCCAATAATCATACTATAAGGCATTTAATTTCATATTTTGAAAGGAACACATTAAACAATCCCATCAGATTTCACACTCAAGTTCTAAAGGAGGAGATACATATTTTAAAAAATTTAAAAGTTATAGTAGCAAACAATAAATTCTCCTGCAAGTATATTTTATATCACTACATGTGCACCTTATATACACCTCTGTGAAATCAACCAAAACACACACACACACACACACACACACAATAGATACTCAGTTTAGTTTCAGATTAAATGGATGACAATTGATCTGAAATCCATATTGAACAGAAGTATGAAAAGATGAATCACTGAGGCAATCTACCTCTTAGTATAAAGTTTACTCGTGATATTCATTTATGGTCAATCTACAATGAACCTCCCTATTGACATAATATTTTACACCTTTCTAGAAATGCTACACAGTAATCTCTAGTCCTAAATGAGGATAAGAAAGTATATTTATTGTTCTGAAAAGAAGGTTATACTGTATATTACCAAAACTTATTTAACAAACCCATTCAATACAGGTACTGCAAATACAGAAAAACTTATTTTGTTCAACTCTATAGATGAGCATACATTGTTTCACACACGCACACACACACACCCTCACACACACACACACACACACACACACACACACACACACACACACACACACACACACTGATGATATGGAAAAGGAAAAGCATAAAGTAATATTGTAGAGACAACTATATGGAATGATAGTTTATTAAAAATTAATTACTTTCACAATGCTTAAATGTAACAGTTCTTGTTCCTGATTTAATTTATAAATTAGTCTAGTGATTTATAAACACATCGGCTTATTCTGGTCATCGATTGTTGTAAACTTGGAGAAAAATTTATAATTTTATGTACTTTTTATACTCTTTCAAGTATAAGTCATACAAAGATTTAAAAAAAATCATGCAGTGATTAGTACATCTGTTTGTTATAATCTTAACTACACTCTTGTTGAAGTCCCACTTAAAATCTTAATTAATAAGGGCACTATAAAGTTTTTTTTTTAAACTAACATCTATGAGACACACAAGCGTATTAATGTTTGGAGTCAATTACCACAGCCTGTACTTGCAATAATTATACACATATACATGTATCACACTACATTTCTGCACTAATAACAATGGATTTATAAGTCTAAATTATTAAGTTCTTTATAAGCTATAATACAGAGGCCTACACGCAACGCAACATATTTCATATATTCTCTTATTATCATCATAGTCACTTATTATGAGCACACAAACAAATACAATACAATTTTCTATTGAAAAGCACATACACACACATCCAAAACAGAACAAGCAGGCTTCTGACAGAAAATACCTACACCCTATCAACTGACAAAACTCACACAGGGAATAAAAACTTTTCAACCAACAAGAGAGTGTTGTAGTAGTCTTAAGAGAATTCAGAGGAGTGGAGAGCTAAGCTAATTGAAGAACTAACAATTTTGAACATTGAAGGGAACATGCTGTCATGGTTTTCAAGATTCCTTGACAAAGGTGGAACTTTTCACACTTTAAACAAATAAAAGTGGGGATTATCTTAGAAGCAGAGACAAGTATGACACTATTCAGCACACATATCAATAACCTTCCAAGCTTAGTGAAAACACTAATATCAAAATACAAATATTTGCAGATGATGTAGTTGTATGAACCTCCACAAAAAACAACGCCAAACGACATAAGATCTTAGAGCAAACAATGTTTTGAACTCCCCAAGTAACTGGGCGTCAGGAAACAACATTGAGACAAATACTTCAAAAACAGTTTTTCTCATTGTGTCACAAAAATAATGATTTTGACTTGAAATCAACAGCAACAATCTACCAAAAAGTGAGTTCCACATGTATGGAGGAATCATATAGAAAAAACAATAACAAGTCAACTAAAGATTGAAACTCATAAAGTAACTTGCTGAAGCCACCTGGGGAAGTTTACACAAGATACAATGAACACCACTTACAAGACATATGTTAAGCCTGTCATGAAGTATGGAAGTGAAGCACTGGTTACTGCCAGTGGCGTACCTAGAATTTGGCCAGGGGGTGGGAGGGGGGTCGGCTACATACAAAAGGAAAACAAGTTAAGACTAATCAATATTACTATCTTTAAAGTGGTTGAAAAATCAGTCCCATTAAAGTAAACTGTAATAACACAATAGAAATATGCATTATTGAAACATTGTTTACAAGATACTTATTGACTGAATTGCTTTTTCCTATATTTCAAGCATATACCCTAATACTGTGTAATAAAACTGTTTGTATATTTAAAAAAGAGTTACTACTATACTACCGTACACAGCTGAAAAAATAAAACAGCATAAAAATTAAGAGATTAACAAAATTTGTCAACTTTTTTGGCCCTCTGGGGGGGGGGTACCATTCATCCCCCCCCCAGCCATAACTATGCTCCTGGTTACAGCAAACATATTTTTTCTTAATCCTCTAGAAACAGTACAAGACAATACTTAAAGATTAATAATGGAAGTGTGAAAACCACACTAGTCCCTTCTCTGTAGCTATATACAGATCATCTACCAATAACCTGCAAAATCAAACAAAAAGCTGCTATTTCCCTAACAAAAATTAAACCCCTTCTGAAAACTACTTGGGCAAATGAGACTTGTGATCAGCAACATCTCAAGACTCAGGCACTACCAATAAATACAGTTAACAGTTATATGAAGTAGATGAAGACACCAACCCAAGTAGAACCCATCTGCCTAAAAACTACTCCTATTATCAGTCTTTTTATACTAATCTTTCCTTTTTTGAAGTAAAGAAACATGATACTCCTGTAGTATAATGCTTCAACAATTGGCACCATAGGCGTGCGCACGGGGGGTGCCACAGGTGCACAGGCACCTGCTAATAAGTTATATTTAAATAAATAAATAAAAGTTTTTTATATTGTTGGTATTTACATTCTCAATGTTTTCGTAATTTTTATTTCATTGAGTAACAAACTTGTGTGAGAAAAGTGGGATAGAAGCCTTGAAGATACGGGGAATCTCACTAAACAAGACGAACATGAAACCTGAAACTATCAAGGTAGTGAACTCAGTCATGAGTCGGAGCGGAGTGGTGTAGGGAAGGCGTGTGTGGTGCGTTGTTCCCTTCCCTTTCTCGCCCCTCACCGCCGCCACTCAACTGGTTTACTGGCTCGACCGACCCACTCCCACATTTCACAGCTGTTCTTAACTGACTTCACGTGCGCGCTAAAGTTTCTGTAGTCTGCACCGCACCGCATTAGTACAGAATCGTGATAATTTAGTAATTTAGTGCAGTATAGGTACTAAATAGGGACAAATAGTGAAAGTGAAATAGTGCGTAATTAGTTAGTGTGTGAAAATGAAGAAAATAGTTTAGATAGGTTTATTATAAGAACAGAACAGAACGGACTAACACAGAATAGTAGTAATGTCAGTTTAAAAGTGCAAATTTGTGAAAGTAGTAAAAGTGAAAGTTTAAGTAGTAACACCAATGGAACTCCGTTGCATGATGTTATTAATGAGCCATCGACATCGACTTCCAAACATGAGCCAACGACTCCTCACCCTGACGATCCTATTCAAAAAATTCCTAAAAATAGATTTGAGAGAAGTGATAGATTAGTTCGAGGTCCCTATCAACCAAAACTCAATAAATATCCTTCCACTAAAGTAGGGAACAAGCTAAGAAGTTTTCAACCACAGTGGTATACAAAATATGATTGGATAGAGTACAGTCCCTCAGCTGATGCAGTTTTTTGTTTATATTGTCGATTTTTTTCTTCTAATGATTCAGGCAAAAAGGGTCATACTGACAAAGCATTTATTACGACAGGATTCAAAAGTTGGAACAAGGCGAATGAGTGTTTCAAAGCACATCAGGGGTCGACATGCCACAATCAAAGTTTGAAATCATTTTCCAGCTTTACATCCAATGAAGAAACACCAATCGATGTTTTGTTAGATAAACAAAAAGAAGAGGTTCTGGTAAAAAAACAAGTTGAAAAAAATAACAACCGAAGCGTTATGGAAAGGCTTATAGATATAGTTATTTGTTTAGCAAAATCAGGATACCCTTTCAGAGGACACAGGGAAAATGAAAGTAATGTAAACAAAGGGCTATTTTTAAGCTTAGTTGATATGTTAAGGAAGTATGACCCTGTTATGAAAAGACACTTAAAGGAATCGCCTCGAAATGCCATGTACACAAGCAATCACATTCAAAATGATTTAATCAAAGCATTGCACAACATTATTCAGCGTAATATTGTAAATTCTGTGCAAGGGAAAAAAATTTCATTGATAGCTGATGAAACTTCTGATTTAGGTCATAACGAACAAATGTCTGTGGTAGTACGATATTTTGATGATGAAAAAAACTGTGCTGTTGAGCAATTTGTCTGTTTACAAAGATTAACAAAACAAAATGCAGAGTCCGTTTTTCAGAAACTAAATGATGTCCTTGTAAATACTTTAAAAATGGATTGGTCCTCTGTAATTTCTGTTTGTTTTGATGGTGCATCAACAATGTCTGGATGCTATAACGGAGTTCAAGCAAAGTGTAAGGAGATGTGTAAAGAGATCATGTATGTTCATTGCTATGGGCATTGCTTGAATCTAGTTTTGGTTGATGCATGTACCTCAAGCAAAGAAAATCGCATAATTTTCAACTTCTTTGGAATTGTACAAACCTTATTTTGCTTTGTAGAAGGAAGCACATCACGCCATGCAGTGTTTGCTGCAATGGCAAAAGAAGCTAACTCTAAGTTAAAGACTCTTAAGTCCCTATCTACAACCAGATGGGCTTGTAGGGCAGAGGCTGTTAAATCAGTGAAGACAAATTTTGTTGTTCTGTTGAGGCCTTACAGGAAATTATATCAACAACTGACAAAGCTGATGTGAAAATAAAAGGTCGAGGGCTCTTACATGAACTGAAGTCATTTGATTTTGTGTTGGCTTTGGAAATCACTCACCCGATACTTTTATTGATTTTAAAAGTAAGCAAAACACTTCAGAGTGAGGACATTGACCTTTTTACTGCCATGAACACCCCGTTTTACTGCCATTTTAACCCCTAAAATGCTCCGGGAGTCACTTTCGTCACAGAGGAATGAAACATCTTTTAACAAAATTTTTAATTGTGCAAAAGAAGTTTGTGAAGAAATTGACGTGGAGGTTCCTGTTTTGAGAAAAAGAAAAGTGTCTTCACGCATTGATGAAGCTGTCCAAAACTCTCACTATTTTGATAGTAAAGAAGATCAAGACAGATGTTTGACATTTTACCCTTTCATAGACTCACTGGTAATGGGCATAGACGAACGATTTGAGCAAGAAACGTGTGATTTAATAGTTGCAATTGGAAAACTTCTCAAGTTGGAAGCAGAAGAGAATGATTTGAAACTAGTGTCAAAAAAACTTCAGGTTGACTTTTATGGCATCAAAGCAGAACAACAACTACTACAAAACAACAAGTGTGATAATGGAGCTCCTCCAAAAGGTGAGCATAATAACTTAAAAAGCTTTAAACCTTCTGTATATTTAATTACACTTGGACAGGGTTACATTCCAAATTGGAATTGACAGAAATGGAAACCCTGTCCAAGTGTAATTAAATATACAGAAGGTTTCCAAATACATACAGTAGGCCTAATGGCACTGTATTTATGTAATTCATATTTTTATTTGATAGGTACGACAAGGACAGCCTTGAAGAAGTGGTTGGACTGGCTAAGCATTGAAAATCGTGTTAACTTGTTCTCCGAGCTTTACGCCACATTAAAACTGTTTCTTACAATACCAGTAACAAATACTTCATCTGAGAGAAGCTTCTCCAAACTGAGTATTGTAAAATCAAAACTCAGAACAAGCATGACTCAAGATAGATTGGAATATTTGATGCTTCCTTTTATTGAGCTAGAGTTAGCAGTAAATGTGGATTATAAAGACATTATTGAAGAATTTAAAGTAATGATTCCTGGAGAAAGGCGTATGCTACTGTAAACTTACAAAATGTTTGTCTTTATTTTAAATAAATTATTTTTAGTGTATGTCTCAGAAATATTTTTTTTCCTATAAAACAGTAGATAGAAGCAAAGTTTAAGATTCAACTTAAAAAAAACATGTTGCTTAGAACTAAAGTTCAAAAACTTCAACTAAAACTTTTTTGCAGCCCAAGAGTGTTAGATTTTTGGTTTAATTTTTAACAAAAAAATTGTTTAAAATACGTTTTAGACAGCATATTCTTTAAAAATTCCAGACCCCCCCCCCAGTACAATGGTTCGTGCACCCTCTAATAAAGGATGCTGCGCACGCCTATGATTGGCACTAGCGACAATCAGTGAAAGATATCCTCGAAATGAATACTGAGGATTTGCATTATGGATCACAATTGATGCACATGGAAAAGCAGAAGCAGGAACCCCTTGCAAAATTCAAACCACAGCCACAACACCCCAAAGCTATTCATCCGATCAACAACTTTCAAAAATCTATCATCCAATCCATGACTTTCAATAAACAGACTACAACCCAAACAGTGAAAGAATCAAAAAGTGAAAGTGATAATAAAACTTTTTAGACACAGCAGGATAATTGCTTTTCAGTGGTACCCTGATACAAGGAAATGAAATAACCAACCTGCTGGCAAAGAAAGGAAGTACACTTCAAAGTACTTCACCATCCAGCTTCAAGAATCAAAGGACTCATAAAACGAAAAACAAAACAAGTTCTCTGAAGGCACCATAGCCCTATCCAGCAACAAACAATGGTAACAATCCACATGGGAAGACAATAAAAGCAAACCAGAAAACGTGCAGCTGCACATTTTTGGCTCAATAATGGTCATGATTTTCTTACTGCACACCTCTACCGCACCAAAATCATCAGTCACAGCTACTGATCAGAAAACAACAATACACTTTACCTTAGAAAGCTTTTACACCTTCTGTTTTACTTCCATATTCCTTAAGGAAATGGAAGTATGGTGATGGCAAAAAAAATCGTGTTCGAGATTATTGCAGATTCTGATTGTACTAAACTCAAAACATGAAAAAAAGTCATTTTTTGAAAAGTGTCTGTGTGTGTGTGTCTGTAGATTTTTTTTCTATGGCAAACGATAACAGCCGCAAATTCAAACAGAATCAAATAATTTTTTGCATAGAGCCCTGATTTGTAGAGTACTCACGGCCTATTGTTTTTGGTGAAGATCGGTTGAGGGAAAGGGGTAGTTTACCTGCAACGGTTTTTTTTTAATCAAGGGTAACATTTTTTTTTTGGCAAACGATAACAGCCGCAAATTCAAACAGAATCAAATAATGTTTCGCATACAGCCCTGAATTATGGAGTTCTCAAGACCTATTGTTTTAGGTGAAGATCGGTACTGCGCAAGCCCTCTTGTTTTTCCTCCGACCAGTACTTATTTTTAAATGCTTGTTCAAACTCATTAAAATCTACCCAGTTATCATTATGAGCGTCCGCCCATATTTTAGCATCCCCTTTAAAATATTTTAAAATTCGTACTAATTTAATTTCCCAACTTTCTTGTTATATTTATTGAAACTTTTTATTGAGTTTAAAAATTGCATGGGGTTTACCCCCCTACTTTCATTACTGAAATAACCTAACTCAACTTCCATGTTCACTCTCTCATTCACATTAGTTAATTTTTGGTTATTGCTACACTTAAATCTTCTCTGACTTTAATTATTTCTTGTTCGTGTTCTGTTTGTTTACTTTTCAAACTAGTTACATTAGTTTTAATTGTCTCAATTTGCTCGAAGTTACTTCTGAATTCATCATTTATATTTTCTTGCTTTTATTCGCTTTTTTAATTTGCTCACACTCATCAATTACACCTTGAACATTACTGTCAATTTTGTTTTTTAATTTTATCATTTAATTTATTTGTTAACGTGTCAAATTTTTTATTTGTCTCTAGCATTTTCTCATTTTGTTTTTCGTTAATTATTTTTATGTCATTTTTCATTTCGGTTTGTATTTTACTTATGTCTATAGTCAGTTCATCTTTCACTCCCGCAATAGTCTTATTCTGTTCTTCTAATTTATTGTCTATTTCTCTTAATTTTTTGTCTTGTTTGTTTATTTCTGTTTTCAGCTCTATGTTACTAGCAATTATCTCTGACTTGATTTCAATCTTAAATTCATTCAAGCTCGTTTTTAAATTATTATTTTCTGACTTTAACTCATCTAAACTTGTGTTCAATTTATCATTATTTTTATCATTGTTCTTATTTTGTTGTTCAAACTTATTGTTTATCATTTCCATCATTAACGCTAACTGGTTGAATATATCTACATTATGGCTCTTACTACTACATTCAACTTCGACCGTTTCATTTACATTCGGTATTTCTCATCAATATTTTCGTTCGTTGAAATTAAATCGTCTTGTGTAACGTTTAAAATTGACCCCTCCTCTACACTTTCACATAAATTTGCACTCTTGTTTTTCTCTGCCATTTCGACCAGGTTGTAAATTAATTTAATTTAATTTTAATTTACAACGTCCCTGGCGCCATTGAAATAGTACAAGGGAATTAAAATATTGATATATTAAAATATGATTAAAAATATTAAAATTGGGTCACCTACCTGTATTTGGACCAGGTGTCGTCTACTGTACTCAGCAGAGAAAAACAGGTAAATGCAAATAACAAATACATATTTATACGTTCACTTAACACATTATTTTATTTCATCTTAGTCTGTCATCAACTACCATAATAACTCCCACATCAACAAATTCGTCTTTCTCTACATTTGTATTCTGAAAATAGATTCTGCAATATATTTAACCCTATATATTTATTTAATTAGGTTATATCTATTTTGTTTAACACATTATTTTATTTCATCTTATTCTGTCATCAACTATGTAACTATATATTTCTATTTGCTATAATAAAAGTTTTTAAACTTCCACCTACCTTTAATTCTTTTGTGTGTTGGCCGTTATGTGTGATCTCTAGTGTTGAACTAACCCCGCTCATACGACGAACTGATCAGTGCAGCAAATGAAATGAGGTGTTTGAAATGATTTGTTTAACAAATTGTATAATACAGCAGACAACATTTTATTTACGATTAATATGACATTTATTCTTCCCACTTCCTTCTATGCATGAAATATCAAAAAAAATATTAACCCTTTCACATTATTTTTAACTTTTGAAATACATTATTATCATTTTTAACCTATGGAATACATCAAAACTTTTTAACTATCTAACATCTATTATTCTAAAAGAACCAATACCTTTATTTTTATTTTCTTATCTACACACACAACTCACATCCAAAATTATTTGAGATCTCATTTATTTCCTTTTAGTTTCTGCCCATTTATATAAAAAAAAAACTGTTACTTGTTCAAAACTTACGTGGTACCACTCGGTTGCGTCACGCGTGTTTACGCACTTTCACTATTTTATCGAATTTGGTTAAATTTTGTTTTTTACTATTACTTCAGCAACGTTGTTCTTCTATTGGATGAAATTTAACACATTTTTTTCTAAAATTAGACTCTGTTTTTATTAAGTCGAGTCTACTACCACCCGGCCGGGTTTGTGACTAAACGGAGAGTGCGAACCAGACTCCCCACTATGCCTTGTTGCTGAACGGGAAGCCACTGCCTCCAAGCAGTGATTTTTTCATCGCCGTACACAGAGTATGGCATGTCTATGTGCCACATGGGCTAGTGTTGTTAAACGGAGATGATATAGGAGGCTGAGATGGGTGGAGCCTCTTCGTTGATTTCCTCCACCTCCAAAGCACATGGCACATACTCTTTCTCCTTAGCCATATTTGTCGCGTCGGTTTCAGCCTGTTATGCGTAGAAGCTGCGCCCGGGCGTGTCCATGTGCCCGCACGTGACAAATACTAGTTTCACAACCAAGTACCGCGTTCTCTGACAACACACAGCCCAAAAAGTTATGTTACCATTCATTGTTTGAATACAACGCTATTTCACATGGGACTTGCAATGATGATATTAAAGACATTTTAATAAATTTAATAAAAAAATAAAACCCCCCATTTTGACACATTACAGTACCCCCCCCCAATGAGAGGTTTTATGCCCAAGAGCATAAAAACTCTCATTGCCTAACCCTAAAGGGATCAGTGCGGATGTGGAGCCATAACCCCCCTTTAATCCTGTATCACAAACACTATGGGTTTAACTACCCCCCTAGTTAAGTGGCTGTGGTAACATCTATCCGACTATGCTGGACTTTCTTCGAGATAATCCCAACACCACAAAGTCAAACAGACCCGAGACTTCGATGCTCCGACCCGTCGGTCAGAACAGGTAAGCCCCACAGTATCACTTGGCCTTTAAACATTCTGTAAAAATATCTAATAACGGTCCTTTCATTCTTCCACATCCTCCACTGATGCGTTTCCCTTTAATTGTAAATAATTGTATTGGTTCGCTGAAAGCAAAGCATTGGTTCTTGTTTACACTTAATCATACATACATATTCTTAACAGTAATGTAAACATTTGTTATTTACTGTACATGTTGACCTGTCCGGTCTGAAACATCAAAATGATTTAAAAATAATAAACTTCCAAAATCTTCAGATTTGCTTCAAAATTAATCAAATACAGTTACCAATTCAAATGAAAAAATTCACTCCTAACCTGTCAACTATCATCTTCCATTACCAAATTTCCAAAATTTTGTTTTTTTCAAATTTAAAAAATAAAATTTCCAAAATAACTATGAAAAGCATCAACTATTTTTTAATTGATTTAATTTGTCTAAATTTTAATTAATTATGTCATTCAAAAAGTTTCATTTCCATTAACTCATCTAAAATTATTTAACTGCTCCTCAAATTACACTAAGTTCAATCTCAGATTTCATTATCAACGTTAAATCAAAATAATTTTCAAACTACTTCAAATATGGTGTACATACATAAATTCATCATAATACATTTGGTTCAAAGTAAACACCAAAATTAAACAAAATTGTAGGTACATGTTATACATATAAAACACAAAAAAATACAACTTAAATCTAACATACATTACATTTCAAAATAATTACATATCAATTCCCCATGTCATGAGCATATGATACAATCATGTTGACCTACTATACTTACTCTGAATAAAAAAGAAAAACTCCTCATGAAATATTAATTACTAGGTATATAAAAACAAGTTACATAACATATTAATTACTTGAAATGGCCAAGTACATAAAAACAAATGCATACACATTACTACAAAAAAATATTCTACTTTTACAAGCTCTAAGTCATGAAATTAGTTATATCTGGTAAGTAAATATAATGTACTTCATAAGCAATTATAGCAATCATCAGACCATCAATACAATTTGGGACAACAACACCGACTCTGAACAGCATGTGTGGTGTTCATTGCTATGAGCACAATAATCATTTAGTCATCTCATCAACTCATCAACATACGTCAGTTTATTATTATATTTATATGATTATATGGTTTTAATTCGTTACTCCCCAGAGTAACCTCCCTTCCACACACACTATGACCCCCCCTGGACTGAGGCGCCCAGTTGCTTCCACAAGGACTGAAGTTTTGGAGGAATTTTGGTATCTCCTGTCCTTGCTTCGGCCTTACACTTTTAAATTGCCAGATATTATAATATCTGAATTTTATATTTATAACCTTAAAACGGGTCTATCACCTGTTTTGCTGTTCCTACTCGAACAAGGTGATAGCCGCTGTTCCATAGTTCCGGGGATTTCCCCTAAGTGGCCCCCCGTTAATTTCAACTTTCACCAATTTCAAGGACAACCAACCTGGTCAGTTTTACAATTGCTATGGTTGTCGTCCAAAACCACGATTAGTGCTGGTAAGACAGTAATCGCCCAAAAAGGCGGGGAAATCTTTTCTCATTCGCATGTTTTACTTCGTCAATACTAACACTGCACGGTATCAATTAACATATAATATAAAATTATATAAGCGGTTGTGCAGTGTATATACGCCAGTTTCGACCTCCGATGATGGTAACGTGCCTTGACGTTACCACCAACACTCATTGCTATCTGCAGTGGCACATGCCGCCACTGCAATAGCATAACTAATAGCTAAACTTAAGTCCTTCTGCATTTACTAACTACATTCCACAATTGATTTTCTCTTCTAAATACACCAAACAACCCCCCAAAATTACACCTTAATCTTGCATTTTAGTCAATCAAACAAACTTCTTAGGCTAGAACATAAACATCGCCAAGAGTCTGCCATTGTTTGTAAAGACACATTTTACCCTAGAGTCATGAACTTAACTACAATAGTCTTCGATGATAACGAAATGAAGCTTTTAAGTAAAGGGATAAATTATAATCTCCCACCCGTCGGTAAAAACAAACTTATCTATGAAGTCGTTGAAGTGGAGGCAGCCGTCAAATCTATTTCAGACCCACACTTACAAAATGAAGCACGTGTACTTATAAATAATAAATTCAATAGAGCCATTAAATTAAACAATAATCTACCTCTTGTTTCACGTGGTCAGTCTAGGTACTCTAGTGAATATAAAACTTTAAAATGCATGAAAACAAAATTAATCGACAACAATGCCCTTATCGTTAAGGCAGATAAAGGAAATACGCTAGTCATCATGGACACTGATTCATACAGTGATAAAGTTCATGATTTTATTTCTAACAACAACATTAAAATATTAAACTCTGACCCCACTGAATTGTATGTCAGGGAACTTAACAATTGTATTAACAAATGTACCAATTTATTCAATGAAAGCACACGACGTTACTTAAAGCCCATCAACGCTGAAGCCCCGATATTCACAGGACTACCTAAAATTCATAAACATAACATACCTATCAGACCGCTCGTGAACTTTACCAGGAGCAGTCCTGGCTTCAAAACTGCAAAAGCACTAGTTCGTTTGATAAAAGATAATTTACAATTATGTAATAATCATAGTATTAAGAACAACAATAATTTTATTAATGATATTAAATCTGTTGAACTACAACCTAACCACAAATTGGCGTCGTTCGACATAACTAATTTATACACGAACATCCCAGTCATAGATACATTACAGATTTTGAGAAACAATTTATCTGACAATAGTTGCATGAACACTCAGACAATAAATGAGTTAATTAATTTACTCGAGGTTATTTTGAAACAAAACTATTTCACTTTTAATGGCTCGTTTTACATTCAAAATGATGGCCTAGCTATGGGCTCACCCCTCTCCGGCCTACTGGCCGATATTTATTTGAATTATTATGAGAATACTCACTTGTTGAACAATAATATATATGCAAATAAAATAATATTTTATACACGGTATGTAGACGATACGTTTTTAATTTTTGATGGTACTATAAGACAAATCGAATTATTTAAAAACTGTTTAAATAAAATAAATAGAAACATCCAGTTTACTCTTGAAAGAGAGGTTGATAACAAGATAAACTTTCTAGATTTAACCATCACTCGACAGATGAATAAACTAAAGTTCAACATTTATAGGAAACCGACTACCACTGACACCACAATACACGCAGACTCTCATCATCCTCTTTCACATAAAATGGCAGCGTACAATAGTTTCATTCATAGATTATTGACAATTCCTTTGGACGATAATGACTTCCGTGATGAGCTAAATGTCATAAAATATATCGCGGTTGCCAATGGTTACAATAGTTTAACCATTGACAAACTGTTGAGAAAACATGAAAAAAGAATGCTTAAACCCCGAATAAACAACAACACGCAAAAAATTTTTATATCTACTAATTACACTAGCTTTATGCCTAAGGTTTTGTCTTCTATATTGAATAATAATAGTTTCACTATTTCATTCAGGACTAATAATAAGTTACTGGATATTCTCAAACCGAAAAAACACACGCCTCCAGAAGAAAAAACTGGCATATATAATTTAACATGCAATGATTGCGAGTGCTTCTACATTGGACAGACTGGGAGAGGTTTCCTTAAACGATTTCGAGAACATCTACCTAAGAAAATAAGAAACATTGACAACATCAAATCAAATTACGCCCGACACCTGACTTCACACAATCATAATTACACAGATTTTAGTTCCAATTTAATACCGTTACATGTGTGTAAGAAGGGCCGTTTCATGAATGCCTTGGAGGAATTTGAAATTTACAGTGCATATGCAAACCCAAGGAGTCGCGATATCGTGTTAAATGACCACATGAACTTTGTATCCAACCGATTGTACGATACCGCCTTGAGTCTGCTTGCTGGGGCTACGATAAGGTAGCAACCGCTCAGTAGCAGAATGAACTTGAACGGGTGCGCACCCAAATCCACGTACGGTTCATATGCAAATTTTGACATTTTAACTTCTTAACGATCTCGCAAGAGTGATAGTTTTAACTTTTTAATATCTGATGATGGAGCATAAGTTCTGAAACGCGTCATAGACGAAGCACAAGAAATCACACGGCGGATAATTTAAGGTAAATAATTTCTTAATCTTGCCTTTTTTTTTTACACTCGCTTTCTAACCATAACATGCTTATCGCTAACGACAACAGATAATAGATACAACACTAAATTAGGTCTCGTCATTATTGAAAATAAGGCTAAATTGAAATACACTACTACATAACAGTATTAACTTGCTTAAAACAAAATATTGGTTCATGGTGACTCGAAGGCGTGATATAACGGACCGCAAACTCGGATCCTTATCGACTCAGTCAGGTAGCCTTTTCTTATTCTAATTAATACTATTTAACTTTAAAAGAGACCTTAAACTAAACTGACACTGGAACAAATTATAATTGAAGATTGCCCTATGAATTTTAATTTTGGAATCAGGCAATCGTTGGTCCGTGAGGTATGCCAAATGATGTACTACTTTCCGTGCAACTACCCACGAACCTTAGGGGTCCCCACCCCCTTAAATGACAGTGTTAAATTTCTAGTTTACACCAATTTGTGGATTAGGACCATCGTTGATTTCACCCTTTGTGGGGCTACTGTCAACCATGGCCTGCCTCCAGAATGCCAAAAACCACGATCAGAGGTGGTGAATCTGTGATCGCCCGAAAATGGGGAAGAGTCCCTGCTGTAAACATAAAAAACATATATATCTTCAGAATTAAACAATTCGGATTTATGTTGACCAATATGGTTTCAAATTCGTTGCATTTTGTGTACCCATTATCTCCCACGTTACTTGATTTTGTAGCACGTACGCATTGTTCATTTTTATTTCAATTACTTGATACGGCCCTTCATATAATAAGAAAAATTTCTTGATTTCCTTATCCTGCGCACTCGACAAATCATGTCGCCGTACTAATACCAGCTGTCCTATCTCATACTTCATCCACTTACCTTTCATATCATGCTTCCGTTTTCGCTTCTTTCCCTTCGTTAATAAACTTTCATTCGCCAGCCTAAGTTTTACATCATGATCAATAATATTGGTTTCTGGTGGATACTCAAATAGTTGCTCCAAAATCCTCGGTGGACGCGTCCCTCGTATTAACTCGTAAGGTGTGAACCCTGTCGAATCGGTGGGTGGTGCAGTTTCGCCAGTCTTCAACCTTCTGAACATATAGTGGCCACTCGCTGTGTTTTGCGTGACAGTATGCCCTTAAGATCCGGCCTATTTCTCTCATGACTCTCTCCGCCTGGTTGGATTGTGGATGATAGACGGCGGTGTGCTTTGGGATGATTCCTTCCCATCCAAGAGTCTGGCACCACTTCCCACTGATGAACTGCGGTCCATGGTCGGATAGTACCACCTTCAGCTTTCCCACATTGATCATGTAGTCGCGTGTGATCTTTTCGCTCAGCACCTTACTCGTCGCTCGCTTCAAACTATATAACCTTGTTAACTCATAAACTTTTATCACTTTATTTCTTAATTTATAAATAGGCTTTGTTTATGTTGTACACTTACGGCTAGTGCCGCCATGTTGTCATGTTGCCAACTTAAATTGTTTTACCTACCGTATTCAGGATTTCTAATTGGACGAGTGGAAAACAAGATGGTTGCTTGGAATAATTAATCATTTTCTAGTATGCAAATTAATTTTAGTTTATTACATAAAATTTATCTTTTTCCAATAAAATAAAACTTTATACATTCCCTTTAACCCTTACATTACATATACAATCTTCCTTCTCCCTTTCTTACATTCTGTTTCAATAGCATTCCAAGTAAAATATAGATATAAAATGGATCATTTGTTTAAAGTGAACATAATTTGTTCAGCAATAGTCAAAATAAAACATGAAATATAAATACAAAATAATTCGCTTAATACTTAATAACTTAACTAACACAACGGAAACCAGCGCTTGCACTCACACACACATATCTACCCCAGGATTTTAGGAGCTCTCCATTAATTGTGAAAACATTTAAATTTGAATATTGAAAATTTTGAATATTTTCCTAATGGAAAGTTTTGTTTTTATTCTTGTATGTTACTTAGGTGAATTTGAGTCCAGAAGACGTCACATTGCTCCACGCACACATTTTATTTTAACTGTTAACTCGTTTTACATCTCCGAAACTGTTATTATATAAAAAAAACTGTTCATTTACGTTATTTATATACAATTTCGATATTTTCACATTTTATTGAACTGCGGGCGCCCGCGATTTTACGTTCTAGAACTCGGGTTTTTTTAGCAGCCGGCCGGCACAATATGCAAAATTCAACTGGGATGAGACGAACGGCACTATTTTTTGAAGTGGCCGTGGTTGTTTTACAAACTTCCATTGTTTTTACAAACTAAATGTTGTATCACTACGCCAGTATAAGGTTTGGCCGACACTCCTGGATTCCAGCGTGGTGTAAGCACTGACGTAATGTCGTCTGACTTGAGGTTACATAATACCTAACTGTTTTCTTGCGTCTGTATGTTGACCTTGACACAAATCCACATGCCGGTTTGCTTCGTCGTTCCAATTCATGAATAATATTTTACAATCACTCTTTCTAATTTCGTTCCAATAAAATTTATCATTATGTCTCCCAAAATTATATCATAAAATTTTATTTCCTTTTTTATTAAACACAAATTTATTTATTACCCCGGGTAGGCCTAAATGTCCCGTTACAACCTTACATATTTGGAAAATGTATCCAGCACTACAAAAATATACATTACTCCTCCCCTACCCTTTGGCAAAGGGCCATACAGATCTACTGCTACTAAGTCAAATGGTTTTTCTACTTTAATATAATTTAACTCCCCTTCCAATCGATAATTTACTACTTTAGATTTCTGACACACTTCACAACTTTTCAATATTTTTCTTACTCTTCTCTCCATATTCCTAAATATACAAGACTCTCTCAACACACTCACAGATTTCTTTGCTCCGAAATGGCCATATCTATAATGACAGTCCCATACTATTTTATCTATCAACCCTTCAAGTATAACTAACCTCCAATCCCTTTCTCTCCCCTCTACTTTTTTAAACAAACTCCCCTTGAAAACCTGAAAATACTGCCTATAACCTAATGCATCTAAATCTGACTCTACACTAGTTATTATCTTATTTAATTTAGCATCTGCCCTCTGCATTATATTTATATCTTTTAGTTCCTCCCCAAACAGTCTATCCTCCCTTGATAACCGGTAAATTTCAATTTCTTTTATGTCTCTACCCGTTCTATTCCCCTCTGTATCTACCCGTGATAATGTGTCAGGTACCCTGTTCTCTACCCCTTTTATATACTCCCAAGAGAAATTATATTCTTGTAGAGCTAGTACCCACCTTGTTAATCTGCTGATGATTGTGGTGTTTCCCAGCAGGTATGTTCTGAATTTCTTGACCGCGAAGACTATGCTGAGCAACTCCTTTTCTGTTGTAGTATAATTCCTTTCGGCTGCTAATAAGGTACGACTGGCGAAAGCGATGGTGTGATGTTCCTTTTCGTCGTCCTCCTGGTACAGCTCTGCACCCAATGCGATGTTACTAGCGTCGGTCTGCAAGTAAAATTTACGTTCAAAATTAGGATGATTCATCATCACCATACTTACAAACTTTTCCTTTATCTCGTTAAAAGCATCCCTCTCAGTTTCACTCCATTTCCATTGTTTATTTTTCTATAATACTCTACTCAACTTTGCAGTTATGTGTGCGTAATTACGCTGAAATTTCCGATAAAAATTACATAAACCTAAAAAACTCTGTAATTGTTTAATATTTCTTGGTTCTGGGAACTTCAATATAGACTCTACCTTATCTGGATTGGCTTGAATGCCCTCAAGTGTAATAATAAACCCCAAAAAATGTATTTCTTTCTGCAAAAAACTTGACTTCTCCCAATTCACCGTCAACCCACCCAGATACAATTTATTTAAGACATATTAAATAAATATGCTAATATTTATCTATTATAATATTATCTATGTGCTCTATATGTTCTTCAAAAGTTCTTGATGCTATTAAAATATCGTCTACGTAAATAGTTAAAAAATCTAAATTTTTGGGTTGTAATATCTCGTCTAAGCATTTAATGAAGCTGGCAACGCTGGTGTTAAGTCCGAACGGTAACCGTTTGAATTGATCATTTTTTCTGTTGAATAAGAAAGCTGTATATTTTCTACTATTCGCTGCTAACGGAACTTGCCAATATCCTGCGGTTAGGTCTAATGAGGTCATATATTTTACGCCACTAAATTTCTGAAAAATTTCCTCAATTGCTTCGGGTGACTCCCGGTCTGGAATAATTATTTGATTAATTTTGCGTGCATCTAAACATAGCCTGACTCTCCCATCTTTTTTAATCACTACTACCAAAGGGTTAAAATATGGTGATACGGATCGCTCAATTATATCCCCCTCTAACATTTTATTTAACTCAATCTGAACCGCTCTTCTCTTCGAATACGGCACCGGATAACTTCTTTGTACATAGGGCGCATGTTCCCTTACCTTTAATTCGCATTCATAGTTTCTTGCCCTCCCTGGTATATCGGCAAACACTCTTCTAAAATCTCTACTACCCGCCACAACAATTCATGTTGAGAACTCCCTACTACGCCACCCTCACTACAAAATTTAAGTGCCCTCTCCGCCCATATTTGCTCTACACTTTCATCACCCTCTATTTCACTCTCTCTACATACATTCATACTAATTTCCACTTCTTGTTTATTAACCCGATTATGTATCAGCCTTACACCCGAAATTCTTACCGCATCTACTACCCGCTCAAAATTAATCTGAACTGGTTCTATTACATTGTTTAACTCTAGTACCCGTTTCTGAAAATCAATGACCGCCTTATGTTTAATCAGAAAATCATTCCCCAATATAACTTCAAGATTTAATCCCCGTATGACTAGAAATGTATTATCATACCCTACCCCATTAATTATCATATTCAAATGTACTTGTTTAGTGACTTTTTACTCCTGGCACCCGTAATACCTACAATAGTCACTCCCGCAACTGGCAAGGATGGAATATTTTTATTTAATTCTTTCAATTCATCGAATGTGTGTTCGGAAATAACAGAGACTTCACTACCTGTATCTACTAAAGTTTTTATCTCCTTACCTTCAATGTTGATCTTCACCTCTGTTAATCCATTCTCCCGTCTAATTGCTTCGACATCATCTTCCTCTATTAACTCCTCAGACAAATCTGTTATAATGATGTTGTTCACCTGTTTTCCATGTTCGTTACCTCTCGGCGCTCCTCCTTGGCCCTCTCCCCTTCTCTGGTATGCATGGTTATTCTGCTCGGGTTGTGTTCCCTGTCGCTGACCAGGTCTCTCTCTTCTACATCTAAAACAAAAATTTTGTGAGGCATAATTTTCATGCGAACATGCCAGACAACTCCACATTGGGCCTCGATTATTTTGTTCTCGTCTGGGGTATGCCTGTCCATGTGGCGGTCCCCTCTGCGGTCCATGGTTCCCTCCATTGTTCATATTCGGTTGGTTGTGACGACGACTTATTTTTTGGTCACGGATGTTCTGAAACACATCTAAAATACTCTCCAATTCACTGATATTTGCTATCTCCCGCGTCATTAATGATATCTGTACTTCCTTTGGTAAGTGTTTACTTCTGTCTAACAAAAGATCTGAACAGCATTGGCGGTTCTAAATACTTCGCTTCGCTAAATATTTTCATCACGTAACCAGTTAAATTATTATTGGGTCCCCCAAAATTTCCAGTTCCCATAATTCTACTATGCAACACTTCTTGGTCTTCTTCAGACCAATATTTAGCTCTGAATGCAGCTTCAAACTCCTCAAAATTCCCCCACTCTGTTCGGTGTACTTCGGCCCAGATTTCCGAACTACCTTTAAAACATTTGTGCCGATTGATTAAGATCGGCGCTTATACTGCATTTAACGAGAACGCTGAAGAAAAATACCGTACTGTATTTAGCGGTGGCGTTCTACCGTACTGTAATACGGTAATAATGCTGCGCCTGATTGGTGCTGCAACCTGGCGGTCGACGCTGATCGCGAGTTGAGAAAGGCCAGAGAAAACGTTTCTAAGCCTGTCTGACTTTCTGCTTGAACCAAACACCATGCCTCGCCGCGTTTCTACGACAGAGAAGTTCTTTTAATTGTACCATCTTCAACCTATGGCAGGCTAGATTAAAACAGATCTGCGGTAAGTAAGTGCAGTATACTGATATATATTAATTTGAAGTCATGTAAAAGGAGTTTTGTTTAATAAGTACAGGTATGAATGAAATTGTAACCTATTACACTCACGCCACGTGGCGAATTAAAGTAACGTACAGTGTTTTGACATATAATAACTTACAGTAACTTACATTGAATTAATTGAAATGAGTTAATTGTATAACAGTAAATGAAGTCTTAACTAAGGCACCGTAATTGAATAATGTTAACCCAGAGGGGTAAAGTTTATAAATGTATACATGCCAAGTGGTGAATCAAGTTAGTATGAATAATTAAGTCACCCCAAATTTATTGAGAATGTTAAAGAAAGAGAGTCATAGTACAAATATAAAGTTTTAATTGAAACAAGTGACAAACTTTAATAGAATTGAGAATAATGTAAAGTCAGAATAATATGTAATTTAACTAAACTAAATGTTTTCCAAGATAGGGCCATATGCCCGTATAACCTGTTGCAGAGTGTGTCAAACTTTCATTTCAAGTAGGCCTAAAGCAGTGTTTAATATTATAAATGGATTTTGGTGCGTGTGAGGGTTCTGGGGGAATTAGTGTTGGAACTTCTCGCTGATAATATTTGTATGCTTAGGGTCCCTCGCTTCACGTCGAGGAACAGCCCCAACCTGAACAAATAAACATCTAGACTCTCAACTTCATCTGCCGGAGGAGAACAGCGAGGACAGGCCACACCCACACTAAAATGCTGTAGACCACGACGCCAAACTTCACACCACGGAATAAATCAGGTGACACCAAACCATATTACTTTTGTTAATTTACAAATAAATGTAGTAATAATAAAGTAATAAGTCATTGTGAGGGCGTCGTTTGTTAATAAACTCAATAATACAATAATATAATACAATAATAATCAAGTCACTGTTCTGGGCGGTATCTGTTAACTTACCCATTTATTGATCTAAATAATTATTATTCCTGAATGGGGAATCATCATAATTTATGTAATTTGCATAAATTGTCTTGTCACCGGAATAACACGTGCTTAGCTCAGTTATATGCATTAGGCTTTGGGTCCAGAATATCGTTAAGCAGACAGAGGCAGTGGTTGTAGGGTATTGAAATAATGAGGTACACCACATTAGGCTAATGTATTTGATTTTATTCAGTTAATTGTGATGTAATTTGTTACACTAATAGCCAACAATAATGGTTATAAATTCAAATGGTGGTGACTTCATTTTCGCCCTTGACCTCTGTTCAAGGTTACATGTATTTAGTTTCTTATTTTGCTTCAAATTAATTCTCTTTAATCGTTACTGCAATCATTTACTTCTTTTGGTTTTTATATTTTTAATAAATAACTCTTATTGTATCATAAACCAATGCCTCAAGCTATATTCAAGTTGGCCAACATAAACGTACACACTCTCACTTTCTCTCTCTCTCTCATACGGTAATTTCACACATGTTTATTTTTCTGGAATTGAGCTCATTCTTAGTTTTAGAAATTAGAAAATGATTTGTAAGGGCTTTCCTGAATAGTGATGTGGCGTAGACTCCTCAGTAACTGTCCATGGCGGTCAGCAGGTGTAACGCCGAACTTTCGTCGTTTAGTCCACTGAATCTATTTGAATTTCATTTTGAATTGCTCACTGACTCTATGTACTGTTACTGTTAAATTTTGATCACAACTATTGCATTTTACTAGATAATTATTACATTTTGGCAAGAATTTGCCCACTGCACTATGGCGAGCATATAGGCTCGATGGCTGCTGTTGCTGAATTGGGCGGAAGCAGACACAATTATTATGCAAATTTGTTGCGTCTGACGTCATTGTCTATTGTTCTTTTCGCTACCGCCTGGTTAATACATAATGGTTCTTTACCTCGTCATTGTTTTGGTGACGATTTATTACAGTGGACCAATAGAAAGTCAGTATTGTCAGTTTTTAGCGCCTAACACTGCCATTATCGTTGTTTCACTTTGCTCGTACGCCTTTGACCTTGGATCGGCTCTCCACCGGTGAATTTACATATTATTGGGACTTGTACCAAAACTAACCTTGCCTGATTCAACTTTATGATTACAATAAAATTCACAATAAAAGTACCCCTATATCCCATTATTCCGATACAGATAATTTTGTACTGTTACAAAACCCCCTCAATGAAAGGTTTTGTGTCGAGACACAAAAACTTTCATTGACTCATTCATACTTTTCTAAAAGGATCAGTTCAGATATGTTCCACAACCCCCTGTAGTGTTAATAAAAAGAAAAGATCAATCACTTACCCTTGGTTCCATAGTGTCGATCGTACCCGTCTGACCTTACTGGACTTCTCCTGAGAGATCCCTACACCATAAGGCCATGAGGCACTGCACGCTCCTGTTCTGACGCTCCGGCCAGCGCAGGACCGCGGTCACAACACCATAAAAACTCTGAAACATTCAATACAAAATTTTAAAACAGTGGCCTTATTCATTTACATATCCGCAACTGATATGTTTCCTCTTAGATGCATTGGTTTGTGATCTGAGGCATTGGTTTCATTTATTTATAAACTACCAAATAAATCAAAATTATAACAAGATTTAAGACAGATCAGCCTTCTCCTTTTCGACACTCCTATATATTCCTATCAAGTGCTCTGACTTTAGTCAACATCAAATTACCTCTCTCATCATGAAATTTATACTCTTATACTAACACAAAACAACTTTTAACTTTCAAACAACAACTATTATTTTCATTCATTTATTTCAAATAACTTCATTATATTTATCTATCATGGCAGTACTTCAATACTATCTAAATTTCTTTGTTAATTTCTTTACTTTAATTTCACCCCTTTTCCACAGAATCATTTTTTTTTTTTTTGTTCTTTCTGAGACTGGTTACTATAACACAAAAATTAATATTATTCTGGTCACTACCCTTCTAGTAGTCTCCTAGCCACACACTCTATCATCAACATAATAAAACATGGTACATCATAAGCATTAAACACTAACATTGAACAATTCACATTACTTAATTCATATTTACATAACTTGCAGCAGAACTTTATAACATTTTTTATTATCAACTTTCGGTTAACTTTTAGTCATTTAACATTCATTTAGATTCTATACAACAAAAAATTTCAAATATATCATTACCCTTCCATTTACCTTACCTTTCTGCTATGAATTTTCCTTTTTCTAACCTTTCCTCCTTACTAGTTTGGGTGACTCTCAATTACTCACTATTTTCTCTATCTTATTTTGGTATTCGTCAATCTAACCTTACTCACCTCCTTTTTTCTACTAACAACCGCTTCTAACCATTAATATAATATGACACCAATATCTCAATAATAACCCCCTTCACAAATCCCATTTAAAACCTCTGGCACCGCTCATTATTGTACTAGTATGTGTGTATTCCCTCTAACCAACTCATTCCCTTATCGGTTCCTGACCCTTTCAGATAACCCTTTCCGGCACACAACGGTCCACTCCCGTCTCAACATCTCTCGTTGGACTCCTACACCAATACCCTTATTACAAAATATCACCAACAACAACAAATATAATTACCATCCACATTACTCAACTCTACATATAATCGCTAACCACTGTGTCCCTAAAATATCTAACACCTCTTTATATATTATCAACATCTCAACATTTTATTTTCTCTAACTCCCATTAACTCTATTTACCTAACTCCAATGCCCTTATTTATCACTATTCCCAAACTCTTTTACAACATTTCACTTAATATACTACTAGAAAATTCATCACTTACCAACTAACAACAATACCTCTCAATACCCAAATCTATTACCTGCTTAATCATTTACTAACCCTTTAGAATCTAAATTCCATAATATCCTTTCAAAATCATTATTAAACTTCTTTCACTTATTTAAAATTCTACAATACATGTTTACATAAAAATTACCTAAAATACACAACAGCAAAAATACACAAATACATAGACATCAATACACAAAAATATACAATTCACATAATCATGAAATCATTTACCATAATCAGTCCTAATCAGTCCATTTTTAAAAACACTGTCCACACAATTAAATGTTCATAACACAATAAACAATTACCCCATATCGTCGAACAATAGTCTAACATATTTGTAACATAGATCATTCTTATTTATATCAAATTTATTATTATTATTATTATTATAATCTCCCATTTCTATGTCATTCATCATCACTTCTGTTGGTTCATATACCTGTTCAATATTGGTCAATTTTGTCCAGTCTCCGTTGGTATTATCTGTCAACATTGGGCAAGTTATATTATCATTATCATCTTCTCCTACTGCTATATCAGCTTCCTTACAAGGTAAGTACTTATTATTTTTATTATATATCATCTCTACACCTAACCTTTTCACAAATTCTTTATAATTCCTATTCATCTTAAAAATCTCTATCTCTCTCTTTCTCTCTAATTCATCAACACTTTTTATCACTTCATTATCAAATTCTACTCCCATTATACTTTTATCACCACTCTCAATACTCACACAATTATTTTCTAACACCATATTTTTAATTCTATTATCATAATTATCACCACTACTTGCCTTGTCTTTATTTTCATTCAATTTATTTGATTCTCTACTATTCTCATTTTTTGATACTATTTTGTCTACTGTTTCAAAATGTTTGGTTATGTTTACTACATCTAATTCGCATTTCTCTATCTTGTTCTGTAAAATATTAGCTTTCATCTCTATTTGTTTATTTGTTTCAAAATTATCAGTACTCTCTATCTGTTTACTAATTTTAGCTAAACATTGGTTTTCTATTTTTTCACATTGTATTTCTATTTGATTCTGTACTGTCTCATTAATCTGTTTAATTTTATCGTCTAATTGGTTTATTTTATTAGTAAATTGCTCATTATTGTTTTCTGTTTGTCTTTGTATACTATCGTACTGTATTTCTATCTCATTTATTCTCTCGTCAAAATTACAACTGTTTTTTAATTTCTTTTTTGATCTCGCTAAATTGTACATCAAATTGGTTTAGTTTTTCATTAAAATTATCTAATTTAGTATCAAATTTGATGCTCTGCTCATTGAAAAGCAGTTTCATCATTCTTATTATGTCATTTTCCTCAACTCTTTTTGTTGGGGCTGGTGTTGAACAAATACTATCACCCATCATTTCTGATTCTGTTCTACTCGTCTCATTACTGTTTGCCATTTCTTTTTATCATATTAACAATACTAAATTTATTTTAGTTGTTGTGTTATACTCTACTCGTACCATACATAACCTATACAGGTAACCTCTATTTTTTCGTATGTTTCATTACCCGTTTAACCTCTGCTTGTCTGCTTATTTATATATTTTTATTTATATATAAAGTCCAAGTTCGGGCTGCCATCTGTTAATTTACAAATAAATGTAGTAATAATAAAGTAATAAAGTCATTGTGAGGGCGTCGTTTGTTAATAAACTCAATAATACAATAATATAATACAATAATAATCAAGTCACTGTTCTGGGCGGTATCTGTTAACTTACCCATTTATTGATCTAAATAATTATTATTCCTGAATGGGGAATCATCATAATTTATGTAATTTGCATAAATTGTCTTGTCACCGGAATAACACGTGCTTAGCTCAGTTATATGCATTAGGCTTTGGGTCCAGAATATCGTTAAGCAGACAGAGGCAGTGGTTGTAGGGTATTGAAATAATTAGGTACACCACATTAGGCTAATGTATTTGATTTTATTCAGTTAATTGTGATGTAATTTGTTACACTAATAGCCAACAATAATGGTTATAAATTCAAATGGCGGCGACTTCATTTTCGCCCTTGACCTCTGTTCAAGGTTACATGTATTTAGTTTCTTATTTTGCTTCAAATTAATTCTCTTTAATCGTTACTGCAATCATTTACTTCTTTTGGTTTTTATATTTTTAATAAATAACTCTTATTGTATCATAAACCAATGCCTCAAGCTATATTCAAGTTGGCCAACATAAACGTACACACTCTCACTTTCTCTCTCTCTCTCATACGGTAATTTCACACATGTTTATTTTTCTGGAATTGAGCTCATTCTTAGTTTTAGAAATTAGAAAATGATTTGTAAGGGCTTTCCTGAATAGTGATGTGGCGTAGACTCCTCAGTAACTGTCCATGGCAGTCGGCAGGTGTAACGCCGAACTTTCGTCGTTTAGTCCACTGAATCTATTTGAATTTCATTTTGAATTGCTCACTGACTCTATGTACTGTTACTGTTAAATTTTGATCACAACTATTGCATTTTACTAGATAATTATTACATTTTGGCAAGAATTTGCCCACTGCACTATGGTGAGCGTATAGGCTCGATGGCTGCTGTTGCTGAATTGGGCGGAAGCAGACACAATTATTATGCAAATTTGTTGCGTCTGACGTCATTGTCTATTGTTCTTTTTGCTACCGCCTGGTTAATACGTAATGGTTCTTTACCTCGTCATTGTTTTGGTGACGATTTATTACAGTGGACCAATAGAAAGTCAGTATTGTCAGTTTTTAGTGCCTAACACTGCCATTATCGTTGTTTCACTTTGCTCATACGCCTTTGACCTTGGATCGGCTCTCCACCGGTGAATTTACATATTATTGGGACTTGTACCAAAACTAACCTTGCCTGATTCAACTTTATGATTACAATAAAATTCACAATAAAAGTACCCCTATATCCCATTATTCCGATACAGATAATTTTGTACTGTTACACTTTTACACAAGGGAATGTAACCCACTAGAACTTGTGGGCATATAGCTACACACCATACAATGACTTTAAGCTTTAAACATTTTAATTGGGTCCCTGGTTAACGGGACAGAATAGTGCGCGGACTTGGAGGGGAATCTTTTGTACATTTTGTAACGCTGTTTATATTAAATGTGAGCCCAGAGGTTGGCATGTATCTGTGGCTGATTACCATTCAGGCATGTAAATTTCTTTCTAGTTTTCAGTAAAAGGGTTACCTTAGTGCTAGTAATTCTATCATTCATCATGTAATTTCACAGGTTAAATTTAGTTTTTAATTAATGCATTAATTTCATATATTTATATTTAGTTTGGGTCATATAATGGATAGGAGTTTCTTTTGGTAGTTTCAGTCGGGTCCCCAGTTTAATCCTGTATAGGCGGATTTTCATGCAGAATTGAACATGCTCCTGGGACAGGTTTAGTTATGTACGATCTTGCCTAGGAACATGTCGGCCTTTGGGCCAAATTAATTCTTTACAGGTTATAAAGCATTATGACACATTACTGTTTTTAATATTTCACAAAATTTGTCATGCTTAAATTCTTAAATTCTGTTTTTAATTTATTATGGTCACTTGTATTTTGACTGAATTATAATTATATTTTCTCCAAGTCTAAGTGCTCAGTGTGGGAGCACTTTATAATAGTATCAGGCATTATGCCAACCCCTGAATTTTAGTATGCCCTAGGGGCACTGGTGTTACACACATATATCTATGGGTTATTAGGTATTAAGACCTTGCAATAGGTGTTGCGTGCAATAATATTTATGAATTGTAAATTATGTACCTCCTGGGGTGAAAGAGGTGTGGCAAGATTTTAATGTAGAAAGTTGTAATTGTCCTGTGATGAGGAACGTGTGTATATGTTGTAGTTGTAGACATATATATGTTTATATGTCCATTTATGTGTTGTATATTCAAGTGTATTTCTGGGGGTTAGGTATAGGGCTAAGTGGGGAAGAGTAACCCCAATTGAAAAAGAAAATCTTATATTCATTTCTTTTGAATTTTGTATTTATTTAAATTTTTAGTAAAAAATTATTTTTCAAGCAAAAATATTTTAAAGGAGAATAGAATGATTTTGTTGGCAGATAGATATTTAAAGTTTAGTTATAATAAAAATTTATTGGTTGTTAATTTTGTGAGTTTTAATTGCAAGTCCCGTCTCACTGGATCCAGCGCATTTTTGGCTTCTCTAGGCTTTTGGCCTAGTTTTAATTATCTTGTGGCCCCTCTTAAAAAAAAAAAAAAAAAAAATTTATAAGTCAATACAATACTTAAAGAGGGGTTGCATTTGGTAGCAGAGCGTGGTTGAGATTAGGGTCAACCTTGGGTCCTTTGGGTGTGACGGGGCTTGCAAACTCAGGAAACATTTTGTGGTTCGAATCGGACTTGGAATAATTACTAGAAGTCCCTATATCTATAAGTACCTATGTCTTGTTATGTTTAAGGTTTTGTTTATTATATGTGTGTATCATTGCCCACCTGTTGGTATTGTTGAACTGGAGGTCGCCACGCAGTGTGAAATTTTAGGGGGGAAATTCCTTGGAAACTCGAATTATTGCAGATCTGGGCCGAGGTGGAGAAATGGTTTTCGCGTATTACCTTGCCAATAATAGGGAAGGCGTTTTTATTTATGTGGTATGGCCCGATCGGCAGTCGGTCTCCTCAGAGATACGGGAGCCGAAGTTATTGCAAATTATGAGAATTTGTTATTGTTCGTTGGTCGGTAATTTTGTCATGTTGTGTGTTAGTGTGTGTGTTGCGTTCCTTAGTGTGTAGTGTTGTTGAGAGCTAGTTCAGGTAAGTGGGCTGGGTCCTCGCAACGGTAGGGGGACCCGCAGTCTGCTTGAAGGAAGGACAGTACTCAAGTATTCCTGTGTTCTTGATTGTCAATTTTTGTAGGGTGTTAGGTGTTTTGTGGGAATTTATGTTTTGTTGATTGTGTGTTGTGAATTGTGCAATTCTGGCGGCGGTATGCTATCAGAAATTGCCCCACCCCCTTTCAGGAGTTCTCCAGAAACTTTCGGTGGTAGATGGAATAGATGAGGACGGGTTGCTGGTCTTCTTGGATCCTGTCCTGCAGTTGGCAGATTTCCCGGGTGTGTCCGATGGGGAGGTCTTGTCCCTTATATACCCGTATTGCCGGGGTTCATTGGCAGGGTTGGTCACCAACACTCTGCGTCGGGGCGGCAGTGTCGACGCTTTTCATGGGGAAGTGTTGGATTTCTTCATACCCCATCGATGATGTTCCCAGCTTAAGTTAGATTTATTCTATCGCCTACAGGCCAACGGAGAGGCGTTGGGGGACTTCGTGCACGACATACGGAAAGCTGCCAGGTATTAAGATTAGGGTTGCCCGAGACGGAAGTGATACAAGCAATCCTGGAAGGACTCAATCCCCAAGAGAGATCTCGTTTGATATTCGCAGACCGTCCCCGTTGTTTTGCGGATCTGTACCGGTTGTGTGTGGTTTCTAATACTGTCCAGGCAGGGGACGAGTCCCGGGGAAGAGCTGCTACGGATGTCCAATACTCCAGTGGTCTGTTAGGAAGAGCTAAAAAGGACAAACATGGCGGTTGGAGAAGAACACAAGAGACTGTCAGACAAACTGAATATTCCGGAAGTAATGGAGGCTACAAGGGGGTGACAAGTGAGAAGACGGTAGCAACGGTTACAGCAGAGAAAAGAAATAAGTATGAAATTAACAGGGAAAGAAGAAGTTATATTAGAGAACAAACATCGGCAAGTAGGGATCCTGTAGGAAGTCTTTATTCCTATTTGGAGAGAAAGGAAACTTTAAAGCTTCCAGAGGAATTACCAGTGCCTAATAGAGTAGTGGATGAAGAAGGTGAGGAGAAAGAAGAAAAGCGAAGTAACTTCTGTGGATCAATACAAGACGACAAGAACACGTCTGTTGATATTGAATTACAGGACTCTGAGAGGACGTCATGGTTGAATCCAGATGCCGCAGAATTTGTTCCGGTATCTCCATCTCGGTTCATGACGGATCCAGATCCGGTAACATCATCATCGCCTACGCCGGGAGATGAGAAGTCACTTGATGGTGGAGCTTTACCATCGTCAGTAGAATTTAATTTAGACATTGCACATGGACCTGGACAGCTGGATTCCAGGTTGGGAAATGTTGAGGAAGTTGTAGTTGCTGAGAGTGGTGAAGAAGAGGAATCGAAGGAAGAGGCAGAAGAGCGGTCTGCACATGCTGCGCAGGGGAGTATGGTTGTGAGTGTTAGGGAGACTGAAGAGTCGGAGTTTGCGGATGGACAAGGGGATGTCCATGCTGCAAGTGTGGTAGAAGTAGATGAGGTAGAAGCTGAGGAGAAAGTGGGTGGCAGCGTTGTGGAGTGTGTGAGTGAGGATGTTGTAGTGTGTGCAGATTTGCGGATGGCTTCTGTAAGTAGTGTTGAGGATTCCGAGGAATGGAAAGAAGTTTCATGCGGACCAGGTGAGCAACTAGAGGATGAAGATGTGCAGTGTCGTGATGGTGATTTGGATTATGTAGAGGAGGAAAAGGAAGAGGTGGAAGAAAGAGAACCAGGGGAGGTAGAAGCAGAGGAGTTAGAGGTTGAGGATAATCCAAATCGGGGTAAAAGTAGTCAGGTAAGTTGCCTTGATTCTAATTCAGAAGAAACAAATCAGTACAGCTCAACACGAGATAGTTTCTCAGAGAGTGGTGTCCAAAAGGAACGAGTACCTAAAGTTCGTCATAAAAAGTTGAGAAGAAGCGGTTGACGGGTAGCGGGTAGATGTTCCCCACAGTCCCAGTGGTGTTCGTTTACTTCAGGGTTGCGCCCCTGCCTCCACGAGCCTTGGTTTTCTCCACCCATCCTTATTCTCGGAGGGAACCATGTCCTTACCCTTAGTCCTAGCTATTTACCTTTTAATGATCCTTGCCCCGTTTCATCTTCCCGATTTTCCTATCCCTCCCCTTAAAAAAAAAAAATTAGATTGTGGTCCTGGAGATTGTCAGTTTCCCCTGTGTTGAAAGTCAAGATGGAGAAGTTATGTGCTGTTGTTTCGTTGTTCATAGTGGTGGAACTTGCTTGTTGATCATTGTAGGGTCGGGGCCATGCCGCATTCCCTGGTTGATTCCCCTGGGGTTTTGTTTGGGTTGAGAGTGGGTTGTTAGATGATGCCGTGGAGAAGTAACCCCCCTGCCAGTTACGCTGTATTTGAAAAGGTAAGAGAAGGGATTGATGCTCGTGTGCCCTCTTGCGGTTTTCTCTGTCCGGCTAAGCGGGGCCGTCCGCCCTAGTGTAGGGATGTGGGCCAGCCATATGGTAAGGATGGAGATGCCTTGTTGGTGCATGTGGCTGGTCGGTCCAACAGGGGGACGAGAGGAGTAGTACGGTCACTCACATACCAAGGTGGGTGATACCTTGTTTGGTCTTCGGACGGGTATGTGAGTGGGACCGGTAGAAGTAGGTGGTGGTCACCAGAGAGGGTGACGTGTTGGGGCGGTCCCGTGGGGTTGGCATGGCGGAGAGAGTCGCATGCGGATGGCAGCAGTTGAGAGGAGTAAGCTGACTAATAGAAGTGGGGGGGTAAGATTTGGGGGTTTCCAGGTGTGTAGGGATGGTGATCCTTCGGTGGTGTGTGTTCCGGGGAAAAGGTAAGAACCTGTTATGGTAACGGGTAGATGTTCCCCACAATCCGGGTGGTGTACGTCTACTTCAGGGCTGCGCCCCTGCCTACGCGAGCCTTGGTTTTCTCCACTCTTCCTTATTTTCAGAGGGAACCCTGTCCTCACCCTTGACCTTTAAGGATCCTTACCCTTTTTATCCTCCCGATTTCCTACCTTCCCCCTAAAAAAAAAAAGTTAGAAAAAGAAAAGGATGAGAAAATTCAAAAATAGGAGTAAGTAGAGCTAGTCGTACCGCTCCAACGAGGCAAGGTAGGGACCTCGGTGGCGTTGTACGACGTGGAAAGTGTCCTTGGAGCACACATGTATTAGGTTATAGGAAGGGATACACACATTGGGTAAACAAATTATGGTGTCATGGAAACCACCTCCCCTGTTCTCTCCCTGGTCCTGTGGGATGTAAGAGGGATTCATGGGATATAGCGTTATTGAATTTTGGGGGGTTAGTCCCCGTGTAATTATAGGGCATGGGTCCCTGTTGAGGTAGCCTCGGAGTTCCCGCATAAGTGGTCAAGCCTCAGGAGGTCAGAACTCAGGGTGCACCCGAACACTCTTTCTTCTTTTCTTCTTCTGTCTTTCTTGGTACATGCTGGCCCTGATCAGGTCAGTGTGTAGTGCCAACACACTCGCATTCTACACGTCTTCTTTCTGTTTTTTCGACTTCCTTCTGAGCCACTGCTCTCCTGAGAACAAAGGCAACTGGGAAAGCCGAGGAACACCTGCGTTTTAGTAGAAAACATTGGGGTACACTGCAGGGTACTCCTCTGTCTAAGTGTGCTGGGGTGGGGGTGTGCCAATTGATTAAGATTGGCGCTTATACTGCATTTAACGAGAACGCTGAAGAAAAATACCATACTGTATTTAGCGGTGGCGTTCTACTGTACTGTAATACGGTAATAATGCTGCGCCCGATTGGTGCTGCAACCTGGCGGTCGACGCTGATCGCGAGTTGAGAAAGGCCAGAGAAAACGTTTCTAAGGCTGTCTGACTTTCTGCTTGAACCAAACACCACGCCTCGCCGCGTTTCTACGACAGAAGTTCTTTTAATTGTACCATCTTCAACCTATGGCAGGCTAGATTAAAACAGATCTGCGGTAAGTAAGTGCAGTATACTGATATATATTAATTTGAAGTCATGTAAAAGGAGTTTTGTTTAATAAGTACAGGTATGAATGAAATTGTAACCTATTACACTCACGCCACGTGGCGAATTAAAGTAACGTACAGTGTTTTGACATATAATAACTTACAGTAACTTACATTGAATTAATTGAAATGAGTTAATTGTATAACAGTAAATGAAGTCTTAACTAAGGCACCGTAATTGAATAATGTTAACCCAGAGGGGTAAAGTTTATAAATGTATACATGCCATTTGGTGAATCAAGTTAGTATGAATAATTAAGTCACCCCAAATTTATTGAGAATGTTAAAGAAAGAGAGGCATAGTAAAAATATAAAGTTTTAATGGAAACAAGTGACAAACTTTAATAGAATTGAGAATAATGTACAGTCAGAATAATATGTAATTTAACTAAACTAAATGTTTTCCAAGATAGGGCCATATGCCCGTATAACCTGTTGCAGAGTGTGTCAAACTTTCATTTCAAGTAGGCCTAAAGCAGTGTTTAATATTATAAATGGATTTTGGTGCGTGTGAGGGTTCTGGGGGAATTAGTGTTGGAACTTCTCGGTGATAATAATTGTATGCTTAGGGTCCCTCGCTTCACGTCGAGGAACAGCCCCAACCTGAACAAATGAACATCTAGACTCTCAACTTCATCTGCCGGAGGAGAACAGCGAGGACAGGCCACACCCACACTAAAATGCTGTAGACCACGATGCCAAACTTCACACCACGGAATAAATCAGGTGACACCAAACCATATTACTTTTACACAAGGGAATGTAACCCACTAGAACTCATGGGCATATAGCTACACACCATACAATGACTTTAAGCTTTAAACATTTTAATTGGGTCCCTGGTTAACAGGACAGAATAGTGCGCGGACTTGGGGGGGAATCTTTTGTACATTTTGTAACGCTGTTTATATTAAATGTGAGCCCAGAGGTTGGCATGTATCTGTGGCTGATTACCATTCAGGCATGTAAATTTCTTTCTAGTTTTCAGTAAAAGGGTTACCTTAGTGCTAGTAATTCTATCATTCATCATGTAATTTCACAGGTTAAATTTAGTTTTCAATGAATGCATTAATTTCATATATTTATATTTAGTTTGGGTCATATAATGGATAGGAGTTTCTTTTGGTAATTTCAGTTGGGTCCCCAGTTTAATCCTGTATAGGCGGATTTTCATGCAGAATTGAACATGCTCCTGGGACAGGTTTAGTTATGCACGATCTTGCCTAGGAACATGTCGGCCTTTGGGCCAAATTAATTCTTTAAAGGTTATAAAGCATTATGACACATTACTGTTTTTAATATTTCACAAAATTTGTCATGCTTAAATTCTTAAATTCTGTTTTTAATTTATTATGGTCACTTGTATTTTGACTGAATTATAATTATATTTTCTCCAAGTCTAAGTGCTCAGTGTGGGAGCACTTTATAGTAGTATCAGGCATTATGCCAACCCCTGAATTTTAGTATGCCCTAGGGGCACTGGTGTTACACACATATATCTATGGGTTATTAGGTATTAAGACCTTGCAATAGGTGTTGCGTGCAATAATATTTATGAATTGTAAATTATGTACCTCCTGGGGTGAAAGAGGTGTGGCAAGATTTTAATGTAGAAAGTTGTAATTGTCCTGTGATGTGGAACGTGTGTATATGTTGTAGTTGTAGACATATATATGTTTATATGTCCATTTATATGTGTTGTATATTCAAGTGTATGTCTGGGGGTTAGGTATAGGGCTAAGTGGGGAAGAGTAACCCCAATTGAAAAAGAAAATCTTATATTCATTTCTTTTGAACTTTTGAATTTTGTATTTATTTAAATTTTTAGTAAAAAATTATTTTTCAAGCAAAAATATTTTAAAGGAGAATAGAATGATTTTGTTGGCAGATAGATATTTAAAGTTTAGTTATAATAAAAATTTATTGGTTGTTAATTTTGTGAGTTTTAATTGCAAGTCCCGTCTCACTGGATCCAGCGCATTTTTGGCTTCTCTAGGCTTTTGGCCTAGTTTTAATTATCTTGTGGCCCCTCTTAAAAAAAAAAAAAAAAAAATTTAATAAGTCAATACAATACTTAAAGAGGGGTTACACATTTTAAGATTTTTAATAATTGTACCTCCCAGCTACTGGTATTAAATTTGTTAAACTCCCTCACTCTATTCAGGAATTGCATAGGATGCACTCTCCTATTATCACAACTAAAAGGTTCCAATTCAACTTCACTGCTTATGTCGCGAGTCATAATTACTCGTTTGGTAACAGTATTTTTCTTGTTGGCTGATGGCCATACTCAATTCATTTTTTACATTCATAATATTCTTTTCAACGTTTCTAAATTTATTGTAATTAGCATTTTCAAAGTCACTTATTGTATTTTTAATGGTTTGAAATTCGCTCTTTATACTATTTTCTATCTCATTCATTTTATGGTCATTACTTTCAGTCTTATTCATCGCATAACTAATTTTACATTCAGTATTAGCATTACATTCATTCATCTGTTTCTCGACAATTGTGTTTATTACACTACATTGTTCCGTGATTTGTTTTTCTACTTTATTTGTTATCTCATTTTTTATATCAGAAACACGGCACTCTAATTGCTCGTTCATAAACTCTGTCAATAAATTGTTCTTTGACATTTTCACAACGTTCGTCAATACGTTTACATAATACGTTACTCAGATAATCAATCTTTACATTAATCTCTTTAAAATTATTGTCATTTTTAATATTCTGTTGTTCACATTTTATTTTTTGTTCATTAATATCATTATACATTTTGCGTAATAAATCGTCATTAGAATTAAAACGACTCTCAAACTGGTTCAACTCACCTCTCAGTTCGTTTAAGCTACTATCAAACTTACTATCAATTTTTCGTAAAAAGCTCATTGTTCGATATTTCGGATCGAACCGGTCATTCTTTTCATTTTCCGAAGTTGGCACTATGGCTTTTGTAGAGCTCGTACATGCACGTGAACTTTTAGCTCTGTCGTACGCCAGCCATCTCAGTGTCAACGTCCACGAGTCGGGCCCTCCTCGGCAGGTAGAAATCCGTGCATTTCACCCATCCTTATCCCAACCAGTCTATCCTGCCTTGAGTGTCAGGATCAACCCAGTCGTGAGATACGGTAAGTCATTTTTATATTATTTATGTCTGATTAGCAATTCTGCATGCTGCTGCTTTGAGCTCACCAGAGGCTATCAAATTATCAAGTGTGAAAGCCGTCTTACTTTCAATCTTTTAATATAGTATCTTACATATATTTACTACCAGAGGAGTTCATGAGGTTGCTAGCTTTTCAATTAAATATTTTGCCGTCACGACTGGGAGCACGTGTTTCGTAATTCTGTGCATGTTGCTGCTGGTGGGTCGAGTTTCAGTAATTGGGTTATAAGTCAGTTTTGGCTGCGTGATTTTTATTTTAATTACCAACGTGCCGTGCCGTTTCGTTTTTTGTGCCTGCTCGTGGTTGTTTTGCATGCCGTTAACTTTTAAATTTCATGAATGTTTGTCATTTGCATGCTATGGCACGGAAGCACGTTGGTATAATACGCACGCAGGTGAACTACGAGTTTGCGTTTCAATGCTGTGGCTTAGTGTCAGCAGTGAACGTCGTGTGTGCATCGCCAGGTGGGCAAATTTTGTATAAAAATTTTGCACCTTGCTTTTTTGGGGTAGTCGTTTAATTACTGGGTCAAGTCTGGTGAAGTTTGTTTCCATCCTGTTACGGTTTGCGTCCCACGTGAAATTGTGCGCTACGTGTTTGTGACTGTCAGGCGTAAAGGGAACGGTTTTAGGTTATCCGGATTTCGGATTAGCCTGCCTTTGTATTTAATTTAATTTTTTGGCATGACTATTACCTTTAGGTGCGATTTATATTTTGCATATGCGATATCCTGTCCATACACGACGCGTTGACCATCAATTTTGGCATTTATTGGGTCCCAGTTATTGTGTTTGGTTCGGTAACTGGTGAATTGTTGTACATTGTACTTTGCTGTGTTTTGTGTGTATTTATTCTATTTGGTATTATACATGTTTGTTTTTGGGTGCACTTTTGTGTACCATTATTATGCACCGTATGTGCTGTAATCTTGTGTAACTTGTGTTTTTGTTGTCGTGCTTTTGCGCTGTGTAAATCAATTTGTTGCGTGTTTAATTTATTGTGTTTGGCATTATTTGCTTGTTGGATTGTGTAAGTTGTATTTTGCCGTGCACTAATTTACTTTTGTATTTATCTTGCTCGGTATTGTTTATGCAAAGTAGTTGTGTGAGACGCCTAGTTATCTCGAGCACTGTTAGGCTAAGTCGGTGCGTGATTATTGTTCAGTTTCTAATTCTCTTATTAAGGGTGGTTGTCGGTTGCGCGATATTTTTTAATTCAATATGCCTGCTAAATTGTCGTTGGCAGCATTTGACCGGACCACTTCGGTGGGAATACTTGCGTTGCAGCATTTGATAAATAAGTTGGAAGGGTTGCCGCAATTGAGAGCCGTGGATCAACATGAAGCCGGTATTTTGCCCTCCAGGTTGTCCGAAGAATATCAGGACCTTCTAGGTAAGGTCGATCCTTACCTATCGGCCGAGTCATTGCCCCAGGGATTGGACGAGGACCACATTTTTGCGGTGGTAGCTCAAATTAAGGATATTTATGTCCGGGGTAGCATTTTAGCGTCCAAACTAACAAAACCAGAGATACCGGTTGGTTCCGGTCGATTTTCATCGGCAAGTGGCGGGCACCCAGGTGTGCTTGTTCATGAGTTGCCGAAGCTTTCGTTACCTTGTTTTGATGGCCAGGCCAAATGTTGGTCCGAGTTTTGGTCAAAATTCACCACATTGGTGGACGAAAGTCCTGCCCTCACTCCGAAGCAAAAATTGTTATATTTACTGACTCATCTTAAGGGTGAGGCTTATGAGAAGGTTGCCGCGCTTCCCATAGTTGATGATAGTTATTCACTTGCACTGTCAACTTTTAAAACTCGTTATCACAATCCTCGTTTGGCCGCTCGGGTTTATTGTACCAATCTGCTTCAGTTACCAGCCGCTTCTATGCGATCAGCTGCGTCTATTAGAAAGTTGGTGGACAGCTTCAATGCTAACTTTTCAGCGTTGTCAGCTCTAAACATTGCTGACATATATCAAGCAATATATGCGTCTTTTGTATTGTCTAGGCTGGATCTATCATTGCGTGAACGTTTTGAGGCGTCTGTTACGGACAAAGAGAATCTCCCTGCCCTAACAGAAATTATGACATTTTTAACCGCTATGGCGGAACAGAAAGAACAGGCATCTTTGGAATCGGCTTTACTTGCTCTTCCCAGCACTAGCCACCAGAAAACCCAGAAGGTTTCTTTTCTAAGGCTACTCCTCTTGCTGTGTCTACGTTATCTGCGGAGGTTACGCAACGGGATGCATCTGGTTCATGTTGCCTTCATTGCGATTTCCGGACCCATTTGCTTCTCAAGTGTCCGACGTGGCTGAGTAAGGACCCTAGGGCTCGATTTCAGAGTCTTAAAAATAAAAAATGTTGTCTTTCGTGCCTCCAACATAAACATTCGGGCTGGTGCAAAAATAGGTGCAAAACGTGTGGCTCTAAGTACCACCACACTTTACTTCATTTCAAAAGTGCCCGTCCGTCTCCGTCTCGTTCACAGATTTCTGACACAGCTGAACTTAAGGCAGCGGAGTCATCGCTTGTTGATCTGTCGAGCACTACTCTGACCGTGTCTCTGCCCCATCCTGCAGGGGTTCTGTTAGCCACCTGTCTAGCAGTCTTGTCGTCTCCAAATGGTGGTTATATTGTAGTTAGGGCCATCCTGGATAGTGCGTCCCATGCTTCTTTCATCACTGAAGCATGTGCATCTCGCTTAAAATGTGCTTGTTTTGACGCTTCGGTAAGTGTCAATGGGGTAGGTGATATTGCCACCAAAGCAAAAAAGGTGTGCCATCTGTCCTTGGAAACTTTAAAACGCGAGGTTGTGGCATCTAACCATGCCTTTATAATTCTTTCTAAGATCTCGTCGGACTCACATAGGTTCCAGGTGTTGCCTGAAGTTAAGCAGGCTACAAAAGATCTTTTGTTAGCTGACCCTACCTTCGATGTAGCAGCCCCAATTGATGCGTTGTTTGGAGCCGATATTGTAGCGGCTATTCTTATGGGAGAGACTATTCCTTTGGGTGCAGGTTTGCCTGTTGCAGTTAGGACACGTTTTGGGTTTGTGATTATGGGTAGAGCCCCCATTTCACTTAATTGTGCATTGACTTGTGCTAGCGGTCTCATTGGCCTTCCTTTGGATCTAGTATCTGCACATCAGCTTCACTGTCATTTCCACCACTTTTATCCTTCCGTCACAACGTTATCTACGGATATACCAAACCTACTTGAGCAAGTTCATCGTTTTTGGGAGGTCGAAGAGCCTCCAGCTGTACCCCACCAATTATCTGAAGAGGATCACTTTGCTGAAAGGTTTTACATGGAGTCAACAAGTCGGTTGCCGTCGGGTCGTTACCAGGTGCGCTTGCCGTTCTTCAAAAACTCTTCTCACATTTTGGGAAATTCCCTTAAGGGAGCCATGTCTCGGTTTTTTGCGTTAGAAAGGAAATTTGCGGCGAACAGTCAGTTTAAGAGCCAGTATGTACAATTTATAACGGATTATGTCGCTCAGGGGCATATGTCATTGGTGTCTGACCCCAATTTTCCAAAATATTTCATCCCTCATCATGGTATCTTTAAAGTTAGAGGTGATACTTCAAAAATCAGGGTGGTGTTTGACGCCAGTATGAAGACGTCCTCTGGGATTTCCTTAAATGATGTGTTATGTGTCGGCCCTAAGTTGCAGACCTTACTGTCCGACGTTTTGACTTTGTTTCGGCGGTTTAGCCATGTTTTTATGTGCGACATCGAACAGATGTACCGCCAAATTGCTATGCATCCTGATGACTCGGCGTACCTGTGTATTTTATGGCGTGAGGAGGTTACCGCCTCACTAAGGGTTTTCGCGTTGCGTACCGTCACTTACGGGCTGGCTTGCGCCCCTTTTCAGGCGTTGCGAACCTTGCAGCGGCTGGCTCAGGATGAGGCAGTTAGTTTTCCTGCGGGAGCGGTGGTACTTAGCCGTAATATTTTTGTGGATGATATTGCTGCTGGCGCTGATTCAAAATCAGAGCTTTGCAAACTACAACGGGAATTAATTCTGTTGGTGTCTTCAGGAGGGTTCAATTTGAAAAAATGGTGCACTAATCAACCCGAATGCCTACCTGAATCAGCCGCTCCAAGTGATTCCGTCGTTGCTAAGGATAAGGATATTCTGGGTTTAAGTTGGGACCATTTTACCGATTGCTTCTCCTTTCCTCCTTTGGCCTGTTGCAGCAATGCTCAGGTTCAATTTACCAAACGTGTCGTGTTATCTCAGATGGCACAATTATTTGACCCATGTGGTTGGCTTTCGCCAGTGATTTTCAGGGTCAAGGCTTTTTTCCAAAAACTCTGGGCTGAGGGCTTGGACTGGGATGCTCCTCTAAGTGATGACTTAAAGGATTATTGGAGTCAATTCCTGTCCTCTTTGAATCATCTTCCGGTAATTACTATTTCCCGGCCATTCTTCCCTAAAGGTGAGCATACTGAAAGGGTAATATTGCATGGTTTCTGTGATGCTTCCCAGTTGGGTTACGCGGCCGTCCTCTATCTGTCCATTTATACTGACTCTGGTACTCCGGTGGTTTCGTTGGTGTCGTCTAAAACTAAAGTGGCACCTCTTAAAACTTTATCAATCCGACGTTTGCAGTTGTTGGGAGCTTATCTTTTAGCCAAACTTGTTCGTTATTATGTTGGCTTATTCTCGTCATGTATTCAATTGAGTCAAGTTTTCTTATGGACGGACTCGACGATTGTCTTGGATTGGCTGAATATGCCTACTTTTAAGTTGAAGACGTTTATTGCTAATCGGGTGGCTGCCATTACCGAGTGGACCGATACTAAATCTTGGCGTCATGTTCATGGTCTTTCTAACCCCGCTGATTTAGCCTCTAGAGGTACGTCACTCTCCAGCCTCCGGTCGTCGACATTGTGGTGGTCAGGGCCAGATTGGTTAAAGCTTGATGCTCTATGCTGGCCCCCTATTAATTATCGCCCGAATCATGACGTGCAAGATGTTGCCTTGGAGACCAAGGTCTCTTCGTTTCTCATTCAGGAGCCCCGGGTGGAATTGTTTGAGCACTTGTCGTCGTGGCCCTTAGAGGTGGGGGTGACCTAAATTATACAGGTTGCTATATCTTCTTGATTGGGTTTATCTTGTTTTTTCGGGTGAGCAGAATTAGTTTCAACGATTGTTGTGGACTTACTGGACACTTTGCTGGGATTTCCCAGGTGATTCCTTCCAGCTGTTGTCCGCAGTGAATTTTACATTGTGGAATGTTTCTGGCATGGCATTGTGCCAGTTCATTGGGAGTTATGGATGCTCAACAAATCAACAAAAAAAAATAAGTAAAAAAAAAAAAAGGAAAAAAAGGGGGGAATAAAGGGAACAACAAAAAATTAAAAAAAATAAATAAAAAAGGAAAAAAAAAGGAAAAACTAGGGAACTAAGTTGATTTGCTGAGTTTTACATTGTGTTTGGCTGGGCCATTGTTTATTGCATGTTATTGGGTTTTGTCTGCTCTACTCGAACCTTTCGGATTGCTCGCCTGGTCGATGCGCCTGCGGCGGAGTTATTCGGCATGGTTTTCTAATTCATTGCATGTTTTCTGTATGTTTGTATTTTCTTGTGTTTGCGTGTGACCCCCTCCTAGGTTGGAGGGTAATTTTCAGAGAATGTTCCTGTTCACCAAAAGCCAAATTTTTGTACTGCATTTTTGGCCATGTCTTTTTGGTGTAGTTGGTGGTTGACCCATTGTGGTCAACGGGGGCCGGTGTTCGATATTTCGGATCGAACCGGTCATTCTTTTCATTTTCCGAAGTTGGCACTATGGCTTTTGTAGAGCTCGTACATGCACGTGAACTTTTAGCTCTGTCGTATGCCAGCCATCTCAGTGTCAACGTCCACGAGTCGGGCCCTCCTCGGCAGGTAGAAATCCGTGCATTTCACCCATCCTTATCCCAACCAGTCTATCCTGCCTTGAGTGTCAGGATCAACCCAGTCGTGAGATACGGTAAGTCATTTTTATATTATTTATGTCTGATTAGCAATTCTGCATGCTGCTGCTTTGAGCTCACCAGAGGCTATCAAATTATCAAGTGTGAAAGCCGTCTTACTTTCAATCTTTTAAAATAGAATCTTACACTCATTATATCATTTTCATCGGATTTTTATTTTTATTTGTTAAAACTGGAGTTAATTGAATTCCAGAATCAACGATTAATTGTAATTGAGTCGCAATTGGGGTGGAATGAATTATTATGTTACTGCCAACAGCTGTTTCCGTAACAGCGCTATCGTCACTGCTTGGACCAGCTGTCCGCATTTCACTTTCATCCAATGACTGTGGTTCAAGGCCACTTTCGCTCATATCTACGTCTGTTAAATTACTTTGTTTTGCGTGCTCAGACATTTTTAACTGATTTATAACTTATTTTTACTTATGTTATAACTACAATTGGTTAATCTTCCCTTCAAAACATTATACTATAATATACATAAAATAAATCTTATACCATAATTACGTAAATTTTACGTAAATTAAATTTTGCTTTCACAACCGTATTTCACTTCCTGCACTGTCAAAATAGGCCGGTGTAAAACAATTTATGATTATATTACATCCTGATCACGCCGCACCATTGTAACTATATCTTTCTATTTGCTATAATAAAAGTTTTTAAAAACTTCCACCTACCTTTAATTCTTTTGTGTGTTGGCCGTTATGTGTGATCTCTAGTGTTGAACTAACCCTGCTCGTACGACGAACTGATCAGTGCAGCAAATGAAATGAGGTGTTTGAAATGATTTGTTTAACAAATTGTATAATATAGCAGATAACATTTTATTTACGATTAATATGACATTTATTCTTCCCACTTCCTTCTATGCATGAAATATCAAAAAAAATATTAACCCTTTCACATTATTTTTAACTTTTGAAATACATTATTATCATTTTTAACCTATGGAATACATCAAAACTTTTTAACTATCTAACATCTATTATTCCAAAAGAACAAATACCTTTATTTTTATTTTCTTAAACTACACACACAACTCACATCCAAAATTATTTGAGATCTCATTTATTTCCTTTTAGTTTCTGCCCATTTATATAAAATAAAAAAAACTGTTACTTGTTCAAAACTTACGTGGTACCACTCGGTTGCATCACGCGTGTTTACGCACTTTCACTATTTTATCGAATTTGGTTAAATTTTGTTCTTTACTATTACTTCAGCAATGTTGTTCTTCTATTGGATGAAATTTAACACATTTTTTACTAAAATTAGACTCTGTTTTTATTAAGTCGAGTCTACTACCACCCGGCCGGGTTTGTGACTAAACGGAGAGTGCGAACCAGACTCCCCACTATGCCTTGTTGCTGAACGGGAAGCCACTGCCTCCAAGCTGTGATTTTTTTCATCGTCGTACACAGAGTATGGCATGTCTATGTGCCACATGGGCTAGTGTTGTTAAACGGAGACGATATAGGAGGCTGAGATGGGTGGAGCCTCTTCGTTGATTTCCTCCACCTCCAAAGCACATGGCACATACACTTTCTCCTTAGCCATTTTTGTCGCGTCGGTTTCAGCCTGTTATGCGTAGAAGCTGCGCCCGGGCGCGTTTGTGTGCCCACACATGACAAATACTAGTTTCACAACCAAGTACTGTGTTCTCTGACAACACACAGCCCAAAATGTTATGTTACCGTTCATTGTTTGAATACAAAACTATTTCACATGGGACTTGTAATGATGATATTAGCCATTTTAATAAATTAAAAATAAATAAATAAAACCCCCCATTTTGACACATTACAACTACCACAATAACTTCCACATCAACAATTTCGTCTTTCTCTTAAATTACATTGATAATAGATTCTGAAATATATTTAACCCTATTTATTTAACTAGACTATATCTATTTTGTAAAGCGACCCAGTTTGTCCACTCTCATTCATTCATTATACATTTAAGTTTTATTTTCCCCAATAAGAGCTCTTTTAAATTAAATATTTGTAATTAATTAAAGGCGATACATTTAAGAATTTAAAACGGCTTCACTACTGCCCATGTGCTGCTCTCCGCACTTTCATCACAGTTGTCCGAAAATATGTTACATTGCATTAATTTTGAAGTCACTGAGATTAGTTCATGTTGTACTGTTTTATAACTTCCAATTCCGTGTTTAAATCACATTTTATACTGGTCGGCCGACCCTAATTTGCTCGAGCTAAGTTTTTATACGACTGCACAGTCCGCTGGCTGTAGTAAGACAAGCGAAGCTAAAAGTTTTTTTTCAAGATGGCGAGCCGCTTCACATGCGGGAACTTGGTATTTCATTGGTCCAGGAAGGAACTACGTCACACAGCAAATGTGTACCACTGCATATAGTCCATTCGCTGTAACTGCTCAACCAGCCGGGTACGTGATAATTTAACGGTAAGCACCCGCACCCGCGCAATAGCGCACATTCCATAGTACCTGCGAGCCGTACTTGTTTACAGTTTTTCGGGACCAACATGCAGATGGGCGTCACCTTCAGGAATTTCTATTGTTATACATTGAGGCCTCGTGTGGGCAACTACTGCGTTGTATTCACAATTACAAATTGTATTCACAAATAAAAACCTATCGCACAATTCTGCCCCATTTCAACTTAAAGAAACCATCTACTCCTTGAAACAATCAACTGATGGGTGATCATCACATCTAAATGATACATCTCTGTTCTATCTATAGGATAATAACATTTTTTGTTCTATTTTATGAAACTCAGTCTGGTGAAAACTCTTATCAGAGAAAAAAAAACAATCACAATTTCTATAATCAGTCTACTTCTCAAATCACACTTAAGTAAACAATCCATCTACATAAATATAATAATCAATAAACACTTTAACAATCACTAAACTCATTAAATTTATTAAACCAGAATTAAAAACAAATCCCAACACATTGCTGTCATGCAGAGGATAAGTGTCACCGACTGATCTTTCAGGATTGCTGTTGGCTTGTGCTGGCTTGGCTGGCTGAACTTAGCAAGCCAAGCCAACAGCTTTTGCTCAAGGAGTTAATGCCCTGTAAATGATACAAGAAAACATGAAGAAAGACAAAAAACATCCTCAGTTCAAAACCAAAAGAATCTAACAAAACAATCAGGCCAAAGGCTGAGACGCGATAATATATAATAATTATAATAATAACACTGAAAGTACAATTAAGTAACTCATATAATGGCTATAGTTAGTACTATTACTATCATAACCATGATTACCCACAGACTTCAGAACAGCAAACAAAACCGTCTCAATATTTACTAAACTCACTTTACAGACTGTTACTCATGTCCTTCAAGGACATTTTACAATAAAAAGCTCAGTTATAATCCAATGTTCAAAGGTAACTATCCATACCACCACCCTCTAAAGAACAAGCATACTCAAATTATAATTTACAACACCAATAGTTATAAAGTTATAATCCAAAATGTCAAAGTAATTGATAAAAATAAAGGAAACACTATTTATGATACTGTGACCAAAATTACGTGTACACAATAATACATAAATTTTATTTTGTTACAGACACAATGAATAACTGACTTCACCTATATGGTTTACAACCAGTTTCAATCAACCACAGAAACTTACATTTACTATTGGTCAGTAATAACTATTAGTTATTTTATTTATTTACCGCTAGAATGTGGCTACTCAATTAAGTTGAGAGTTTCTTCATACAACAAAAAGATGTAATAAAAAAGGTTACTAATCATACTTTTCCTTCAACATTGGATCTAGACTGCTATTATGTTAAAACTCTTAATACTACCCCTATTCACAGCAGCTATGGGAAACACTAGACTGATCATAAATATTAGTACTACCCATGAAGAATGAAAATGTATTCTCATCTCTTTTAAGATCTATCCAACAATGACACTGACACCAAGAACAGTCAGTGTTCACAAAAAATATTAATTTCACACAGAACTCTTGTTAACATTACTATCTTTTACAAGATTTCTTCCCCCCCCCCACACACACACACACACACTTAAATTTTCATTGACTATGATACGTCTTCGACGCTCTCGAAATAATCTTGAGTTGGTCTTACAACGTTAGGTGATGAGTTGGCTGGTATGATGTGAAATAAAGTAGTGGATTGTATATTTTCTTTGAATTAATTGTTTATTAAAGGTTGTAAGAAAATGATTGCATGGCACGTGCAGTGTAGCGCAGCATACATTGCCTGAGAAGTAGGGTTAAATTAAATACTGAAAGTCATGATAATGAATTGAGGCCGAAGTCGCCTACACTATGCATTAAACACTGAAGAGCATAATAATAATTTGAAGTGGAATATTCCGTATTGAAAATAATTACGTAGCCGCAGCTGGCGAATGAGGGCCTGTTGCCCGTTCGGAGTGTAACAGTTAACTAACAACAGACTGCTACGAGCATGTGGAAGACGCTGGCAGCAGTTTAGCGAGGGGGAATGACGTCACTGCACACACACGCCGTTACATTGCAAATATTAAAAGTACAAAGTTTAACATACTGCCCGCACAAAATCGGGCGATTTTGCAGTTTAAGTTATTATGTGAATAGTGCATCACAAATGTTAAGACATAGTAATACATAATAATATGAGAATAAGATAGACATAATAATTGACAGTGCATAAAAATTGATATTACATAATAGTAGAATAATATCACCCAAATTCAATAATGCATAATAATATGATAATACAAAATACATAATGATTGACATTACATAATAGTAGAATAATTACCCCAAAAATTCAATAATACATAACAATATGATAAGGATACATAATAATAGTTTGTATTTTATTTATGTCTATAGTCAGTTCATCTTTCACTCCCGCAATAGTCTTATTCTGTTCTTCTAATTTATTGTCTATTTCTCTTAATTTTTTGTCTTGTTTGTTTATTTCTGTTTTCAGCTCTATGTTACTAGCATTTATCTCTGACTTGATTTCAATCTTAAATTCATTCAAGCTCGTTTTTAAATTATTATTTTCTGACTTTAACTCATCTAAACTTGTGTTCAATTTATCGTTATTTTTATCATTGTTCTTATTTTGTTGTTCAAACTTATTGTTTAGCATTTCCATCATTAACGCTAACTGGTTGAATATATCTACATTATGGCTCTTACTACTACATTCAACTTCGACCGTTTCATTTACATTCGGTATTTCTGATTGTACACTCTCATCAATATTTTCGTTCGTTGAAATTAAATCGTCTTGTGTAACGTTTAAAATTGACCCCTCCTCTACACTTTCACATAAATTTGCACTCTTGTTTTTCTCTGCCATTTCGACCAGGTTGTAAATTAATTTAATTTAATTTTAATTTACAACATCCCTGGCGCCATTGAAATAGTACAAGGGAATTAAAATATTGATATATTAAAATATGATTAAAAATATTAAAATTGGGTCACCTACCTGTATTTGGACCAGGTGTCGTCTAGTGTACTCAGCAGAGAAAAACAGGTAAATGCAAATAACAAATACATATTTATACGTTCACTTAACACATTATTTTATTTCATCTTAGTCTGTCATCAACTACCACAATAACTCCCACATCAACAAATTCGTCTTTCTCTAAATTTGTATTCTGAAAATAGATTCTGCAATATATTTAACCCTATATATTTACTTAATTAGGTTATATCTATTTTGTTTAACACATTATTTTATTTCATCTTATCCTGTCATCAACTATGTAACTATATCTTTCTATTTGCTATAATAAAAGTTTTTAAACTTCCACCTACCTTTAATTCTTTTGTGTGTTGGCCGTTATGTGTGATCTCTAGTGTTGAACTAACCCCGCTCGTACGACGAACTGATCAGTGCAGCAAATGAAATGAGGTGTTTGAAATGATTTGTTTAACAAATTGTATAATACAGCAGACAACATTTTATTTACGATTAATATGACATTTATTCTTCCCACTTCCTTCTATGCATGAAATATCAAAAAAAATATTAACCCTTTCACATTATTTTTAACTTTTGAAATACATTATTATCATTTTTAACCTATGGAATACATCAAAACTTTTTAACTATCTAACATCTATTATTCTAAAAGAACCAATACCTTTATTTTTATTTTCTTATCTACACACCCAACTCACATCCAAAATTATTTGAGATCTCATTTATTTCCTTTTAGTTTCTGCCCATTTATATAAAAAAAAAACTGTTACTTGTTCAAAACTTATGTGGTACCACTCGGTTGCATCACGCGTGTTTACGCACTTTCACTATTTTATCGAATTTGGTTAAATTTTGTTTTTTACTATTACTTCAGCAACGTTGTTCTTCTATTGGATGAAATTTAACACATTTTTTTCTAAAATTAGACTCTGTTTTTATTAAGTCGAGTCTACTACCACCCGGCCGGGTTTGTGACTAAACGGAGAGTGCGAACCAGACTCCCCACTATGCCTTGTTGCTGAACGGGAAGCCACTGCCTCCAAGCTGTGATTTTTTTCATCGCCGTACACAGAGTATGGCATGTCTATGTGCCACATGGGCTAGTGTTGTTAAACGGAGACGATATAGGAGGCTGAGATGGGTGGAGCCTCTTCGTTGATTTCCTCCACCTCCAAAGCACATGGCACATACTCTTTCTCCTTAGCCATTTTTGTCGCGTCAGTTTCAGCCTGTTATGCGTAGAAGCTGCGCCCGGGCGTGTCCATGCGCCCGCACGTGACAAATACTAGTTTCACAACCAAGTACCGCCTTCTCTGACAACACACAGCCCAAAAAGTTATGTTACCGTTCATTGTTTGAATACAACGCTATTTCACATGGGAATTGCAATGATGATATTAAAGACATTTTAATAAATTTAATAAAAAAATAAAACCCCCCATTTTGACACATTACAGTACCCCCCCCAATGAGAGGTTTTATGCCCAATAGCATAAAAACTCTCATTGCCTAACCTAAAGGGATCAGTGCGGATGTGGAGCCATAACCCCCTTTAATCCTGTATCACAAACACTATGGGTTTAACTACCCCCCTAGTCAAGTGGCTGTGGAAACATCTATCCGACTTTGCTGAACTTTCTTCGAGAGAATCCCTACACCACAAAGTCAAACAGACCCGAGACTTCGATGCTCCGACCCGTCGGTCAGAACAGGTAAGCCCCACAGTCTTCGATGCTCCGACCCGTCGGTCAGAACAGGTAAGCCCCACAGTATCACTTGGCCTTTAAACATTCTGTAAAAATATCTAATAACGGTCCTTTCATTCTTCCACATCCTCCACTGATGCGTTTCCCTTTAATTGTAAATAATTGTATTGGTTCGCTGAAAGCAAAGCATTGGTTCTTGTTTACACTTAATCATACATACATATTCTTAACAGTAATGTAAACATTTGTTATTTACTGTACATGTTGACCTGTCCGGTCTGAAACATCAAAATGATTTAAAAATAATAAACTTCCAAAATCTTCAGATTTGCTTCAAAATTAATCAAATACAGTTACCAATTCAAATGAAAAAATTCACTCCTAACCTGTCAATTATCATCTTCCATTACCAAATTTCCAAAATTTTTTTTCAAATTTAAAAAATAAATTTCCAAAATAACTATAAAAAGCATCAACTATTTTTTAATTGATTTAATTTGTCTAAATTTTAATTAATTATGTCATTCAAAAAGTTTCATTTCCATTAACTCATCTAAAATTATTTAACTGCTCCTCAAATTACACTAAGTTCAATCTCAGATTTCATTATCAACGTTAAATCAAAATAATTTTCAAACTACTTTTCAAATATGGTGTACATACATAAATTCATCATAATACATTTGGTTCAAAGTAAACACCAAAATTAAACAAAATTGTAGGTACATGTTATACATATAAAACACAAAAAAAATACAACTTAAATCTAACATACATTACATTTCAAAATAATTACATATCAATTCCCCATGTCATGAGCATATGATACAGTCATGTTGACCTACTATACTTACTCTGAATAAAAAAGAAAAACTCCTCATGAAATATTAATTACTAGGTATATAAAAACAAGTTACATAACATATTAATTACTTGAAATGGCCAAGTACATAAAAACAAATGCATACACATTACTACATTTAAAATATTCTACTTTTACAATCTCTAAGTCATGAAATTAGTTATTTCTGGTAAGTAAATATAATGTACTTCATAAGCAATTATAGCAATCATCAGACCATCAATACAATTTGGGACAACAATACCGACTGAACAGCATCTGTGGTGTTCATTGCTATGAGCACAATAATCATTTAGTCATCTCATCAACATACGTCAGTTTATTATTATATTTATATGATTATATGGTTTCAATTCGTTACTCCCCAGAGTAACCTCCCTTCCACACACACTACGACCCCCCCCCTGGACTGAGGCGCCCAGTTGCTTCCACAAGGACTGAAGTTTTGGAGGAATTTTGGTATCTCCTGTCCTTGCTTCGGCCTTACACTTTTAAATTGCCAGATATTATAATATCTGAATTTTATATTTATAACCTTAAAACAGGTCTATCACCTATTTTGCTGTTCCTACTCGAACAAGGTGATAGCCGCTGTTCCATAGTTCCGGGGATTTCCCCTAAGTGGCACCCCCGTTAATTTCAACTTTCACCAATTTCAAGGACAACCAACCATGGTCAGTTTTACAATTGCTGCCCACAGCTGGTTGTCGTCCAAAACCACGATTAGTGCTGGTAAGACAGTAATCACCCGAAAAGGCGGGGAAATCTTCTCTCATTCGCATGTTTTAATGCATGTGTCAATACAAACACTACACGGTATCAATTAACATATAATATAAAATTATATAAGCGGGTGTGCAGTGTATATACGCCAGTTTCGGCCTCCGATGATGGTAACGTGCCTTGACGTTACCACCAACACTCATCGCTATCTGCAGTGGCACATGCCGCCACTGCAATAGCATAACTAATAGGTAAACTTAAGTCCTTCTGCATTTACTAACTACATTCCACAATTGATTTTCTCTTCTAAATACACCAAACAACCCCCTAAAATTACACCTTAATCTTGCCTTTTTTTTTTTTTTTTTTTTTTTTTTTTTTTTTTTTTTTTTTTTCACTCGCTTTCTAACCATAACATGCTTATCGCTAACGACAACAGATAATAGATACAACACTAAATTAGGTCTCGTCATTATTGAAAATAAGGCTAAATTGAAATATACTACTACATAACAGTATTAACTTGCTTAAAACAAAATATTGGTTCATGGTGACAGAGTCGAGGACTGCCAGATCCCGTATGAGAGTGATCTGGAGTTGAGCGTACCTCTAGCAGTCTCGAAGGCGTGATATAACGGACCGCAAACTCGGATCCTTATCGACTCAGTCAGGTAGCCTTTTCTTATTCTAATATAAATGTTTAACTTTAAAAGAGACCTTAAACTAAACTGACACTGGAACAAATTATAATTGAAGATTGCCCTATGAATTTTAATTTTGGAATCAGGCAATCGTTGGTCCGTGAGGTATGCCAAATGATGTACTACTTTCCGTGCAACTACCCACGAACCTTAGGGGTCCCCACCCCCTTAAATGACAGTGTTAAATTTCTAGTTTACACCAATTTGTGGATTAGGACCATCGTTGATTTCACCCTTTGTGGGGCTACCGTCAACCATGGCCTGCCTCCAGAATGCCAAAAACCACGATCAGAGGTGGTGAATCTGTGATCGCCCGAAAATGGGGAAGAGTCCCTGCTGTAAACATAAAAAACATATATATCTTCAGAATTAAACAATTCGGATTCATGTTGACCAATATGGTTTCAAATTCGTTGCATTTTGTGTACCCATTATCTCCCACGTTACTTGATTTTGTAGCACGTACGCATTGTTCATTTTTATTTCAATTACTTGATACGGCCCTTCATATAATAAGAAAAATTTCTTGATTTCCTTATCCTGCGCACTCGACAAATCATGTCGCCGTACTAATACCAGCTGTCCTATCTCATACTTCATCCACTTACCTTTCATATCATGCCTCCGTTTTCGCTTCTCTCCCTTCGTTAATAAACTTTCATTCACCAGCCTAAGTTTTACATCACGATCAATAATATTGGTTTCTGGTGGATACTCAAATAGTTGCTCCAAAATCCTTGGTGGACGCGTCCCTCGTATTAACTCGTAAGGTGTGAACCCTGTCGACTCGGTGGGTGGTGCAGTTTAGCCAGTCTTCAACCTTCTGAACATATAGTGGCCACTCGCTGTGTTTTGCGTGACAGTATGCCCTTAAGATCTGGCCTATTTCTCTCATGACTCTCTCCGCCTGGTTGGATTGTGGATGATAGATGGCGGTGTGCTTTGGGATGATTCCTTCCCATCCAAGAGTCTGGCACCACTTCCCACTGATGAACTGCGGTCCATGGTCGGATAGTACCACCTTCAGCTTTCCCACATTGATCATGTAGTCGCATGTGATCTTTTCGCTCAGCACCTTACTCGTCGCTCGCTTCATACTATATAACCTTGTTAACTCATAAACTTTTATCACTTTATTTCTTAATGTATAAATAGGCTTTGTTTATGTTGTACACTTACGGCTAGTGCCGCCATGTTGTCATGTTGCCAACTTAAATTGTTTTACCTACCGTATCCAGGATTTCTAATTGGACGAGTGGAAAACAAGATGGTTGCTTGGAATAATTAATCATTTTCTAGTATGCAAATTAATTTTAGTTTATTACATAAAATTTATCTTTTTCCAATAAAATAAAACTTTATACATTCCCTTTAACCCTTACATTACATATACAATCTTCCTTCTCCCTTTCTTACATTCTGTTTCAATAGCATTCCAAGTAAAATATAGATATAAAATGGATCATTTGTTTAAAGTGAACATAATTTGTTCAGCAATAGTCAAAATAAAACATGAAATATAAATACAAAATAATTCGCTTAATACTTAATAACTTAACTAACACAACGGAAACCAGCGCTTGCACTCACACACACATATCTACCCCAGGATTTTAGGAGCTCTCCATTAATTGTGAAAACATTTAAATTTGAATATTGAAAATTTTGAATATTTTCCTAATTGAAAGTTTTGTTTTTATTCTTGTATGTTACTTAGCTGAATTTGAGTCCAGAAGACTGTCACATCGCTCCACGCACACATTTTATTTTAACTGTTAACTCGTTTTACATCTCCGAAACTGTTATTATATAAAGAAAACTGTTCATTTACGTTATTTAGTATAAATTTCGATTTTTTCACATTTTATTGAACTGCGGGCGCCCGCGATTTTACGTTCTAGAACTCGAGGGTTTTTTTAGCAGCCGGCCGGCACTATATGCAAAATTCAACTGGGATGAGACGAAGAGTAAGAAAATATGGAGTGGCCGTGGTTGTTTTACAAACTTTCATTGTTCTAAATGTTGTATCACTACGCCAGTATAAGGTTTGGCCGACACTCCTGGATTCCAGCGTGATGTAAGCAATGACGTAATATCGTCTGACTTGAGGTTACATAATACCTAACTGTTTTCTTGCGTTTGTATGTTGACCTTGACACAAATCCACATGCCGGTTTGCTGCGTCGTTTCAATTCATGAATAATATTTTACAATCACTCTTTCTAATTTCATTCCAATAAAATTTATCATTATGTCTCCCAAAATTATATCATAAAATTTTATTTCCTTTTTTATTAAACACAAACTTATTTATTGCCCCGGGTAGGCCTAAATGTCCCGTTACAACCTTACATATTTGGAAAATGTATCCAGCACTACAAAAATATACATTACTCCTCCCCTACCCTTTGGCAAAGGGCCATACAGATCTACTGCTACTAAGGCAAATGGTTTTTCTACTTTAATATAATTTAATTCCCCTTCCAATCGATAATTTACTACTTTAGATTTCTGACACACTTCACAACTTTTCAATATTTTTCTTACTCTTCTCTCCATATTCCTAAATATACAAGACTCTCTCAACACACTCACAGATTTCTTTGCTCCGAAATGGCCATATCTATAATGACAGTCCCATACTATTTTATCTATCAACCCTTCAAGTATAACTAACCTCCAATCCCTTTCTCTCCCCTCTACTTTTTTAAACAAACTCCCCTCGAAAACCTGAAAATACTGCCTATAACCTAACGCATCTAAATCTGACTCTACACTAGTTATTATCTTATTTAATTTAGCATCTGCCCTCTGCATTATATTTATATCTTTTAGTTCCCCCCAAACAGTCTATCCTCCCTTGATAACCGGTAAATTTCAATTTCTTTTATGTCTCTACCCGTTCTATTCCCCTCTGTATCTACCCGTGATAATGTGTCAGGTACCCTGTTCTCTACCCCTTTTATATACTCCCAAGAGAAACTATATTCTTGTAGAGCTAGTACCCACCTTGTTAGTCTGCTGTGCGTGAGTTTACAGGTGTTTAGGAAAGACAATGCCTTGTGGTCAGTCCTGATGATTGTGGTGTTTCCCAGCAGGTATGTTCTGAATTTCTTGACCGCGAAGACTATGCTGAGCAACTCCTTTTCTGTTGTAGTATAATTCCTTTCGGCTGCTAATAAGGTACGACTGGCGAAAGCGATGGTGTGATGTTCCTTTTCGTCGTCCTCCTGGTACAGCTCTGCACCCAATGCGATGTTACTAGCGTCGGTCTGCAAGTAAAATTTACGTTCAAAATTAGGATGATTCATCATCACCATACTTACAAACTTTTCCTTTATCTCGTTAAAAGCATCCCTCTCAGTTTCACTCCATTTCCATTGTTTATTTTTCTGTAATACTCTACTCAACTTTGCAGTTATGTGTGCGTAATTACGCTGAAATTTCCGATAAAAATTATATAAACCTAAAAAACTCTGTAATTGTTTAATATTTCTTGGTTCTGGGAACTTCAATATAGACTCTACCTTATCTGGATTGGCTTGAATGCCCTCAGGTGTAATAATAAACCCCAAAAAATGTATTTCTTTCTGCAAAAAACTTGACTTCTCCCAATTCACCGTCAACCCACCCAGATACAATTTATTTAAGACATATGCTATGTGCTCTATATGTTCTTCAAAAGTTCTTGATGCTATTAAAATATCGTCTACGTAAATAGCTAAAAAATCTAAATTTTTGGTTTGTAATATCTCGTCTAAGCATTTAATGAAGATGGTAACGCTGGTGTTAACTCCAAACGGTAACCGTTTGAATTGATCATTTTTTCCGTTGAATAAGAAAGCTGTATATTTTCTACTATTCGCTGCTAACGGAACTTGCCAATATCTTGCGGTTAGGTCTAATGAGGTTATATATTTTACGCCACTAAATTTCTGAAAAATTTCCTCAATTGCTTCGGGTGACTCCCGGTCTGGAATAATTATTTGATTAATTTTGCGGGCATCTAAACATAGCCTGACTCTCCCATCTTTTTTAATCACTACTACCAAAGGGTTAGAATATGGTGATACGGATCGCTCAATTATATCCCCCTCTAACATTTTATCTAACTCAATCTGAACCGCTCTTCTCTTCGAATACGGCACCGGATAACTTCTTTCTACGTAGGGCGCATGTTCCCTTACCTTTAATTCGCATTCATAGTTTCTTGCCCTCCCTGGTATATCGGCAAACACTCTTCTAAAATCCTCTACTACCCGCCACAACAATTCACGTTGAGAACTCCCTACTACGCCACCCTCACTACAAAATTTAAGTGCCCTCTCCGCCCATATTTGCTCTACACTTTCATCACCCTCTGTTTCACTCTCTCTACATACATTCATACTAATTTCCACTTCTTGTTTATTAACCCGATTATGTATCAGCCTTACACCCGAAATTCTTACCGCATCTACTACCCGCTCAAAATTAATACGAACTGGTTCTATTACATTGTTTAACTCTAGTAACCGTTTCTGAAAATCAATGACCACCTTATGTTTAATCAGAAAATCATTCCCCAATATAACCTCAAGATTTAATCCCCGTATGACTAGAATTGTATTATCATACCCTACCCCGTTAATTATCATATTCAAATGTACTTGTTTAGTGACTTTTACTCCTGACACCCGTAATACCTACAATAGTCACTCCCGCAACTGGCAAGGATGGAATATTTTTATTTAATTCTTTCAATTCATCGAATGTGTGTTCGGAAATAACAGAGACTTCACTACCTGTATCTACTAAAGTTTTTATCTCCTTACCTTCAATGTTGACCTTCACCTCTGTTAATCCATTCTCCCATCTAATTGCTTCGACATCATCTTCCTCCATTAACTCCTCAGACAAATCTGTTATAATGATGTTGTTTTGGTAGCTGTCATTTATTTGGACCCCAGAATCCTCCGTCGACAACGGTCGGGTCCGGTTCTCCATTGTCTCTCTTAGTTTACCGCAGACGTGCTCGCCACCCCTGGGTTGTATCCACCTTTGCTCCGGTTCACCTGTTTTCCATGTTCCATGCGCTCCTCTTTGGCCCTCTCCCCTTCTCTGGTATGCATGGTTATTCTGCTCGGGTTGTGTTCCCTGTCGCTGACCAGGTCTCTCTCTTCTACATCTAAAACAAAAATTTTGTGAGGCATAATTTTCATGCGAACACGTCGGACAACTCCACATTGGGCCTCAATTATTTTGTTCTCGTTTGGGGTATGCCTGTCCATGTGGCGGTCCCCTCTGCGGTTCATGGTTCCCTCCGTTGTTCATATTCGGTTGGTTGTGACGACGACTTATTTCTTGGTCACGGATGTTCTGAAACACATCTAAAATACTCTCCAATTCACTGATATTTGCTATCTCCCGCGTCATTAATGATATCTGTACTTCCTTTGGTAAGTGTTTACTTGTGTCTAACAAAAGATCTGAACGGCATTGGCGGTTCTAAATTCTTCGCTTCGCTAAATATTTTCATCACGTAACCAGTTAAATTATTATTGGGTACCCCAAAATTTCCAGTTCCCATAATTCTACTACACAACACTTCTTGGTCTTCTTCAGACCAATATTTAGCTCTGAATGCAGCTTCAAACTCCTCAAAATTCCCCCACTCTGTTCGGTGTACTTCGGCCCAGATTTCCGAACTACCTTTAAAACATTTTAAGATTTTTAATAATTGTACCTCCCAGCTACTGGTATTAAATTTGTTAAACTCCCTCACTCTATTCAGGAATTGCATACGATGCACTCTCCTATTATCACAACTAAAAGGTTCCAATTCAACTTCACTGCTTACGTCGCGAGTCATAATTACTCGTTTGGTAACAGTATTTTTCTTGTTGGCTGATGGCCATACTCAATTCATTTTTTAGATTCATAATATTCTTTTCAACGTTTCTAAATTTATTGTAATTAGCATTTTCAAAGTCACTTATTGTATTTTTAATGGTTTGAAATTCGCTCTTTATACTATTTTCTATCTCATTCATTTTATGGTCATTACTTTCAGTCTTATTCATAGCATAACTAATTTTACATTCAGTATTAGCATTACATTCATTCATCTGTTTCTCGACAATTGTGTTTATTACACTACATTGTTCCGTGATTTGTTTTTCTACTTTATTTGTTATCTCATTTTTTATATCAGAAACACGGCACTCTAATTGCTCGTTCATAAACTCTGTCAATAAATTGTTCTTTGACATTTTCACAACGTTCGTCAATATGTTTACATAATACGCATCACTTTCATCCAATGACTGTGGTTCAAGGCCACTTTCGCTCATATCTACATCTGTTAAATTACTTTGTTTTGCGTGCTCAGACATTTTTAACTGATTTATAACTTATTTTTACTTATGTTATAACTACAATTGGTTAATCTTCCCTTCAAAACATTATACTATAATATACATAAAATAAATCTTATACCATAATTACGTAAATTTTATGTAAATTAAATTTTGCTTTCACAACCGTATTTCACTTCCTGCACTGTCAAAATAGGCCGGTGTAAAACAATTTATGATTATATTACATCCTGGTCACGCCGCACCATTGTAACTATATCTTTCTATTTGCTATAATAAAAGTTTTTAAACTTCCACCTACCTTTAATTCTTTTGTGTGTTGGCCGTTATGTGTGATCTCTAGTGTTGAACTAACCCCGCTCGTACGACGAACTGATCAGTGCAGCAAATGAAATGAGGTGTTTGAAATGATTTGTTTAACAAATTGTATAATATAGCAGATAACATTTTATTTACGATTAATATGACATTTATTCTTCCCACTTCCTTCTATGCATGAAATATAAAAAAAATATTAACCCTTTCACATTATTTTTAACTTTTGAAATACATTATTATCATTTTTAACCTATGGAATACATCAAAACTTTTTAACTATCTAACATCTATTATTCTAAAAGAACCAATACCTTTATTTTTATTTTCTTATCAACACACACAACTAACATCCAAAATTATTTGAGATCTCATTTATTTCCTTTTAGTTTCTGCCCATTTATATAAAATAAAAAAAAACTGTTACTTGTTCAAAACTTACGTGGTACCACTCGGATGCATCACGCGTGTTTACGCACTTTCACTATTTTATCGAATTTGGTTAAATTTTGTTCTTTACTATTACTTCAGCAACGTTGTTCTTCTATTGGATGAAATTTAACACATTTTTTACTAAAATTAGACTCTGTTTTTATTAAGTCGAGTCTACTACCACCCGGCCGGGTTTGTGACTAAACGGAGAGTGCGAACCAGACTCCCCACTATGCCTTGTTGCTGAACGGGAAGCCACTGCCTCCAAGCTGTGATTTTTTTCATCGTCGTACACAGAGTATGGCATGTCTATGTGCCACATGGGCTAGTGTTGTTAAACGGAGACGATATAGGAGGCTGAGATGGGTGGAGCCTCTTCGTTGATTTCCTCCACCTCCAAAGCACATGGCACATACACTTTCTCCTTAGCCATTTTTGTCGCGTCGGTTTCAGCCTGTTATGCGTAGAAGCTGCGCCCGGGCGCGTTCGTGTGCCCACACATGACAAATACTAGTTTCACAACCAAGTACTGTGTTCTCTGACAACACACAGCCCAAAATGTTATGTTACCGTTCATTGTTTGAATACAAAACTATTTCACATGGGACTTGTAATGATGATATTAGCCATTTTAATAAATTAAAAATAAATAAATAAAACCCCCCATTTTGACACATTACAACTACCACAATAACTTCCACATCAACAATTTCGTCTTTCTCTTAAATTACATTGATAATAGATTCTGAAATATATTTAACCCTATTTATTTAACTAGACTATATCTATTTTGTAAAGCGACCCAGTTTGTCCACTCTCATTCATTCATTATACATTTAAGTTTTATTTTCCCCAATAAGAGCTCTTTTAAATTAAATATTTGTAATTAATTAAAGGCGATACATTTAAGAATTTAAAACGGCTTCACTACTGCCCATGTGCTGCTCTCCGCACTTTCATCACAGTTGTCCGAAAATATGTTACATTGCGTTAATTTTGAAGTCACTGAGATTAGTTCATGTTGTACTGTTTTATAACTTCCAATTCCGTGTTTAAATCACATTTTATACTGGTCGGCCGACCCTAATTTGCTCGAGCTAAGTTTTTATACGACTGCACAGTCCGCTGGCTGTAGTAAGACAAGCGAAGCTAAAAGTTTTTTTTCAAGATGGCGAGCCGCTTCACATGCGGGAACTTGGTATTTCATTGGTCCAGGAAGGAACTACGTCACACAGCAAATGTGTACCACTGCATATAGTCCATTCGCTGTAACTGCTCAACCAGCCGGGTACGTGATAATTTAACGGTAAGCACCCGCACCCGCGCAATAGCGCACATTCCATAGTACCTGCGAGCCGTACTTGTTTACAGTTTTTCGGGACCAACATGCAGATGGGCGTCACCTTCAGGAATTTCTATTGTTATACATTGAGGCCTCGTGTGGGCAACTACTGCGTTGTATTCACAATTACAAATTGTATTCACAAATAAAAACCTATCGCACAATTCTGCCCCATTTCAACTTAAAGAAACCATCTACTCCTTGAAACAATCAACTGATGGGTGATCATCACATCTAAATGATACATCTCTGTTCTATCTATAGGATAATAACATTTTTTGTTCTATTTTATGAAACTCAGTCTGGTGAAAACTCTTATCAGAGAAAAAAAACAATCACAATTTCTATAATCAGTCTACTTCTCAAATCACACTTAAGTAAACAATCCATCTACATAAATATAATAATCAATAAACACTTTAACAATCACTAAACTCATTAAATTTATTAAACCAGAATTAAAAACAAATCCCAACACATTGCTGTCATGCAGAGGATAAGTGTCACCGACTGATCTTTCAGGATTGCTGCTGGCTTGTGCTGGCTTGGCTGGCTGAACTTAGCAAGCCAAGCCAACAGCTTTTGCTCAAGGAGTTAATGCCCTGTAAATGATACAAGAAAACATGAAGAAAGACAAAAAACATCCTCAGTTCAAAACCAAAAGAATCTAACAAAACAATCAGGCCAAAGGCTGAGACGCGATAATATATAATAATTATAATAATAACACTGAAAGTACAATTAAGTAACTCATATAATGGCTATAGTTAGTACTATTACTATCATAACCATGATTACCCACAGACTTCAGAACAGCAAACAAAACCGTCTCAATATTTACTAAACTCACTTTACAGACTGTTACTCATGTCCTTCAAGGACATTTTACAATAAAAAGCTCAGTTATAATCCAATGTTCAAAGGTAACTATCCATACCACCACCCTCTAAAGAACAAGCATACTCAAATTATAATTTACAACACCAATAGTTATAAAGTTATAATCCAAAATGTCAAAGTAATTGATAAAAATAAAGGAAACACTATTTATGATACTGTGACCAAAATTACGTGTACACAATAATACATAAATTTTATTTTGTTACAGACACAATGAATAACTGACTTCACCTATATGGTTTACAACCAGTTTCAATCAACCACAGAAACTTACATTTACTATTGGTCAGTAATAACTATTAGTTATTTTATTTATTTACCGCTAGAATGTGGCTACTCAATTAAGTTGAGAGTTTCTTCATACAACAAAAAGATGTAATAAAAAAGGTTACTAATCATACTTTTCCTTCAACATTGGATCTAGACTGCTATTATGTTAAAACTCTTAATACTACCCCTATTCACAGCAGCTATGGGAAACACTAGACTGATCATAAATATTAGTACTACCCATGAAGAATGAAAATGTATTCTCATCTCTTTTAAGATCTATCCAACAATGACACTGACACCAAGAACAGTCAGTGTTCACAAAAAATATTAATTTCACACAGAACTCTTGTTAACATTACTATCTTTTACAAGATTTCTTCCCCCCCCCCACACACACACACACACACTTAAATTTTCATTGACTATGATACGTCTTCGACGCTCTCGAAATAATCTTGAGTTGGTCTTACAACGTTAGGTGATGAGTTGGCTGGTATGATGTGAAATAAAGTAGTGGATTGTATATTTTCTTTGAATTAATTGTTTATTAAAGGTTGTAAGAAAATGATTGCATGGCACGTGCAGTGTAGCGCAGCATACATTGCCTGAGAAGTAGGGTTAAATTAAATACTGAAAGTCATGATAATGAATTGAGGCCGAAGTCGCCTACACTATGCATTAAACACTGAAGAGCATAATAATAATTTGAAGTGGAATATTCCGTATTGAAAATAATTACGTAGCCGCAGCTGGCGAATGAGGGCCTGTTGCCCGTTCGGAGTGTAACAGTTAACTAACAACAGACTGCTACGAGCATGTGGAAGACGCTGGCAGCAGTTTAGCGAGGGGGAATGACGTCACTGCACACACACGCCGTTACATTGCAAATATTAAAAGTACAAAGTTTAACATACTGCCCGCACAAAATCGGGCGATTTTGCAGTTTAAGTTATTATGTGAATAGTGCATCACAAATGTTAAGACATAGTAATACATAATAATATGAGAATAAGATAGACATAATAATTGACAGTGCATAAAAATTGATATTACATAATAGTAGAATAATATCACCCAAATTCAATAATGCATAATAATATGATAATACAAAATACATAATGATTGACATTACATAATAGTAGAATAATTACCCCAAAAATTCAATAATACATAACAATATGATAAGGATACATAATAATAGTTTGTATTTTATTTATGTCTATAGTCAGTTCATCTTTCACTCCCGCAATAGTCTTATTCTGTTCTTCTAATTTATTGTCTATTTCTCTTAATTTTTTGTCTTGTTTGTTTATTTCTGTTTTCAGCTCTATGTTACTAGCATTTATCTCTGACTTGATTTCAATCTTAAATTCATTCAAGCTCGTTTTTAAATTATTATTTTCTGACTTTAACTCATCTAAACTTGTGTTCAATTTATCGTTATTTTTATCATTGTTCTTATTTTGTTGTTCAAACTTATTGTTTAGCATTTCCATCATTAACGCTAACTGGTTGAATATATCTACATTATGGCTCTTACTACTACATTCAACTTCGACCGTTTCATTTACATTCGGTATTTCTGATTGTACACTCTCATCAATATTTTCGTTCGTTGAAATTAAATCGTCTTGTGTAACGTTTAAAATTGACCCCTCCTCTACACTTTCACATAAATTTGCACTCTTGTTTTTCTCTGCCATTTCGACCAGGTTGTAAATTAATTTAATTTAATTTTAATTTACAACATCCCTGGCGCCATTGAAATAGTACAAGGGAATTAAAATATTGATATATTAAAATATGATTAAAAATATTAAAATTGGGTCACCTACCTGTATTTGGACCAGGTGTCGTCTAGTGTACTCAGCAGAGAAAAACAGGTAAATGCAAATAACAAATACATATTTATACGTTCACTTAACACATTATTTTATTTCATCTTAGTCTGTCATCAACTACCACAATAACTCCCACATCAACAAATTCGTCTTTCTCTAAATTTGTATTCTGAAAATAGATTCTGCAATATATTTAACCCTATATATTTACTTAATTAGGTTATATCTATTTTGTTTAACACATTATTTTATTTCATCTTATCCTGTCATCAACTATGTAACTATATCTTTCTATTTGCTATAATAAAAGTTTTTAAACTTCCACCTACCTTTAATTCTTTTGTGTGTTGGCCGTTATGTGTGATCTCTAGTGTTGAACTAACCCCGCTCGTACGACGAACTGATCAGTGCAGCAAATGAAATGAGGTGTTTGAAATGATTTGTTTAACAAATTGTATAATACAGCAGACAACATTTTATTTACGATTAATATGACATTTATTCTTCCCACTTCCTTCTATGCATGAAATATCAAAAAAAATATTAACCCTTTCACATTATTTTTAACTTTTGAAATACATTATTATCATTTTTAACCTATGGAATACATCAAAACTTTTTAACTATCTAACATCTATTATTCTAAAAGAACCAATACCTTTATTTTTATTTTCTTATCTACACACCCAACTCACATCCAAAATTATTTGAGATCTCATTTATTTCCTTTTAGTTTCTGCCCATTTATATAAAAAAAAAACTGTTACTTGTTCAAAACTTATGTGGTACCACTCGGTTGCATCACGCGTGTTTACGCACTTTCACTATTTTATCGAATTTGGTTAAATTTTGTTTTTTACTATTACTTCAGCAACGTTGTTCTTCTATTGGATGAAATTTAACAGATTTTTTTCTAAAATTAGACTCTGTTTTTATTAAGTCGAGTCTACTACCACCCGGCCGGGTTTGTGACTAAACGGAGAGTGCGAACCAGACTCCCCACTATGCCTTGTTGCTGAACGGGAAGCCACTGCCTCCAAGCTGTGATTTTTTTCATCGCCGTACACAGAGTATGGCATGTCTATGTGCCACATGGGCTAGTGTTGTTAAACGGAGACGATATAGGAGGCTGAGATGGGTGGAGCCTCTTCGTTGATTTCCTCCACCTCCAAAGCACATGGCACATACTCTTTCTCCTTAGCCATTTTTGTCGCGTCAGTTTCAGCCTGTTATGCGTAGAAGCTGCGCCCGGGCGTGTCCATGCGCCCGCACGTGACAAATACTAGTTTCACAACCAAGTACCGCCTTCTCTGACAACACACAGCCCAAAAAGTTATGTTACCGTTCATTGTTTGAATACAACGCTATTTCACATGGGAATTGCAATGATGATATTAAAGACATTTTAATAAATTTAATAAAAAAATAAAACCCCCCATTTTGACACATTACAGTACCCCCCCCAATGAGAGGTTTTATGCCCAATAGCATAAAAACTCTCATTGCCTAACCTAAAGGGATCAGTGCGGATGTGGAGCCATAACCCCCTTTAATCCTGTATCACAAACACTATGGGTTTAACTACCCCCCTAGTCAAGTGGCTGTGGAAACATCTATCCGACTTTGCTGAACTTTCTTCGAGAGAATCCCTACACCACAAAGTCAAACAGACCCGAGACTTCGATGCTCCGACCCGTCGGTCAGAACAGGTAAGCCCCACAGTCTTCGATGCTCCGACCCGTCGGTCAGAACAGGTAAGCCCCACAGTATCACTTGGCCTTTAAACATTCTGTAAAAATATCTAATAACGGTCCTTTCATTCTTCCACATCCTCCACTGATGCGTTTCCCTTTAATTGTAAATAATTGTATTGGTTCGCTGAAAGCAAAGCATTGGTTCTTGTTTACACTTAATCATACATACATATTCTTAACAGTAATGTAAACATTTGTTATTTACTGTACATGTTGACCTGTCCGGTCTGAAACATCAAAATGATTTAAAAATAATAAACTTCCAAAATCTTCAGATTTGCTTCAAAATTAATCAAATACAGTTACCAATTCAAATGAAAAAATTCACTCCTAACCTGTCAATTATCATCTTCCATTACCAAATTTCCAAAATTTTTTTTCAAATTTAAAAAATAAATTTCCAAAATAACTATAAAAAGCATCAACTATTTTTTAATTGATTTAATTTGTCTAAATTTTAATTAATTATGTCATTCAAAAAGTTTCATTTCCATTAACTCATCTAAAATTATTTAACTGCTCCTCAAATTACACTAAGTTCAATCTCAGATTTCATTATCAACGTTAAATCAAAATAATTTTCAAACTACTTTTCAAATATGGTGTACATACATAAATTCATCATAATACATTTGGTTCAAAGTAAACACCAAAATTAAACAAAATTGTAGGTACATGTTATACATATAAAACACAAAAAAAATACAACTTAAATCTAACATACATTACATTTCAAAATAATTACATATCAATTCCCCATGTCATGAGCATATGATACAGTCATGTTGACCTACTATACTTACTCTGAATAAAAAAGAAAAACTCCTCATGAAATATTAATTACTAGGTATATAAAAACAAGTTACATAACATATTAATTACTTGAAATGGCCAAGTACATAAAAACAAATGCATACACATTACTACATTTAAAATATTCTACTTTTACAATCTCTAAGTCATGAAATTAGTTATTTCTGGTAAGTAAATATAATGTACTTCATAAGCAATTATAGCAATCATCAGACCATCAATACAATTTGGGACAACAATACCGACTGAACAGCATCTGTGGTGTTCATTGCTATGAGCACAATAATCATTTAGTCATCTCATCAACATACGTCAGTTTATTATTATATTTATATGATTATATGGTTTCAATTCGTTACTCCCCAGAGTAACCTCCCTTCCACACACACTACGACCCCCCCCCTGGACTGAGGCGCCCAGTTGCTTCCACAAGGACTGAAGTTTTGGAGGAATTTTGGTATCTCCTGTCCTTGCTTCGGCCTTACACTTTTAAATTGCCAGATATTATAATATCTGAATTTTATATTTATAACCTTAAAACAGGTCTATCACCTATTTTGCTGTTCCTACTCGAACAAGGTGATAGCCGCTGTTCCATAGTTCCGGGGATTTCCCCTAAGTGGCACCCCCGTTAATTTCAACTTTCACCAATTTCAAGGACAACCAACCATGGTCAGTTTTACAATTGCTGCCCACAGCTGGTTGTCGTCCAAAACCACGATTAGTGCTGGTAAGACAGTAATCACCCGAAAAGGCGGGGAAATCTTCTCTCATTCGCATGTTTTAATGCATGTGTCAATACAAACACTACACGGTATCAATTAACATATAATATAAAATTATATAAGCGGGTGTGCAGTGTATATACGCCAGTTTCGGCCTCCGATGATGGTAACGTGCCTTGACGTTACCACCAACACTCATCGCTATCTGCAGTGGCACATGCCGCCACTGCAATAGCATAACTAATAGGTAAACTTAAGTCCTTCTGCATTTACTAACTACATTCCACAATTGATTTTCTCTTCTAAATACACCAAACAACCCCCTAAAATTACACCTTAATCTTGCCTTTTTTTTTTTTTTTTTTTTTTTTTTTTTTTTTTTTCACTCGCTTTCTAACCATAACATGCTTATCGCTAACGACAACAGATAATAGATACAACACTAAATTAGGTCTCGTCATTATTGAAAATAAGGCTAAATTGAAATATACTACTACATAACAGTATTAACTTGCTTAAAACAAAATATTGGTTCATGGTGACAGAGTCGAGGACTGCCAGATCCCGTATGAGAGTGATCTGGAGTTGAGCGTACCTCTAGCAGTCTCGAAGGCGTGATATAACGGACCGCAAACTCGGATCCTTATCGACTCAGTCAGGTAGCCTTTTCTTATTCTAATATAAATGTTTAACTTTAAAAGAGACCTTAAACTAAACTGACACTGGAACAAATTATAATTGAAGATTGCCCTATGAATTTTAATTTTGGAATCAGGCAATCGTTGGTCCGTGAGGTATGCCAAATGATGTACTACTTTCCGTGCAACTACCCACGAACCTTAGGGGTCCCCACCCCCTTAAATGACAGTGTTAAATTTCTAGTTACACCAATTTGTGGATTAGGACCATCGTTGATTTCACCCTTTGTGGGGCTACCGTCAACCATGGCCTGCCTCCAGAATGCCAAAAACCACGATCAGAGGTGGTGAATCTGTGATCGCCCGAAAATGGGGAAGAGTCCCTGCTGTAAACATAAAAAACATATATATCTTCAGAATTAAACAATTCGGATTCATGTTGACCAATATGGTTTCAAATTCGTTGCATTTTGTGTACCCATTATCTCCCACGTTACTTGATTTTGTAGCACGTACGCATTGTTCATTTTTATTTCAATTACTTGATACGGCCCTTCATATAATAAGAAAAATTTCTTGATTTCCTTATCCTGCGCACTCGACAAATCATGTCGCCGTACTAATACCAGCTGTCCTATCTCATACTTCATCCACTTACCTTTCATATCATGCCTCCGTTTTCGCTTCTCTCCCTTCGTTAATAAACTTTCATTCACCAGCCTAAGTTTTACATCACGATCAATAATATTGGTTTCTGGTGGATACTCAAATAGTTGCTCCAAAATCCTTGGTGGACGCGTCCCTCGTATTAACTCGTAAGGTGTGAACCCTGTCGACTCGGTGGGTGGTGCAGTTTAGCCAGTCTTCAACCTTCTGAACATATAGTGGCCACTCGCTGTGTTTTGCGTGACAGTATGCCCTTAAGATCTGGCCTATTTCTCTCATGACTCTCTCCGCCTGGTTGGATTGTGGATGATAGATGGCGGTGTGCTTTGGGATGATTCCTTCCCATCCAAGAGTCTGGCACCACTTCCCACTGATGAACTGCGGTCCATGGTCGGATAGTACCACCTTCAGCTTTCCCACATTGATCATGTAGTCGCATGTGATCTTTTCGCTCAGCACCTTACTCGTCGCTCGCTTCATACTATATAACCTTGTTAACTCATAAACTTTTATCACTTTATTTCTTAATGTATAAATAGGCTTTGTTTATGTTGTACACTTACGGCTAGTGCCGCCATGTTGTCATGTTGCCAACTTAAATTGTTTTACCTACCGTATCCAGGATTTCTAATTGGACGAGTGGAAAACAAGATGGTTGCTTGGAATAATTAATCATTTTCTAGTATGCAAATTAATTTTAGTTTATTACATAAAATTTATCTTTTTCCAATAAAATAAAACTTTATACATTCCCTTTAACCCTTACATTACATATACAATCTTCCTTCTCCCTTTCTTACATTCTGTTTCAATAGCATTCCAAGTAAAATATAGATATAAAATGGATCATTTGTTTAAAGTGAACATAATTTGTTCAGCAATAGTCAAAATAAAACATGAAATATAAATACAAAATAATTCGCTTAATACTTAATAACTTAACTAACACAACGGAAACCAGCGCTTGCACTCACACACACATATCTACCCCAGGATTTTAGGAGCTCTCCATTAATTGTGAAAACATTTAAATTTGAATATTGAAAATTTTGAATATTTTCCTAATTGAAAGTTTTGTTTTTATTCTTGTATGTTACTTAGCTGAATTTGAGTCCAGAAGACTGTCACATCGCTCCACGCACACATTTTATTTTAACTGTTAACTCGTTTTACATCTCCGAAACTGTTATTATATAAAGAAAACTGTTCATTTACGTTATTTAGTATAAATTTCGATTTTTTCACATTTTATTGAACTGCGGGCGCCCGCGATTTTACGTTCTAGAACTCGAGGGTTTTTTTAGCAGCCGGCCGGCACTATATGCAAAATTCAACTGGGATGAGACGAAGAGTAAGAAAATATGGAGTGGCCGTGGTTGTTTTACAAACTTTCATTGTTCTAAATGTTGTATCACTACGCCAGTATAAGGTTTGGCCGACACTCCTGGATTCCAGCGTGATGTAAGCAATGACGTAATATCGTCTGACTTGAGGTTACATAATACCTAACTGTTTTCTTGCGTTTGTATGTTGACCTTGACACAAATCCACATGCCGGTTTGCTGCGTCGTTTCAATTCATGAATAATATTTTACAATCACTCTTTCTAATTTCATTCCAATAAAATTTATCATTATGTCTCCCAAAATTATATCATAAAATTTTATTTCCTTTTTTATTAAACACAAACTTATTTATTGCCCCGGGTAGGCCTAAATGTCCCGTTACAACCTTACATATTTGGAAAATGTATCCAGCACTACAAAAATATACATTACTCCTCCCCTACCCTTTGGCAAAGGGCCATACAGATCTACTGCTACTAAGGCAAATGGTTTTTCTACTTTAATATAATTTAATTCCCCTTCCAATCGATAATTTACTACTTTAGATTTCTGACACACTTCACAACTTTTCAATATTTTTCTTACTCTTCTCTCCATATTCCTAAATATACAAGACTCTCTCAACACACTCACAGATTTCTTTGCTCCGAAATGGCCATATCTATAATGACAGTCCCATACTATTTTATCTATCAACCCTTCAAGTATAACTAACCTCCAATCCCTTTCTCTCCCCTCTACTTTTTTAAACAAACTCCCCTCGAAAACCTGAAAATACTGCCTATAACCTAACGCATCTAAATCTGACTCTACACTAGTTATTATCTTATTTAATTTAGCATCTGCCCTCTGCATTATATTTATATCTTTTAGTTCCCCCCAAACAGTCTATCCTCCCTTGATAACCGGTAAATTTCAATTTCTTTTATGTCTCTACCCGTTCTATTCCCCTCTGTATCTACCCGTGATAATGTGTCAGGTACCCTGTTCTCTACCCCTTTTATATACTCCCAAGAGAAATTATATTCTTGTAGAGCTAGTACCCACCTTGTTAGTCTGCTGTGCGTGAGTTTACAGGTGTTTAGGAAAGACAATGCCTTGTGGTCAGTCCTGATGATTGTGGTGTTTCCCAGCAGGTATGTTCTGAATTTCTTGACCGCGAAGACTATGCTGAGCAACTCCTTTTCTGTTGTAGTATAATTCCTTTCGGCTGCTAATAAGGTACGACTGGCGAAAGCGATGGTGTGATGTTCCTTTTCGTCGTCCTCCTGGTACAGCTCTGCACCCAATGCGATGTTACTAGCGTCGGTCTGCAAGTAAAATTTACGTTCAAAATTAGGATGATTCATCATCACCATACTTACAAACTTTTCCTTTATCTCGTTAAAAGCATCCCTCTCAGTTTCACTCCATTTCCATTGTTTATTTTTCTGTAATACTCTACTCAACTTTGCAGTTATGTGTGCGTAATTACGCTGAAATTTCCGATAAAAATTATATAAACCTAAAAAACTCTGTAATTGTTTAATATTTCTTGGTTCTGGGAACTTCAATATAGACTCTACCTTATCTGGATTGGCTTGAATGCCCTCAGGTGTAATAATAAACCCCAAAAAATGTATTTCTTTCTGCAAAAAACTTGACTTCTCCCAATTCACCGTCAACCCACCCAGATACAATTTATTTAAGACATATGCTATGTGCTCTATATGTTCTTCAAAAGTTCTTGATGCTATTAAAATATCGTCTACGTAAATAGCTAAAAAATCTAAATTTTTGGGTTGTAATATCTCGTCTAAGCATTTAATGAAGATGGTAACGCTGGTGTTAACTCCAAACGGTAACCGTTTGAATTGATCATTTTTTCCGTTGAATAAGAAAGCTGTATATTTTCTACTATTCGCTGCTAACGGAACTTGCCAATATCTTGCGGTTAGGTCTAATGAGGTTATATATTTTACGCCACTAAATTTCTGAAAAATTTCCTCAATTGCTTCGGGTGACTCCCGGTCTGGAATAATTATTTGATTAATTTTGCGGGCATCTAAACATAGCCTGACTCTCCCATCTTTTTTAATCACTACTACCAAAGGGTTAGAATATGGTGATACGGATCGCTCAATTATATCCCCCTCTAACATTTTATCTAACTCAATCTGAACCGCTCTTCTCTTCGAATACGGCACCGGATAACTTCTTTCTACGTAGGGCGCATGTTCCCTTACCTTTAATTCGCATTCATAGTTTCTTGCCCTCCCTGGTATATCGGCAAACACTCTTCTAAAATCCTCTACTACCCGCCACAACAATTCACGTTGAGAACTCCCTACTACGCCACCCTCACTACAAAATTTAAGTGCCCTCTCCGCCCATATTTGCTCTACACTTTCATCACCCTCTGTTTCACTCTCTCTACATACATTCATACTAATTTCCACTTCTTGTTTATTAACCCGATTATGTATCAGCCTTACACCCGAAATTCTTACCGCATCTACTACCCGCTCAAAATTAATACGAACTGGTTCTATTACATTGTTTAACTCTAGTAACCGTTTCTGAAAATCAATGACCACCTTATGTTTAATCAGAAAATCATTCCCCAATATAACCTCAAGATTTAATCCCCGTATGACTAGAATTGTATTATCATACCCTACCCCGTTAATTATCATATTCAAATGTACTTGTTTAGTGACTTTTACTCCTGACACCCGTAATACCTACAATAGTCACTCCCGCAACTGGCAAGGATGGAATATTTTTATTTAATTCTTTCAATTCATCGAATGTGTGTTCGGAAATAACAGAGACTTCACTACCTGTATCTACTAAAGTTTTTATCTCCTTACCTTCAATGTTGACCTTCACCTCTGTTAATCCATTCTCCCATCTAATTGCTTCGACATCATCTTCCTCCATTAACTCCTCAGACAAATCTGTTATAATGATGTTGTTTTGGTAGCTGTCATTTATTTGGACCCCAGAATCCTCCGTCGACAACGGTCGGGTCCGGTTCTCCATTGTCTCTCTTAGTTTACCGCAGACGTGCTCGCCACCCCTGGGTTGTATCCACCTTTGCTCCGGTTCACCTGTTTTCCATGTTCCATGCGCTCCTCTTTGGCCCTCTCCCCTTCTCTGGTATGCATGGTTATTCTGCTCGGGTTGTGTTCCCTGTCGCTGACCAGGTCTCTCTCTTCTACATCTAAAACAAAAATTTTGTGAGGCATAATTTTCATGCGAACACGTCGGACAACTCCACATTGGGCCTCAATTATTTTGTTCTCGTTTGGGGTATGCCTGTCCATGTGGCGGTCCCCTCTGCGGTTCATGGTTCCCTCCGTTGTTCATATTCGGTTGGTTGTGACGACGACTTATTTCTTGGTCACGGATGTTCTGAAACACATCTAAAATACTCTCCAATTCACTGATATTTGCTATCTCCCGCGTCATTAATGATATCTGTACTTCCTTTGGTAAGTGTTTACTTGTGTCTAACAAAAGATCTGAACGGCATTGGCGGTTCTAAATTCTTCGCTTCGCTAAATATTTTCATCACGTAACCAGTTAAATTATTATTGGGTACCCCAAAATTTCCAGTTCCCATAATTCTACTACACAACACTTCTTGGTCTTCTTCAGACCAATATTTAGCTCTGAATGCAGCTTCAAACTCCTCAAAATTCCCCCACTCTGTTCGGTGTACTTCGGCCCAGATTTCCGAACTACCTTTAAAACATTTTAAGATTTTTAATAATTGTACCTCCCAGCTACTGGTATTAAATTTGTTAAACTCCCTCACTCTATTCAGGAATTGCATACGATGCACTCTCCTATTATCACAACTAAAAGGTTCCAATTCAACTTCACTGCTTACGTCGCGAGTCATAATTACTCGTTTGGTAACAGTATTTTTCTTGTTGGCTGATGGCCATACTCAATTCATTTTTTAGATTCATAATATTCTTTTCAACGTTTCTAAATTTATTGTAATTAGCATTTTCAAAGTCACTTATTGTATTTTTAATGGTTTGAAATTCGCTCTTTATACTATTTTCTATCTCATTCATTTTATGGTCATTACTTTCAGTCTTATTCATAGCATAACTAATTTTACATTCAGTATTAGCATTACATTCATTCATCTGTTTCTCGACAATTGTGTTTATTACACTACATTGTTCCGTGATTTGTTTTTCTACTTTATTTGTTATCTCATTTTTTATATCAGAAACACGGCACTCTAATTGCTCGTTCATAAACTCTGTCAATAAATTGTTCTTTGACATTTTCACAACGTTCGTCAATATGTTTACATAATACGCATCACTTTCATCCAATGACTGTGGTTCAAGGCCACTTTCGCTCATATCTACATCTGTTAAATTACTTTGTTTTGCGTGCTCAGACATTTTTAACTGATTTATAACTTATTTTTACTTATGTTATAACTACAATTGGTTAATCTTCCCTTCAAAACATTATACTATAATATACATAAAATAAATCTTATACCATAATTACGTAAATTTTATGTAAATTAAATTTTGCTTTCACAACCGTATTTCACTTCCTGCACTGTCAAAATAGGCCGGTGTAAAACAATTTATGATTATATTACATCCTGGTCACGCCGCACCATTGTAACTATATCTTTCTATTTGCTATAATAAAAGTTTTTAAACTTCCACCTACCTTTAATTCTTTTGTGTGTTGGCCGTTATGTGTGATCTCTAGTGTTGAACTAACCCCGCTCGTACGACGAACTGATCAGTGCAGCAAATGAAATGAGGTGTTTGAAATGATTTGTTTAACAAATTGTATAATATAGCAGATAACATTTTATTTACGATTAATATGACATTTATTCTTCCCACTTCCTTCTATGCATGAAATATAAAAAAAAATATTAACCCTTTCACATTATTTTTAACTTTTGAAATACATTATTATCATTTTTAACCTATGGAATACATCAAAACTTTTTAACTATCTAACATCTATTATTCTAAAAGAACCAATACCTTTATTTTTATTTTCTTATCAACACACACAACTAACATCCAAAATTATTTGAGATCTCATTTATTTCCTTTTAGTTTCTGCCCATTTATATAAAATAAAAAAAAACTGTTACTTGTTCAAAACTTACGTGGTACCACTCGGTTGCATCACGCGTGTTTACGCACTTTCACTATTTTATCGAATTTGGTTAAATTTTGTTCTTTACTATTACTTCAGCAACGTTGTTCTTCTATTGGATGAAATTTAACACATTTTTTACTAAAATTAGACTCTGTTTTTATTAAGTCGAGTCTACTACCACCCGGCCGGGTTTGTGACTAAACGGAGAGTGCGAACCAGACTCCCCACTATGCCTTCTTGCTGAACGGGAAGCCACTGCCTCCAAGCTGTGATTTTTTTCATCGCCGTACACAGAGTATGGCATGTCTATGTGCCACATGGGCTAGTGTTGTTAAACGGAGACGATATAGGAGGCTGAGATGGGTGGAGCCTCTTCGTTGATTTCCTCCACCTCCAAAGCACATGGCACATACTCTTTCTCCTTAGCCATTTTTGTCGCGTCAGTTTCAGCCTGTTATGCGTAGAAGCTGCGCCCGGGCGTGTCCATGCGCCCGCACGTGACAAATACTAGTTTCACAACCAAGTACCGCCTTCTCTGACAACACACAGCCCAAAAAGTTATGTTACCGTTCATTGTTTGAATACAACGCTATTTCACATGGGAATTGCAATGATGATATTAAAGACATTTTAATAAATTTAATAAAAAAATAAAACCCCCATTTTGACACATTACAGTACCCCCCCCCCCCCAATGAGAGGTTTTATGCCCAATAGCATAAAAACTCTCATTGCCTAACCTAAAGGGATCAGTGCGGATGTGGAGCCATAACCCCCTTTAATCCTGTATCACAAACACTATGGGTTTAACTACCCCCCTAGTCAAGTGGCTGTGGAAACATCTATCCGACTTTGCTGAACTTTCTTCGAGAGAATCCCTACACCACAAAGTCAAACAGACCCGAGACTTCGATGCTCCGACCCGTCGGTCAGAACAGGTAAGCCCCACAGTCTTCGATGCTCCGACCCGTCGGTCAGAACAGGTAAGCCCCACAGTATCACTTGGCCTTTAAACATTCTGTAAAAATATCTAATAACGGTCCTTTCATTCTTCCACATCCTCCACTGATGCGTTTCCCTTTAATTGTAAATAATTGTATTGGTTCGCTGAAAGCAAAGCATTGGTTCTTGTTTACACTTAATCATACATACATATTCTTAACAGTAATGTAAACATTTGTTATTTACTGTACATGTTGACCTGTCCGGTCTGAAACATCAAAATGATTTAAAAATAATAAACTTCCAAAATCTTCAGATTTGCTTCAAAATTAATCAAATACAGTTACCAATTCAAATGAAAAAATTCACTCCTAACCTGTCAATTATCATCTTCCATTACCAAATTTCCAAAATTTTTTTTCAAATTTAAAAAATAAATTTCCAAAATAACTATAAAAAGCATCAACTATTTTTTAATTGATTTAATTTGTCTAAATTTTAATTAATTATGTCATTCAAAAAGTTTCATTTCCATTAACTCATCTAAAATTATTTAACTGCTCCTCAAATTACACTAAGTTCAATCTCAGATTTCATTATCAACGTTAAATCAAAATAATTTTCAAACTACTTTTCAAATATGGTGTACATACATAAATTCATCATAATACATTTGGTTCAAAGTAAACACCAAAATTAAACAAAATTGTAGGTACATGTTATACATATAAAACACAAAAAAAATACAACTTAAATCTAACATACATTACATTTCAAAATAATTACATATCAATTCCCCATGTCATGAGCATATGATACAGTCATGTTGACCTACTATACTTACTCTGAATAAAAAAGAAAAACTCCTCATGAAATATTAATTACTAGGTATATAAAAACAAGTTACATAACATATTAATTACTTGAAATGGCCAAGTACATAAAAACAAATGCATACACATTACTACATTTAAAATATTCTACTTTTACAATCTCTAAGTCATGAAATTAGTTATTTCTGGTAAGTAAATATAATGTACTTCATAAGCAATTATAGCAATCATCAGACCATCAATACAATTTGGGACAACAATACCGACTGAACAGCATCTGTGGTGTTCATTGCTATGAGCACAATAATCATTTAGTCATCTCATCAACATACGTCAGTTTATTATTATATTTATATGATTATATGGTTTCAATTCGTTACTCCCCAGAGTAACCTCCCTTCCACACACACTACGACCCCCCCCCTGGACTGAGGCGCCCAGTTGCTTCCACAAGGACTGAAGTTTTGGAGGAATTTTGGTATCTCCTGTCCTTGCTTCGGCCTTACACTTTTAAATTGCCAGATATTATAATATCTGAATTTTATATTTATAACCTTAAAACAGGTCTATCACCTATTTTGCTGTTCCTACTCGAACAAGGTGATAGCCGCTGTTCCATAGTTCCGGGGATTTCCCCTAAGTGGCACCCCCGTTAATTTCAACTTTCACCAATTTCAAGGACAACCAACCATGGTCAGTTTTACAATTGCTGCCCACAGCTGGTTGTCGTCCAAAACCACGATTAGTGCTGGTAAGACAGTAATCACCCGAAAAGGCGGGGAAATCTTCTCTCATTCGCATGTTTTAATGCATGTGTCAATACAAACACTACACGGTATCAATTAACATATAATATAAAATTATATAAGCGGGTGTGCAGTGTATATACGCCAGTTTCGGCCTCCGATGATGGTAACGTGCCTTGACGTTACCACCAACACTCATCGCTATCTGCAGTGGCACATGCCGCCACTGCAATAGCATAACTAATAGGTAAACTTAAGTCCTTCTGCATTTACTAACTACATTCCACAATTGATTTTCTCTTCTAAATACACCAAACAACCCCCTAAAATTACACCTTAATCTTGCCTTTTTTTTTTTTTTTTTACACTCGCTTTCTAACCATAACATGCTTATCGCTAACGACAACAGATAATAGATACAACACTAAATTAGGTCTCGTCATTATTGAAAATAAGGCTAAATTGAAATATACTACTACATAACAGTATTAACTTGCTTAAAACAAAATATTGGTTCATGGTGACAGAGTCGAGGACTGCCAGATCCCGTATGAGAGTGATCTGGAGTTGAGCGTACCTCTAGCAGTCTCGAAGGCGTGATATAACGGACCGCAAACTCGGATCCTTATCGACTCAGTCAGGTAGCCTTTTCTTATTCTAATATAAATGTTTAACTTTAAAAGAGACCTTAAACTAAACTGACACTGGAACAAATTATAATTGAAGATTGCCCTATGAATTTTAATTTTGGAATCAGGCAATCGTTGGTCCGTGAGGTATGCCAAATGATGTACTACTTTCCGTGCAACTACCCACGAACCTTAGGGGTCCCCACCCCCTTAAATGACAGTGTTAAATTTCTAGTTTACACCAATTTGTGGATTAGGACCATCGTTGATTTCACCCTTTGTGGGGCTACCGTCAACCATGGCCTGCCTCCAGAATGCCAAAAACCACGATCAGAGGTGGTGAATCTGTGATCGCCCGAAAATGGGGAAGAGTCCCTGCTGTAAACATAAAAAACATATATATCTTCAGAATTAAACAATTCGGATTCATGTTGACCAATATGGTTTCAAATTCGTTGCATTTTGTGTACCCATTATCTCCCACGTTACTTGATTTTGTAGCACGTACGCATTGTTCATTTTTATTTCAATTACTTGATACGGCCCTTCATATAATAAGAAAAATTTCTTGATTTCCTTATCCTGCGCACTCGACAAATCATGTCGCCGTACTAATACCAGCTGTCCTATCTCATACTTCATCCACTTACCTTTCATATCATGCCTCCGTTTTCGCTTCTCTCCCTTCGTTAATAAACTTTCATTCACCAGCCTAAGTTTTACATCACGATCAATAATATTGGTTTCTGGTGGATACTCAAATAGTTGCTCCAAAATCCTTGGTGGACGCGTCCCTCGTATTAACTCGTAAGGTGTGAACCCTGTCGACTCGGTGGGTGGTGCAGTTTAGCCAGTCTTCAACCTTCTGAACATATAGTGGCCACTCGCTGTGTTTTGCGTGACAGTATGCCCTTAAGATCTGGCCTATTTCTCTCATGACTCTCTCCGCCTGGTTGGATTGTGGATGATAGATGGCGGTGTGCTTTGGGATGATTCCTTCCCATCCAAGAGTCTGGCACCACTTCCCACTGATGAACTGCGGTCCATGGTCGGATAGTACCACCTTCAGCTTTCCCACATTGATCATGTAGTCGCATGTGATCTTTTCGCTCAGCACCTTACTCGTCGCTCGCTTCATACTATATAACCTTGTTAACTCATAAACTTTTATCACTTTATTTCTTAATGTATAAATAGGCTTTGTTTATGTTGTACACTTACGGCTAGTGCCGCCATGTTGTCATGTTGCCAACTTAAATTGTTTTACCTACCGTATCCAGGATTTCTAATTGGACGAGTGGAAAACAAGATGGTTGCTTGGAATAATTAATCATTTTCTAGTATGCAAATTAATTCTAGTTTATTACATAAAATTTATCTTTTTCCAATAAAATAAAACTTTATACATTCCCTTTAACCCTTACATTACATATACAATCTTCCTTCTCCCTTTCTTACATTCTGTTTCAATAGCATTCCAAGTAAAATATAGATATAAAATGGATCATTTGTTTAAAGTGAACATAATTTGTTCAGCAATAGTCAAAATAAAACATGAAATATAAATACAAAATAATTCGCTTAATACTTAATAACTTAACTAACACAACGGAAACCAGCGCTTGCACTCACACACACATATCTACCCCAGGATTTTAGGAGCTCTCCATTAATTGTGAAAACATTTAAATTTGAATATTGAAAATTTTGAATATTTTCCTAATTGAAAGTTTTGTTTTTATTCTTGTATGTTACTTAGCTGAATTTGAGTCCAGAAGACTGTCACATCGCTCCACGCACACATTTTATTTTAACTGTTAACTCGTTTTACATCTCCGAAACTGTTATTATATAAAGAAAACTGTTCATTTACGTTATTTAGTATAAATTTCGATTTTTTCACATTTTATTGAACTGCGGGCGCCCGCGATTTTACGTTCTAGAACTCGAGGGTTTTTTTAGCAGCCGGCCGGCACTATATGCAAAATTCAACTGGGATGAGACGAAGAGTAAGAAAATATGGAGTGGCCGTGGTTGTTTTACAAACTTTCATTGTTCTAAATGTTGTATCACTACGCCAGTATAAGGTTTGGCCGACACTCCTGGATTCCAGCGTGATGTAAGCAATGACGTAATATCGTCTGACTTGAGGTTACATAATACCTAACTGTTTTCTTGCATTTGTATGTTGACCTTGACACAAATCCACATGCCGGTTTGCTGCGTCGTTTCAATTCATGAATAATATTTTACAATCACTCTTTCTAATTTCATTCCAATAAAATTTATCATTATGTCTCCCAAAATTATATCATAAAATTTTATTTCCTTTTTTATTAAACACAAACTTATTTATTGCCCCGGGTAGGCCTAAATGTCCCGTTACAACCTTACATATTTGGAAAATGTATCCAGCACTACAAAAATATACATTACTCCTCCCCTACCCTTTGGCAAAGGGCCATACAGATCTACTGCTACTAAGGCAAATGGTTTTTCTACTTTAATATAATTTAATTCCCCTTCCAATCGATAATTTACTACTTTAGATTTCTGACACACTTCACAACTTTTCAATATTTTTCTTACTCTTCTCTCCATATTCCTAAATATACAAGACTCTCTCAACACACTCACAGATTTCTTTGCTCCGAAATGGCCATATCTATAATGACAGTCCCATACTATTTTATCTATCAACCCTTCAAGTATAACTAACCTCCAATCCCTTTCTCTCCCCTCTACTTTTTTAAACAAACTCCCCTCGAAAACCTGAAAATACTGCCTATAACCTAACGCATCTAAATCTGACTCTACACTAGTTATTATCTTATTTAATTTAGCATCTGCCCTCTGCATTATATTTATATCTTTTAGTTCCCCCCAAACAGTCTATCCTCCCTTGATAACCGGTAAATTTCAATTTCTTTTATGTCTCTACCCGTTCTATTCCCCTCTGTATCTACCCGTGATAATGTGTCAGGTACCCTGTTCTCTACCCCTTTTATATACTCCCAAGAGAAATTATATTCTTGTAGAGCTAGTACCCACCTTGTTAGTCTGCTGTGCGTGAGTTTACAGGTGTTTAGGAAAGACAATGCCTTGTGGTCAGTCCTGATGATTGTGGTGTTTCCCAGCAGGTATGTTCTGAATTTCTTGACCGCGAAGACTATGCTGAGCAACTCCTTTTCTGTTGTAGTATAATTCCTTTCGGCTGCTAATAAGGTACGACTGGCGAAAGCGATGGTGTGATGTTCCTTTTCGTCGTCCTCCTGGTACAGCTCTGCACCCAATGCGATGTTACTAGCGTCGGTCTGCAAGTAAAATTTACGTTCAAAATTAGGATGATTCATCATCACCATACTTACAAACTTTTCCTTTATCTCGTTAAAAGCATCCCTCTCAGTTTCACTCCATTTCCATTGTTTATTTTTCTGTAATACTCTACTCAACTTTGCAGTTATGTGTGCGTAATTACGCTGAAATTTCCGATAAAAATTATATAAACCTAAAAAACTCTGTAATTGTTTAATATTTCTTGGTTCTGGGAACTTCAATATAGACTCTACCTTATCTGGATTGGCTTGAATGCCCTCAGGTGTAATAATAAACCCCAAAAAATGTATTTCTTTCTGCAAAAAACTTGACTTCTCCCAATTCACCGTCAACCCACCCAGATACAATTTATTTAAGACATATGCTATGTGCTCTATATGTTCTTCAAAAGTTCTTGATGCTATTAAAATATCGTCTACGTAAATAGCTAAAAAATCTAAATTTTTGGGTTGTAATATCTCGTCTAAGCATTTAATGAAGATGGTAACGCTGGTGTTAACTCCAAACGGTAACCGTTTGAATTGATCATTTTTTCCGTTGAATAAGAAAGCTGTATATTTTCTACTATTCGCTGCTAACGGAACTTGCCAATATCTTGCGGTTAGGTCTAATGAGGTTATATATTTTACGCCACTAAATTTCTGAAAAATTTCCTCAATTGCTTCGGGTGACTCCCGGTCTGGAATAATTATTTGATTAATTTTGCGGGCATCTAAACATAGCCTGACTCTCCCATCTTTTTTAATCACTACTACCAAAGGGTTAGAATATGGTGATACGGATCGCTCAATTATATCCCCCTCTAACATTTTATCTAACTCAATCTGAACCGCTCTTCTCTTCGAATACGGCACCGGATAACTTCTTTCTACGTAGGGCGCATGTTCCCTTACCTTTAATTCGCATTCATAGTTTCTTGCCCTCCCTGGTATATCGGCAAACACTCTTCTAAAATCCTCTACTACCCGCCACAACAATTCACGTTGAGAACTCCCTACTACGCCACCCTCACTACAAAATTTAAGTGCCCTCTCCGCCCATATTTGCTCTACACTTTCATCACCCTCTGTTTCACTCTCTCTACATACATTCATACTAATTTCCACTTCTTGTTTATTAACCCGATTATGTATCAGCCTTACACCCGAAATTCTTACCGCATCTACTACCCGCTCAAAATTAATACGAACTGGTTCTATTACATTGTTTAACTCTAGTAACCGTTTCTGAAAATCAATGACCACCTTATGTTTAATCAGAAAATCATTCCCCAATATAACCTCAAGATTTAATCCCCGTATGACTAGAATTGTATTATCATACCCTACCCCGTTAATTATCATATTCAAATGTACTTGTTTAGTGACTTTTACTCCTGACACCCGTAATACCTACAATAGTCACTCCCGCAACTGGCAAGGATGGAATATTTTTATTTAATTCTTTCAATTCATCGAATGTGTGTTCGGAAATAACAGAGACTTCACTACCTGTATCTACTAAAGTTTTTATCTCCTTACCTTCAATGTTGACCTTCACCTCTGTTAATCCATTCTCCCATCTAATTGCTTCGACATCATCTTCCTCCATTAACTCCTCAGACAAATCTGTTATAATGATGTTGTTTTGGTAGCTGTCATTTATTTGGACCCCAGAATCCTCCGTCGACAACGGTCGGGTCCGGTTCTCCATTGTCTCTCTTAGTTTACCGCAGACGTGCTCGCCACCCCTGGGTTGTATCCACCTTTGCTCCGGTTCACCTGTTTTCCATGTTCCATGCGCTCCTCTTTGGCCCTCTCCCCTTATCTGGTATGCATGGTTATTCTGCTCGGGTTGTGTTCCCTGTCGCTGACCAGGTCTCTCTCTTCTACATCTAAAACAAAAATTTTGTGAGGCATAATTTTCATGCGAACACGTCGGACAACTCCACATTGGGCCTCAATTATTTTGTTCTCGTTTGGGGTATGCCTGTCCATGTGGCGGTCCCCTCTGCGGTTCATGGTTCCCTCCGTTGTTCATATTCGGTTGGTTGTGACGACGACTTATTTCTTGGTCACGGATGTTCTGAAACACATCTAAAATACTCTCCAATTCACTGATATTTGCTATCTCCCGCGTCATTAATGATATCTGTACTTCCTTTGGTAAGTGTTTACTTGTGTCTAACAAAAGATCTGAACGGCATTGGCGGTTCTAAATTCTTCGCTTCGCTAAATATTTTCATCACGTAACCAGTTAAATTATTATTGGGTACCCCAAAATTTCCAGTTCCCATAATTCTACTACACAACACTTCTTGGTCTTCTTCAGACCAATATTTAGCTCTGAATGCAGCTTCAAACTCCTCAAAATTCCCCCACTCTGTTCGGTGTACTTCGGCCCAGATTTCCGAACTACCTTTAAAACATTTTAAGATTTTTAATAATTGTACCTCCCAGCTACTGGTATTAAATTTGTTAAACTCCCTCACTCTATTCAGGAATTGCATACGATGCACTCTCCTATTATCACAACTAAAAGGTTCCAATTCAACTTCACTGCTTACGTCGCGAGTCATAATTACTCGTTTGGTAACAGTATTTTTCTTGTTGGCTGATGGCCATACTCAATTCATTTTTTAGATTCATAATATTCTTTTCAACGTTTCTAAATTTATTGTAATTAGCATTTTCAAAGTCACTTATTGTATTTTTAATGGTTTGAAATTCGCTCTTTATACTATTTTCTATCTCATTCATTTTATGGTCATTACTTTCAGTCTTATTCATAGCATAACTAATTTTACATTCAGTATTAGCATTACATTCATTCATCTGTTTCTCGACAATTGTGTTTATTACACTACATTGTTCCGTGATTTGTTTTTCTACTTTATTTGTTATCTCATTTTTTATATCAGAAACACGGCACTCTAATTGCTCGTTCATAAACTCTGTCAATAAATTGTTCTTTGACATTTTCACAACGTTCGTCAATATGTTTACATAATACGCATCACTTTCATCCAATGACTGTGGTTCAAGGCCACTTTCGCTCATATCTACATCTGTTAAATTACTTTGTTTTGCGTGCTCAGACATTTTTAACTGATTTATAACTTATTTTTACTTATGTTATAACTACAATTGGTTAATCTTCCCTTCAAAACATTATACTATAATATACATAAAATAAATCTTATACCATAATTACGTAAATTTTATGTAAATTAAATTTTGCTTTCACAACCGTATTTCACTTCCTGCACTGTCAAAATAGGCCGGTGTAAAACAATTTATGATTATATTACATCCTGGTCACGCCGCACCATTGTAACTATATCTTTCTATTTGCTATAATAAAAGTTTTTAAACTTCCACCTACCTTTAATTCTTTTGTGTGTTGGCCGTTATGTGTGATCTCTAGTGTTGAACTAACCCCGCTCGTACGACGAACTGATCAGTGCAGCAAATGAAATGAGGTGTTTGAAATGATTTGTTTAACAAATTGTATAATATAGCAGATAACATTTTATTTACGATTAATATGACATTTATTCTTCCCACTTCCTTCTATGCATGAAATATAAAAAAAAATATTAACCCTTTCACATTATTTTTAACTTTTGAAATACATTATTATCATTTTTAACCTATGGAATACATCAAAACTTTTTAACTATCTAACATCTATTATTCTAAAAGAACCAATACCTTTATTTTTATTTTCTTATCAACACACACAACTAACATCCAAAATTATTTGAGATCTCATTTATTTCCTTTTAGTTTCTGCCCATTTATATAAAATAAAAAAAAACTGTTACTTGTTCAAAACTTACGTGGTACCACTCGGTTGCATCACGCGTGTTTACGCACTTTCACTATTTTATCGAATTTGGTTAAATTTTGTTCTTTACTATTACTTCAGCAACGTTGTTCTTCTATTGGATGAAATTTAACACATTTTTTACTAAAATTAGACTCTGTTTTTATTAAGTCGAGTCTACTACCACCCGGCCGGGTTTGTGACTAAACGGAGAGTGCGAACCAGACTCCCCACTATGCCTTGTTGCTGAACGGGAAGCCACTGCCTCCAAGCTGTGATTTTTTTCATCGCCGTACACAGAGTATGGCATGTCTATGTGCCACATGGGCTAGTGTTGTTAAACGGAGACGATATAGGAGGCTGAGATGGGTGGAGCCTCTTCGTTGATTTCCTCCACCTCCAAAGCACATGGCACATACTCTTTCTCCTTAGCCATTTTTGTCGCGTCAGTTTCAGCCTGTTATGCGTAGAAGCTGCGCCCGGGCGTGTCCATGCGCCCGCACGTGACAAATACTAGTTTCACAACCAAGTACCGCCTTCTCTGACAACACACAGCCCAAAAAGTTATGTTACCGTTCATTGTTTGAATACAACGCTATTTCACATGGGAATTGCAATGATGATATTAAAGACATTTTAATAAATTTAATAAAAAAATAAAACCCCCCATTTTGACACATTACAGTACCCCCCCAATGAGAGGTTTTATGCCCAATAGCATAAAAACTCTCATTGCCTAACCTAAAGGGATCAGTGCGGATGTGGAGCCATAACCCCCTTTAATCCTGTATCACAAACACTATGGGTTTAACTACCCCCCTAGTCAAGTGGCTGTGGAAACATCTATCCGACTTTGCTGAACTTTCTTCGAGAGAATCCCTACACCACAAAGTCAAACAGACCCGAGACTTCGATGCTCCGACCCGTCGGTCAGAACAGGTAAGCCCCACAGTCTTCGATGCTCCGACCCGTCGGTCAGAACAGGTAAGCCCCACAATATCACTTGGCCTTTAAACATTCTGTAAAAATATCTAATAACGGTCCTTTCATTCTTCCACATCCTCCACTGATGCGTTTCCCTTTAATTGTAAATAATTGTATTGGTTCGCTGAAAGCAAAGCATTGGTTCTTGTTTACACTTAATCATACATACATATTCTTAACAGTAATGTAAACATTTGTTATTTACTGTACATGTTGACCTGTCCGGTCTGAAACATCAAAATGATTTAAAAATAATAAACTTCCAAAATCTTCAGATTTGCTTCAAAATTAATCAAATACAGTTACCAATTCAAATGAAAAAATTCACTCCTAACCTGTCAATTATCATCTTCCATTACCAAATTTCCAAAATTTTTTTTCAAATTTAAAAAATAAATTTCCAAAATAACTATAAAAAGCATCAACTATTTTTTAATTGATTTAATTTGTCTAAATTTTAATTAATTATGTCATTCAAAAAGTTTCATTTCCATTAACTCATCTAAAATTATTTAACTGCTCCTCAAATTACACTAAGTTCAATCTCAGATTTCATTATCAACGTTAAATCAAAATAATTTTCAAACTACTTTTCAAATATGGTGTACATACATAAATTCATCATAATACATTTGGTTCAAAGTAAACACCAAAATTAAACAAAATTGTAGGTACATGTTATACATATAAAACACAAAAAAAATACAACTTAAATCTAACATACATTACATTTCAAAATAATTACATATCAATTCCCCATGTCATGAGCATATGATACAGTCATGTTGACCTACTATACTTACTCTGAATAAAAAAGAAAAACTCCTCATGAAATATTAATTACTAGGTATATAAAAACAAGTTACATAACATATTAATTACTTGAAATGGCCAAGTACATAAAAACAAATGCATACACATTACTACATTTAAAATATTCTACTTTTACAATCTCTAAGTCATGAAATTAGTTATTTCTGGTAAGTAAATATAATGTACTTCATAAGCAATTATAGCAATCATCAGACCACAATACAATTTGGGACAACAATACCGACTGAACAGCATCTGTGGTGTTCATTGCTATGAGCACAATAATCATTTAGTCATCTCATCAACATACGTCAGTTTATTATTATATTTATATGATTATATGGTTTCAATTCGTTACTCCCCAGAGTAACCTCCCTTCCACACACACTACGACCCCCCCCCTGGACTGAGGCGCCCAGTTGCTTCCACAAGGACTGAAGTTTTGGAGGAATTTTGGTATCTCCTGTCCTTGCTTCGGCCTTACACTTTTAAATTGCCAGATATTATAATATCTGAATTTTATATTTATAACCTTAAAACAGGTCTATCACCTATTTTGCTGTTCCTACTCGAACAAGGTGATAGCCGCTGTTCCATAGTTCCGGGGATTTCCCCTAAGTGGCACCCCCGTTAATTTCAACTTTCACCAATTTCAAGGACAACCAACCATGGTCAGTTTTACAATTGCTGCCCACAGCTGGTTGTCGTCCAAAACCACGATTAGTGCTGGTAAGACAGTAATCACCCGAAAAGGCGGGGAAATCTTCTCTCATTCGCATGTTTTAATGCATGTGTCAATACAAACACTACACGGTATCAATTAACATATAATATAAAATTATATAAGCGGGTGTGCAGTGTATATACGCCAGTTTCGGCCTCCGATGATGGTAACGTGCCTTGACGTTACCACCAACACTCATCGCTATCTGCAGTGGCACATGCCGCCACTGCAATAGCATAACTAATAGGTAAACTTAAGTCCTTCTGCATTTACTAACTACATTCCACAATTGATTTTCTCTTCTAAATACACCAAACAACCCCCTAAAATTACACCTTAATCTTGCCTTTTTTTTTTTTTTTTTTTTTTTTTTTTTTTTTTTCACTCGCTTTCTAACCATAACATGCTTATCGCTAACGACAACAGATAATAGATACAACACTAAATTAGGTCTCGTCATTATTGAAAATAAGGCTAAATTGAAATATACTACTACATAACAGTATTAACTTGCTTAAAACAAAATATTGGTTCATGGTGACAGAGTCGAGGACTGCCAGATCCCGTATGAGAGTGATCTGGAGTTGAGCGTACCTCTAGCAGTCTCGAAGGCGTGATATAACGGACCGCAAACTCGGATCCTTATCGACTCAGTCAGGTAGCCTTTTCTTATTCTAATATAAATGTTTAACTTTAAAAGAGACCTTAAACTAAACTGACACTGGAACAAATTATAATTGAAGATTGCCCTATGAATTTTAATTTTGGAATCAGGCAATCGTTGGTCCGTGAGGTATGCCAAATGATGTACTACTTTCCGTGCAACTACCCACGAACCTTAGGGGTCCCCACCCCCTTAAATGACAGTGTTAAATTTCTAGTTTACACCAATTTGTGGATTAGGACCATCGTTGATTTCACCCTTTGTGGGGCTACCGTCAACCATGGCCTGCCTCCAGAATGCCAAAAACCACGATCAGAGGTGGTGAATCTGTGATCGCCCGAAAATGGGGAAGAGTCCCTGCTGTAAACATAAAAAACATATATATCTTCAGAATTAAACAATTCGGATTCATGTTGACCAATATGGTTTCAAATTCGTTGCATTTTGTGTACCCATTATCTCCCACGTTACTTGATTTTGTAGCACGTACGCATTGTTCATTTTTATTTCAATTACTTGATACGGCCCTTCATATAATAAGAAAAATTTCTTGATTTCCTTATCCTGCGCACTCGACAAATCATGTCGCCGTACTAATACCAGCTGTCCTATCTCATACTTCATCCACTTACCTTTCATATCATGCCTCCATTTTCGCTTCTCTCCCTTCGTTAATAAACTTTCATTCACCAGCCTAAGTTTTACATCACGATCAATAATATTGGTTTCTGGTGGATACTCAAATAGTTGCTCCAAAATCCTTGGTGGACGCGTCCCTCGTATTAACTCGTAAGGTGTGAACCCTGTCGACTCGGTGGGTGGTGCAGTTTAGCCAGTCTTCAACCTTCTGAACATATAGTGGCCACTCGCTGTGTTTTGCGTGACAGTATGCCCTTAAGATCTGGCCTATTTCTCTCATGACTCTCTCCGCCTGGTTGGATTGTGGATGATAGATGGCGGTGTGCTTTGGGATGATTCCTTCCCATCCAAGAGTCTGGCACCACTTCCCACTGATGAACTGCGGTCCATGGTCGGATAGTACCACCTTCAGCTTTCCCACATTGATCATGTAGTCGCATGTGATCTTTTCGCTCAGCACCTTACTCGTCGCTCGCTTCATACTATATAACCTTGTTAACTCATAAACTTTTATCACTTTATTTCTTAATGTATAAATAGGCTTTGTTTATGTTGTACACTTACGGCTAGTGCCGCCATGTTGTCATGTTGCCAACTTAAATTGTTTTACCTACCGTATCCAGGATTTCTAATTGGACGAGTGGAAAACAAGATGGTTGCTTGGAATAATTAATCATTTTCTAGTATGCAAATTAATTTTAGTTTATTACATAAAATTTATCTTTTTCCAATAAAATAAAACTTTATACATTCCCTTTAACCCTTACATTACATATACAATCTTCCTTCTCCCTTTCTTACATTCTGTTTCAATAGCATTCCAAGTAAAATATAGATATAAAATGGATCATTTGTTTAAAGTGAACATAATTTGTTCAGCAATAGTCAAAATAAAACATGAAATATAAATACAAAATAATTCGCTTAATACTTAATAACTTAACTAACACAACGGAAACCAGCGCTTGCACTCACACACACATATCTACCCCAGGATTTTAGGAGCTCTCCATTAATTGTGAAAACATTTAAATTTGAATATTGAAAATTTTGAATATTTTCCTAATTGAAAGTTTTGTTTTTATTCTTGTATGTTACTTAGCTGAATTTGAGTCCAGAAGACTGTCACATCGCTCCACGCACACATTTTATTTTAACTGTTAACTCGTTTTACATCTCCGAAACTGTTATTATATAAAGAAAACTGTTCATTTACGTTATTTAGTATAAATTTCGATTTTTTCACATTTTATTGAACTGCGGGCGCCCGCGATTTTACGTTCTAGAACTCGAGGGTTTTTTTAGCAGCCGGCCGGCACTATATGCAAAATTCAACTGGGATGAGACGAAGAGTAAGAAAATATGGAGTGGCCGTGGTTGTTTTACAAACTTTCATTGTTCTAAATGTTGTATCACTACGCCAGTATAAGGTTTGGCCGACACTCCTGGATTCCAGCGTGATGTAAGCAATGACGTAATATCGTCTGACTTGAGGTTACATAATACCTAACTGTTTTCTTGCGTTTGTATGTTGACCTTGACACAAATCCACATGCCGGTTTGCTGCGTCGTTTCAATTCATGAATAATATTTTACAATCACTCTTTCTAATTTCATTCCAATAAAATTTATCATTATGTCTCCCAAAATTATATCATAAAATTTTATTTCCTTTTTTATTAAACACAAACTTATTTATTGCCCCGGGTAGGCCTAAATGTCCCGTTACAACCTTACATATTTGGAAAATGTATCCAGCACTACAAAAATATACATTACTCCTCCCCTACCCTTTGGCAAAGGGCCATACAGATCTACTGCTACTAAGGCAAATGGTTTTTCTACTTTAATATAATTTAATTCCCCTTCCAATCGATAATTTACTACTTTAGATTTCTGACACACTTCACAACTTTTCAATATTTTTCTTACTCTTCTCTCCATATTCCTAAATATACAAGACTCTCTCAACACACTCACAGATTTCTTTGCTCCGAAATGGCCATATCTATAATGACAGTCCCATACTATTTTATCTATCAACCCTTCAAGTATAACTAACCTCCAATCCCTTTCTCTCCCCTCTACTTTTTTAAACAAACTCCCCTCGAAAACCTGAAAATACTGCCTATAACCTAACGCATCTAAATCTGACTCTACACTAGTTATTATCTTATTTAATTTAGCATCTGCCCTCTGCATTATATTTATATCTTTTAGTTCCCCCCAAACAGTCTATCCTCCCTTGATAACCGGTAAATTTCAATTTCTTTTATGTCTCTACCCGTTCTATTCCCCTCTGTATCTACCCGTGATAATGTGTCAGGTACCCTGTTCTCTACCCCTTTTATATACTCCCAAGAGAAATTATATTCTTGTAGAGCTAGTACCCACCTTGTTAGTCTGCTGTGCGTGAGTTTACAGGTGTTTAGGAAAGACAATGCCTTGTGGTCAGTCCTGATGATTGTGGTGTTTCCCAGCAGGTATGTTCTGAATTTCTTGACCGCGAAGACTATGCTGAGCAACTCCTTTTCTGTTGTAGTATAATTCCTTTCGGCTGCTAATAAGGTACGACTGGCGAAAGCGATGGTGTGATGTTCCTTTTCGTCGTCCTCCTGGTACAGCTCTGCACCCAATGCGATGTTACTAGCGTCGGTCTGCAAGTAAAATTTACGTTCAAAATTAGGATGATTCATCATCACCATACTTACAAACTTTTCCTTTATCTCGTTAAAAGCATCCCTCTCAGTTTCACTCCATTTCCATTGTTTATTTTTCTGTAATACTCTACTCAACTTTGCAGTTATGTGTGCGTAATTACGCTGAAATTTCCGATAAAAATTATATAAACCTAAAAAACTCTGTAATTGTTTAATATTTCTTGGTTCTGGGAACTTCAATATAGACTCTACCTTATCTGGATTGGCTTGAATGCCCTCAGGTGTAATAATAAACCCCAAAAAATGTATTTCTTTCTGCAAAAAACTTGACTTCTCCCAATTCACCGTCAACCCACCCAGATACAATTTATTTAAGACATATGCTATGTGCTCTATATGTTCTTCAAAAGTTCTTGATGCTATTAAAATATCGTCTACGTAAATAGCTAAAAAATCTAAATTTTTGGGTTGTAATATCTCGTCTAAGCATTTAATGAAGATGGTAACGCTGGTGTTAACTCCAAACGGTAACCGTTTGAATTGATCATTTTTTCCGTTGAATAAGAAAGCTGTATATTTTCTACTATTCGCTGCTAACGGAACTTGCCAATATCTTGCGGTTAGGTCTAATGAGGTTATATATTTTACGCCACTAAATTTCTGAAAAATTTCCTCAATTGCTTCGGGTGACTCCCGGTCTGGAATAATTATTTGATTAATTTTGCGGGCATCTAAACATAGCCTGACTCTCCCATCTTTTTTAATCACTACTACCAAAGGGTTAGAATATGGTGATACGGATCGCTCAATTATATCCCCCTCTAACATTTTATCTAACTCAATCTGAACCGCTCTTCTCTTCGAATACGGCACCGGATAACTTCTTTCTACGTAGGGCGCATGTTCCCTTACCTTTAATTCGCATTCATAGTTTCTTGCCCTCCCTGGTATATCGGCAAACACTCTTCTAAAATCCTCTACTACCCGCCACAACAATTCACGTTGAGAACTCCCTACTACGCCACCCTCACTACAAAATTTAAGTGCCCTCTCCGCCCATATTTGCTCTACACTTTCATCACCCTCTGTTTCACTCTCTCTACATACATTCATACTAATTTCCACTTCTTGTTTATTAACCCGATTATGTATCAGCCTTACACCCGAAATTCTTACCGCATCTACTACCCGCTCAAAATTAATACGAACTGGTTCTATTACATTGTTTAACTCTAGTAACCGTTTCTGAAAATCAATGACCACCTTATGTTTAATCAGAAAATCATTCCCCAATATAACCTCAAGATTTAATCCCCGTATGACTAGAATTGTATTATCATACCCTACCCCGTTAATTATCATATTCAAATGTACTTGTTTAGTGACTTTTACTCCTGACACCCGTAATACCTACAATAGTCACTCCCGCAACTGGCAAGGATGGAATATTTTTATTTAATTCTTTCAATTCATCGAATGTGTGTTCGGAAATAACAGAGACTTCACTACCTGTATCTACTAAAGTTTTTATCTCCTTACCTTCAATGTTGACCTTCACCTCTGTTAATCCATTCTCCCATCTAATTGCTTCGACATCATCTTCCTCCATTAACTCCTCAGACAAATCTGTTATAATGATGTTGTTTTGGTAGCTGTCATTTATTTGGACCCCAGAATCCTCCGTCGACAACGGTCGGGTCCGGTTCTCCATTGTCTCTCTTAGTTTACCGCAGACGTGCTCGCCACCCCTGGGTTGTATCCACCTTTGCTCCGGTTCACCTGTTTTCCATGTTCCATGCGCTCCTCTTTGGCCCTCTCCCCTTATCTGGTATGCATGGTTATTCTGCTCGGGTTGTGTTCCCTGTCGCTGACCAGGTCTCTCTCTTCTACATCTAAAACAAAAATTTTGTGAGGCATAATTTTCATGCGAACACGTCGGACAACTCCACATTGGGCCTCAATTATTTTGTTCTCGTTTGGGGTATGCCTGTCCATGTGGCGGTCCCCTCTGCGGTTCATGGTTCCCTCCGTTGTTCATATTCGGTTGGTTGTGACGACGACTTATTTCTTGGTCACGGATGTTCTGAAACACATCTAAAATACTCTCCAATTCACTGATATTTGCTATCTCCCGCGTCATTAATGATATCTGTACTTCCTTTGGTAAGTGTTTACTTGTGTCTAACAAAAGATCTGAACGGCATTGGCGGTTCTAAATTCTTCGCTTCGCTAAATATTTTCATCACGTAACCAGTTAAATTATTATTGGGTACCCCAAAATTTCCAGTTCCCATAATTCTACTACACAACACTTCTTGGTCTTCTTCAGACCAATATTTAGCTCTGAATGCAGCTTCAAACTCCTCAAAATTCCCCCACTCTGTTCGGTGTACTTCGGCCCAGATTTCCGAACTACCTTTAAAACATTTTAAGATTTTTAATAATTGTACCTCCCAGCTACTGGTATTAAATTTGTTAAACTCCCTCACTCTATTCAGGAATTGCATACGATGCACTCTCCTATTATCACAACTAAAAGGTTCCAATTCAACTTCACTGCTTACGTCGCGAGTCATAATTACTCGTTTGGTAACAGTATTTTTCTTGTTGGCTGATGGCCATACTCAATTCATTTTTTAGATTCATAATATTCTTTTCAACGTTTCTAAATTTATTGTAATTAGCATTTTCAAAGTCACTTATTGTATTTTTAATGGTTTGAAATTCGCTCTTTATACTATTTTCTATCTCATTCATTTTATGGTCATTACTTTCAGTCTTATTCATAGCATAACTAATTTTACATTCAGTATTAGCATTACATTCATTCATCTGTTTCTCGACAATTGTGTTTATTACACTACATTGTTCCGTGATTTGTTTTTCTACTTTATTTGTTATCTCATTTTTTATATCAGAAACACGGCACTCTAATTGCTTGTTCATAAACTCTGTCAATAAATTGTTCTTTGACATTTTCACAACGTTCGTCAATATGTTTACATAATACGCATCACTTTCATCCAATGACTGTGGTTCAAGGCCACTTTCGCTCATATCTACATCTGTTAAATTACTTTGTTTTGCGTGCTCAGACATTTTTAACTGATTTATAACTTATTTTTACTTATGTTATAACTACAATTGGTTAATCTTCCCTTCAAAACATTATACTATAATATACATAAAATAAATCTTATACCATAATTACGTAAATTTTATGTAAATTAAATTTTGCTTTCACAACCGTATTTCACTTCCTGCACTGTCAAAATAGGCCGGTGTAAAACAATTTATGATTATATTACATCCTGGTCACGCCGCACCATTGTAACTATATCTTTCTATTTGCTATAATAAAAGTTTTTAAACTTCCACCTACCTTTAATTCTTTTGTGTGTTGGCCGTTATGTGTGATCTCTAGTGTTGAACTAACCCCGCTCGTACGACGAACTGATCAGTGCAGCAAATGAAATGAGGTGTTTGAAATGATTTGTTTAACAAATTGTATAATATAGCAGATAACATTTTATTTACGATTAATATGACATTTATTCTTCCCACTTCCTTCTATGCATGAAATATAAAAAAAAATATTAACCCTTTCACATTATTTTTAACTTTTGAAATACATTATTATCATTTTTAACCTATGGAATACATCAAAACTTTTTAACTATCTAACATCTATTATTCTAAAAGAACCAATACCTTTATTTTTATTTTCTTATCAACACACACAACTAACATCCAAAATTATTTGAGATCTCATTTATTTCCTTTTAGTTTCTGCCCATTTATATAAAATAAAAAAAAACTGTTACTTGTTCAAAACTTACGTGGTACCACTCGGTTGCATCACGCGTGTTTACGCACTTTCACTATTTTATCGAATTTGGTTAAATTTTGTTCTTTACTATTACTTCAGCAACGTTGTTCTTCTATTGGATGAAATTTAACACATTTTTTACTAAAATTAGACTCTGTTTTTATTAAGTCGAGTCTACTACCACCCGGCCGGGTTTGTGACTAAACGGAGAGTGCGAACCAGACTCCCCACTATGCCTTGTTGCTGAACGGGAAGCCACTGCCTCCAAGCTGTGATTTTTTTCATCGCCGTACACAGAGTATGGCATGTCTATGTGCCACATGGGCTAGTGTTGTTAAACGGAGATGATATAGGAGGCTGAGATGGGTGGAGCCTCTTCGTTGATTTCCTCCACCTCCAAAGCACATGGCACATACTCTTTCTCCTTAGCCATTTTTGTCGCGTCGGTTTCAGCCTGTTATGCGTAGAAGCTGCGCCCGGGCGCGTCCATGCACCCACACGTGACAAATACTAGTTTCACAACCAAGTACTGCGTTCTCTGACAACACACAGCCCAAAAAGTTATGTTACCGTTCATTGTTTGAATACAATGCTATTTCACATGGGACTTGCAATGATGATATTAAAGACATTTTAATAAATAAAAAAAAAATAAAACCCCCCATTTTGACACATTAAAACTACCACAATAACTCCCACATCAACAATTTCGTCTTTCTCTTAAATTACATTGATAATAGATTCTGAAATATATTTAACCCTATTTACTTAACTAGACTATATCTATTTTGTAAAGCGACCCAGTTTGTCCACTCTCATTCATTCATTATACATTTAAGTTTTATTTTCCCCAATAATTAAGAGCTCTTTTAAATTAAATATTTGTAATTAATTAAAGGCGATACATTTACGTATTTAAAACGGCGTCACTACTGCCCATGTGCTGCTCTCCGCACTTTCATCACAGTTGTCCGAAAATATGTTATATTGCGTTAATTTTGAAGTCACTGAGATTAGTTCATGTTGTACTGTTTTATAACTTCCGATTCTGTGTTTAAATCACATTTTATACTGGTCGGCCGACCCTAATTTGCTCGAGCTAAGTTTTTATACGACTGCACAGTCCGCTGGCTGTAGTAAGACAAGCGACGCTAAAAGTTTTTTTTCAAGATGGCGAGCCGCTTCACATGCGGCAACTTGGTATTTCATTGGTCCAGGAAGGAACTACGTCACACAGCAAATATGTACCACTGCATATAGTCCATTCGCTGTAACTGCTCAACCAGCCGGGTACGTGATAATTTAACGGTAAGCACCCGCATCTGCGCAATAGCGCACATTCCATAGTACCTGCGAGCCGTACTTATTTACAGTTTTTCGGGACCAACATGCAGACGGGCGTCACCTTCAGGAATTTCTATTGTTATACATTGAGGCCTCGTGTGGGTAACTACTGTGTTGTATTCACAATTAAAATTGTATTCACAAATAAAAACCTATCGCACAATTCTGCCCCATTTCAACTTAAAGAAACCATCTACTCCTTGAAACAATCAACTGATGGGTGATCATCACATCTAAATGATACATCTCTGTTCTATCTATAGGATAATAACATTTTTTGTTCTATTTCATGAAACTCAGTCTGGTGAAAACTCTTATCAGAGAAAAAAAACAATCACAATTTCTATAATCAGTCTACTTCTCAAATATCACTTAAGTAAACAATCCGTCTACATAAATATAATAATCAATAAACACTTTAACAATCACTAAACTCATTAAATTTATTAAACCAGAATTAAAAACAAATCCCAACACATTGCTGTCATGCAGAGGATAAGTGTCACCGACTGATCTTTCAGGATTGCTGCTGGCTTGGCTGGCTGAACTTAGCAAGCCAAGCCAACAGCTTTTGCTCAAGGAGTTAATGCCCTGTAAATGATACAAGAAAACATGAAGAAAGACAAAAAACATCCTCAGTTCAAAACCAAAAGAATCTAACAAAACAATCAGGCCAAAGGCTGAGACGCGATAATATATAATAATTATAATAATAACACTGAAAGTACAATTAAGTAACTCATATAATGGCTATAGTTAGTACTATTACTATCACAACCATGATTACCCACAGACTTCAGAACAGCAAACAAAACCGTCTCAATATTTACTAAACTCACTTTACAGACTGTTACTCATGTCCTTCAAGGACATTTTACAATAAAAAGCTCAGTTATAATCCAATGTTCAAAGGTAACTGTCCATACCACTAACCTCTAAAGAACAAGCATACTCAAATTATAATTTACAACACCAATAGTTATAAAGTTATAATCCAAAATGTCAAAGTAATTGATAAAAATAAGGGAAACACTATTTATGATACTGTGACCAAAATTATATGTACACAATAATACATAAATTTTATTTTGTTACAGACACAATGAATAACTGACTTCACCTATATGGTTTACAACCAGTTTCAATCAACCACAGAAACTTACATTTACTATTGGTCAGTAATAACTATTAGTTATTTTATTTATTTACTGCTAGAATGTGGCTACTCAATTAAGTTGAGTGTTTCTTCATACAACAAAAAGATGTAATAAAAAAGGTTACTAATCGTACTTTTCCTTCAACATTGGATCTAGACTGCTATTATGTTAAAACTCTTAATACTACCCCTATTCACAGCAGCTATGGGAAACACTAGACTGATCATAAATATTAGTACTACCCATGAAGAATGAAAATGTATTCTCATCTCTTTTAAGATCTATCCAACAATGACACTGACACCAAGAACAGTCAGTGTTCACAAAAAATATTAACTTCACACAGAACTCTTGTTAACATTACTATCTTTTACAAGATTTCTTCCCCCTCCCCCCCCACACACACACACACACACTTAAATTTTCATTGACTATGATACGTCTTCGACGCTCTTGAAATAATCTTGAGTTGGTCTTACAACGTTAGGTGATGAGTTGGCTGGTATGATGTGAAATAAAGTAGTGGACTGTATATTTTCTTTGAATTAATTGTTTATTAAAGGTTGTAAGAAAATGATTGCATGGCACGTGCAGTGTAGCGCGGCATACATTGCCTGAGAAGTAGAGTTAAATTAAATACTGAAAGTCATGATAATGAATTGAGGCCGAAGTCGCCTACGTAATAATGCATTAAACTCTGAAGAGCATAATAATAATTTGAAGTGGAATATTCCGTATTGAAAATAATTACATAGCAGCAGCTGGCGAATGAGGGCCTGTTGCCCGTTCGGAGTGTAACAGTTAACTAACAACAGACTGCTACGAGCGTGTGGAAGACGCTGGCAGCAGTTTAGCGAGGGGGAATGACGTCACTGCACGCACACGCCGTTACATTGCAAATATTAAAAGTACAAAGTTTAACATACTGCCCGCACAAAATCGGGCGATTTTGCAGTTTAAGTTATTATGTGAATAGTGCATCACAAATGTTAAGACATAGTAATACATAATAATATGAGAATTAGATAGACATAATAATTGACAGTGCATAATAATTGACATTACATAATAGTAGAATTACCCCAAAAATTCAATAATACATAACAATATGATAAGGATACATAATAATACAATACTAAAAAGGCATAATAATTGACATGCATAATACTAGAATAATGACACCAAAGATTCAATACTGCATAATAATATGATAATGATACATAATAATACAATAATAAAAAGCATAATAATAATATAATAAGAATAACAAATGGAAAGCATGCGATCGCCCGGGGTATGTCCCGGGCATGAAGCACGAGAATGCGCTAAAAGGTAAAAGGTATTAATGGTAATCAATAATACATGTCGTTTGAACGTTAGTGTAATTAATCTGAGGCCACTGGAAGTGGGCATAATTTGTGAATGGGTCTACATAGGATGCCGTTTGCGGTGCGAACATCTGCTACGCGCACTAGGGAATCCTGTCCCAAATGGACCTGAGTGACTACGCCACGTTTCCACTGCAGGGGGGGGGAATTATCTTCCAAAATAAGGACGAGTTGTCCGGGAGCCAAGTTTTTTGACTGGAGACACCATCTGTTGCGTTGTTGCAACTGGTGCAAATAATCCTTTGACCACCTCTTCCATATAGAGTGGGTGAATCTTTGCAGCAGCTGCCATCTACCCAAACGATCAATTTTGACCTCGGAATAGTCAGGTTCTGGGAGTGAAGTGAGTGGAGAACCAACCAAGAAGTGTGCTGGAGTCAAAGGCTCGGGATCCCTAGAGTCATTTGAGATGGCGAACAAGGGGCGTGAGTTAAGGCAGGACTCTATTTGAGTTAAAATGGTGTAATACTCTTCAAACGTGAGAATGGTTCTGCCGACAACGCGCCGAAATGAAACTTGACGCTCTTGACTCCACTCTCCGACAGGCCACCGAAATGAGGTGCTGACAGGGGAATGAAGGGCCATTTGATTCCTTGGGCACTGGTAAAGTCCTGGGTAGTCTGTTCAAATTCGCTTGATTGGAGAAGTTTGTATAAATCGTGAAGTGTGCTGCTAGCATGACAAAAATTTGTACCATTGTCAGAGAATATCTGTGAAGGGATGGCTCTACGAGCTATAAACCGTTTTAAGGCTGCTATGAAAGCATCAGAGGTGAGATCTGAAACTAATTCAAGGTGAATGGCCTTAGCGGCCATGCATATAAATAGAGCAATATAAGCCTTTGACGTCGATTTGGAACGCTGCCCGCCATGACGTATAAATACAGGACCGGCGTAGTCGACTGCACATTGAGAAAATGGCTTAGCAGGAGTAACTCGGGAAGAGGGCAATTGTCCTAATAATTGGCTTGAGCCCCTAGCACGGAATCGAAAGCAAGTGATACATTTGTGTATTACTGAACGTATGTACGATTTATCATTAATTATCCAGTATTTCTGCCGTAGAGAGTACTGAGTCAATTGTACCCCAGCATGGAGTAGACGAAGATGCTCACCTTCTATGATTAGTTTACTGAGATGAGAATGCGGGTGGAGTATGATTTGGTGTTTGCTATCATAGGTAAGCTGGGAGTGCTGAAGGCGTCCGCCCACGCGTAATATCCCCATATTGTCCAGAAAGGGGTTAAGTGAAAGAATTTTGCTATTATTAGGGATAGAGCGTTGTGCCTCAAGTTCCTTGATTTCGATGTTAAAGTGCGATCGCTGGGACTGGCGAATAAAAATCAAAAGTGTACCATGTAACTCATGGGAAGTTAAAAAAGAAGTGTTTCTATCAGCTATGGGAAGCCTAGAGTTCCGGATGAATCGAAGGCAGTACGAAAATACACGAAGGAGTTTTGAAAGCGAAGAGTAGTTTTCAAAATAACTAGGCGTAATGAAGCGGCAACCAGTGTGGTTTGGAATTGTTTACGTTGTTCTTGCTCAAGATCGGGATGAGTGCAGGGTGAATGGGCATCGAAAGCACTGGTGGGCCATGATGATGACTCATTGGACAACCAGGATGGAACATACCACCATTGTGGGTGACCGTGTAAAAAACGGGGTAGGCAACCACGTGATAGGATGTCAGCAGGGTTCTGCTTGAACTTAAGTTCCAGTGATTGAAATCTGCGAATAGCTCTGGGAAGGGAATCACCCAAATGCGAGTTGTATCCCCTGCGAGGTAGGGACACCACAAATCTACCACTATTATTGCGGAAAGTGTTAGCGATGAAATTTTCGCATTCTGAGTCCTCAACTGAGGGAGTACGGAGTGCAACGTCCTCCAATTGCCAGAAGTCTTTTAATTGCGATGAAATGGCATTGTTATCTTTGCATGCTAAAAATGATGAAACAGGTTTTGTCATGTCGACATTAAAAGGCAGGTTACCAGCGAGGATGAATCCCAATTGTGTCTCCTGTATTATGGGGAAATGTGGGCTGCGGATGAATTTGACCAGTTCAATCAATTGTAAGTAGTACTGGGCACCAAGTAATATGTCGATTTGTGAAGAAAAGTTCAGTTGCGGGTCAGCTAGGAATATGCCCTTTGGTATATTTAGGGATGAGATATCAAACGATTCTGCAGGGAGATTATTCGTAATACTGGGAAGCACAGCGCAATGCACGTTCAGATTGAAATCCTTGTAACGAGAATTCAGCTTTACCCTTGTACTAAAATCAGCTTGACATAAGGAATTGTTTATACCAGTGATGGGTAATTGAGACTTGGTTAATTTTAGACCCATGCGGCGTGCGAAACTCATGGTACAGAAGTTTGCCTGAGATCCTGAATCTAATAGAATCCTTACTGGATGCTTCCTACCGGCTTGGTCCGTTGTCATGCAGACAGCAGTGGATAATAGAATAGATTTGTTTGTTTGTAATTTGAGGGAAAACTGATCGTTACCCCTGCTTGAAGTGTTACTGCCTGATATATGGATCATTGTATGATGTCGTTTAGCACATGTCCTACAAGAAAATTTGGAAGGACAGTGTGAGGGCTCATGGCCTGGCCGCATGCAATTTAAGCTAAGTTTGTATTTGACTAAAATGTTTTTTCGCTCAAAGGGAGATATAGCCACAAATTGTGGGCATTCAGAGAGTCTATGTTTACCGCGACACAGCTGACAAATGTTATTGTTGATGTGAGTATGAAATGTTGACCTGGTGAGCTCAACGGGTTTAATAGTCTTGCGATAGGGAATCTTATCGCTAACTTTTATTCTGTTTGCTGAACTGGTCGAGGTGCCGACGTTTTGCATTAACTGCCTTCTACCATTTAAAAATTTAATAAAATTGTCGAAATTAGGGAATCGCTCATCGGATAGACTTTCCGTCCATAGTTGGCATGTCTGGTTATCGAGTTTCTGCGTTAAATATTGAACGAAAATAATTTCAAAAGTATTTACAGGTAAACTCAATGAATTCAAAGCGTTTATATTTGCGGTGATTTCATCAATAAATTTTGAAATGCCAACCATGGACTCTTGCTGAATGGACTTCATGCCCAAGACATTCCCTATATGATACGCTGATACAATTAATTTACTATCATACCTGGCCTTCAATAGCTCAATGGCTACCGCATAATTATCATGGGTGATTGGGAGAGACTTTATTACATTTAAAGCCTCGTCCCTTAGTGAAGAATGTAAATAATGTAATTTTTGGATGTCCGTGAGGTCAGTTCTGACGTGTACTAACTCCAAGAACATGTTGTAATAATGCTGCCAATCAATAATGTTGCCTGAGAAGCAGGGCAATTTAATTGGCTCCAACTGAATAGGGGATGTTTTAATTGGCGTAACTTCCGCTTGATTTAATGGTTTTTTTGTTCACCTCTTCTACACGTTCTAATAAATTGTACAGCTTACACTCAATAGTGCAGAGATCATCCTCTGTCTGAACCCTGTCACTTACCGATGTGAAATCAGATTCATCAGCCTCAATTTGGGTCTGAATTTCATCATACTTCGCGGACAACTCCATCAAGTGACGAAGTTTAATTTTTAAAGCATGGTGATCATTTAATTCAGGATCGAAATTGTCCGCGAAGGTGTTTATATGGGATATGGAGGCTTTAATTGTGCCACGTTTTTTAATTAAAGCTTTCACATCAGTCATGATTGAACTGCAAGCTGTGATCCGAAATCGATAAATAAATACAGAACAGGTGAACAATTAATTTAATTTGCGTACTTTATCCAATTATGATATAATGCAGCAGCCAGTGATCGGTATATAACTTAGTCTAATTCCTTATAATAATAGGTACTTATATTTTTTTTTTAAATTCAAATTACTTGAAAATATGACTCATTTAAAGTAAAAATATACATACGAGGTGCTATCAGAAAGTTCCCGGACTAGGTCTAATAAATTCTTTTTGCTTACCTAGGCCATTAATGGCTCCCATCTCCTTCAAAGTAGTCTCCCTGCGAATTGATACAACGAATCCAGCGTTGTTTCCATGCCTGGAAAGTGTCAAAAAAAGTCTTTTGCTGAAGGCTGTCAAGCACCTCCTGCATTTTTTTCTTAATGTCTTCTACACTGTAAAAACGGTGACCTTTCATGTGAATTTTTATTTTCGGGAACAGAGAAAAATCACAGGGGGCTAAATCTGGTGAATATGGAGGGTGTGGGACGGTGGCCATATTGTTTTTGGTCAAAAACATCTGTTGTTTTCAGTGAAGCGTGAGCAGGTGCATTGTCGTGATGCAACAGCCAGTTTTGGTCTTCCCACAATTTGGGCCTTTTTCGTCGCACATTTTGTCTCAGCCGCCTCAAAACATCACAATAAAAATCTGAGTTCACTGTAACACCAGCTGGCACGAACTCGCGATGGACAATGCCTTTGATGTCGAAAAACACAATGAGCATGGTTTTTGTTGCACTTCTGACCTGCCGTGCTTTTTTTGGTCTCGGTGATTGTGGACTTTTCCACTGTGACGACTGCTGTTTTGTTTCTGGATCATAACCATAAAACCAGCTTTCATCACCGGTTATGACCCTGGAGATGAAGGTAGGGTCATTTTCAGACGTTTCTCTGAGTTCACTGCACACATCAACACGGCGCTGTTTCTGATCCACAGACAAAAGCCGAGGGACGAATTTCGCAGCAACATGACGCATGCCTAAATTTTCAGTTAGAATTTCTTGACAGCTTCCATAGCTTATTCCGGCACTTGTACACAACTCATGGATTGTTTGACGGCGGTCTTCGTGAATGAGTTGTCGAATTTTTTCAACATTTTCATCCGTTTTGCTCGTGGAAGGTCGTCCTGAATGGTGATCATCTTCAAGTGACATTCTGCCGGCCTTGAAACGAGCGTACCACTCAAAAACCTGTGTTCTGTGTAGGGAATGTTCTTCAAAAGCTTCTCGAAGCATTGCAAAAGTTTCAGTAGGCGATTTACCATGTTTAAAACAAAACTTAATGCACACGCGTTGCTCGAATTTATCAGCCATCATAAAATTAGCAAATGAACGTTAACACACGATTACAAAACACAACGCGTAGACCGAACACAACCTCACAATGCAACGAAACCCGGCAGACTGACTCATTACGTATTACGGAATTGGACACTGGGACGCCACGTTGTACAGTCACGTCCAACAGCCGTGCCAAGTACAGTCCGGGAACTTTCCGATAGCACCTCGTATAGCTTCATCACATTACTTAAGTTTCTGACTGAATTATAGTAAAATCGTATAAGTGAAAATTTATGTGAAAATACAGGTTTATGGTCACTTGAAACTAATTTCTGTTTATATAAAAATTATTAATGATTTTATATCAAATGTTATTAACTATAGGTGTTAAAATATTACTGACTTTTACTATACATAAAATTATAAGTGAAAAACTAGAAGAAATACACGTTCATAGTCACGTGGATTATGAGTTCCCGTCAGGTTTAAGATGGCTCAGTTGCCTGTCGTTTCCTTGGCGATCCTGTCCGGCAGCCTTGGATTGGTGGCGCAAGTCTTGTTTCCGCTTGTCGGGTAATGCTTGAAGCTGTAGCTCTCCGTTCAAGCTTGAAGTTCTAATTTTTCGCTGCTGTATGACAAGTGACGATGAATTGTAATATCTTGCTGTCTTAGAGATGATGTCCTGCAGAATCTTGTACGGCCAAGTATGAAGTTTTTTTTTTTTTGAAAATAATGAAGGTATGCTACGACCAGCAATCTTACGTTTGAGAAGATTCGGGCTTGAACAAAATGTTGTTTGGGCCCATTAAATGAAATATAGATCAAAATCTTGATCCGGCCTGGAGGACCAAATGATACATCTTCGACGCTCTCGAAATAATCTTGTGTTGGTCTTACAACGTTAGGTGATGAGTTGGCTGGTATGATGTAAAATAAAGTAGTGGACTGTATATTTTCTTTGAATTAATTGTTTATGAAAGGTTGTAAGAAAATGATTGCATGGCACGTGCAGTGTAGCGTGGCATACATTGCCTGAGAAGTAGAGTTAAATTAAATACTGAATAATTAAGTCATGATAATGAATTGAGGCCGAAGTCGCCTAAGTAATAATGCATTAAACACTGAAGAGCACAATAATAATTTGAAGCGGAATATTCCGTATTGAAAATAATTACATAGCCACGGCTGGCGTATGAAGGCTTGTTGCCCGTTCGGAGTGTAACAGTTAACTAACAACAGACTGCTACGAGCGTGTGGAAGACGCTGGCAGCAGTTTAGCGGGGGGGGGGGAATGACGTCACTGCACGCACATGCCGTTACATTGCAAATATTAAAAGTACAAAGTTTAACAGACTAGATTGTACAAACGGTATATAAATTCAACGTATTAAGATGCATTGCTAATAACGCTATACCTATATGTTTTGGTAAACTCAACTTGTTTTTATATCTGTTATGTAACTAAGAGTCAGACTACTTATGCTGAAGACAAATCCCCCCCCTCAACAAATTAAAATATCCGAGTCTCATATACAGACACATTTCTTCAGCTGCCTTTGGAAATTACAGTGTTTACAGGTGATATAAAGTATGTGCCATAAGTAGTCAGAATACATAAATATTTTATCTATCAATAAAAACTCAATATAAGAATTCACTTTGGATTTTATACAAATAGTAAAACTCGGTATAATGTACATAACATAATATTCAACTATATTATTATGTAACTTTTTTGTCAAGATTTTAACTGATAAATAAAAAAAAATGTGTAATACATACAAGATCAGATATAGCTGGCAGATTCATAGTTTGATCCATACTTCCTGTATCTGACATGCTGGGAGGTGGAGGTGGATTGACACTACTGCTGCTGCTTTTTGCTGATTTCATATTACGATGTTGGGGATATGTAGGCATCATTTTCGGCTCACATGCTGTCATAGGCAAAAATTAAATATTAATATTTTACACAAGGATTCTGAAATAAATTTGAATACAATTAACTAATGAATGCAATCACCAAATCTGCAATATAAATAAAATATGCTTGAATCAATCTTAAATTTGATACACTGCATGTACTGTTTTATAAAAAGGTAAATTCGTTACAATTTTGAAATATTACTGAAAATGATGGTCTCTCACGGAATAAGAGAGAAAAGAAGTGTGGAGGCTCACTAGTATGATTAACCAACATAAAATGGAACACTTACTTTACTAGTGGGAAACAATGCTGCTAGTATTTATCTGCTGCTTATGGAAAAACTTTATGATTCTTATATGGACACATCTACCAGCATTTATGAAGAAAAATGTAATTATGAATTGTATATGCAACATTTTCATATTCTAGTGTATTTTAATTACATCATTATTAAAATACCATTATAATGAATAAAAAATATCATCTAGGGAACTACAAGATTCCAATCATGAGTACAGTACAGCTTTCCAGTACTCATGCTTAAATTTTTAAATAAATATAGAAGACATTCACTAATAATCAAATATTTATTTTTCATAATTGTATAACATCAACTAATGTACTTGTATGACACGTGATTACTATATTTTTTAAATGTATCCTAGGAGAATTTGCACAAGTACTAATTGATTCATCCCTCCCCCTCCCCTCTTGCACGCACGCACACACACACACATGCATGAACACACACACACGCTACTGCACGTGCACACACACACAACTGATAACAAAAAATAAAAACAGAATCACTTACGTAAAGGCGCTTCTTTAAAATATGAGCTTTGAAGGCATTCTTCAGCAGTTGCTCTTTTCTTTGGATCATACATGAAAAGAAAATTTAGTAAACGTAATCCTGCTGGTGTTAGCCATGGAAATCTTTGTTTGAGGTTATTATAAGGTTGTGCTTTCAGTGTTATGTTCTGAAGTGCGGGCAACGATGAATATTCTGGCCATATTGCATCTGATGGTGTACCAAGTAAATCTACTATTAGTTCTAGTTGACTAATTTCTGATCTTCCTGGTAACAAGGGTCGGTGATCTGTTAACATATACAATAACTGTGAGAAAACAATAAAATGCATCAAAATTGTAATGCTGAGCAATGAAATGTATCCATAAAAATAGGTATTCTGCTGAACTCTATTTAGAAATAATAACACAATATTTATCCATTTTTTTCACTTGTCTTCTAACAATCTAAAATGCAGGCGAGAAGGAAAACGGACTTAATAGATTCACATTAATCACTTTCACGGAGTAAGTCATTTCTCAAGTTAAGTTACTTTTAATTCATCTTTGGGCCAGCCAATTTGACACACACTTCACAGTTTTACTTCTTAACTGTTTTCTTCTATTCACATGAACAAATAAAATTTATTAAAACTCAATATAAGTTAATACACAGAACTGTATTTAATTAATCTAATTTACAATTTTGTCATTTCAACAGCAAATTACATAAGTATTCATTTATGTAAATACAATACAAGTAAATGTCTGTCCCAGATTTCTACTGGGATATACCTTGTTTTACAGTTACAATATAATTTAAATACAAAAATTTGAAACACTTCAGACAAACCCCTATATAAATTGCAACGTAACATGGAAAATTAAAGACAAAATTAAAAAGGATCACAAAAATGTACTTACACTTAAAAATATTTTACTGAAATATAGGTATTCACCTGTTTGCTTTTTCACTGTGCCCAACAAAACTGGAGTTCCTTTGTAATGAGTTGCTTTGTGATGACACCCATAAATTGAAACTTATCTTATGATCTGATTGGGGAATTTATTTTCATACAGTATGCCATTTTATCAGCACTGCAGTATCTATAAATAATAAAGAATACCAAACGTATGAACAGCATCAAAGGTACGCCTTTGAGCTGTGGCAATGGCATTTATTAGATCCACTCCAGTTTTCCAGAAAATGTTGTAATTTAATGTGTTAGGATCTTGAAACTACGATTTTAAATCATCTTAGCTTTATAATTCCTAGCAGTAGAATAATCTGAAAATTTTCAGTTCTAGAAACTATAGAACACACAACAAAACTCTAGATCTGAAGACAATCACACAGAACAAATGCTGACAATAGCCAGTGAACAGTTCTGATGGACAAGTTCAAAAGATACAGTATTATCCACAGACAGTGGTGTCATGTATAGGAACTTCAAGTGTTCACACCTCATTGTTTTTATACTGTCAAGTTTCATTAATTTACTACAAAAGATAAGAGCCTTAATAGGGATTACTGTTACTATCCTTTTGTGGTCCATTAGTTATTTTGGAAGTTTTTCATACACTGAATGATAAAAAAAAAAAAAATTACTGTGAAATATCATATCATTTAGTTCACAAACCATTATTACTGAATTGTACATTCTTTATATAGAACACTACTTGTGCTATCCATAAGTCTAGTGATTCCTAATATGCATTTTTGGTTCACCATCAGATTTGGATTGAAAGCCACTGATGGTTCCCATCTCCTAAAAACATTTATGTCCATAAAGAAATGAATTCTTAGTGCTCATCGTAAATAATATTTAGTCCTACCTTAAATGGACAACATAAGGACATAATATTACAGTTTGTCAACTGTGTGTAAAATTGTGGGTGGTTACACCCTCCAAAACTAATAATTCCTACACCTATGATTATAATTGGATGAGTTAAGAAACAAAAGATGCAATTTTATTCAAGATAGCACAAAATATATTTTTATTTCTTATGTACAGCTGCTTTAGACAATGCACCTTTTATTCTAATCAGTACACTGTATTCAGTAGTATACATCAACTCCCCGGCCAAATAACTGACTGATTTCTGTGGAGTCAGTAGTAGTAAAGTAAAATAAGAAAAATTCTTAACACAATTCTCACAAAAATTACCTAGGAGTTCTCCAAGTATGCAACCAGCAGCCCACATATCAACTGATGTTGTTTGTGTACGAGCTTGAAGTAATAATTCTGGTGCACGGTACCACAGCGTTACAACTCTCGGTGTCATTGCACGTACTGGTAGACCAAACCATCGTGCCAATCCAAAATCAGCTATAAACAAAAAATTAAATTAATGAGCTAACACTATTATCTTACAGTCAAACTTTAAAAATGTAAAAGTTTTTACTTTATTAAACAAATTTAAAGAGATCTAAAACATGAGGAAAGCAATAACAAGTATATTTACAAACATGGTTTAGGTAAATAAATAGGTCGATAGGTCGAAAAACTGGTTACCAACTAATGTAACGGGCCTATTTCGGGGTAATAAGGAAATTTGTATATTTTTTTTTATAAAAACAAATAACATTTTTCGATGATAGGGACAAAATGTATAAACGAAAGGTAAATTCAGTGGTTGAAATGATAGCGACAGTGGCAGCACTGCTTGGGACCGTAAATGTGTGACAATTATTCTTAAATTATTGAAGCGAACAGACTTAACAAACTGGAATTGTGCCAAGGTCAACAAATGACACGCAAAACAGCAAAACAAGTTATGTAACTGACATCAGGCGAACGTTACGTCAGCGCCTTACATAACAAGGAATGTGGGTGGAGTGTGCAACTAGCTTTGTCACACTCACAGCAAACAAACCAGTCGGCAAATAACATCTAAACACGTCGGACGCAAACAACTGTCGCGTTCGCCGGTTTTAGGCGAAGTTTTGTGTGTTCGCCGGCTGTGCGTGATTTTCACGCCCGAGTACAACAGCAACGTGATTTTAATTCAAATTAATAATTAACAGTCATGAAGTGACAGTTTCGAGTTATCTGACGAGAATTCCGACAAAAGTACGAAATGTGCGGAGTGATGAATGAAAGAAAAAAAAACGTACGGAGGCTGGACTGATCTTTAGGGACGCAATTGCAGATAAGAGAATAAATTATATCATATTCAATTATATTCATACCTTATAAAAAGAGAATAAAAGAAGAAGTTTTAAAAACAAAGAATTACAACCATTCAAAATTAGAAAATATGAGCTCTTAAAATCTGGGGGTAGTATGTGAGTGAGTGTGGGGGTTTTTTGTTTAATTATATATACATAATGAAGTGCTGGTTTCCGTTGCAAAACTAATCCTAGGTGTATAAAGATTATTTCTATTTAATATCTTGATTCTTTTGTTATACTAAAGATTTTTTTTTATATTAAAGGTTTATACTATATTTCAATTTTATTTTCATGTGAGTTTTAAAATGAGAATTGAGAATATCTAATTGTTAATAAACTTTAAATCATGGGAAACCATATAAAGTTTTCTTTATTTTGAACAACCAATTCTGATCTCCTGTTCGCCGAAAAGAACCCGAGTACTAGTTTTTTTTTTTGTATTATGTTTCTTGTAATTAATAAAAAACAAGATGGCGCCCGACAGTAAACAGTATCTTTAGAATAAATTCAATTAATTATCAATAAAACGACATATCACACTAAATAGTATCCAATGTTGCAAAATATGTATAATTTTGAGGTGAATGTGTTATTATACACAAAACTGTCATTCTAAAAAAAAAAAAAAAAAAAAAAAAAAAAAAAAACCGCAGAGCAATGAATGAAGTCCTCAATTTGAAAGAATATGTAATTTAACTGATCTCTGCATTGATAACTCTGTATAAGAAACTCTAGAAATTACATATTCTGGCAGTACCTGGAACTTTAACGAAAGTTACAAGAATGCTATTTTTTTCCAAGATTCATTACAGTAGGAATAAAAAGCGATTTCTTCTATGCACAGAAAAAAACATTTGTTACATACATAATCTTTCAGTTAATTTTCTACACATTCGGTATTTTAATGAAGGCACTTCTCATACCATGGCACGCATTTTCCTATGCCCTCATAAAAGGATGCTGCCACCTGGTCACTCAGCCAACTGTTCACATTGGCCTTTAGCTCCTTGTCAATCCTAACCATTGATTCACTCGGATGAAGAGGTGGAAATTGTTGAGGGCTAAATCAGGGCTGTATGGTGAATGTTTGAACACCTACCATTTGAACTTCTGAAGGAAATCATGTTTCCCTGCTGTAGTGTGAGGCCAAGCATTGTTGTGCAGAAGGCCAATACCAATAACAAGATTCCTCTTGTCTGAAGAATCACAGTATGATATTGGAGTGACACAGAATTTAGATAACAAAACACCTCTGGTCCCAGAACACAGTATTCACACGTTTTTTTTTCATTCTTTAGCAAGGAAATGTTTGCTTGAATTTTACCAGCCTGCCTGGGCACTCAATATGCATCTATGTTTGGATTGGTCTTTCATCCAACGTTTTGATTCTGCACCCATGTCTCATCACCCATCACAATCATGTTCAAGGCTCCCCGTTTCCTTGTAATAGTGTTACAAAAAAATCCAAGGCTGCACCCATGAGACGAGACTTGTGTTTAGAAGATGAATTCTTTGATCGCCCTATCAGGAACTTCAGTTAATCCTTAAAGTTTCTGCATCATTTTCAAATACAGCTGTTGCTCATAAAACTGCTACCATAACATTACTCATTTCATGATGAATTCCATCCACATTATACCGTTCAGAAAGCAGAAAGGGAATTAAAGTGCACAGTTCACACTTGGCAGGTGCTTTGATTATATTTAACATGTTTACACGCTTACTAGTCAACAATGACTGATTGGAAAACATTTACCTGTTGGTATCCAGAGGGGGAAAGTATACTGCACATACACTGAAGGTCTCTATTCCAATATCACACATGGGCCTTAGCTAGATAGCTTCTTGTAGACAGAAAATAAGTCCCTCGTATAAACCAGTACAACTCACCAACATTTATTTTGTATTGTTTTGATATTGAAGAAACATTTAAAATCTTAACAAATGAATGCTTTATACAGCTGATTGAAATGAACTGCATATACTGAATACGTTATTGCTTCATTATTGATTGAAATTTATATGTTAAAACCATTTGTATTTAACACAAGAAATATCTCATATTATTAAGTATATTGTCACACCGGATCATCGTGGGTACAGTGGTAACAGAATAACTGACACCAATGAAGTCGCTAATTACAAACTATAATAAGACAAACAGAATTATCACGGTTGCACACCACTATAGAAAAATTATTCCGATTAGCGCTTTCAAGCTTCTCAGCTTATCGTCAGATCGGAAATAACAACAAACTCTTCACCCCCCCCCCCCCGCAAATAAGCTATAAGTCAAATGTCCCTTCCCAACCTCTGAGCCCTGTCACCCCCGTCTGTACAGTTACATATTTTTCTAGCATATTCCATGTGTATGTGTGTGTGTGCGTGCACGCTCAGAAGTGTTTAAAAGAGATAGAAACAAAAGATAGGGAGATAAAAAAGATAAAAGGAATTGTAAGCAATAATAACTAACACCAACATAGTGGGTAAAGTTATAAAAAGTATTAAGATACTAAAAGCTGGGTCATTCCATGTCAAATCAACCACACCATGACACCCATGACCTCAGACTTTGATGAAACTTGGCATATTTGTTCCTTTCATGGACATGAGTAACCATACCAAATTTTATTGCTGTATCTCAAACGGTTTAGTTTTTACAGCCTGTTAAATTTTTTGAAATCTTGTGGTTTTATAGATCAGATGGAGGAGCTAAATTTGTTTTCTGATGGAAAATAAATTATATCGTCCTTGTTTACCAACCAATGTTGAAAAGTTTTATGAGTATACTTTAATATGTAAGGAATCCAGAAAAAAAAAACTAAATTACACCAGCACGTACCTACATGTGGTCAGAAAAAAATCCTAAAATGTTACTTACAAATTTTTTAAATGAAATACGGAGTTCCACGCTAAGTGGAATATCTTCAAAAGGGAAAAGGATAATAAAAATTTTTTTTAGATTTTTGTTCTACAATATATACTCTAAAATAAAAAAAAATAAAACTGTTGGTTTTTTCACTCCTTCATTATTTTTTTACTTCATAGATCAAAATAATTTTTAAAATTCAGTTGTTTGCCCGCAGTTTATTAAATTAAAATTTATGAAGAAACAGGATTTTAAAACAAATAGTAAATAATAAAATAAAAATTATAATTACAAAGTTAGGCATATATTTACAATGTAAATTTACAACTTTTTCCCACGTCTAGGATCTGGTTCTGCTAAAAACACCTTGTCTTTTAACAGTTTTTGAGCCTTACGAATAGAATAATCAGATGCGTTAAAAGTCTCTTTTATTTTTCTTCTAGACCACATTAGTGAAGCTGGAATTGTCAGCATTTGAATCTGTTTGTTTCTTGATGCACAACTTAATTCATCTTTAATTATATCTACAAGCTTGTCCAGATCTTCAGATTTTTGCATCACACTTTTTTCCTTAAAGTCATTTTTCTCCTCTGGCAAATCAACTTGAAGAACAGTCTGAATTTTTTTTTTTACATTTTCATATACTCTTTGTAGTTTTTCTTTACTGTAAGATGATCTGCTATGTTCACCAAGTGCATGTAATTTCTTTGGGGAACATCCGATTTCATGGAATGAAGAATTTAGTTCATCAATCGCATTTTTTTTTTGTAATTGAAGTAGTTCATCAGGAGTTAATCGCGCATCATCAACTTCCTCATCTTGGGCATTCAAGCTACTTTCATCATTACGTTCATCATTAGTCTCATCAATTTGTTTGATTTTAAGTAGATTGTTCCTGCAAGATGCACAAAGCTTTTGTCCTGGTTTCACTTTGTAGCCCTTTGATAAAATTATCCTCCTACTCTATTCTACAGTTACAACATGAAGTGTTTTTTAAATTAGAGCTTTATGTTTTTTCAAAGAATCACAACATACCTTTTGTAAAATTCATACTTTTTCAAAAACACACTTTGATGATGAAGACAAATAGTTTTTAACTCACAACTTAAATCCGTTCTCAATTTTAAAAGAGTTACATCACTTTCAGACAGTTTTTCAATAGTTTGTACGGCTTTTTTTCTCGACATAGCTTAACAAATAACAATCACTGTTAGTAACTTCCCCCACACTGCATTTCTCCTCCATTTTTCCACCATTCAAAAAATATCGATTAACAATAAATTCTTTTTAAAATAACATTAATATTAGGTACTAATCAAAATTCTACACACTTAGTTGTTAACCAAACAGTTACACTACAAAAAAATCCAACACAGTTTGAACTAATGTACAGTAAAAAACTGAAACAGATAAAAAAACTGTAAAACATAACCACTAATCATGCATGTTACACTGGCAACAGACTGTGACTGACTGACCAGTGGATGCTAGTTCTGTCTGCTGAGCAGGCTCACTTGTTTAGTTACAATGTCTAAACAAGTGTAATTGATCAGTAAACAGAGCACCACTTAATAGAGTTTGTTTTATTCTGCTGTTGTATTTCCGATCTGATGATGAGCTGAGAAGCTTAAAACCGCTAATCGGAATTATTTTTCTATAGTGGTGTGCAACAGTGATAATTCTGTTTGTGATTATAACCACTACCACAACTTTCTTAATTAAACTTTTAATAAGACACAAAGCAACAAATCAACAAAAGTTATAAGAGTGCAGAGAACTCTTATAGAATAATCCAATAAATTGCTGTCTAAGGCTTTCACGACTGGCGTCAAGGTTTTAATATTTTTGTTTGCCGGGCTGTAAGATGGTCCGATGTTATTAATTGCAAATGTTTCAGCCATTCCATCAACTGCCATCTTCAATGCGAAAAGGCTGAAAACCACTGACAAAGATCTCACAGTCAGTTACCCAGTGACTACAGTACTGTGGCTAAGGCTAGTGACCCTAATAAGGACCCCATATACATACATTCATATTGTGATGGTACATAGGACCGTATAAGGATTTATTGGTACAGGAAAAATAATTTTATTGTTTTCATGTGTTAAAAATGGTTAGGTTAACTTTTCCCAATATTGTACATACAACGCAGTTCGCCAGAGTAGCTTGACACCAAGGTCATGGGTGGACGTGACTTTCAACACATATTTGGACAAAGCAGGCCTCAAACAATGTTAAAAAACGTCATAACCAATACGAAATCGCAACAGCGGAGGCGTAAGATAATGCCGTCATCTGTTTTAAACAAAAGAATGATGATGGAGTAACCCCTTCCACCTGGGTAAATTGCACAAAGATGTCTGCCCAGTCTGCAACATACACTCAGAGCGTAGCACGCTAAAAAATTCGCTGGCGAAGTTTTGCCAGTAAAAGTGTTTTTGAACAGTTATAATGTAATTAACAGGTAATCAGTACCTGGTAATGTAACCAGTAACATACAATGTAAATGTAAATTCAGTGCAACGAAAGGACAGACTAAACAGTAAAGTTCGCCGACCACCTGGCCTGAGATGGAGAACGTCTGCGTGGAAACTACGACTACAAACTCAGGAAAGTTTCAAATACTATAACCATTATTCATTTGATCAAATTGAGCTCAAAATTCTAAGTAAAATAAAAACAAAAATGTACCAATAATTAATATATGGGGGAAAGATAGAGTGTGTGCGTGTGCGAGAGGATGCCGGCATTTATAAGTAAATGAGGCATTGGTTTGTTTTAAAAAACTTAGTACATCAATTCAAGAATAACTGCAGTCTATTTAAAATGCTTTTGGTAGCAAATTAAGTACATAGTTGAATAATGAAAATTAATGAATAATTAGCTGGGCGGAAGTACGTAGCCGCCATTTTGTTTAGGGTGTATAAGACTCCATTTTGATTTGTAAACGTATGATGACAATTCAGAAATATTAAAACAAAAGTTTTATTTCACGTTCATGGTGTTAGACTCATTACTTCGAAAAATCCCAAACTGTTTCTGTTTCTCGCTTAGTAAAGAACCCTGGACCCGAATAAGAAATTAATGGTGGTTATAATGCCACGTGCACGAACCGGATGTGTCGTGAATTACATGGTAAGTACCATAATAAAATTATTGTTATTATTATAAAAAGTAAAGTAAAAGATAGTTGTTGTCACAAATGCCGCCCAGAACAGGGACTTATAATAGTTATTGTTACAAATGGCGAACCGAACAAGGAACTTTATATAAAGTTCTACTTATATAAATAAGCCAGAAAACAGAACCAGATTGGGTATCAAATTAGTATATAACACAACACGTGAGTAAGAGGTTATTGTGATTACTAGGTTATGCTGTTGATAGATTAGAAATATATAAAGCAACAATTTGAAACAAAAGATATTTCAACAAAATTTTTCATTAAAATGGCAGACAATAATGAAAGTGTCAGTTTAAATGACACAGAAACAGAATCTATGATAATGAGTGGAGTTAATGCAAAATCGACACCGACAATTAGTAAGGTGTCATTAGACGATTTATTCCAATTGATGAAAGTTCAAAGTAACGAGTTAAATGCCAAATATGATGCACAGAATGTAAAGTTCGATAATTTTGATGAGAAATTTAATAAACTTGATGAGAAATTTAATGAAGTAAAAAATGAAATCAAAAAACGAAATGTTAACTTTGATAAACAAATTAATAAAATGCATGCACGTTTCAATAAAACGGAAGAGAAAATAGTAGCACTAGTTAATGAGAAGTTTGATAGACAAAAGAATAAAGTAGACGAAAATTATGAGAGTAAAATGGGAGTAGAGAATAGTAGAGAATCAAATAAATTAAATGAAAATAAAGACAACAAGGTAAGTAGTGGTGAGAATTATGATAATAGAAGTAGAAATATGGTGTTATAAAATAATTGTGTGAATATTGAGAGTGGTGATAAAATTATAATGGGAGTAGAATTTGATAATGAAGTGATAAAAAGTGTTGATGAATTAGAGAGAAAGTATAGAGAGAATTTACAGGTAGAGGGGTTGCAGGGGGTAAATTTTTCCCGTAATGTTGTAGTCGGGGGGTGAAGAAAAGGTTTCACGTGCGTATTTGGAAGACAAAAGGTCTGCAAATAGCCGTCCCTGGACTTTTTGTGCACCTGATAGGTGGTGCGATGATAAAGTTGTAGTGTCCCCTTTCGTGTATCATGAGTTCATGGGAAAAACCCAGATGAGTCATGATAATGTTGTGTTACCCTTGGCGTGGTATGAAATAGGTCAGTGGGGTTGTGAAAGGTATTGTGATGAGAGAGAGAGAAAGAGATAGATAGAGATTTTTAAAGTAAATAGAAATTATGAAGAATTTGTAGAGCGGTTAGGTGGAGAGAGAAGTGATAATAATAGCAAGTACTTACTTTATAGTGAAACTGAGGTAGTAGGAGATGATGTTATTAAAGATGATAATATAATTTACCTGATTATGACAAATTATACTAAGGGCGACAGGACTATACTATATGACACGGTGTATGATATAATGATATGGAGTAACCCTATTCATTACAATAGTTTTGTGGAAGAATATGAGAAAAGAAATAAGTATTATATTGAGTGTAATAATATAATATATTCAATAATGAATAATGTATGTAGACCTAAGATTCGACTGGTGTTTGATGATGGTGGATAAGTATTTTATTGTGTAATGAACATTTAATTATGTGAACAGTGTGGTCTTGAAGTGGATTGTTTTGGGAACTGATTAATGGTCAATGATCAAATAATAAGTTGGATTGTATATTTTGTGTGTTAATGTTAAATGTATTTTTGTATTACATTGTGTTGTGTATTATATGTATTTTTATGTAAACCATGTATGTAATAGGAATTTATAGTTTAATTGATTTAATAATAATTATAAAATGTTTCAAACTAAAGAAATGATGAAAGTAATGGTGAAATTTTAAATAAGTGTGGAATTTTAAATAATTGAAGATTAATTAATTAAAATGTTGTACAAAAGATTTGATAATGAAGTTAAAAGGGGGGTAAAAGCATGTGTGGCTAGGAGGTTGCTACAGGGGTAGCAACGGTAACAAATATTAAGCATTAATATATGAAGTTGACATGTGTGTTGAACATAAGAGATAATGATGATTCTGCTTAAAGAAGTATTAAAATCAAGAAAACTGAGTAATAAATTTTAACTAGTTAGATTGTTTGCCATAATAAAGTTGTGTTTTGAATTCCATGTATTAGGGATATGGATAAGTAGTTGTTGCTTTTTGAAAAACTTAAGGAATTATTTTACGTGTTGTCATTTTAGTATAAGAATATATTTTTTCTTGTGGTGAAAAGAATGAAGTAGTATTGACTGGAGTCAGAAAGTGGTAGATGTAAGAATGCCTAAGGAGAAGGACATTCTGTCATAAATCTTGTTTGTTTGTTATTTCAGCTTAGGAATTAAGAAAACCAATGCCTCTTAACATAAACCAATGTAGCTAAGGGGAGACATATCAGTTGTGGATATGGGATTATCAAGACCACTATTTAAAATTTTGCATTCGATGTTTCAGAGTTTAGTGATGCTGTGACGGCGGTCCTGAGCTGGCCAGCGTGTCAGAGCAGGAACGTCAAGTGCCTAAATGGCCTTGTGGTGTTGGGATCTCACCTGAGAAGTCCAGTAAGGTCAGGCAGGTACGGTCACCATCATTCGACCATGGGTAAGTGATTGATATTCTTTTTTATATAAACACTACAGGGGGTTGTGGCGACATATCTGGACTGATCCCTTTAGGAACTGTGAATGAGTCAATGAGAGTTTTTATGTTTCGACATAAAACCTCTCACTGAGGGGGTTTTGTGACGGTACATAGGACCGTATAAGGATTTATTGGTAATGGAAAAATAATTTTATTGTGTTTTCATGTATTAAAAATGGTTAGGTTAACTTTTCCCAATATTGTACATACAACGTAGTTCACCAGAGTAGCTTGACACCAAGGTCATGGGTGGACGTGACTTTCAACACATATTTGGACAAAGCAGGCCTCGAACAATGTTAAAAAACGTCATAACCAATACAAAATCACAACAGCGGAGGCGTAAGACAATGCCGTCATCCATTTTAAACAAAAGAATGATGACGGAGTAACCCATTTCCACCTGGGTAAATTGCACAAAGATGTCTGCCCAGTCTGCAACATACACTCAGAGCGTTGGCACGCTAAAAAATTCGCTGGCGAAGTTTTGCCAGTAAAAGTGTTTTTGAACAGTTATAATGTAATTAACAGGTAATCAGTACCTGGTAATGTAACCTGTAACATACAATGTAAATGTAAATTCAGTGCAACGAAAGGACAGACTAAACAGTAAAGTTCGCCGACCACCTGGCTTGAGATGGAGAACGTCCGAGTGGAAACTACGACTACAAACTCAGGAAAGTTTCAAATACTATAACCATTACTCATTTGATCAAATTGAGCTCAAAATTCTAAGTAAAATAAAAACAAAAATGTACCAATAATTAATATATGGGGGAAAGATAGAGTGTGTGTGTGTGTGCGAGAGGATGCCGGCATTTATAAGTAAATGAGGCATTGGTTTATGTTTTAAGAAACTTAGTAAATCAATTGAAGAATAACTGCAGTCTATTTAAAATGCTTTTGGTAGCAAATTAAGTAAAAAGTTGAATAATGAAAATTAATGAATAATTAGCTGGGCGGAAGTACGTAGCCGCCATTTTGTTTAGGGTGTATAAGACTCCATTTTGATTTGTAAACGTATGATGACAATTCAGAAATATTAAAACAAAAGTTTTATTTCACGTTCATGGTGTTAGACTCATTATTTCAAAAAATCCCAAACTGTTTCTGTTTCTCGCTTAATAAAGAACCCTGGACCCAAATAAGAAATTAATGGTGGTTATAATGCCACATGCACGAACCGGATGTGTGGTGAATTACATGGTAAGTACCATAATAAAATTATTATTATTATAAAAAGTAAAGTAGAAAAGAGTTGTTGTTACAAAATGTGTGTGTGTGTGTGTGTGTTGTAATATAACAGTGTTTTACGGGTTGTGGGTTTATTTTTATTCAGCCCCACGTTGTTGACGTCATCTGTAATATAACAGTGTTTTACGGGTTGCGGGTTTATTTTTATTCAGCCCCACGTTGTTGACGTCATCTGTAATATAACAGTGTATTTGTGGGTTTTACTTCTGTTTGTTTTTGAAGTGAGTTTTGTAGTGTAAATTGATCCCACTTGTGTCAAGTACGGATTTGGTTCTGCAATCGATTGTGTTCTCGAGCACCCCGTTATTCTTCTAAGTACTTTGGTCCATTCGCTGCTCACTCTCCTGTTGAATTACCTGTAATTGTCCTGTAAACCTTCAAATTATCTACAATGACAACTCCTTTGATTCCAAATAACAATGTTTATTTTTGTTTAAGTTATTTAGAGAAAATGAACAGTCGACTTGTCGAAACAAATATTGGTCGGGTCGACTCTAGCGCTCAATTCGACTTTTACACTGACAAGTTTCAAATAACAAATTATTTATAATAATATATTAATTCTCAGGGTTTAATGGTTCTTTTAGACTGTCATTGAATTCAGAAAATACATACAAAAATACAATACATTACAAAGGTAAGTAAAATTTTAAAATCTTAATAATAATAATTTTTAAAAAAAAACCTGATGATGAGAATTTATTCTCGAAACGCGTTGTTTTAAGGAAAAAACTAAAGAAGTCACAGGACGGAAATTAATACAGGTAATTGCCTAATATTAATTCTAAATATTAAAATCTTAATACTATATTTCGTTATTATTAGTTGCTATGGCAACCAGACTCTATCGGCAAGATGGCCACTGAAAACGTTCGGCCACGTGCTGTTACAAATTATTTTAAAATAAATGTTTCAGTGTTCAGAGTTTTAGTTTTTTAAGATTATTCTTCAATAAATGATCACTGGTGTTTTTCTGTAAGTGTAGATAGTGTCTACGGTAGTGTTGTGTAATCGTACCTGTAGTGTGGTTAATAGTTATAGTTGGCGTCACTCACAGGCGTTATGAAAGTGTTTTCATGGTAGGCAATCGGGATTTTCAAAGGTTCTGCATTTATTTGTTGTTTTAATTTAAATATTTTCGTCTTCTAACTTCCACAGTATTTATAGCTTCTATTAGTTATAATTTTTCATCGCCAATGGTCCAAAAAACATTACTATTATTTAATTCAAAACTTCTTCATTAGAGCTCATGTGCTCTCTGCAATAGTTAACAATACAATAATATAATTCTATATCCCTGCCTTACTATTCAACGGTTCCGTGCCCTCACAATACTGGCTGTGATTGGTCAAAACAGGGAGTTCATAAGGTCACATGGTCAGTTTACAAGATTTAAATGTTCATTTGCCGATAAGAAAAATACTCCTTTTTTATCTTTAAGTCTCCTAAAGTTTAAAGTACATCATGTTTTTCTTTATGTAACTGTGAACATTTTGATACCTTATCTTATATAAATTGTTTATTATAAAGGGTGGTTTCCCAACTTACAAAATTTCTAACTCTGGGCCTACACTTTTAGTTTACTGACAACATTTACTGATTTGTTATATTTTATAATTTACATTTGTTATTACTGAATCTCTGATTATGAACGCTTTTTCTGATTTTAACTATTCACTAAATGAGTCTGGACCCTTAACATTATTTGAACAATGGTTACAATAAAATCCTTTAACATATTATTTAATATATTGCTTCTATGGCCTAGTTTACAATTATAAAATGATAAATAATATACTTAATGTTAAAACAATAATTTAATGAGAATAATGACTTAACAGGAACAGAATCATCCGGCATGCTATGTTTTTTGGTATGGCCTACATGGTGTAATATTGTATTTTACAATTAGTCACAAACATTAGTTGACTGGCATACTTTTCAGTTTAATATTTAATATTTTAATATTTACATATTAATCTTAATCATTACTAACTTTAACTAATCAATGATTATTTTATTGTTCATGGGTTTTCTGTCCCTAATGTATCACCTTCTGATTCTGTTCATAGGCTCTAAATATTTCTAATAACATAGTTTATGAATGTTGGTCATAAGCCCTGGCATAAAACATAAACATAACTGGTTATGCCAAAACCTTTATAAACATCTTATCTTTATTCTAAACTCCCATCACAACTCTCTATTAATATGGTTCTTGGGTTTTCTTTTAACATAAAAGTACTTAACCCATACCTTTTCCATTTCCCCTTCACTGACACTTTTAGTTTGGGAATATCACTTGTAGGCCTACATCACTATATAATATCAGGGATCACTAACTTTATTCCCCACTCCTTCACGTTTACATAACTACACAAAGGTTTGTATGTATATTATATACTTACTATAATACATTTTAATTATTCATTTTATTATTTGCATTGTATTTTTTTCTCTTATCATTTATATTGAACAGTCTTTTCCTCTGTAACTACAGGTTGTTTATTTTTATTTGGTTTATTTGGATAGTATTGGTGATTCTACCTACTGAATTGAGCGGTTTTAAGCTTTGGGATAGGGCTACTATTGTGTCGCATTACATATGCTCCCCCACCAAAACATGTTTATTTTTCTTAGCTGCAGGTCTATGGAAAATTAACTGTTAATCTTGATGCTCTGGTTCATTTGTAACACTTTTTCCTTCTTTATTATTATTATTTCCTTATGGCTTCAGGGATCGGGTTGTGATGGATTTCTTTTAAGTTAGTTATTATCTCATAAATTACACATAACTTCTTTTCTTCTTTGGCGAATCTACGAAATATATTATTTTTCTTCATCTTCTTCATCTAGGTTATTTAGTTACCAACTGGTTATTCCTTTCTCTGGGGTCTCTTTTCTTTCTGTTCCTATGAATTCCTTAATTGGGGTTATCAATCCCTCCCTAACTTGAAATGGTACGGTGAATGCATATCGGCCGTGAGTGGTACTATTCTGACCTATTCCTCACCCGACCATTCACCCCGTGCATGGTACAGTGCTCGTTGGCCCCTGCCCATCATAATAATTCTTGAGTGGCGCCGTAGCTTTCTACACTCTTACAAAAATGGTAACTCTTGCATTACTTTAAATACCCTCGGAATCATGTTGTCTTCTTACTTCTTCTCATTATTATAAATTGTATCCTAGCAGTTCCCCTTACTTTCATATAACTTACTTTCAGTTTTGGTAAAAATCCTTTGTATACTTCTTCTTTTCCATTTAATTTTATTTCGTTGTTAATTGATTCATTAGCCACTACGTTATTCATCTTCTGTTTCAATATCCCTTTTTAGCAGTTACAAATATAGTTATTATCACTTGGTTCATTTACAAACATCAATTTTTTTCCTTCAAGTTCATCACTTCATTTAATTTGTTTTAAGTACTTCTTCCTTCATTATTATCACCTCATTACTGTTATTAACTGTCCTTCTCTTCTTAATGGATTCAAAATAAATTCTCCAAAGTATTCTGTAAGATGTCCTTACTTAATTTAGATTTTTTTTTTTTTTTTTTTTTTTTTTTTTTTTTTTTTTTTTAAATCTTTGTTGGTCATTCCTTTTATCATCATTTTTTCTTCTCAATTCTCCGTTTTTTTTTCTGCAAGCTCATTTGTTTTAATTACTTATTTATCTTTTTATGATTTTCCTGCGTTCCACCTGTCAGCCGTTTCTTCATCTTCATCTTCTGGTTCAAACCGGATTACTCCACTATTATTTTTTCCCCGTGGTGGATTCTGTCGGTTAAATGCATCAACAAACTTTGCTATGGGATTGCCCCATTTTGGATCACTCCCGTACATTTCAAGGTTGCCGTATGAGTATATTCGTTCATCTTCATTACTGGGACCAGGCTCAGGTTCTTTGTTTTCACGACGGTTACCTCGTTTGTCCACCTTTCTTGGTCGCTGTTGTAACATTACATTTGGAACAACTTAATATCGTACTTGATTTAATGAAGACTTTGGATAAGAAGCTAAACAAGAAGAACAATATCTTCCAAGATGATAGTGAAGAGGAACGACTAACCATTTTAGACTGACTAGTAATACAACTGACCGTACCAAAATTAATGATTTAGGCAAAGTGATGCAAAATACATTCAACCCCGATCATGACATGAACTTTCAATAATGACAAAATAAATAATTATAAAGACAGACGGCTTATGAACCAGTACTATAAAGAAACAAATGGTTTCATTCAATGTATCATAATATCAAGATAATCAAAATACAAATTGAGGGATAATAGGCCCAAACATGTAATACTATGTAAAAAGAAATATTAGTAAGTGATTAATTTAAATGATGTAATGAAAATATAACAAACCTTATTGTAGATACATGAACCATACAACTAATTGTAACAGATAGTGATCATAAGATTGTCCAGAAAACAACAAATAATAACTTGTCCACAGTAACATTTGATAACAAGAGTGAAGTTCGTTTAATGACAATAAAATGTAAAAACCTATAAAAACCAATAAGTATGTTTATAAATACAAACTATTAAGTGTTCAGTGAAAAGGGTAAACGATAAACATAGTGACAAGTAATGTGAAACATAACATACAGTTTTAGAATAATTAATGAATTAACTGAGAGAAGACTAATTAATTAGTGCATAATTTATTTTATAAAAATGTGCATGTTATTATGTTTTATCACGTTGTTTTATTATCATGGTATTTATGTTGTTTTTTGTATGTAGCAGGTGAAGCAGTTGTTTTAAGAGAATATCAATTAACTGATGTTAATTTCATTTTTATGTTAACAAATATATCACCATAGAACTGGTGTTAAACAGTGATCAATTTATTGGCAAAGCAAAGTAGACTAAAAAAAAGATGTTATTGCTAAGCGTCAAACAATTGTATAGCTTAAGTAAAAAGCAGTTTATTTGTTCAAATGTTCAGTAAAATCATAGCCATGTGGGCATGAAATTAAACTAATAGGATAGTATATCTTTTGTTTTGTTAAGATAATGTTATATGTTACACAGTTTTTATGGTTGTTAAAAGTTAATTTAACTGTTAAAGGTTTTAAACATGGTGATGAAAACAACACCAGTACATAGGCCAGGTAAAACCAACTTTTGTAAATTTTAGATAATAATGTTAGGGATTTTGTAAAACAAATGTGGAAGGATAAATAGATTTATAGATAATAGTGTACACAACGAATCTAGAAACAAAATAATACATCTCAATTTATTTAAGAAAAATTCAAATAACAAAATTGTAACATCTGTAGTTCTTAAGTAAAAGTAGGCATGTTTAGTGTCTATATGTCACAAATGTAAAGATCAAAATAATGCTACTAATAGTTTTAAATTTCCAATCAGTACAGAAAAGTTATATTAATTTAAAGGTTTTGAACAAATTTAGATTTTGAAATAATGAAAGTATATGACAATGTATATCCGAATCAACCAACCAGATTCCAAGTTTACCCTTAGCAACCAGAAATTTCGGATAAATAAAAAGAGACTTCTTTAACAACGGTCATAGCGTACAGACGCGTTTGTAAAACGTCTAACATAATTAAGAATAAACTGTGAAAAAACGTTCCAGACATAATGATACAGATAGAGATACATAACACGAACTTTTTACACCAAGTGAAGAACATCCATCATATGAAATAGAAGACCCAAGAACCAGGGAGAAGGACTGAAGCGGACGTGGGCCCTATCTTCGACCACGAACCATACAAAGAAGAGGATTTGGTGACTTTGACATCTTATTATATTGTGTATCAACACCCACTTTTGTATACACGACTTTTTAAGTATTAATCAACTAAAACTACAGACACCATATCACACCAACACTAAGAACACTCACTAATAACACGATTTGAGATTGACACCTTTTCAAACACCACAAGAACCTTTGATTTGGATAATAATTATTAAACACCTAAACTGGACATAACCTATCATAACTAGTAATCACTATACGACTGCCTGTGTGCACATTACACTCTAACCTTGTAATATCCTTTAACTGTAAATCTTGTATTTTGATTTATAGAATAATATTTTGTTTAAATGTAATCCCCGAACCAGATACGCCCTGAGATACTTTATTTTTAATAGAAACATTAACCAAGCATTCTTTTGGTCTGACTAAATACTGAATATTTGCTACACTGTACCAACTGGTAAAAAGAAGACGTATAATTTGCGCCACAATTGTGATTATCATAATCAAATTTAAGAAACAATTAACCAGTGCTTTTCTGAATAAAGGATTTCTATAAGGATATATGTTTGATGTTATATTTGCGTTGTTATTATTGCTGTTCCATTTAGAAAATAAGTTCACCGAGTACAGAGGACGCCACGACGGTTGGCAACGGTGAGTGACGTCACGGAAACGGTACGTATAGTGGGAGCGAGCGGCAGATTACAAAACCATTCGCTGTTCAACATAACATATTAATAATTACAAATTGACGACTCCAGTGCGAGTTAGTCGCTACATTATTTATTTGTTACAAATTGACACTTCCAACGGGCGGTGTATGTAATTTAAGTGCACACAACATAACATTTAGGTAACACAATTAACGTGTTACAAATTGACGAATCCGAAGTGAGGCTATATTTAAATAAGAACGTAACGAATAATATCGTTACAAATTGGCTAGCCCAACAGTGGGGCTTAACATACGAATTAGATCGTTACAAATTGGCGCATAACAACGTGGAGCTTGGTCCAACCCCGAAACCTACAATAAATTTTATTGATCAAAGTAACATATCTAACGAATAATATCGTTACAAATTGGCGAACCAACGTGTGAGGCGTTTAATTTAATATAAATTAAATCTTGAGAACTCTACAATTTAGGGCTGTATGCAAATAATCTTTTGATTCTGTTTGAATTTGCGGCTGTTATCGTTTGCCATAGGAAATACCCTTGTTAAAACATAAAACGTTACAGGTAAACTACCCCTTTCCCTTAACCGATCTTCACCAAAAACAATAGATCTTGAGAACTCTACAATTCAGGGCTGTATGTGAAACATTATTTGATTCTGTTTGAATTTGCGGCTGTTATCGTTTGCCAAAAAAAAAATTTCCCTTGATAAAAAAAACCGTTGCAGGTAAACTACCGCTTTCCCTCAACCGATCTTCACCAAAAACAATAGGTCACGAGTAATCTACAAATCAGGGCTGTATGCAAAAAATTATTTGATTCTGTTTGAATTTGCGGCAGTTATCGTTTGCCTACAGACAGACACACAGACAGACACACACACAGACACTTTTCGGAAAACGACTTTTTTTCATGTTTTGAGTGTAGTAGAATCAGAATCTGCAATAATCTCGAACACGATTTTTTTTGCCATCACCATACTTCCATCCCTTAAGGAATATGGAAGTAACATGGCATACTAAACTATGAACAATACATTTTACGTTAAAAACATGCAAATAATTGTATTCTAATAAAAACTAAGCTGTTTAGAACTTGTAATTGACATCTTATAATACCTATGTCAATAAATAAAGAGAATTTTTTATTAAATAAAAGTGGTATGTGTGGTGTTTAATGCAAATACACAGACTGACATTGGACAGAAAGTGTAGACATTAAACACGCTCAGAATTTCTACAATAATATAAACCAGTGAAGGACAATGTCATAAATGTGCAATATGATATGTATTACCACTATTATAGTAAACAATGATTATTATGAGAAAGTAATTTCACCAGAATTAAGGAAAACTGAGGTCACTGCCTGACCACACTAGCTGCAATAAGTATTGGTGAATTATTATCAATATCACATGTAATTATAAAAGAACAACCACTGCAACACAAGCTTTACACTGTAAAGACAATTTAGAATTAAAAGAACCACATAAAGATGGGTATATCATTAATTCAGAATTACATGAAAAAGACATGGCATACTAAACTTGAGAACAATAAATTTTACGTTAAAAACAAGCAAATAATTGTATTCTAATAAAAACTAAGCTGTTTAGAACTTGTAATTGACATCTTAGAATACCTATATCACTGCAAAAGTGTGAACAGGACAACTTATGTCAATAAATAAAGAGAATCTAACTGACTATGCTCCAAGCCTTAGAACGCATGGTTCAAATTTATTAATCTTAGACAATCATTGTACTTGGAAATTAAGAATTAAAATAGGTTAATTACAATTATATATTCTCAGATTAGGAGAGTAGTTATATCTATTAACCATATGTTCTTAATCTAAAACAATAAATCTCGTCTGAAAATGTTCGACATTTTGAGGTTACCATTGTATGAAAAGTAATCATCTTTAAGCTATGCTTATATTTAATTTACAATTTAACAATAATAGTGATAATTTGAATAATGTCTTGATGATAGTGTAATTATTGACAAATGTGTAATTAGTTCAAAGTGCCTTCCCAGATATTACGCTACCATAGTAAGTAATTAATATTGCACTAGGGCCTATACTTGCCTTAAATTCACTGAATTGCAAATTATTATACACCTTCCAATTGTATGAGCACTGGAATAAACTTTATAAGCTTTTAAAAAAGCTAGTATTTCGAACGGCAGATAAAATCAACCTTATCGCTTCAGAACTTTACAAAAGTCGGTTAACGGAAAAAGATTTTCGGCAAACATAGCGCATAGCACTCTGGGTAACATTATTCAAAAAATATAGACGTCTGCTTTCCTTAAATATGATCCTTAAATATGATAGATTTCACAAAGCATTTTCTATGGAATAAAATTTACAATAAATACTATTACAAACATGATTCCCTTATGCATCTTGAAATTGCAAATCATGGCATAAATTCGTCCATTAATATCAAAATTCACTTTTTTAAACTAATAGGCCATCGATTAGTCGATACAATATTTTGATAAACATATGCCTTAAAACTAATTACTGATTGAAAGATTGTTATTTAAAATAACTAGGATACGTATACAGTTCTTTTATAACAATTCTTAACATAATAAACATCTTAAATTGACAAAAATACAATGTTTAGTTCTAGGCTTAAGTTGGCCTAAAACATCCTAAGTTAGTTTTATCGGAACTTATCATAAAACGTTGCAGGTAAACTACCCCTTTCACTTACCCGATCTTCACCAAAACCAACAGGTCTTGAGAACTCTATAATTCAGGGCTGTATGCAAAAGAGTAGTTGATTCTGTTTGAATTTGCGGCTGTTATCGTTTGCCATAAAAAATATAAAAAATTACCCTTGATTTAAAACAACAGTTGCAGGTAAACTACCCCTTTCCCTTAACCGATCTTCATAAAAATCAATAGGTCTTGAGTACTCTACAAATCAGGGCTGTATGCAAAGTATTATTTGATTTTGTTTGAATTTGCGACTCTTATCTTTTGCCATAAAAAATACCCTTTTAAAACATAAAACGTTGCAGGTAAACTACCCCTTTCCCTTAACCGATCTTCACCAAAAACAATAGGTCTTGGGTACTCTACAAATCAGGGCTGTATGCTAAACATTGTTTGATTCTGTTTACATTTGCGGCTTTTATCGTTTGCCATAGGAAATACCCTTGTTAAAACATAAAACTTGCAGGTAAACTACCCCTTTCCCTTAACCGATCTGTACCAAAATCGACAGATCTTGAGAACTCTACAATTTAGGGCTGTATGCGAAACATTATTTGATTCTGTTTGAATTGGCGGCTGTTATCGTTTGCCAAACAAACAAAGTTACCCTTGATTAAAAAAAACCGTTGCAGGTAAACTACCCCTTTCCCTTAACCGATCTTCACCAAAAACAATAGGTCGCGAGTACTCTACAAATCAGGGCTGTATGCAAAAAATTATTTGATTCTGTTTGAATTTGCGGCTGTTATCGTTTGCCATAGAAAAAAAATCTACAGACACACAGACAGACAGACACACACACAGACACTTTTCGGAAAACGACTTTTTTTCATGTTTTGAGTGTAGTAGAATCAGAATCTGCAATAATCTCGAACAAGATTTTTTTTGCCATCACCATACTTCCATTCCTTAAGGAACATGGAAGTAAAAAGATGTTATTGCTAAGCGTCAAACAATTGTATAGCTTAAGTAAAAAGCAGTTTATTTGTTCAAATGTTCAGTAAAATCATAGCCATGTGGGCATGAAATTAAACTAATAGGATAGTATATCTTTTGTTTTGTTAAGATAATGTTATATGTTAAACAGTTTTTATGGTTGTTAAAAGTTAATTTAACTGTTAAAGGTTTTAAACATGGTGATGAAAATAACACCAGTACATAGGCCAGGTAAAACCAACTTTTGTAAATTTTAGATAATAATGTTAGGGATTTTGTAAAACAAATGTGGAAGGGTAAATAGATTTATAGATAATAGTGTACACAACGAATCTAGAAACAAAATAATACATCTCAATTTATTTAAGAAAAATTCAAATAACAAAATTGTAACATCTGTAGTTCTTAAGTAAAAGTAGGCATGTTTAGTGTCTATATGTCACAAATGTAAAGATCAAAATAATGCTACTAATAGTTTTAAATTTCCAATCAGTACAGAAAAGTTATATTAATTTAAAGGTTTTGAACAAATTTAGATTTTGAAATAATGAAAGTATATGACAATGTATATCCGAATCAACCAACCAGATTCCAAGTTTACCCTTAGCAACCAGAAATTTCGGATAAATAAAAAGAGACTTCTTTAACAACGGTCATAGCGTACAGACGCGTTTGTAAAACGTCTAACATAATTAAGAATAAACTGTGAAAAAACGTTCCAGACATAATGATACAGATAGAGATACATAACACGAACTTTTTACACCAAGTGAAGAACATCCATCATATGAAATAGAAGACCCAAGAACCAGGGAGAAGGACTGAAGCGGACGTGGGCCCTATCTTCGACCACGAACCATACAAAGAAGAGGATTTGGTGACTTTGACATCTTATTATATTGTGTATCAACACCCACTTTTGTATACACGACTTTTTAAGTATTAATCAACTAAAACTACAGACACCATATCACACCAACACTAAGAACACTCACTAATAACACGATTTGAGATTGACACCTTTTCAAACACCACAAGAACCTTTGATTTGGATAATAATTATTAAACACCTAAACTGGACATAACCTATCATAACTAGTAATCACTATACGACTGCCTGTGTGCACATTACACTCTAACCTTGTAATATCCTTTAACTGTAAATCTTGTATTTTGATTTATAGAATAATATTTTGTTTAAATGTAATCCCCGAACCAGATACGCCCTGAGATACTTTATTTTTAATAGAAACATTAACCAAGCATTCTTTTGGTCTGACTAAATACTGAATATTTGCTACACTGTACCAACTGGTAAAAAGAAGACGTATAATTTGCGCCACAATTGTGATTATCATAATCAAATTTAAGAAACAATTAACCAGTGCTTTTCTGAATAAAGGATTTCTATAAGGATATATGTTTGATGTTATATTTGCGTTGTTATTATTGCTGTTCCATTTAGAAAATAAGTTCACCGAGTACAGAGGACGCCACGACGGTTGGCAACGGTGAGTGACGTCACGGAAACGGTACGTATAGTGGGAGCGAGCGGCAGATTACAAAACCATTCGCTGTTCAACATAACATATTAATAATTACAAATTGACGACTCCAGTGCGAGTTAGTCGCTACATTATTTATTTGTTACAAATTGACACTTCCAACGGGCGGTGTATGTAATTTAAGTGCACACAACATAACATTTAGGTAACACAATTAACGTGTTACAAATTGACGAATCCGAAGTGAGGCTATATTTAAATAAGAACGTAACAAATAATATCGTTACAAATTGGCTAGCCCAACAGTGGGGCTTAACATACGAATTAGATCGTTACAAATTGGCGCATAACAACGTGGAGCTTGGTCCAACCCCGAAACCTACAATAAATTTTATTGATCAAAGTAACATATCTAACGAATAATATCGTTACAAATTGGCGAACCAACGTGTGAGGCGTTTAATTTAATATAAATTAAATCTTGAGAACTCTACAATTTAGGGCTGTATGCATATAATCTTTTGATTCTGTTTGAATTTGCGGCTGTTATCGTTTGCCATAGGAAATACCCTTGTTAAAACATAAAACGTTACAGGTAAACTACCCCTTTCCCTTAACCGATCTTCACCAAAAACAATAGATCTTGAGAACTCTACAATTCAGGGCTGTATGTGAAACATTATTTGATTCTGTTTGAATTTGCGGCTGTTATCGTTTGCCAAAAAAAAAATTTCCCTTGATAAAAAAAACCGTTGCAGGTAAACTACCGCTTTCCCTCAACCGATCTTCACCAAAAACAATAGGTCACGAGTAATCTACAAATCAGGGCTGTATGCAAAAAATTATTTGATTCTGTTTGAATTTGCGGCAGTTATCGTTTGCCTACAGACAGACACACACACAGACACTTTTCGGAAAACGACTTTTTTTCATGTTTTGAGTGTAGTAGAATCAGAATCTGCAATAATCTCGAACACGATTTTTTTTGCCATCACCATACTTCCATCCCTTAAGGAATATGGAAGTAACATGGCATACTAAACTATGAACAATACATTTTACGTTAAAAACATGCAAATAATTGTATTCTAATAAAAACTAAGCTGTTTAGAACTTGTAATTGACATCTTATAATACCTATGTCAATAAATAAAGAGAATTTTTTATTAAATAAAAGTGGTATGTGTGGTGTTTAATGCAAATACACAGACTGACATTGGACAGAAAGTGTAGACATTAAACACGCTCAGAATTTCTACAATAATATAAACCAGTGAAGGACAATGTCATAAATGTGCAATATGATATGTATTACCACTATTATAGTACACAATGATTATTATGAGAAAGTAATTTCACCAGAATTAAGGAAAACTGAGGTCACTGCCTGACCACACTAGCTGCAATAAGTATTGGTGAATTATTATCAATATCACATGTAATTATAAAAGAACAACCACTGCAACACAAGCTTTACACTGTAAAGACAATTTAGAATTAAAAGAACCACATAAAGATGGGTATATCATTAATTCAGAATTACATGAAAAAGACATGGCATACTAAACTTGAGAACAATAAATTTTACGTTAAAAACAAGCAAATAATTGTATTCTAATAAAAACTAAGCTGTTTAGAACTTGTAATTGACATCTTAGAATACCTATATCACAGCAAAAGTGTGAACAGGACAACTTATGTCAATAAATAAAGAGAATCTAACTGACTATGCTCCAAGCCTTAGAACGCATGGTTCAAATTTATTAATCTTAGACAATCATTGTACTTGGAAATTAAGAATTAAAATAGGTTAATTACAATTATATATTCTCAGATTAGGAGAGTAGTTATATCTATTAACCATATGTTCTTAATCTAAAACAATAAATCTCGTCTGAAAATGTTCGACATTTTGAGGTTACCATTGTATGAAAAGTGGTATACAATGGTATGTATCTTTAAGCTATGCTTATATTTAATTTACAATTTAACAATAATAGTGATAATTTGAATAATGTCTTGATGATAGTGTAATTATTGACAAATGTGTAATTAGTTCAAAGTGCCTTCCCAGATATTACGCTACCATAGTAAGTAATTAATATTGCACTAGGGCCTATACTTGCCTTAAATTCACTGAATTGCAAATTATTATACACCTTCCAATTGTATGAGCACTGGAATAAACTTTATAAGCTTTTAAAAAAGCTAGTATTTCGAACGGCAGATAAAATCAACCTTATCGCTTCAGAACTTTACAAAAGTCGGTTAACGGAAAAAGATTTTCGGCAAACATAGCGCATAGCACTCTGGGTAACATTATTCAAAAAATATAGACGTCTGCTTTCCTTAAATATGATCCTTAAATATGATAGATTTCACAAAGCATTTTCTATGGAATAAAATTTACAATAAATACTATTACAAACATGATTCCCTTATGCATCTTGAAATTGCAAATCATGGCATAAATTCGTCCATTAATATCAAAATTCACTTTTTTAAACTAATAGGCCATCGATTAGTCGATACAATATTTTGATAAACATATGCCTTAAAACTAATTACTGATTGAAAGATTGTTATTTAAAATAACTAGGATACGTATACAGTTCTTTTATAACAATTCTTAACATAATAAACATCTTAAATTGACAAAAATACAATGTTTAGTTCTAGGCTTAAGTTGGCCTAAAACATCCTAAGTTAGTTTTATCGGAACTTATCATAAAACGTTGCAGGTAAACTACCCCTTTCACTTACCCGATCTTCACCAAAACCAACAGGTCTTGAGAACTCTATAATTCAGGGCTGTATGCAAAAGAGTAGTTGATTCTGTTTGAATTTGCGGCTGTTATCGTTTGCCATAAAAAATATAAAAAATTACCCTTGATTTAAAACAACAGTTGCAGGTAAACTACCCCTTTCCCTTAACCGATCTTCATAAAAATCAATAGGTCTTGAGTACTCTACAAATCAGGGCTGTATGCAAAGTATTATTTGATTTTGTTTGAATTTGCGACTCTTATCTTTTGCCATAAAAAATACCCTTTTAAAACATAAAACGTTGCAGGTAAACTACCCCTTTCCCTTAACCGATCTTCACCAAAAACAATAGGTCTTGGGTACTCTACAAATCAGGGCTGTATGCTAAACATTGTTTGATTCTGTTTACATTTGCGGCTTTTATCGTTTGCCATAGGAAATACCCTTGTTAAAACATAAAACTTGCAGGTAAACTACCCCTTTCCCTTAACCGATCTGTACCAAAATCGACAGATCTTGAGAACTCTACAATTTAGGGCTGTATGCGAAACATTATTTGATTCTGTTTGAATTGGCGGCTGTTATCGTTTGCCAAACAAACAAAGTTACCCTTGATTAAAAAAAACCGTTGCAGGTAAACTACCCCTTTCCCTTAACCGATCTTCACCAAAAACAATAGGTCGCGAGTACTCTACAAATCAGGGCTGTATGCAAAAAATTATTTGATTCTGTTTGAATTTGCGGCTGTTATCGTTTGCCATAGAAAAAAAATCTACAGACACACAGACAGACAGACACACACACAGACACTTTTCGGAAAACGACTTTTTTTCATGTTTTGAGTGTAGTAGAATCAGAATCTGCAATAATCTCGAACAAGATTTTTTTTGCCATCACCATACTTCCATTCCTTAAGGAACATGGAAGTAAAAAGATGTTATTGCTAAGCGTCAAACAATTGTATAGCTTAAGTAAAAAGCAGTTTATTTGTTCAAATGTTCAGTAAAATCATAGCCATGTGGGCATGAAATTAAACTAATAGGATAGTATATCTTTTGTTTTGTTAAGATAATGTTATATGTTAAACAGTTTTTATGGTTGTTAAAAGTTAATTTAACTGTTAAAGGTTTTAAACATGGTGATGAAAATAACACCAGTACATAGGCCAGGTAAAACCAACTTTTGTAAATTTTAGATAATAATGTTAGGGATTTTGTAAAACAAATGTGGAAGGGTAAATAGATTTATAGATAATAGTGTACACAACGAATCTAGAAACAAAATAATACATCTCAATTTATTTAAGAAAAATTCAAATAACAAAATTGTAACATCTGTAGTTCTTAAGTAAAAGTAGGCATGTTTAGTGTCTATATGTCACAAATGTAAAGATCAAAATAATGCTACTAATAGTTTTAAATTTCCAATCAGTACAGAAAAGTTATATTAATTTAAAGGTTTTGAACAAATTTAGATTTTGAAATAATGAAAGTATATGACAATGTATATCCGAATCAACCAACCAGATTCCAAGTTTACCCTTAGCAACCAGAAATTTCGGATAAATAAAAAGAGACTTCTTTAACAACGGTCATAGCGTACAGACGCGTTTGTAAAACGTCTAACATAATTAAGAATAAACTGTGAAAAAACGTTCCAGACATAATGATACAGATAGAGATACATAACACGAACTTTTTACACCAAGTGAAGAACATCCATCATATGAAATAGAAGACCCAAGAACCAGGGAGAAGGACTGAAGCGGACGTGGGCCCTATCTTCGACCACGAACCATACAAAGAAGAGGATTTGGTGACTTTGACATCTTATTATATTGTGTATCAACACCCACTTTTGTATACACGACTTTTTAAGTATTAATCAACTAAAACTACAGACACCATATCACACCAACACTAAGAACACTCACTAATAACACGATTTGAGATTGACACCTTTTCAAACACCACAAGAACCTTTGATTTGGATAATAATTATTAAACACCTAAACTGGACATAACCTATCATAACTAGTAATCACTATACGACTGCCTGTGTGCACATTACACTCTAACCTTGTAATATCCTTTAACTGTAAATCTTGTATTTTGATTTATAGAATAATATTTTGTTTAAATGTAATCCCCGAACCAGATACGCCCTGAGATACTTTATTTTTAATAGAAACATTAACCAAGCATTCTTTTGGTCTGACTAAATACTGAATATTTGCTACACTGTACCAACTGGTAAAAAGAAGACGTATAATTTGCGCCACAATTGTGATTATCATAATCAAATTTAAGAAACAATTAACCAGTGCTTTTCTGAATAAAGGATTTCTATAAGGATATATGTTTGATGTTATATTTGCGTTGTTATTATTGCTGTTCCATTTAGAAAATAAGTTCACCGAGTACAGAGGACGCCACGACGGTTGGCAACGGTGAGTGACGTCACGGAAACGGTACGTATAGTGGGAGCGAGCGGCAGATTACAAAACCATTCGCTGTTCAACATAACATATTAATAATTACAAATTGACGACTCCAGTGCGAGTTAGTCGCTACATTATTTATTTGTTACAAATTGACACTTCCAACGGGCGGTGTATGTAATTTAAGTGCACACAACATAACATTTAGGTAACACAATTAACGTGTTACAAATTGACGAATCCGAAGTGAGGCTATATTTAAATAAGAACGTAACAAATAATATCGTTACAAATTGGCTAGCCCAACAGTGGGGCTTAACATACGAATTAGATCGTTACAAATTGGCGCATAACAACGTGGAGCTTGGTCCAACCCCGAAACCTACAATAAATTTTATTGATCAAAGTAACATATCTAACGAATAATATCGTTACAAATTGGCGAACCAACGTGTGAGGCGTTTAATTTAATATAAATTAAATCTTGAGAACTCTACAATTTAGGGCTGTATGCATATAATCTTTTGATTCTGTTTGAATTTGCGGCTGTTATCGTTTGCCATAGGAAATACCCTTGTTAAAACATAAAACGTTACAGGTAAACTACCCCTTTCCCTTAACCGATCTTCACCAAAAACAATAGATCTTGAGAACTCTACAATTCAGGGCTGTATGTGAAACATTATTTGATTCTGTTTGAATTTGCGGCTGTTATCGTTTGCCAAAAAAAAAATTTCCCTTGATAAAAAAAACCGTTGCAGGTAAACTACCGCTTTCCCTCAACCGATCTTCACCAAAAACAATAGGTCACGAGTAATCTACAAATCAGGGCTGTATGCAAAAAATTATTTGATTCTGTTTGAATTTGCGGCAGTTATCGTTTGCCTACAGACAGACACACACACAGACACTTTTCGGAAAACGACTTTTTTTCATGTTTTGAGTGTAGTAGAATCAGAATCTGCAATAATCTCGAACACGATTTTTTTTGCCATCACCATACTTCCATCCCTTAAGGAATATGGAAGTAACATGGCATACTAAACTATGAACAATACATTTTACGTTAAAAACATGCAAATAATTGTATTCTAATAAAAACTAAGCTGTTTAGAACTTGTAATTGACATCTTATAATACCTATGTCAATAAATAAAGAGAATTTTTTATTAAATAAAAGTGGTATGTGTGGTGTTTAATGCAAATACACAGACTGACATTGGACAGAAAGTGTAGACATTAAACACGCTCAGAATTTCTACAATAATATAAACCAGTGAAGGACAATGTCATAAATGTGCAATATGATATGTATTACCACTATTATAGTACACAATGATTATTATGAGAAAGTAATTTCACCAGAATTAAGGAAAACTGAGGTCACTGCCTGACCACACTAGCTGCAATAAGTATTGGTGAATTATTATCAATATCACATGTAATTATAAAAGAACAACCACTGCAACACAAGCTTTACACTGTAAAGACAATTTAGAATTAAAAGAACCACATAAAGATGGGTATATCATTAATTCAGAATTACATGAAAAAGACATGGCATACTAAACTTGAGAACAATAAATTTTACGTTAAAAACAAGCAAATAATTGTATTCTAATAAAAACTAAGCTGTTTAGAACTTGTAATTGACATCTTAGAATACCTATATCACAGCAAAAGTGTGAACAGGACAACTTATGTCAATAAATAAAGAGAATCTAACTGACTATGCTCCAAGCCTTAGAACGCATGGTTCAAATTTATTAATCTTAGACAATCATTGTACTTGGAAATTAAGAATTAAAATAGGTTAATTACAATTATATATTCTCAGATTAGGAGAGTAGTTATATCTATTAACCATATGTTCTTAATCTAAAACAATAAATCTCGTCTGAAAATGTTCGACATTTTGAGGTTACCATTGTATGAAAAGTGGTATACAATGGTATGTATCTTTAAGCTATGCTTATATTTAATTTACAATTTAACAATAATAGTGATAATTTGAATAATGTCTTGATGATAGTGTAATTATTGACAAATGTGTAATTAGTTCAAAGTGCCTTCCCAGATATTACGCTACCATAGTAAGTAATTAATATTGCACTAGGGCCTATACTTGCCTTAAATTCACTGAATTGCAAATTATTATACACCTTCCAATTGTATGAGCACTGGAATAAACTTTATAAGCTTTTAAAAAAGCTAGTATTTCGAACGGCAGATAAAATCAACCTTATCGCTTCAGAACTTTACAAAAGTCGGTTAACGGAAAAAGATTTTCGGCAAACATAGCGCATAGCACTCTGGGTAACATTATTCAAAAAATATAGACGTCTGCTTTCCTTAAATATGATCCTTAAATATGATAGATTTCACAAAGCATTTTCTATGGAATAAAATTTACAATAAATACTATTACAAACATGATTCCCTTATGCATCTTGAAATTGCAAATCATGGCATAAATTCGTCCATTAATATCAAAATTCACTTTTTTAAACTAATAGGCCATCGATTAGTCGATACAATATTTTGATAAACATATGCCTTAAAACTAATTACTGATTGAAAGATTGTTATTTAAAATAACTAGGATACGTATACAGTTCTTTTATAACAATTCTTAACATAATAAACATCTTAAATTGACAAAAATACAATGTTTAGTTCTAGGCTTAAGTTGGCCTAAAACATCCTAAGTTAGTTTTATCGGAACTTATCATAAAACGTTGCAGGTAAACTACCCCTTTCACTTACCCGATCTTCACCAAAACCAACAGGTCTTGAGAACTCTATAATTCAGGGCTGTATGCAAAAGAGTAGTTGATTCTGTTTGAATTTGCGGCTGTTATCGTTTGCCATAAAAAATATAAAAAATTACCCTTGATTTAAAACAACAGTTGCAGGTAAACTACCCCTTTCCCTTAACCGATCTTCATAAAAATCAATAGGTCTTGAGTACTCTACAAATCAGGGCTGTATGCAAAGTATTATTTGATTTTGTTTGAATTTGCGACTCTTATCTTTTGCCATAAAAAATACCCTTTTAAAACATAAAACGTTGCAGGTAAACTACCCCTTTCCCTTAACCGATCTTCACCAAAAACAATAGGTCTTGGGTACTCTACAAATCAGGGCTGTATGCTAAACATTGTTTGATTCTGTTTACATTTGCGGCTTTTATCGTTTGCCATAGGAAATACCCTTGTTAAAACATAAAACTTGCAGGTAAACTACCCCTTTCCCTTAACCGATCTGTACCAAAATCGACAGATCTTGAGAACTCTACAATTTAGGGCTGTATGCGAAACATTATTTGATTCTGTTTGAATTGGCGGCTGTTATCGTTTGCCAAACAAACAAAGTTACCCTTGATTAAAAAAAACCGTTGCAGGTAAACTACCCCTTTCCCTTAACCGATCTTCACCAAAAACAATAGGTCGCGAGTACTCTACAAATCAGGGCTGTATGCAAAAAATTATTTGATTCTGTTTGAATTTGCGGCTGTTATCGTTTGCCATAGAAAAAAAATCTACAGACACACAGACAGACAGACACACACACAGACACTTTTCGGAAAACGACTTTTTTTCATGTTTTGAGTGTAGTAGAATCAGAATCTGCAATAATCTCGAACAAGATTTTTTTTGCCATCACCATACTTCCATTCCTTAAGGAACATGGAAGTAAAAAGATGTTATTGCTAAGCGTCAAACAATTGTATAGCTTAAGTAAAAAGCAGTTTATTTGTTCAAATGTTCAGTAAAATCATAGCCATGTGGGCATGAAATTAAACTAATAGGATAGTATATCTTTTGTTTTGTTAAGATAATGTTATATGTTAAACAGTTTTTATGGTTGTTAAAAGTTAATTTAACTGTTAAAGGTTTTAAACATGGTGATGAAAATAACACCAGTACATAGGCCAGGTAAAACCAACTTTTGTAAATTTTAGATAATAATGTTAGGGATTTTGTAAAACAAATGTGGAAGGATAAATAGATTTATAGATAATAGTGTACACAACGAATCTAGAAACAAAATAATACATCTCAATTTATTTAAGAAAAATTCAAATAACAAAATTGTAACATCTGTAGTTCTTAAGTAAAAGTAGGCATGTTTAGTGTCTATATGTCACAAATGTAAAGATCAAAATAATGCTACTAATAGTTTTAAATTTCCAATCAGTACAGAAAAGTTATATTAATTTAAAGGTTTTGAACAAATTTAGATTTTGAAATAATGAAAGTATATGACAATGTATATCCGAATCAACCAACCAGATTCCAAGTTTACCCTTAGCAACCAGAAATTTCGGATAAATAAAAAGAGACTTCTTTAACAACGGTCATAGCGTACAGACGCGTTTGTAAAACGTCTAACATAATTAAGAATAAACTGTGAAAAAACGTTCCAGACATAATGATACAGATAGAGATACATAACACGAACTTTTTACACCAAGTGAAGAACATCCATCATATGAAATAGAAGACCCAAGAACCAGGGAGAAGGACTGAAGCGGACGTGGGCCCTATCTTCGACCACGAACCATACAAAGAAGAGGATTTGGTGACTTTGACATCTTATTATATTGTGTATCAACACCCACTTTTGTATACACGACTTTTTAAGTATTAATCAACTAAAACTACAGACACCATATCACACCAACACTAAGAACACTCACTAATAACACGATTTGAGATTGACACCTTTTCAAACACCACAAGAACCTTTGATTTGGATAATAATTATTAAACACCTAAACTGGACATAACCTATCATAACTAGTAATCACTATACGACTGCCTGTGTGCACATTACACTCTAACCTTGTAATATCCTTTAACTGTAAATCTTGTATTTTGATTTATAGAATAATATTTTGTTTAAATGTAATCCCCGAACCAGATACGCCCTGAGATACTTTATTTTTAATAGAAACATTAACCAAGCATTCTTTTGGTCTGACTAAATACTGAATATTTGCTACACTGTACCAACTGGTAAAAAGAAGACGTATAATTTGCGCCACAATTGTGATTATCATAATCAAATTTAAGAAACAATTAACCAGTGCTTTTCTGAATAAAGGATTTCTATAAGGATATATGTTTGATGTTATATTTGCGTTGTTATTATTGCTGTTCCATTTAGAAAATAAGTTCACCGAGTACAGAGGACGCCACGACGGTTGGCAACGGTGAGTGACGTCACGGAAACGGTACGTATAGTGGGAGCGAGCGGCAGATTACAAAACCATTCGCTGTTCAACATAACATATTAATAATTACAAATTGACGACTCCAGTGCGAGTTAGTCGCTACATTATTTATTTGTTACAAATTGACACTTCCAACGGGCGGTGTATGTAATTTAAGTGCACACAACATAACATTTAGGTAACACAATTAACGTGTTACAAATTGACGAATCCGAAGTGAGGCTATATTTAAATAAGAACGTAACGAATAATATCGTTACAAATTGGCTAGCCCAACAGTGGGGCTTAACATACGAATTAGATCGTTACAAATTGGCGCATAACAACGTGGAGCTTGGTCCAACCCCGAAACCTACAATAAATTTTATTGATCAAAGTAACATATCTAACGAATAATATCGTTACAAATTGGCGAACCAACGTGTGAGGCGTTTAATTTAATATAAATTAAATCTTGAGAACTCTACAATTTAGGGCTGTATGCAAATAATCTTTTGATTCTGTTTGAATTTGCGGCTGTTATCGTTTGCCATAGGAAATACCCTTGTTAAAACATAAAACGTTACAGGTAAACTACCCCTTTCCCTTAACCAATCTTCACCAAAAACAATAGATCTTGAGAACTCTACAATTCAGGGCTGTATGTGAAACATTATTTGATTCTGTTTGAATTTGCGGCTGTTATCGTTTGCCAAAAAAAAAATTTCCCTTGATAAAAAAAACCGTTGCAGGTAAACTACCGCTTTCCCTCAACCGATCTTCACCAAAAACAATAGGTCACGAGTAATCTACAAATCAGGGCTGTATGCAAAAAATTATTTGATTCTGTTTGAATTTGCGGCAGTTATCGTTTGCCTACAGACAGACACACACACAGACACTTTTCGGAAAACGACTTTTTTTCATGTTTTGAGTGTAGTAGAATCAGAATCTGCAATAATCTCGAACACGATTTTTTTTGCCATCACCATACTTCCATCCCTTAAGGAATATGGAAGTAACATGGCATACTAAACTATGAACAATACATTTTACGTTAAAAACATGCAAATAATTGTATTCTAATAAAAACTAAGCTGTTTAGAACTTGTAATTGACATCTTATAATACCTATGTCAATAAATAAAGAGAATTTTTTATTAAATAAAAGTGGTATGTGTGGTGTTTAATGCAAATACACAGACTGACATTGGACAGAAAGTGTAGACATTAAACACGCTCAGAATTTCTACAATAATATAAACCAGTGAAGGACAATGTCATAAATGTGCAATATGATATGTATTACCACTATTATAGTACACAATGATTATTATGAGAAAGTAATTTCACCAGAATTAAGGAAAACTGAGGTCACTGCCTGACCACACTAGCTGCAATAAGTATTGGTGAATTATTATCAATATCACATGTAATTATAAAAGAACAACCACTGCAACACAAGCTTTACACTGTAAAGACAATTTAGAATTAAAAGAACCACATAAAGATGGGTATATCATTAATTCAGAATTACATGAAAAAGACATGGCATACTAAACTTGAGAACAATAAATTTTACGTTAAAAACAAGCAAATAATTGTATTCTAATAAAAACTAAGCTGTTTAGAACTTGTAATTGACATCTTAGAATACCTATATCACTGCAAAAGTGTGAACAGGACAACTTATGTCAATAAATAAAGAGAATCTAACTGACTATGCTCCAAGCCTTAGAACGCATGGTTCAAATTTATTAATCTTAGACAATCATTGTACTTGGAAATTAAGAATTAAAATAGGTTAATTACAATTATATATTCTCAGATTAGGAGAGTAGTTATATCTATTAACCATATGTTCTTAATCTAAAACAATAAATCTCGTCTGAAAATGTTCGACATTTTGAGGTTACCATTGTATGAAAAGTAATCATCTTTAAGCTATGCTTATATTTAATTTACAATTTAACAATAATAGTGATAATTTGAATAATGTCTTGATGATAGTGTAATTATTGACAAATGTGTAATTAGTTCAAAGTGCCTTCCCAGATATTACGCTACCATAGTAAGTAATTAATATTGCACTAGGGCCTATACTTGCCTTAAATTCACTGAATTGCAAATTATTATACACCTTCCAATTGTATGAGCACTGGAATAAACTTTATAAGCTTTTAAAAAAGCTAGTATTTCGAACGGCAGATAAAATCAACCTTATCGCTTCAGAACTTTACAAAAGTCGGTTAACGGAAAAAGATTTTCGGCAAACATAGCGCATAGCACTCTGGGTAACATTATTCAAAAAATATAGACGTCTGCTTTCCTTAAATATGATCCTTAAATATGATAGATTTCACAAAGCATTTTCTATGGAATAAAATTTACAATAAATACTATTACAAACATGATTCCCTTATGCATCTTGAAATTGCAAATCATGGCATAAATTCGTCCATTAATATCAAAATTCACTTTTTTAAACTAATAGGCCATCGATTAGTCGATACAATATTTTGATAAACATATGCCTTAAAACTAATTACTGATTGAAAGATTGTTATTTAAAATAACTAGGATACGTATACTGTTCTTTTATAACAATTCTTAACATAATAAACATCTTAAATTGACAAAAATACAATGTTTAGTTCTAGGCTTAAGTTGGCCTAAAACATCCTAAGTTAGTTTTATCGGAACTTATCATAAAACGTTGCAGGTAAACTACCCCTTTCACTTACCCGATCTTCACCAAAACCAACAGGTCTTGAGAACTCTATAATTCAGGGCTGTATGCAAAAGAGTAGTTGATTCTGTTTGAATTTGCGGCTGTTATCGTTTGCCATAAAAAATATAAAAAATTACCCTTGATTTAAAACAACAGTTGCAGGTAAACTACCCCTTTCCCTTAACCGATCTTCATAAAAATCAATAGGTCTTGAGTACTCTACAAATCAGGGCTGTATGCAAAGTATTATTTGATTTTGTTTGAATTTGCGACTCTTATCTTTTGCCATAAAAAATACCCTTTTAAAACATAAAACGTTGCAGGTAAACTACCCCTTTCCCTTAACCGATCTTCACCAAAAACAATAGGTCTTGGGTACTCTACAAATCAGGGCTGTATGCTAAACATTGTTTGATTCTGTTTACATTTGCGGCTTTTATCGTTTGCCATAGGAAATACCCTTGTTAAAACATAAAACTTGCAGGTAAACTACCCCTTTCCCTTAACCGATCTGTACCAAAATCGACAGATCTTGAGAACTCTACAATTTAGGGCTGTATGCGAAACATTATTTGATTCTGTTTGAATTGGCGGCTGTTATCGTTTGCCAAACAAACAAAGTTACCCTTGATTAAAAAAAACCGTTGCAGGTAAACTACCCCTTTCCCTTAACCGATCTTCACCAAAAACAATAGGTCGCGAGTACTCTACAAATCAGGGCTGTATGCAAAAAATTATTTGATTCTGTTTGAATTTGCGGCTGTTATCGTTTGCCATAGAAAAAAAATCTACAGACACACAGACAGACAGACACACACACAGACACTTTTCGGAAAACGACTTTTTTTCATGTTTTGAGTGTAGTAGAATCAGAATCTGCAATAATCTCGAACAAGATTTTTTTTGCCATCACCATACTTCCATTCCTTAAGGAACATGGAAGTAAAAAGATGTTATTGCTAAGCGTCAAACAATTGTATAGCTTAAGTAAAAAGCAGTTTATTTGTTCAAATGTTCAGTAAAATCATAGCCATGTGGGCATGAAATTAAACTAATAGGATAGTATATCTTTTGTTTTGTTAAGATAATGTTATATGTTAAACAGTTTTTATGGTTGTTAAAAGTTAATTTAACTGTTAAAGGTTTTAAACATGGTGATGAAAATAACACCAGTACATAGGCCAGGTAAAACCAACTTTTGTAAATTTTAGATAATAATGTTAGGGATTTTGTAAAACAAATGTGGAAGGATAAATAGATTTATAGATAATAGTGTACACAACGAATCTAGAAACAAAATAATACATCTCAATTTATTTAAGAAAAATTCAAATAACAAAATTGTAACATCTGTAGTTCTTAAGTAAAAGTAGGCATGTTTAGTGTCTATATGTCACAAATGTAAAGATCAAAATAATGCTACTAATAGTTTTAAATTTCCAATCAGTACAGAAAAGTTATATTAATTTAAAGGTTTTGAACAAATTTAGATTTTGAAATAATGAAAGTATATGACAATGTATATCCGAATCAACCAACCAGATTCCAAGTTTACCCTTAGCAACCAGAAATTTCGGATAAATAAAAAGAGACTTCTTTAACAACGGTCATAGCGTACAGACGCGTTTGTAAAACGTCTAACATAATTAAGAATAAACTGTGAAAAAATGTTCCAGACATAATGATACAGATAGAGATACATAACACGAACTTTTTACACCAAGTGAAGAACATCCATCATATGAAATAGAAGACCCAAGAACCAGGGAGAAGGACTGAAGCGGACGTGGGCCCTATCTTCGACCACGAACCATACAAAGAAGAGGATTTGGTGACTTTGACATCTTATTATATTGTGTATCAACACCCACTTTTGTATACACGACTTCTTAAGTATTAATCAACTAAAACTACAGACACCATATCACACCAACACTAAGAACACTCACTAATAACACGATTTGAGATTGACACCTTTTCAAACACCACAAGAACCTTTGATTTGGATAATAATTATTAAACACCTAAACTGGACATAACCTATCATAACTAGTAATCACTATACGACTGCCTGTGTGCACATTACACTCTAACCTTGTAATATCCTTTAACTGTAAATCTTGTATTTTGATTTATAGAATAATATTTTGTTTAAATGTAATCCCCGAACCAGATACGCCCTGAGATACTTTATTTTTAATAGAAACATTAACCAAGCATTCTTTTGGTCTGACTAAATACTGAATATTTGCTACACTGTACCAACTGGTAAAAAGAAGACGTATAATTTGCGCCACAATTGTGATTATCATAATCAAATTTAAGAAACAATTAACCAGTGCTTTTCTGAATAAAGGATTTCTATAAGGATATATGTTTGATGTTATATTTGCGTTGTTATTATTGCTGTTCCATTTAGAAAATAAGTTCACCGAGTACAGAGGACGCCACGACGGTTGGCAACGGTGAGTGACGTCACGGAAACGGTACGTATAGTGGGAGCGAGCGGCAGATTACAAAACCATTCGCTGTTCAACATAACATATTAATAATTACAAATTGACGACTCCAGTGCGAGTTAGTCGCTACATTATTTATTTGTTACAAATTGACACTTCCAACGGGCGGTGTATGTAATTTAAGTGCACACAACATAACATTTAGGTAACACAATTAACGTGTTACAAATTGACGAATCCGAAGTGAGGCTATATTTAAATAAGAACGTAACGAATAATATCGTTACAAATTGGCTAGCCCAACAGTGGGGCTTAACATACGAATTAGATCGTTACAAATTGGCGCATAACAACGTGGAGCTTGGTCCAACCCCGAAACCTACAATAAATTTTATTGATCAAAGTAACATATCTAACGAATAATATCGTTACAAATTGGCGAACCAACGTGTGAGGCGTTTAATTTAATATAAATTAAATCTTGAGAACTCTACAATTTAGGGCTGTATGCAAATAATCTTTTGATTCTGTTTGAATTTGCGGCTGTTATCGTTTGCCATAGGAAATACCCTTGTTAAAACATAAAACGTTACAGGTAAACTACCCCTTTCCCTTAACCGATCTTCACCAAAAACAATAGATCTTGAGAACTCTACAATTCAGGGCTGTATGTGAAACATTATTTGATTCTGTTTGAATTTGCGGCTGTTATCGTTTGCCAAAAAAAAAATTTCCCTTGATAAAAAAAACCGTTGCAGGTAAACTACCGCTTTCCCTCAACCGATCTTCACCAAAAACAATAGGTCACGAGTAATCTACAAATCAGGGCTGTATGCAAAAAATTATTTGATTCTGTTTGAATTTGCGGCAGTTATCGTTTGCCTACAGACAGACACACAGACAGACACACACACAGACACTTTTCGGAAAACGACTTTTTTTCATGTTTTGAGTGTAGTAGAATCAGAATCTGCAATAACCTCGAACACGATTTTTTTTGCCATCACCATACTTCCATCCCTTAAGGAATATGGAAGTAACATGGCATACTAAACTATGAACAATACATTTTACGTTAAAAACATGCAAATAATTGTATTCTAATAAAAACTAAGCTGTTTAGAACTTGTAATTGACATCTTATAATACCTATGTCAATAAATAAAGAGAATTTTTTATTAAATAAAAGTGGTATGTGTGGTGTTTAATGCAAATACACAGACTGACATTGGACAGAAAGTGTAGACATTAAACACGCTCAGAATTTCTACAATAATATAAACCAGTGAAGGACAATGTCATAAATGTGCAATATGATATGTATTACCACTATTATAGTACACAATGATTATTATGAGAAAGTAATTTCACCAGAATTAAGGAAAACTGAGGTCACTGCCTGACCACACTAGCTGCAATAAGTATTGGTGAATTATTATCAATATCACATGTAATTATAAAAGAACAACCACTGCAACACAAGCTTTACACTGTAAAGACAATTTAGAATTAAAAGAACCACATAAAGATGGGTATATCATTAATTCAGAATTACATGAAAAAGACATGGCATACTAAACTTGAGAACAATAAATTTTACGTTAAAAACAAGCAAATAATTGTATTCTAATAAAAACTAAGCTGTTTAGAACTTGTAATTGACATCTTAGAATACCTATATCACTGCAAAAGTGTGAACAGGACAACTTATGTCAATAAATAAAGAGAATCTAACTGACTATGCTCCAAGCCTTAGAACGCATGGTTCAAATTTATTAATCTTAGACAATCATTGTACTTGGAAATTAAGAATTAAAATAGGTTAATTACAATTATATATTCTCAGATTAGGAGAGTAGTTATATCTATTAACCATATGTTCTTAATCTAAAACAATAAATCTCGTCTGAAAATGTTCGACATTTTGAGGTTACCATTGTATGAAAAGTAATCATCTTTAAGCTATGCTTATATTTAATTTACAATTTAACAATAATAGTGATAATTTGAATAATGTCTTGATGATAGTGTAATTATTGACAAATGTGTAATTAGTTCAAAGTGCCTTCCCAGATATTACGCTACCATAGTAAGTAATTAATATTGCACTAGGGCCTATACTTGCCTTAAATTCACTGAATTGCAAATTATTATACACCTTCCAATTGTATGAGCACTGGAATAAACTTTATAAGCTTTTAAAAAAGCTAGTATTTCGAACGGCAGATAAAATCAACCTTATCGCTTCAGAACTTTACAAAAGTCGGTTAACGGAAAAAGATTTTCGGCAAACATAGCGCATAGCACTCTGGGTAACATTATTCAAAAAATATAGACGTCTGCTTTCCTTAAATATGATCCTTAAATATGATAGATTTCACAAAGCATTTTCTATGGAATAAAATTTACAATAAATACTATTACAAACATGATTCCCTTATGCATCTTGAAATTGCAAATCATGGCATAAATTCGTCCATTAATATCAAAATTCACTTTTTTAAACTAATAGGCCATCGATTAGTCGATACAATATTTTGATAAACATATGCCTTAAAACTAATTACTGATTGAAAGATTGTTATTTAAAATAACTAGGATACGTATACAGTTCTTTTATAACAATTCTTAACATAATAAACATCTTAACTTGACAAAAATACAATGTTTAGTTCTAGGCTTAAGTTGGCCTAAAACATCCTAAGTTAGTTTTATCGGAACTTATCATAAAACGTTGCAGGTAAACTACCCCTTTCACTTACCCGATCTTCACCAAAACCAACAGGTCTTGAGAACTCTATAATTCAGGGCTGTATGCAAAAGAGTAGTTGATTCTGTTTGAATTTGCGGCTGTTATCGTTTGCCATAAAAAATATAAAAAATTACCCTTGATTTAAAACAACAGTTGCAGGTAAACTACCCCTTTCCCTTAACCGATCTTCATAAAAATCAATAGGTCTTGAGTACTCTACAAATCAGGGCTGTATGCAAAGTATTATTTGATTTTGTTTGAATTTGCGACTCTTATCTTTTGCCATAAAAAATACCCTTTTAAAACATAAAACGTTGCAGGTAAACTACCCCTTTCCCTTAACCGATCTTCACCAAAAACAATAGGTCTTGGGTACTCTACAAATCAGGGCTGTATGCTAAACATTGTTTGATTCTGTTTACATTTGCGGCTTTTATCGTTTGCCATAGGAAATACCCTTGTTAAAACATAAAACTTGCAGGTAAACTACCCCTTTCCCTTAACCGATCTGTACCAAAATCGACAGATCTTGAGAACTCTACAATTTAGGGCTGTATGCGAAACATTATTTGATTCTGTTTGAATTGGCGGCTGTTATCGTTTGCCAAACAAACAAAGTTACCCTTGATTAAAAAAAACCGTTGCAGGTAAACTACCCCTTTCCCTTAACCGATCTTCACCAAAAACAATAGGTCGCGAGTACTCTACAAATCAGGGCTGTATGCAAAAAATTATTTGATTCTGTTTGAATTTGCGGCTGTTATCGTTTGCCATAGAAAAAAATCTACAGACACACAGACAGACAGACACACACACAGACACTTTTCGGAAAACGACTTTTTTTCATGTTTTGAGTGTAGTAGAATCAGAATCTGCAATAATCTCGAACAAGATTTTTTTTGCCATCACCATACTTCCATTCCTTAAGGAACATGGAAGTAAAAAGATGTTATTGCTAAGCGTCAAACAATTGTATAGCTTAAGTAAAAAGCAGTTTATTTGTTCAAATGTTCAGTAAAATCATAGCCATGTGGGCATGAAATTAAACTAATAGGATAGTATATCTTTTGTTTTGTTAAGATAATGTTATATGTTAAACAGTTTTTATGGTTGTTAAAAGTTAATTTAACTGTTAAAGGTTTTAAACATGGTGATGAAAATAACACCAGTACATAGGCCAGGTAAAACCAACTTTTGTAAATTTTAGATAATAATGTTAGGGATTTTGTAAAACAAATGTGGAAGGATAAATAGATTTATAGATAATAGTGTACACAACGAATCTAGAAACAAAATAATACATCTCAATTTATTTAAGAAAAATTCAAATAACAAAATTGTAACATCTGTAGTTCTTAAGTAAAAGTAGGCATGTTTAGTGTCTATATGTCACAAATGTAAAGATCAAAATAATGCTACTAATAGTTTTAAATTTCCAATCAGTACAGAAAAGTTATATTAATTTAAAGGTTTTGAACAAATTTAGATTTTGAAATAATGAAAGTATATGACAATGTATATCCGAATCAACCAACCAGATTCCAAGTTTACCCTTAGCAACCAGAAATTTCGGATAAATAAAAAGAGACTTCTTTAACAACGGTCATAGCGTACAGACGCGTTTGTAAAACGTCTAACATAATTAAGAATAAACTGTGAAAAAACGTTCCAGACATAATGATACAGATAGAGATACATAACACGAACTTTTTACACCAAGTGAAGAACATCCATCATATGAAATAGAAGACCCAAGAACCAGGGAGAAGGACTGAAGCGGACGTGGGCCCTATCTTCGACCACGAACCATACAAAGAAGAGGATTTGGTGACTTTGACATCTTATTATATTGTGTATCAACACCCACTTTTGTATACACGACTTTTTAAGTATTAATCAACTAAAACTACAGACACCATATCACACCAACACTAAGAACACTCACTAATAACACGATTTGAGATTGACACCTTTTCAAACACCACAAGAACCTTTGATTTGGATAATAATTATTAAACACCTAAACTGGACATAACCTATCATAACTAGTAATCACTATACGACTGCCTGTGTGCACATTACACTCTAACCTTGTAATATCCTTTAACTGTAAATCTTGTATTTTGATTTATAGAATAATATTTTGTTTAAATGTAATCCCCGAACCAGATACGCCCTGAGATACTTTATTTTTAATAGAAACATTAACCAAGCATTCTTTTGGTCTGACTAAATACTGAATATTTGCTACACTGTACCAACTGGTAAAAAGAAGACGTATAATTTGCGCCACAATTGTGATTATCATAATCAAATTTAAGAAACAATTAACCAGTGCTTTTCTGAATAAAGGATTTCTATAAGGATATATGTTTGATGTTATATTTGCGTTGTTATTATTGCTGTTCCATTTAGAAAATAAGTTCACCGAGTACAGAGGACGCCACGACGGTTGGCAACGGTGAGTGACGTCACGGAAACGGTACGTATAGTGGGAGCGAGCGGCAGATTACAAAACCATTCGCTGTTCAACATAACATATTAATAATTACAAATTGACGACTCCAGTGCGAGTTAGTCGCTACATTATTTATTTGTTACAAATTGACACTTCCAACGGGCGGTGTATGTAATTTAAGTGCACACAACATAACATTTAGGTAACACAATTAACGTGTTACAAATTGACGAATCCGAAGTGAGGCTATATTTAAATAAGAACGTAACGAATAATATCGTTACAAATTGGCTAGCCCAACAGTGGGGCTTAACATACGAATTAGATCGTTACAAATTGGCGCATAACAACGTGGAGCTTGGTCCAACCCCGAAACCTACAATAAATTTTATTGATCAAAGTAACATATCTAACGAATAATATCGTTACAAATTGGCGAACCAACGTGTGAGGCGTTTAATTTAATATAAATTAAATCTTGAGAACTCTACAATTTAGGGCTGTATGCAAATAATCTTTTGATTCTGTTTGAATTTGCGGCTGTTATCGTTTGCCATAGGAAATACCCTTGTTAAAACATAAAACGTTACAGGTAAACTACCCCTTTCCCTTAACCGATCTTCACCAAAAACAATAGATCTTGAGAACTCTACAATTCAGGGCTGTATGTGAAACATTATTTGATTCTGTTTGAATTTGCGGCTGTTATCGTTTGCCAAAAAAAAAATTTCCCTTGATAAAAAAAACCGTTGCAGGTAAACTACCGCTTTCCCTCAACCGATCTTCACCAAAAACAATAGGTCACGAGTAATCTACAAATCAGGGCTGTATGCAAAAAATTATTTGATTCTGTTTGAATTTGCGGCAGTTATCGTTTGCCTACAGACAGACACACACACAGACACTTTTCGGAAAACGACTTTTTTTCATGTTTTGAGTGTAGTAGAATCAGAATCTGCAATAACCTCGAACACGATTTTTTTTGCCATCACCATACTTCCATCCCTTAAGGAATATGGAAGTAACATGGCATACTAAACTATGAACAATACATTTTACGTTAAAAACATGCAAATAATTGTATTCTAATAAAAACTAAGCTGTTTAGAACTTGTAATTGACATCTTATAATACCTATGTCAATAAATAAAGAGAATTTTTTATTAAATAAAAGTGGTATGTGTGGTGTTTAATGCAAATACACAGACTGACATTGGACAGAAAGTGTAGACATTAAACACGCTCAGAATTTCTACAATAATATAAACCAGTGAAGGACAATGTCATAAATGTGCAATATGATATGTATTACCACTATTATAGTACACAATGATTATTATGAGAAAGTAATTTCACCAGAATTAAGGAAAACTGAGGTCACTGCCTGACCACACTAGCTGCAATAAGTATTGGTGAATTATTATCAATATCACATGTAATTATAAAAGAACAACCACTGCAACACAAGCTTTACACTGTAAAGACAATTTAGAATTAAAAGAACCACATAAAGATGGGTATATCATTAATTCAGAATTACATGAAAAAGACATGGCATACTAAACTTGAGAACAATAAATTTTACGTTAAAAACAAGCAAATAATTGTATTCTAATAAAAACTAAGCTGTTTAGAACTTGTAATTGACATCTTAGAATACCTATATCACTGCAAAAGTGTGAACAGGACAACTTATGTCAATAAATAAAGAGAATCTAACTGACTATGCTCCAAGCCTTAGAACGCATGGTTCAAATTTATTAATCTTAGACAATCATTGTACTTGGAAATTAAGAATTAAAATAGGTTAATTACAATTATATATTCTCAGATTAGGAGAGTAGTTATATCTATTAACCATATGTTCTTAATCTAAAACAATAAATCTCGTCTGAAAATGTTCGACATTTTGAGGTTACCATTGTATGAAAAGTAATCATCTTTAAGCTATGCTTATATTTAATTTACAATTTAACAATAATAGTGATAATTTGAATAATGTCTTGATGATAGTGTAATTATTGACAAATGTGTAATTAGTTCAAAGTGCCTTCCCAGATATTACGCTACCATAGTAAGTAATTAATATTGCACTAGGGCCTATACTTGCCTTAAATTCACTGAATTGCAAATTATTATACACCTTCCAATTGTATGAGCACTGGAATAAACTTTATAAGCTTTTAAAAAAGCTAGTATTTCGAACGGCAGATAAAATCAACCTTATCGCTTCAGAACTTTACAAAAGTCGGTTAACGGAAAAAGATTTTCGGCAAACATAGCGCATAGCACTCTGGGTAACATTATTCAAAAAATATAGACGTCTGCTTTCCTTAAATATGATCCTTAAATATGATAGATTTCACAAAGCATTTTCTATGGAATAAAATTTACAATAAATACTATTACAAACATGATTCCCTTATGCATCTTGAAATTGCAAATCATGGCATAAATTCGTCCATTAATATCAAAATTCACTTTTTTAAACTAATAGGCCATCGATTAGTCGATACAATATTTTGATAAACATATGCCTTAAAACTAATTACTGATTGAAAGATTGTTATTTAAAATAACTAGGATACGTATACAGTTCTTTTATAACAATTCTTAACATAATAAACATCTTAAATTGACAAAAATACAATGTTTAGTTCTAGGCTTAAGTTGGCCTAAAACATCCTAAGTTAGTTTTATCGGAACTTATCATAAAACGTTGCAGGTAAACTACCCCTTTCACTTACCCGATCTTCACCAAAACCAACAGGTCTTGAGAACTCTATAATTCAGGGCTGTATGCAAAAGAGTAGTTGATTCTGTTTGAATTTGCGGCTGTTATCGTTTGCCATAAAAAATATAAAAAATTACCCTTGATTTAAAACAACAGTTGCAGGTAAACTACCCCTTTCCCTTAACCGATCTTCATAAAAATCAATAGGTCTTGAGTACTCTACAAATCAGGGCTGTATGCAAAGTATTATTTGTTTCTGTTTGAATTTGCGTCTCTTATCGTTTGCCATAGAAAATACCCTTTTAAAACATAAAACGTTGCAGGTAAACTACCCCTTTCCCTTAACCGATCTTCACCAAAAACAATAGGTCTTGGGTACTCTACAAATCAGGGCTGTATGCAAAACATTGTTTGATTCTGTTTACATTTGCGGCTTTTATCGTTTGCCATAGGAAATACCCTTGTTAAAACATAAAACTTGCAGGTAAACTACCCCTTTCCCTTAACCGAGCTGTACCAAAATCGACAGATCTTGAGAACTCTACAATTTAGGGCTGTATGCGAAACATTATTTGATTCTGTTTGAATTGGCGGCTGTTATCGTTTGCCAAACAAGCAAAGTTACCCTTGATTAAAAAAAACCGTTGCAGGTAAACTACCCCTTTCCCTTAACCGATCTTCACCAAAAACAATAGGTCGCGAGTACTCTACAAATCAGGGCTGTATGCAAAAAATTATTTGATTCTGTTTGAATTTGCGGCTGTTATCGTTTGCCATAGAAAAAAAATCTACAGACACACAGACACACACACAGACACTTTTCGGAAAACGACTTTTTTTCATGTTTTGAGTGTAGTAGAATCAGAATCTGCAATAATCTCGAACAAGATTTTTTTTGCCATCACCATACTTCCATTCCTTAAGGAACATGGAAGTAAAAAGATGTTATTGCTAAGCGTCAAACAATTGTATAGCTTAAGTAAATATCGGTATGGAGAACCATACATGACTTCCATATTCTAAGATTTATATTTAAAATCATTTTCAGCCAAACAGCCAGGCTGTGTCTTACCTGCCTTTTTATTGCTGTATTAAATGAAAAATATTATATTACATTAAAATGAAAAAATTATAATTTTATTGCCTGGCAACAGAATTATTTTATTTTTAACAATTACCATTGTTTCAAAAATTTAAATAAATTTTCAAGTACTTTACTCTTGTTAAACTACCCCTTTCCCTCAACCGATCTTCACCAAAAACAATAGATCTTGAGAAATCTACAATTCAGGGCTGTATGCGAAACATTATTTGATTCTGTTTGAATTTGCGGCTGTTATCGTTTGCCAAAAAAAAAAAAAATTTCCCTTGATAAAAAAAACCGTTGCAGGTAAACTACCCCTTCCCCTCAACCGATCTTCACCAAAAACAATAGGTCGCGAGTACTCTACAAATCAGGGCTGTATGCAAAAAATTATTTGATTCTGTTTGAATTTGCGGCAGTTGTCGTTTGCCATAGAAAATACGCATGATAAAAAACGTTGCTGGTAAACTACCCCTTCCCCTCAACCGATCTTCACCAAAAACAATAGGTCTTGAGTACTCTACAAATCAGGGCTGTATGCAGAAAATTATTTGATTCTGTTTGAATTTGCGGCTGTTATCGTTTGCCATAGAAAATACCCTTGTTAAAAAAACGTTGTAGGTAAACTACCCCTTTCCCTTAACCGATCTTCACCAAAAACAAAGGTATTGAGAACTCTACAATTTAGGGCTGTATGCAAATAATCTTTTCATTCTGTTTGAATTTGCGGCTGTTATCGTTTGCCATAGGAAATACCCTTGTTAAAACATAAAACGTTACAGGTAAACTACCCCTTTCCCTTAACCGATCTTCACCAAAAACAATAGGTCTTGAGAACTCTACAATTCAGGGCTGTATGCCAAACATTATTTGATTCTGTTTGAATTTGCGGCTGTTATCGTTTGCCAAACAAACAAAATTTCCCTTGCTAAAAAAAAACCGTTGCAGGTAAACTACCCCTTTCCCTCAACCGATCTTCACCAAAAACAATAGGTCGCGAGAACTCTGCAAAACCGGGCTGTATGCAAAAAATTATTTGATTCTGTTTGAATTTGCGGCAGTTATCGTTTGCCATAGAAAAAAAATCTACAGACAGACAGACAGACAGACAGACACACAGACACACAGACACTTTTCGGAAAACGACTTTTTTTCATGTTTTGAGTGTAGTAGAATCAGAATCTGCAATAATCTCGAACACGTTTTTTTTGCCATCACCATACTTCCATTCCTTAAGGAATATGGAAGTAAAAACAATTCAAATCTAAATATTGGTCTGATGCCACGCAACACATGATAAGAAGTGACATAGGATTGGGCCGATATGACCTGCATGGCAAGCAAACTCCAACCGCATATTTCCTTGGAAAAATAAACATAGCCAGACATTTAGAGCCTGCAATTCCTACAGAATGTTTAGTGAGGCTATTAGCTTACCACTATGGTGGAGAAATTACAAGAGGCCGAATAAACGGACGCATACAAACCATCGAGGAGATGTCGACATTATTAGCAGAGATGGAACAGGAGAAGAACTTCCTCCAGTACAGATGAAGGAACGATGAAATAAATAGAAATAATGGTCGCCGCGACGCCCAATATGAAAACAATGGGCAAAGACCGAACAATAGTTACAACAATGGTAACCACTATCAACGCGGTTACCAAAACCACAATAACACTAACAACTATCCGCAAAATAATGCGGCAAATAATAACAACAATAACAACAACCACTATTACCGTAGCTCTCCTACAAATAATAACAATAATGGATACCAGCGTGCCAATGACAGAGACCACCAGTACCAGAACAACCGAGGTTATAACAACAACTACGATAACCGATACAGGCATAATAATAACGGCAATAATAACAATCAAAATCAAACATATCGAAGACAAGTGAATTATGTAAGCACTGACGATAGAGATGTGGGAAGACGTTGGTACCAGGGACGAGCAAATTATAATGGGAACCGTGGGAGAAGTTTTCAGGAGGAGAGTAACCAGCACTACCGCGATGAACATCGGCGAAGTAGGAGCTGCGACGACAACAGGAATAACCGAAACTCAGTGACGTTCGATAATAACGCCATCGAGGTACAAGAGTCACAGAGTAGAGACAGACCCAATCAATCAGACAACAGGACTGAGGAGATCAGCCCTGATTTAAACGGACCGCGGCAGTCAAAATCCATCAGGTCCCATCACTGAACCGACAATTTGGGTACTTACTAGGATGAGACAAAATGACTGACGATACAATGACGATAGTGCACAATCACTTCTTAAAAAATGTTAGAGAAGAACTACTGAACGAAGACACGATAACGCACATAGTTCGAATAATGAGATCGTTTATATCATCGCCCAAGTGAATGGACTAGAGACAAGATTCATGATAGATACGGGCGCAAACGTGTCGTTAATCGACAACAATGAATACATCAAAATTCAAAAATATAGTAAGGCCATCTTACCAACTTTACCAATTCAAAATATAATTTTAATCGTAGCCACCGGAAGGCAAAACAAGTCAATAAGAAAACAGGTATCATTAACAGTGACCAGCAGAAATGTAGCTATACCTATGATTTTTCTAATAGCTAGTAATCTACCATTTAATCTACTAATAGGCTGTGATATTTTGAGAAAATACTCAGCAATAATTGACATGAGACAGGCCATAGTGTCATTAAAAGTGGATAATATAGAATGGACAGCAAAATTAGTAGAAAATAAAAATGTACCTTCATGCAATAGTATAAGAAAATTCAATAATAATCAATATGAGTCATGGAATGTAAGAAGGGAATACTTTGGGAGTGAAGACAGTTTATGGTTGGAAAAATTAGAAGAGATCCGACAATTTCGGTCAGAACAAAATGAATGTATTTTAACTACACAACAAATAGAAAAGTTAATATCAATATATAATAAATACCGCTATGTTTTCTCTGATATACCTGGCAAAGTAAAAGATTATCAATTTACACTACAATTCAAGGAGCCTGTAAATTTTAATAAAAAATCATATCCCGTTCCTTATGCATTAAAAGAAGCAGTGAGGACTGAACTAGACAAAATGATAGCAGAAGATATTATTGAGTATAGCTGTTCCCCATATACAAGTCCGTTAATAGCCGTTCCCAAGAAAGATGGCAAAGTATGACTCTGTTTGGATGCTAGAGAGATTAATAAGATCATAGTTAATGACAGAACATCTCCCGGAGAGATTGAGGAGATATTGAAAAAATTCAATGGCATACAATTTATCAGCACCTGGGATACTGTTTGTGGGTATTGGCAGGTGGAGTTACACCCAGATAGTCGAAAGTACGTCGCATTTATTTTCGAAGGGAGGAACTACCAGTTCAAGAGACTACCATTTGGACTGGTAAACTCAGTAGCTGTATTCGTAAGATGTATGGACCAGGTGTTGGGTCCAGATACTATTCCATATACCACAGTCTATGTTGATGACTTGTTGATTACTTCAGTGAATTGGGAAGACCATTGTGACAGAGTAGGACAAGTATTACAAAAACTATCAGACAATAACGTTACCCTAAAGCTTAAAAAATCCAAGCTTATCGCCAGTGAAGTCCAATTCCTGGGTTTTAACTTAACAAGACAAGGAATAACACCATCCAACGAAAAGATTGAAGCAATCCAGAAGTTCCCAAGTCCTAAAAATAAAAAGCAACTTCAATCATTTCTGGGACTTTGCAATTATTATAGGAAGTTTCAGAGAAATTATTCTGAAATGACAGCAAAGTTTTCTCCACAATTATCCTCTAAGAACAAATGGTCCTGGGGACAGGAACAAGACAACTTACTCCAAATGATCAAGCATAATTTCCTAAGTTCAGTTGTATTAAAACATCCTAATTTCAACCAACCTTTCTTTATGAACTGTGATGCCAGTGATATAAGTTTAGGATCTGTATTATATCAAGAAGATAGTGAGGGAGAACATCAGGTGGTGAGTTTTGCAAGCAGAATACTTAATGGATGTGAACGCAATTATAGTGTAACGGAAAAGGAGTTATTAAGCGTTGTATTCGCTTGTGGGAAATTCAGAACCTATATTCTTGGATACCCGATAACTGTGAGGAGCGATCATAAGTCAATATCTTTCCTAAAAAATTGCAAGATTAACCATGGGAGATTGACAAGGTGGATACTCGCACTACAGGAGTACCATATAAATTGGGAGTATGTTCCAGGAAAACAGAATATTGCTGCAGACATATTGTCCCGGATTAACATAGAACAACAAACTTTTGAAGGGGAAAAAGAAACAATCATCAAGGTATATACTATAATAAAAAACAAATCAGATTTGGAAAACATCATGAAATCAATTTCACAACAACAAACAGAGGATACAAAAATCAACAATTTTAGACAAAGACTGATCCAACAGGATGAAAAAATTACTGCATATTACTGTCTACATGAAGACATATTATTTTACAAACCAAATAATAACCAAGGCTCATGGAAGGTGGTGATACCTAAAGCTTTAGAAACAGAATTAATACTGGACTACCATAGTCGATATGGGCATATGGGTGCATTAAAAGTAATGAAGGCACTTGAGGAACACACTTACATTAAGAATATCAACAGGAGAGTTAGAGAATGTATTCGGCAGTGTCACATCTGTCAATTGGCAAAATGCAATAACGAAAAAACAGAAGGAATTATGCAACCTATTACATCAACTGGTAAATTAGAGAGAGTATTTTTAGATGTGTGTGGACCGTTACCTCGTAGTGGAGGGAGAAAACAGTATAAATTTATTATAATCATGTTCGACCATTACTCCAAATTTACAAAACTATACCCCATTAATCGGGCGACTACAAAAAAGATTCTGCAAATAGTGATACAACAATACATACCAGAGTTAGGAGCTCCAAGGTCAATTATTACTGATCACGGAACTCAGTTTCGAGGAAGGGTATGGAAGGAGACTTTGTTAGATCTAGGTGTCAAGACATATAAAACATCTGTCTATCACCCAAATAGCAACCCGGCGGAAAGAGTACTGAGGGAGGTTGGCCGTATACTCAGGACATATTGTTTTGATAAACACCAGAAGTGGAGTGACTACACTACACAAACAGAGAGCTTTATCAACTTAGCTTACCATGAAGCAATACAAGATACTCCATATACCATAATGCATGAAAGACTACCACCCCGAGAAATTAGTGAAATAATCAACTTCCCAAACAACCCAGCTTACCAGTTCGACAACGTGAGATTCCACAGCAAACTGAATGAACAAGTGGAGAAAAGAAGGAAAAAATACAAAATAATTCAGCAGAAAATGATCCAGTACAAGACTGGAGACAAAGTATTGTTAAAAAACCGCGAATTGCCAAGTTCTAAGGAAGGAATAGCAAAAAAGCTATTATTACTGTATAATGGACCATATGTTGTTATAAAAAACAATAACAATAATACTTATGTCATTAGTGATGTGGAAACAAAAAAGATTAAGGGGACATACAACCAAGTTTCCTTAAAAATGTATTATGAACCTAATAAACAAAGTTGAATAAACCACAAAATTCCAAACAAATAGTAAGATCAACTTACAACTAATTATTTATGAGAATTAATATGGAACTGAAGAATTTATTATTATAACACCACAAAATTCTAAAAAAAAAAAATAGTAAGATCAACTTACAACTAATTATTTATGAGAATTAATATGGAACTGAAGAATTTATTATTATAATACCACAAAATTCTAAAAAAATAGTAAGATCAACTTACAACTAATTATTTATGAGAATTAATATGGAACTGAAGAATTTATTATTATAATACCTCAAAATTCAAAGAATATAGTAAGCTCATCTTACCAACTTTGATAATCCAGAATATAATTTTAAATGAAGCCAAATAAACAAATTTGAATATCTCAGAATTCAAATAAATAGTAAGGACAACTTACAGTACAGTTTGATAATGTTATTATGAATCAAGCGGATAAACAACTGGGAATAAATTTCCAAATTCTAAACAAAATAAGCACCTCTTATTAAATATAATTATGAACTTATTATTGGAATATAAAAGCAAGATGCAACATCTATAAATCAAAGAAACCATAGTGCTATAAAACGAATAAGAAAAGACAAATGTAGACAATCGACGATGAAAATAAGACAAGACTAGAAACGAATTTACTACAAATAACCTATCATGATTGTGAGAGAATTAACAACAACTAAAGATACAAATACTTGTTATGTTTAATTGAATGAAAATAGTGAATGAAAAATGAAGATTAAGGAGTACTGATAAAGAAGGAAAGAAGATAGTACCAATTGAAAATAAAAAATGTTATTAATATCGCCACAAGAAAAAAAACATCTGAAAGAATCAATGGAAAGAAATACTTAGATCTGAAAAGTTAAGCTGAGTGAACCATCCCAAGAATATATTATTATATTATTTTTATTTGATTTAGTCGTGAATAGACTAGTGATTATTAAATGTGATTGACTGACGAGATAGCTCCAGCAATCGATATTATTGATGTATTATGTATTATAAGGACAGCGGGGTATTAGGTCAAGAGAGCCCCCCGACTGATTCCAAAATATATGGTGATTAATTTGTTAGGGAAGTAACATGTTCCAGGGATGGAACACTTATAATTAAAGACAAGTATACCAGATCATAAAAAGAATAACAAATGATAATGTGAAAGAGAAGATAATTGATAATTTCAACAAAAACAATATTTTATTAAAATGATCAAATTTGGTGGCAGGGTAGTATGTAACATTACATTTGGAACAACTTAATATCATACTTGATTTAATGAAGACTTTGGATAAGAAGCTAAACAAGAAGAACAATATCTTCCAAGATGATAGTGAAGAGGAACGACTAACCATTTTAGACTGACTAGTAATACAACTGACCGTACCAAAATTAATAATGATTTAGGCAAAGTGATGCAAAATACATTCAACCCCGATTATGACATGAACTTTCAATAATGACAAAATAAATAATTATAAAGACAGGCGGCTTATGAACCAGTACTATAAAGAAACAAATGGTTTCATTCAATATATCATAATATCAAGACAATCAAAATACAAATTGAGGGATAATAGGCCCAAACATGTAATACTATGTAAAAAGAAATATTAGTAAGTGATTAATTTAAATGATGTAATGAAAATATAACAAACCTTATTGTAGATACATGAACCATACAACTAATTGTAACAGATAGTGATCATAAGATTGTCCAGAAAACAACAAATAATAACTTGTCCACAGTAACATTTGATAACAAGAGTGAAGTTCTTTTAATGACAATAAAATGTAAAAACCTATAAAAACCAATAAGTATGTTTATAAATACAAACTATTAAGTGTTCAGTGAAAAGGGTAAACGATAAACATAGTGACAAGTAATGTGAAACATAACATACAGTTTTAGAATAATTAATGAATTAACTGAGAGAAGACTAATTAATTAGTGCATAATTTATTTTATAAAAATGTGCATGTTATTATGTTTTATCAGGTTGTTTTATTATCATGGTATTTATGTTGTTTTTTGTATGTAGCAGGTGAAGCAGTTGTTTTAAGAGAATATCAATTAACTGATGTTAATTTCATTTTTATGTTAACAAATATATCACCATAGAACTGGTGTTAAACAGTGATCAATTTATTGGCAAAGCAAAGTAGACTAAAAAAAAGATGTTATTGCTAAGCGTCAAACAATTGTATAGCTTAAGTAAAAAGCAGTTTATTTGTTCAAATGTTCAGTAAAATCATAGCCATGTGGGCATGAAATTAAACTAATAGGATAGTATATCTTTTGTTTTGTTAAGATAATGTTATATGTTAAACAGTTTTTATGGTTGTTAAAAGTTAATTTAACTGTTAAAGGTTTTAAACATGGTGATGAAAATAACACCAGTACATAGGCCAGGTAAAACCAACTTTTGTAAATTTTAGATAATAATGTTAGGGATTTTGTAAAACAAATGTGGAAGGATAAATAGATTTATAGATAATAGTGTACACAACGAATCTAGAAACAAAATAATACATCTCAAGTTATTTAAGAAAAATTCAAATAACAAAATTGTAACATCTGTAGTTCTTAAGTAAAAGTAGGCATGTTTAGTGTCTATATGTCACAAATGTAAAGATCAAAATAATGCTACTAATAGTTTTAAATTTCCAATCAGTACAGAAAAGTTATATTAATTTAAAGGTTTTGAACAAATTTAGATTTTGAAATAATGAAAGTATATGACAATGTATATCCGAATCAACCAACCAGATTCCAAGTTTACCCTTAGCAACCAGAAATTTCGGATAAATAAAAAGAGACTTCTTTAACAACGGTCATAGCGTACAGACGCGTTTGTAAAACGTCTAACATAATTAAGAATAAACTGTGAAAAAACGTTCCAGACATAATGATACAGATAGAGATACATAACACGAACTTTTTACACCAAGTGAAGAACATCCATCATATGAAATAGAAGACCCAAGAACCAGGGAGAAGGACTGAAGCGGACGTGGGCCCTATCTTCGACCACGAACCATACAAAGAAGAGGATTTGGTGACTTTGACATCTTATTATATTGTGTATCAACACCCACTTTTGTATACACGACTTTTTAAGTATTAATCAACTAAAACTACAGACACCATATCACACCAACACTAAGAACACTCACTAATAACACGATTTGAGATTGACACCTTTTCAAACACCACAAGAACCTTTGATTTGGATAATAATTATTAAACACCTAAACTGGACATAACCTATCATAACTAGTAATCACTATACGACTGCCTGTGTGCACATTACACTCTAACCTTGTAATATCCTTTAACTGTAAATCTTGTATTTTGATTTATAGAATAATATTTTGTTTAAATGTAATCCCCGAACCAGATACGCCCTGAGATACTTTATTTTTAATAGAAACATTAACCAAGCATTCTTTTGGTCTGACTAAATACTGAATATTTGCTACACTGTACCAACTGGTAAAAAGAAGACGTATAATTTGCGCCACAATTGTGATTATCATAATCAAATTTAAGAAACAATTAACCAGTGCTTTTCTGAATAAAGGATTTCTATAAGGATATATGTTTGATGTTATATTTGCTGTTACATTTAGAAAATAAGTTCACCGAGTACAGAGGACACCACGACGGTTGGCAACGGTGAGTGACGTCACGGAAACGGTACGTATAGTGGGAGCGAGCGGCAGATTACAAAACCATTCGCCGTTCAACATAACATATTAATAATTACAAATTGACGACTCCAGTGCAAGTTAGTCGCTACATTATTTATTTGTTACAAATTGACACTTCCAACGGGCGGTGTATGTAATTTAAGTGCACACAACGTAACATTTAGGTAACACAATTAACGTGTTACAAATTGACGAATCCGAAGTGAGGCTATATTTAAATAAGAACGTAACGAATAGTATCGTTACAAATTGGCTAGCCCAACAGTGGGGCTTAACATACGAATTAGATCGTTACAAATTGGGGCATAACAACGTGGAGCTTGGTCCAACCCCGAAACCTACAATAAATTTTATTGATCAAAGTAACATATCTAACGAATAATATCGTTACACTGTTCATCATGTCTCCTCGAGTCACTCTCCTCAGCCATTATATAATTTACTTCGGCTTGATTGTTTCCCTGATTGTTACTTGGTGGATCTTCCGGAGGTATATCCCTATTTCTGTCCCCACTTCTTGACCTCATATAATCATTGTGATCATTCCACTGTCTCCTGTTGTCGTCGTATCTCCCACCTCGTCGGTCACTGTTGATATTTCTTCTCCATTCTCTGTTTCTGCCATTATTATTGTTGTTATTTTGGTTGCGGCTATTATAACTGCCTTGATTACTTCTATAATTATTATTATTATAGCCATTACCACTATTTCGATTATTATTATTATTATTGTCATAGTTCCCATTTAGGGGCTGGTTTGACCTTGGTTGTTGGTCTCTACCGTTATCTCCCCTGTCCATCTGTGATTGGTTGTACTGCCTCCTTGATTTTCTATAATAATCTTGGTGTTCATAACTCCCAAGCAGTCTTTCCATATCAGCTATGATCTTGATCTGGCTGCATAGGGTGGCTTGGACAATCCCCTCATCAAAGTGGTGTGCCATTTTGCTAATTAAGCATTCTTCGGGAATCTTTGGTTCTAAATTGCGTGCTGCACACACCTTCCCGAGAAAGTATGCTGTCGGTGACTGGTAATTGGTTTCGTTGTACCTTCCATGGCAGAGATTATCTCTGATTATATTCTGTACTGACTCTGACCAGTATTTTATTCTGAAGGTTTGTTTGAACCCCTCATACGTCGTTATTTCATTTCTGACGGCCGACCACCAGTTGTCGGTTATCTCCTTGAAACTGTCATCCAGTAGATTCTTAATCATTGTCCAGCGGTTCTCTTTGGTTCTCTGTAGACATTCGTCCACCCGCTCTAGGAATTCCACTGGGTTCCTGCAATAATTTTTAAAATTTATATTCTCTCTGTTGTCCAGCATATTATGATGAACACTGCAGGCTGGTCTACAGCTCACTCTGCCGAGGTCTTCTCTCAGGTTCTTCAATTGCACTTCCTGCATGTTATCAATTCTTCCTGTACTATCATTCATTTGGCTTCTTACCTGATTCATCTCCTCATTTACCCGTTCAATTTTCCCTGAGGTGTTAGTTTGTAGTTCGTCCAATCTTTCTTGTGTTCCTTGCTGTACCTCTGCTATCCTAACTTGGCTGATGTTATCTGCTTGGTCTATTCTGGCGTCTAATTCTGCCCTGACCTGTACAATTGTTTCTTTGTTTTGTTCCACCTTCTCGACTAGTTCGGCTGTTTGTTGCTTTCTTTCTTCATTATATTCCTCTACCCTTTTGCCAAGAGTCTCATTGATATTTTCGATTTTTTCATCAATTCATTTTAAATCTCTCTTTTGTCCATCAATAATTTCTCTCAACTCTTTGTTAGAGCTATCAATTTTCTCGTTTATTTTCCGAAAGTCTTCCTTAGTACTCTCATTTGTACTATCTATTTTCTCGTTTATTTGTCTTAAACTTTCTTCATTTCGGTCAAATTTTTCCTCTATTTGTTTTATTAAATCTTCTCTGAAGATCTCGTTTTGTTTCCTGGAGCTTTCATGAGTACTGTTTATTTTTTCCTCCTGTCTCCTAAAGTTTTCATTAGTTTCTTCTTTATTCTTATCTAATTTTTCATTTATTTCTTCTTTATTCTTGTCCAATTTTTCATTTATACTGCTCATCATTTCCATGAATTTATTCCAATCCGGTCCTCCTCTGGCTTCTTCTTTATCACCCGCCTGCTGTTCCATTTCGGGTCCGGTACTGTTTCAGTCTCTTCTTCCCGTCTACCTTCTTCCGTTTGTTGGTCCTTTGCAAACCTTTTTGTCACTCCTCTTGTATGCATTTCTGTTTTTTCTGACAGTCGCCAGCTGAAATCGGGTTTCCTGTATCGTTAATAATTACGTTAGGATCGGTAATTTCCCCAATTCGAGCCTCACTAGTTGGACGCCATCTGTAATATAACAGTGTTTTACGGGTTGCGGGTTTATTTTTATTCAGCCCCACGTTGTTGACATCATCTGTAATATAACAGTGTTTTACGGGTTGCGGGTTTATTTTTATTCAGCCCCACGTCGTTGACGTCATCTGTAATATAACAATGTATTTGTGGGTTTTATTTCTGTTTGTTTTTGAAGTGAGTTTTGTAGTGTAAATTGATCCCACTTGTGTCAAGTACGGATTTGGTTCTGCAATCGATTGTGTTCTCGAGCACCCCGTTATTCTTCTAAGTACTTTGGTCCGTTCGCTGCTCACTCTCCTGTTGAATTACCTGTAATTGTCCTGTAAACCTTCAAATTATCTACAATGACGACTCCTTTGATTCCAAATAACAATGTTTATTTTTGTTTAAGTTATTTAGAGAAAATGAACAGTCGACTTGTCGAAACAAATATTGGTCGGGTCGACTCTAGCGCTCAATTCGACTTTTACACTGACAAGTTTCAAATAACAAATTATTTATAATAATATATTAATTCTCAGGGTTTAAGGGTTCTCTTAGACTGTCATTGAATTCAGAAAATACATACAAAAATACAATACATTACAAAGGTAAGTAAAATTTTAAAATCTTAATACTATATTTTGTTATTATTAGTTGCTATGGCAACCAGACTCTATCGGCAAGATGGCCGCTGAAAACGTTCGGCCACGTGCTGTTACAAATTATTTTAAAATAAATGTTTCAGTGTTCAGAGTTTTAGTTTTTTAAGATTATTCTTCAATAAATGATCACTGGTGTTTTTCTGTAAGTGTAGATAGTGTCTACGGTAGTGTTGTGTAATCGTACCTATAGTGTGGTTAATAGTTAAAGTTGGCGTCACTCACAGGCGTTATGAAAGTGTGTTCATGGTAGGCAATCAGGATTTTCAAAGGTTCTGCATTTATTTGTTGTTTTAATTTAAATATTTTCGTCTTCTAATCTTCCACAGTATTTATAGCTTCTATTAGTTATAATTTTTCATCGCCAATGGTCCAAAAAACATTACTATTATTTAATTCAAAACTTCTTCATTAGAGCTCATCTGCTCTCTGCAATAGTTAACAATACAATAATATAATTCTATATCCCTGCCTTACTATTCAACGGTTCCGTGCCCTCACAATACTGGCTGTGATTGGTCAAAACAGGGAGTTCATAAGGTCACATGGTCAGTTTACAAGATTTAAATGTTCATTTGCCGATAAGAAAAATTCTCCTTTTTTTATCTTTAAGTCTCCTAAAGTTTAAAGTACATCATGTTTTTCTTTATGTAATTGTGAACATTTTGATACCTTATCTTATATAAATTGTTTATTATAAAGGGTGGTTTCCCACCTTACAAAATTTCTAACTCTGGGCCTACACTTTTAGTTTACTGACAACATTTACTGATTTGTTATATTTTATAATTTACATTTGTTATTACTGAATCTCTGATTATGAACCCTTTTTCTGATTTTAACTATTCACTAAACGAGTCTGGACCCTTAACATTATTTGAACAATGGTTACAATAAAATCCTTTAACATATTATTTAATATATTGCTTCTATGGCCTAGTTTACAATTATAAAATGATAAATAATATACTTAATGTTTAAACAATAATTTAATGAGAATAATGACTTAATAGGAACAATAACTTGATAGGAACAGAATCATCCGGCATGCTATGTTTTTGGGTATGGCCTACATGGTGTAATATTGTATTTTACAATTAGTCACAAACATTAGTTGACTGGCATACTTTTCAGCCATCCCATTAATCTTAATCATTACTAACTTTAACTAATCAATGATTATTTTATTGTTCATGGGTTTCTGTCCCTAATGTATCACCTTCTGATTCTGTTCATGGGCTCTAAATATTTGTAATAACATAGTTTATGAATGTCGGTCATAAGCCCTGGTATAAAACATAAACATAACTGGTGTGGGGTTTTTTTTGATTTGCAGTGGACTGTATATTGTCAAACTAAATCGTTAAAAGGCTTTATTCCCATGTAATCAACAATGCATAAAAATTAAGCGTTTACTGACCTTGTCCTTGTGCGTTGTAAATGTCCTGTTGTAAGCAACACTGGTGATTTTCTAGGCAGTCCTAAACTTAACAATAATATTCCAACAAACGTTAAACACATAAATAAACACATGAAAAAAAAGCACAAAGTAAAATAACAAGAGCGTTGAATAGTCTTTCTATTCTTGCGGTATGCGGGTATAAACGAAAAGAACTGAACTGCACGATATACCGTACACTACAGGAAAGAAAAACGCTCTAACTATGACTGCTGATTACAATGTGAATTGAACTTTGAAACAGGTAATGGGAGTGCATTCTATTAGAGATAATGAAATATAGATAGGGTGAGTTTAACTATTGTTATAAAAACAAAATATCTGACATACCGGCCCCTTTGAACCAACTGGTTCAACAAGAAACATTAAAAGAACATAAGAACAAATTTGATCCTTTGGAAGAGTATAATAAAACTAAATTATAAGGGGCAGTAGCCAATTGACTGGTCGAGGATTTTAGTAAATGGGAAGACGGGATACCTTAACAGAAGGACGGGTCAAGGTTCCACCGGCAGTCTTCATGTTGACGACACGTACCACTCCATCATTCCCTGGAGATACGGAGACGACTCTCCCGAGCTTCCACTTGAGGGGTGGCAGGTTTGTTTCATGAATAACGACTAAATCTCCTATTTTGAGATTTTCTTGAGGTCTGATCCATTTGGACAGTTCTTGAAGTGTGTGGAGGTACTCCATTTGCCATCTTTTCCAGAGATGTTGTGTGAAGGCTTGAACCAATTTCCACCGTTTTATATGATTAAGTGGTGCATTGGTTAGTTGAGGTTTGATCAGGGCATTAAGAGGTCCTCCAGTTAGAAAATGTCCTGGTGTAAGAGGTTGAAGATCTGAAGGGTCATTTGAGAGAGGAGCTATCGGCCTCGAATTAAGGATAGCTTCAACACGCACAACTAAGGTGGTAAATTCTTCGTACATTAAAATGTGTTCACCTATGACTCTGGTGAGATGATATTTTGCACCTTTAATGGCACGTTCCCAAAGTCCACCTTGGTGAGGTGCATGCGGAGGAATGAAATGGAATGTGATACTGTTGTTCGTAGCAAAATCTTGCATCTCTGGTTGCTTCATGAGATCTTGAAAACATCTTTTGAGCGAAGAAGCAGCTCCTATGAAATTAGTCCCACAATCAGAGTACAGGTCTGATACAAGACCTCTCCTAGAGATGAATCTCGTAAGGGCTGCAATGAAGGCGTCTGTAGTTAAATCAGTAACCACTTCCACGTGTACAGCTTTTGTTGCAAAACAGATGAACAGGCAGAGGTACACCTTTATAGGTTGTATCCTGCGAAGTGTAAAAAACTTGACCGTGTAAGGGCCAGCATAATCAACTCCAGAAGCGTTGAAACAACGAGTAGGGGTAACACGACCGGCTGGTAGATCACCCATGAGCGGAGACGTGTTTGTTGATTTTGCACGAAAACATCGTACGCATTTCAATATTCTTGAGCGTATAACACTGCGGGTGGAGAGGATCCAAAAGCGTTGAGATAGTGTTGCTTGGAGCAACTGGGGACCAGCGTGCAGGTACATGCGATGATAGTAATCAATGAGTAAATGAATAGCGACATGATTTTTTGGCAGAAGAATAGGATGTTTGGCATTGTAAGTAAGCGCAGAGTTTTTCAGTCGACCTCCGACACGGACTATTCCTGCATCATCAATAAAGGGTGCTAGACGTTGGATGCGGTTTGAGCATGTCCTTTTCTTGGAGAGTAGATCTATGTCTTCTGCAAAGTGAAGTCTCTGAATGAGCCAGCAAATGCGGTTACAGGCGTTATTTAATTCAGTTACTGTAAATGATCCACTTATGGTGGTTTTAAATTTCAAACGGGTTATAAAGCGAAGGACTTAAGCCATTACATGAAGAAGAGTCTTCCAAGACGAAAACTTTGTAAGAAATCCAAATGTTGGGACTTCTTTTGTGGTCATCATAAGATTAAGCACATTTGGTTTCATTTCAGGAATAGACTCCTCCGAAATTGGATGAAGGATAGATTGTGGCCAGGTCTGCGTTGATTTAGCGAGCCATGGTGGTCCTAGCCACCACTGACTATGTTTCATCAGAACCGTGGGTGTCAAGCCTCGAGAAGCACAATCAGCAGGATTGTCAACAGTTGAAACATATTTCCAGATGTGCGGTGAAACTAAGTCTTGTATTTGTGCCACACGATTAGCAACATACACCTTGAGACGAAAAGATAGAGTGCGTATCCAAGATAGAACTACTGTCGAGTCGCACCATGCTGAAATGTTGTCAATCTTGTGATGTTGTGAGAGCTGTTCTGTACAGTAATGTAGCAATTTGGCTAACATGTGCGCACCACAAAGTTCCAAGCGGGGAATAGTCACACGCTTCAGTGGAGCTACTCTTGATTCTGCGATCAGCAGTCGTATGTTGACATCTCCTTCTGCGTCTTCTGTGCGCAGGAAGACACAAGCTGCATATCCGGATTCACTTCCATCTGAAAATCCATGAAGCTGGATATTGACTGCAGTTGCTAAGGATATGAAACGTGGTATCCTTAGCTTTTCTATTTCTGGAAGTTCTTTCACGAATCGTGACCACTTCTTGGAAATATGATCAGGTAATGGAGAATCCCAATCTAAGCCTAAGGTCCATACATGCTGCTTTAAGACTTTAGACCAAAAAACTATTGGGGATATCCAACCACAAGGGTCATAAATCTGAGCAATTGATGAAAGTAAAGTTCTTTTTGTGTAATTACTTGAAGGTGTGTGCATCACATATGAAAAGACATCAATATCTGGGATCCATTTTAGCCCTAATACACTTGAAAATGGCTGTTCCGATGTGCGTAACATGAGGGGTGTCTAAGGATTATCTTGCATGACATTTTCTAAGAGTTTAGGATGGTTTGAAGACCACTTGCTCAGTTCGAATCCACCCTTTTTCAAAAGTAAAACAACATCCTCTTGAAGGTGGAGAGCTTCTTCCAGAGAATTGCTCCCTAATAGAGCATCATCAACATATATTTGCTGTTGGAGTGCTTCAGCAGCAAGTGGATGATTTTTTCCTTCGTCCATAATGAGCTGTTGTACTACTCTATTAGCAAGGTAAGGCGAGGACGTCATACCATAAGTGACAGTAGTCAATTGGTAGACCTTTAGCGGGACTGAAGTGTCTTCTCTCCAGTATATTAACTGAAAGATCTGATCATCTTCATGGATGGATATCTGCCTAAACATTTGTTTGATATCACAAGAGAAAACAAATTTATGTTGACGAAAGCGAAGAATTATATCAGTAATGTCATTGTGCAACTTTAGACCCTGATGTAGAATGTGGTTCAGTGAGACACCTGAAGAAGATGGTGCTGATGCATTGAAAACAACACGGATTTTCCTATCTTTAAAAACGCCATGATGTGGCAAAAAGTAATGCGGCTTGTTCAGAGATGGCACAGATGTGCACAGTTTCATGTGCCCACATGCTAAGTAGTCATTCATAAAATTGACATACTTCTGTTTAAACTCAGGTTGAGATTCAAATTTGCGTTCAAGTGTATTAAACAGGCGTTTTGCCAAAGTTGTAGAGTCACTTAGTTGAGCAGGGTTTCCGCTGAAAGGCAAGTGACAAACATATCTGCCGGAGGCATCTCTCTTATGAGTAGAGACGAAGTGAGCTTCACATTTTTCATCTTGTAGAGCAAGTTTTGTAGTGTGAGGTGGTTCCTCTATGGACCAAAAACGTTGCAATGTTGCGTGCAGATCACGATCATTCGTCGATAAAAGAGTCACTAAGCCTGAGTAAGGCTTAGACTTAAGTGAAACAGGTGTCGGACCAAGCACAACATAGCCAAAGATTGTATTGACAGCGTATGGCATATTCTTGCCGAGATTGATAAAGGTACCATTAAGAGTCAATGCAAATAAATCTGCTCCAATCAGAAGGTCAACTGGACCCGGAACATCAAAAGTTGGATCCGCTAGCATATAACCTTTGAGTCGCTCTTTAATTTCTGGTGGGAGCGGAACACGAGGCAGATTGCATGATATTTTATTAAGAATCATGACTGGGTGAGATTTTGCTAAAATATTCCCACTGAGCGAAGACAATGTCACAAAGGTAAGTCCCTTCGTTTTCACTGGGGCTGTAGAGATGCCACTAAGTTCTGGAACATCTGTTTGAGAGCGGTACAAACACAAAGTCTTTGCACTTTCTGAAATAATTGTTGTTTGGGATGCACTATCAAGCACAGCTCGTACAACTGCTGCATTTCCATTGGCAGATGTGATATGCACCAAAGCGGTTGCGAGTAACACAGTGTTATTCTGGTTGCAAGAAACACCTATCAAGGTAGTATCCTGGTGACACTCTGCAGAGTGGTTTTGCTTATTCATCGTCGTTTCAACAGAAGGACACAAGGTAGGTTTATTTGACTGAGTCAATTTTTGTTGCGGTTGTGCGGAGCGGTTCTCAACAAAAAAATGTAGTAGGCTATGGTGACGCCTATGACATACATTGCATGTGTGGATGGACTTACAGGTGACTAACTTATGTGTTCCAAAACAATTTTGACACAAGTTCTTATTTTTAACAAAAGCTTGTCTCTCTTGTACAGTAAGTGCGGAAAAATCTGCACATCTATATATGTTGTGTGAATTTGATGAACAGAAGATACAATGCTGAGTGTGAGTAGTGACCATCGCTATTTTGTGCGGTTTAAACTGGTTTTTATTCATTTTAAAGCCACTGATTTTTTGAGAGGTTTGAAGAGAAGGTTCATTTTTTGAGATGATATTAGTTAAACCCACTGCCTCTTTGCAAGAACATTAATTTTCTAAGAATGTAATTACTTCTGTAATGGTAGGAACATTTTGTAAATTATCTCGCGAACGTTCAAGTTTGGTCCTGAATTCCGTGTCAAATCTACGCAAAATATATGAGGTCAACAACAAACTTTCACTAGCAATATCATGTCCTAGTGCTTTGAGCGCTTGATAATTTTCATTGTAGGTCGACAGAAAATTCCTCATTTGTTTAACTGAAGGATTGTGCAATTGTGGTAACTCAAATATATTGTTAACGTGAAGTGTTATCAACAATCTAGAATTTTGATATCTTTTTACCAAAGTTTGCCAGGCTATGGCATAGTCTGTATTAGTGACAGGCAACGATTTAATTAAATTTAGCGGCTCATCAGTCAAACAAAAAAGCAAGTATGTAAATTTCTCCACATTAGAAATGGTTTCATTTTTGTGCACTGCATTTTCAAACAGACTGTGAAAGGCTACCCATTTCTCAGGTTGTCCAGAAAATGTTCCCAAGTTTAAGCGAGGTAAATTTACGGTGGGAGTGGGCGCAACTAGTTGTGGTGCACCAGTGTGAGACTGATCCAAGGTTTCCTGCGGTAGCGATGGTAGAAGAGGAGCACACGAACTTTGTATAGATATATTTAAGTCTGATATAGAATCTTGTAATCTTGAAATCTGTTCATTATCCAGATCTTCTGGTAAAGGTGTTGTACTAAATAGTTTATTTATAAGCCTTTCAAATTCAGCATATTTATTTTCTGCGGTGGAACTAAGCAAACTAACCTTTTGTGTTTGCTGTTCAGTTAAATTACCTATACCAATAACCTCAAGAGCAACAATTTGCTTGTTAATATTATGAAGCCTACTCTCAATCAGTTCACATTGCTTCACAAAAGAAGAAAATCTCATTTTGGTAATTTATTAATACACTCGGTTTAAAAAACAGATTCAGATGTAAATAACAAAAGAGTTCTGAGTAAAAGTTGTAATTCACAATGTTCTTCCACTATTCAGTAATTTCCAGTCCAAATAATTTTAATTTATTTATTTTTTATCACTCTAATACCAATAGCGTAGATGACAATAATAATGGTAATATGGTAATAAAGGAATATGGCTACTGTATTTTAGAAACTAATACAGAGGTCGGTTTTGAAGAAACACACTACACTTTAGAACTATGCTTGCTAGATAAAACATGAAATAACACACGCTGCACAATGAATCAATAAAACTATGCTTGCATGAAAAAACAAGAGAAAATCATAACAAAATGAAAAGAGCACTGAGTATTGGCAATACTTGCCAGTAGTAAATAATTGTTTTTTTTTTTTTATTTAAGCATTACAATAATTCAATAAACATAATAATAAAGAGCGTAATAATTAATAAAAATCTTGCTTTCCAACGTGCTGGATTCTGAATGAAAGATGCTATCTGGGCTGGACGGACCAAAAAATGTGGGTTTTTTTTTGATTTGCAGTGGACTGTATATTGTCAAACTAAATGGTTAAAAGGCTTTATTCCCATGTAATCAACAATGCATAAAAATTAAGCGTTTACTGACCTTGTCCTTGTGCGTTGTAAATGTCCTGTTGTAAGCAACACTGGTGATTTTCTAGGCAGTCCTAAACTTAACAATAATATTCCAACAAACGTTAAACACATAAATAAACACATGAAAACAAGAGCGTTGAATAGTCTTTCTATTCTTGCGGTATGCGGGTATAAACGAAAAGAACTGAACTGCACGATATACCGTACACTACAGGAAAGAAAAACGCTCTAACTATGACTGCTGATTACAATGTGAATTGAACTTTGAAACAGGTAATGGGAGTGCATTCTATTAGAGATAATGAAATATAGATAGGGTGAGTTTAACTATTGTTATAAAAACAAAATATCTGACAACTGGTTATGCCAAAACCTTTATAAACATCTTATCTTTATTCTAAACTCCCATCACAACTCTCTATTAATATGGTTCTTGGGTTTTCTTTTAACATAAAAGTACTTAACCCATACCTTTTCCATTTCCCCCTCACTGACACTTTTAGTTTGGGAATATCACTTGTAGGCCTACATCACTATATAATATCAGGGATCACTAACTTTATTCCCCACTCCTTCACGTTTACATAACTACACAAAGGTTTGTATGTATATTATATACTTACTATAATACATTTTAATTATTCATTTTATTATTTGCATTGTATTTTTTTTCTCTTATCATTTATATTGAACAGTCTTTTTTTCTGTAACTACAGGTGGTTTATTTTTATTTGGTTTATTTGGATAGTATTGGTGATTCTACCTACTGAATTGAGCGGTTTTAAGCTTTGGGATACGGCTACTATTGTGTCGCATTACAATATATATTATAACATCGCCAAATTCAGATCATATTTGATGACTATAAGTATGTAAGAAATGCTAAAAAATAATATATTTTAATAAATAAATAATGAAGAGAATAAAAATATAAAATGTAATTAAGAAAGAAGGAGGAAGAATTATAAACTAAAAGTGATTATTAAAGAAAATCACAGACTAGACTGACAGACAAACGACTTTGACCCAACCCCAGAGATTGGCCAGATAAGAACCAATATAAAAGTAAACAAGATGAGAAGTGAAGGAGAAGAAAAATGAGAACAAAGAGGGAACAAACCAACGATGAAGAAAATAAAATGAAACAAGTCGAGAAAACACAGACAAGGAATAGAGAATAGAGAAGGGAGAAATAATATAATCAAATATAATAAAGGAAACACAACCGGTAAAGAACCAATATAAAGAAGAAATGTTAGTATTGATTGAGTGACACTTGTAATTAGTCATTAATAAAACACGATAGCTAAAAATACACTAGCCAAAGAATTAGATGTACATGTAAGTTAGTATTAGAGAAAGACATGATATTAATAAGAATATATAATATATGTAGAGAAAGAGAGAGACATTGAAATAGTGAGAAGTAAACGGAATGTAACATAGTGAAAGTGAAATTACCCTAACGTGAAATGATAGAAAAAGAAACACTAAGTAAATTATAATAAACACAAGATAATTTAAAAGTGCAGGTGATGAGTAAATAAAAATATTGTCAACGATAGCAATAGAAAAAATAGTGAAAGCTAAGATAAACACTTAGTAAAAATAACAAACACTAAAGGTTTAATAGTGAACAATAATATTTAAGAAAGTTTTTAAGAATAGTATTTAAAATAAACCATTAATTAAGTAGTAATGAACACTGAAGAGTGATATTAACTGTATAGATTAGAAAAGAATCTTATTATAGAGTTTAAAAGTATATAGTAGAATTTAAATGTGTGAACACCATGAAAAGGTAATCAGATAGAGTTACCATAGGGTGAAGACAAAGAGTATTTATATAATAAGAAGTTTAAAACACTCAATAAACACCCATGTTACAAGGGATGATTACTGAAGCAAGTTCAAAAGAGGTGAGGTTGTTTATCACCCAAAAAATAAATCAAAGGTAATGAATTGTACACCAATATTAGATATTAAGTGTTAAATAATTGTTTAAACAAACTTATGAATAGGATATGGCTGGGGTAATTATACCAACCATAGACCTAAATGTTGTATTTTATGTGATGAAAAAATAGTAATTAATAGCCATATTGTTGATACTGGCGGAGTAAATAAGTAAGAAAAGAAAGCAATGTTTGATTTAGAAAACGAGAAAACCAGTTAGTAAATAGTTAGCAATACATGATGTATAAAATAGTAGGAACATACAAATCACACAAAAACAGAACCAAAACACATCAATAGATAATAAACCTGGTTATAAGAACAAAATAAAGCATTAGGCTAAAATGAGATGTAATGTATATGAAATAATCAAAAATCAGTAATGGCTACTTGGACTTGAGAAAGGCCTAACTGTCAAACACCAACAAATACTAATTGTACGAAAATAACCAAGTAATTAACAAATCCAAGGTGACTAAACAACCAAGGTAAATTGTAAATCTTATTACAAGCAAAATATTAAAAGAAGGAGTTAAATAAACAGAGAAATGTAATTAGGAAATATTAAAATAATTGTAAACTTATAAAACATGAAATAACCCAATCTTGTGGGATACCAAAATAATCTTTGGAAGAAAATACAAATAACCGTGCTAATAATTAATACTTAGGAAGGAAGATAATGGAATGAAGACAGTCAGAAGATATATGAGGATTTTGAAAAGAATTCAAATTTTGATAACAATGGATTTATGCCTTATTACCCAATCAGATTTTATTGAGTAACCATAGCAACCACTGTTAAGTACGGATTTACCGTTGAATATCGTTACTCATAAAGTGACGCTCTTGGAAAACAGAAGCCAAATTTTGAACAACAAATTTTTAATTTAAAATATTATAAAAGCTAACCAAATTACCAAAATTGAACAAGAAGGAGGCAGACTATGACTGAAACCAATTAACTGATGGCGAAGACCTTTTAATTCAAAACGAAGTGAATAAATTTATCCAAGTAAATTGAAAAAGATGTCAGAAGCCCGAATAATTGAAAATTGAATACTATTGCAGCTACAGTCCTTTGTACCAGACCAACTGATTAACCCAAGTCTACGAAGTTGTTAAGTATCATATAAATTATCCAAATTCCTGAAAAAACGCACTTTAAATATTTCTCACTATACTATGAAATATCACTAAACTGAATTTATTCTCTTTCAAAGATTAAATAAAAATACAAAGACACTGAAAATTTGTCAAATAATAAAATTAACCTATTGTTAGTTTACGAACCTTTAAAACACTTTTACTACACTCCAACAAACCAATTATAGCTACATGTTATAAGATTTAAGTAGAAATATTGTAAGGTTGTGTATTTTTATTATTGTAATTGCATCTAATCCTTTTATCGTAATCAAAAGAATCCAGACGATCGAACGAAAATATTTGTTTACTACTTCGGTAGAACGCCATTACGGTGTATGTGTTACGTTCAAAATCGATTTGTCAAACCCACAGAGAGATTGTCTCATAGATAAATGACCGGTGCAAAATAATATAACAAACCAAATCTAACTTGTGTCAATGAAAAAGTAATAGCCATTCATTAATAAATCAATACTGTGTATAACAAATGTGTTTTATTTTCAATAGGAAAGTGTATTATTCATATTGTACATTATAGCGGACATCTATGAATTGGCGACTAGCGCTCAAGCCGCGAATACAGCAAACTGCTGGCTTGATTGAAAAAATTGATAAGCGGCGGGACAAGTTTGAATTCTCCACACCGCCTGAGCGGAACCGCCGATAATAATAAATTTTTTAATTGTTTTAAATAAACAATTTGGTGCCACCCGGGATTTATACACTCCTAGTGAACCTCAGGTAAGGACTACAATACCTGGTTATTCGTACGCTCGCGACGGACTCAAGCATCGTAAGTTACGTTACCGAGCGAAAACGGATTGGTAAGACACAATATACAAGTTACACTCTGACACTTCTACATTTTACAGAATTCATTAAGAACGACGAGTGAAGGCTAGTGTAATAATATATATATATATATATATATATATATATATATATTTTTTTTTTTCAATCACTTTCTGCTACAGTCCGTTTCTTGATGTATATAATACTATAATACTTATAACTAATTTACCTCAAGATATATTTTTTCCTTTAGGAACATGTTTCGGGAGATCCTGTTCTCCCATCTTCAGCCTTCGCCATCTTGCTTCTGGTGCAGTATTTGTGTGTTGGCTTCTGGATGTTATTAAGGTGGTTTGTTGGTCTTTGGTCCTTCAATGTTGCATTATTTTGTGTGGTTGTGGTATCTGTTTTTGTATTTTGTGTATTTTCGATGTTGAGTGCTTTGAATATTGTGTCATGTTTTGTATTGATTTGTATTTGTTCTGGTATTAATTTGTTTTGTGTTTTATGTTTGTAAATCTGTAAATTTTCCCAAATGTTCATTATGGTGCCTTTGTGTGGTATATGTTTTATTAGTGTTACATTGGTTATGTCTGGGAATTCATGTCCTGTGTTTATTGCATGTGTGGCTAAATTGGATTTATATATATTTGGTTTTTTGTATGCATTTAGGTGTTCAAAATAACGTTTTTTCAGCTGTTTTTTTGTTTGTCCTATATAACATTTATTGCAATCTTGGCATTCAATTTTGTATGTATGTATATATAAACCAACGGTATATACAAAATTGAATGCCAAGATTACAATAAATGTTATATAGGACAAACAAAAAAACAGCTGAAAAAACATTATTTTGAACACCTAAATGCATACAAAAAACCAAATATATATAAATCCAATTTAGCCACACATGCAATAAACACAGGACATGAATTCCCAGACATAACCAATGTAACACTAATAAAATATACCACACAAAGGCACCATAATGAACATTTGGGAAAATTTACAGATTTACAAACATAAAACACAAAACAAATTAATACCAGAACAAATACAAATCAATACAAAACATGACACAATATTCAAAGCACTCAACATCGAAAATACACAAAATACAAAAACAGATACCACAACCACACAAAATAATGCAACATTGAAGGACCAAAGACCAACAAACCACCTTAATAACATCCAGAAGCCAACACACAAATACTGCACCAGAAGCAAGATGGTGAAGGCTGAAGATGGGAGAACAGGATCTCCCGAAACATGTTCCTAAAGGAAAAAATATATCTTGAGGTAAATTAGTTTATAAGTATTATAGTAATACTATATATATATATATATATATATATATATATATATATATATATATTGTAACGTACTGCTTGAGAGGCGTTCACCACTTATGAGTGTATTGCAATTACGGGTTTCGTTAATTCAGCCCCACTGTTGGGTTCGCCAATTCTATAACGTACTGCTTTTTTGTTAATATAGGAGAGTTAATAGCGAAAACTTTGTATGTGTCTTATTGGGTGTTCGTCTTATTTAATTAAGCTCCCAATGTTGTTATGCGCCAATTCTGTAACGTAGCGGTTTGAGATGTTAAAGTTTCCGCCTCTCCGCAGTCGCCACTTATGAATTATAATAACTGAAGTTTTTAAAAAAAATAAATAAAGTATTTTATTTAATGTTACTCAATCTAAACAGAAATCGAGAGTGTGTGATTTGGTGTCAAGGAGGGAAGTTGTTCAGCCTTATGAGGAAGAGAGAGTAAGTACCAATTATTTACACTCGGTTTAGATGATTTCTGATTTTTTCAAATTGTTCCCTGTGATTTAAATCAGCTGATTGTAAGACAAGTTTCCACGCCTAGTTTAACCAGCCTACACTATAGCAAAATCTGATCCAATGTTTTGATCTCTTCTGTTTTTGTGCTGAAATCTATTACAACTACCCACTACAAAAATTATAACACACTTTATTATTCAATATCATTTTTCAATAATATTATTTATTTATATTATTGGTTTTTTGTTTCCTGCCACCAAAATACAAGTATCACAATTGATCTTTCCTTAAATAAAACATAATCTCGACTTCATAGAGTAAACATGGAATTGTCTAAAGAAAAAAACATATATGGTTTTGTTTACCAAATTTTACACTATTTTCAAAAAAAAACATCAATTAATATATAATTCTTAATAATTCCCCAGGGTTCAGGGTAAGTTCTTTTTGTTATGGGATGGTCAGAAATGGATAATTACTAAGCTTTACAAATACCGAAAAAAAATTAAATGAATTTGTTTATTTTTCGTTTAGTATGTAGTTCCCGGAATGGCCGTAAGAGAGCAGCGTGCTTTTGTTTACTTTAAAAAACATGTGATTAAATGACTAGTTTTGTGTTCTATATCAACGTTCGGAATGCGTTTTCTTCTTGAACTATTAAACGAAATGTTTATATTACCTCTCTTTGTATGGTTCTTACTGGAATGAAGCTTTTTCTTTGGTGAGGTCCGTCTTGAGTTATAATTTCTTTACCGTCTGGCGCATATTCTATCGTCAACTAGAACTATGGTGAAACCAGGTTGAATCATCAGAAGGTTTTCTTTCACTGTTTATTAAGGAATATAACCATTTAATTTTGATAAATCATGGATGATTATATAGTGGTCATGTTGCTTGTTAATTTTGTATTAATTTTCACTCCTCCAAAGTTCCAGAAAAGGTTATTTTATTATAATTGTAGTAGCATCATTTTGTCAACTCTATGGTTTCATTCCCAATTTTTTATTATTAACAATACTTGTTATTCTCGTCACTCTTAGTAACCCATAGTATTTTTATTATACAGGCAGTTTGTAATTATTATAAATTTATATTTTATTTACCGAAAAATAATTCTTTTCCATTCCGGTTTCTTTATCAATTTGGTTTACATAATAAGTTTTTGTCCATTTTCTTATGACCTTGTATATAAGTATTTGATAATTTTATTATCTTTAAATAAATTTATATATATTATTTATTAGTCTCTCATAGTATTCCTACACGGCACTACTTCCTGTTGCCATTTCCCTCATAGTATTATTTTAATTTTTTATTATCCTTTTATATTTAAATTTTTATGTTTTTTAAAACTAACCCTGGGTTATCCTATATTATAACACAAATATTTTAAAAAATATAACATTAACTTATGTATAACAATTGGTTGTCCATACAATATAAATATTACAATTAATAAATAAAATACAGAATCAGTTAGTAGTATTATAGTCTATTCTCATAGTTTTATAATTCCCAAACCTACAGCAAAATTCTGTAATAAGTTACCTTCACTTTCACCTTTTACCTCAATGGGTACACTATAACGCACTTGTCACTGTATATCACTCGAATTGTTTATCATGTTTAGTGATATACTTTAATTTAGAGCTAGTTATAGGTTACCCATTTCTGACCTTTATGTTATCATGATTTAATTTATTGGGACCGGGTTATGTAACGTTACAATATATATATATATATATATATATATATATATATATATTGTAAATTAACGAGATCCCACGTTGTTAAAATTAAATGTATTTGATTTAATTTAAAGTTAAGTTAAAATTCGATTATAATGAAATCTCGTGTTACAACTCGAAATGAACTCTCTTTAAAATATTTGCAGTAATAATCTTTAATAATAATTGATAAATATGGTTTATTTAGTAAAGTTTGATAATTATAGTGAATAATAAGTTAATCGCTGGTCGGTGGATGAATGTAGCCATAGCGTCGATCTTGCAGCGGAACTCCTCTTCTTGGTTAAGTGTCGTCAGTGTACGTAACGTTAAGTCTCGTCTGGACAAATAATTTATAATAATATACACGTTCACATACCTGTTCGTGATACTGGAAGTTCTGAAGTTCACTTACCAAAAAATAAACTGTCAAGATGTACTTAAGACCAGCTTGCTTTATCAACAAGGTTATATCACTCCTTGTGTGCAATAAGGGCGCCACATGGGTTTATTTTAGGAAAATTCCCATGAAAAAACCAATTAATAAAATTTAGAATTTGATAAATTCGCTTTATACTTCTTTAAATGCTGGATGCATTCACTATAATTCAAATATAATATAGTAGAGTCTCTACTGAGTTATCTCCCTGGACTCAATGTTAATTATTAATTAACTATATGAAATGAATATGATCAAGGTTTATGCTGAATAAAATCTGGGTTTATTTTACCCTTTGAAAATAAAATCAACAATTAAAAATACAATTGATACGTTATATAAACTTGACGTAACTTTGTCCGTTTACAATACGGTCTAGCTCAGTTAGAAAAATAAACTCTTATATCTATTAACAATCTGACTTTTTAATTATATAATATACCTCACGGGTAGGCTCTTTGAAATACAATAAAGAACTATTTTATGCCTTGACAGACGTTAATAATAATAATTAATAATTTGGCCTCTTTTTAAAACTCGTAACTATTTTTCAGGTTAGCGTTTGTTACGCTTACTTATCTACTAACATATATTTTCAACACTTAGTACTAATACAAATATCTTACATTGGATTAATAAATCCGCTAAATAACTTGATTCGGTGTATCAGATAGAAAGTTTTGTTGTTCTTGCGTCAGTACAATTTTGTGGTTAATAATGAACAGTGCAAGCAGATAAATAAAATAAATTGTCACAGTGTTACCTTTTTTCTTTTAATCGTATAGATTAAAATTTATTAAAACACTCCAGTGATCGGATTATAATGACCACTGGTTAATTACACTTCACACGAACTATGAACGGAGACTCGGCCCTCTTCTGACTAAATCTGGGCTATGTTAAATACTGATTATGCAACTCTCTCTCTCGTTCTAAAATCGCACACAAATTAAAATATTCACTTTACTTTCGAAGCACTTCCTTGTAGTCAATTGCTGTATCATTAAATGTCTTGAAGAAATTTTTAAAAGGTTTACTATGGTTGCACTCAGTTGAGTTAAAAAAATTATTGCGGTGACGAGCGACAACTGTCTCGCTCGAGATGATGACAAAAAGTGTAACGAATTCTCTCCGTTTTTGATTATATACCCCCTCGCTACATAGGGCTTAGGCGGTAAAATCGTTTCATAAACTCTTTTCTGATTGGCTATGATAACCGTTACAAATGACGTATTGTTTTTTATAACGGCCGTCTGTGAACGTTGTTGACAACTGTCGTTGTTGTTGGTTTTACCCACACAATTACTTATTTTTTAACAATAAATGATGCTAACGCGCACTACGCACTTATTATTGTTTCGATCACGAGGTTATTACCACCAAATTAAAGTTTAGTTTATGGGCTTCAATTTGATGTGGCTTAACACAGGTTTTAACCTCGTTTTCCTTGACAATGCTCATAAATAATGTTTAGAAACATGGTTTCTCACTGTCGTCTGCTAGCGATGCATAATGCGAGCATTCCCTATCTTTTGACATTTCGTGTTTCTTATTGCGTTTTCTTTATAATGTCTTTGTTTGAACACTAATACCTCTGAGATTATACTTAAGAGCTATTTATAACTGTACAATATTAAATCTTAACATAAATAGGGTGATACATTATTTTAAAGAATCCTTATTTTCTAATTACATTTCGTTTGGCCTACTCAATTTAACGTTATTCATTAACAATTGAGTGGTGGTATTTCATATTATATTTAGTTATATTGATTGTTCAGTAAATTTTATGTTCACTAGGAGTCCTTTTTCCTTATTAATTTACTGACAAACGTTTGTTTAGGCATGGTCTAGACAAATTCTTAGCATCGGTTTATGCCTTAACAATTATTACTAGTTACGTTTTGTATAAGAAGGAAGTTACTCATCCATATAAGGTTTCCTTTTATAATTACTTTTACTCACTAATATTACATCTGGGTTTGTAATGCTAGTTTTAATACACATAGTGGCCATAGCTAATCTAGTTATAGGCTTTGTCATTTACTGGTCATGGTTCATTTACTTTCAGCCAAAATGCTGTTACTGATATTACATTATTTTCGTCATTATTTAATTAGTTTATTTAACACATGCATTACATTTATGTCATGGACTGGCTTGTTTGACAGCTTATTGTGAACTTGGCATGTCCATTAGTTAGAGTCAGTCATAGTATTGGTTGTAGTGTCGTGCAGTGTATTCGTCACTGCTTCTTGGGATCCTTCCTCTTCTTTCTTCTTTGTTGGTCCTTCTCTTCTTTGCTACATTCATTGTAAACTATTCATTAATGTCACTACAGTGTAATTATTTACACTTTTGGTGAACGTCTAGGTTATGTAACATTTTGTGGTGTTACAATATACATATATAAAAAAACTTTTGGAGTCCACATGAAGTTGTCTAAAACAGCAGTCAATCACAAGAAGGCATAACACTAAAGGTTCACCATGGCACGAGTTCAGATCATATTAATGAGAGACTCTCATCCTGCCAATTCATTGCACTCACAGTATGCTTCTGAATCTGGATGGACTCCATATGCAGGCGAGGGAAATATGCACTCACTGAAGACAGAAGCCTCGTCTCGTCAAAGAGGATGCGATGGTTGGCATTGGCGAGTGTGTGTTCAGCTATAGCAGACTTCTCTGGCTGCCTCAGGTGACAATAGTGGCTGTGTTCACTAATGCGGGTACGGACACTGTACTTTGTAGTACCGATGTACAACTGGCCGCACGAGCAAGGAACTCTGTACTGGACAGCTATCATTAAACACATATTTCATACATTCTTAAAAACTATTTATGCTCATTATTAAATTTTTGTAATTTATGTTTGTCTATCTTCTCAGCAAACAGTAGACATTATCCCAAATACATATTATTTTTGGCACTTGAACTTATTTTTTTTAACGTGAGGTCAAAATTTCTGATGACACTTTTTTACTAAAAACTACATTTACAGATGTCACATTATTACCATCAACTATTATCAATATTTTTATTACTCTTCACACAATTATTATTATTATATTAACGTAAAGTGCCACACAAGACAAAAGAAACCAGCTGGAAAACCTTGCACAAGAGGCTAAAACTCCCATAGGGATTAATAATTTACATACTCTCTCCTGGATAATGAGATAGCTTGCCAGTCAAAACAACATATCACAGTAAAGTAAGAAGTGGCAAGCCATTAAAATAAACCCCAAAACTGGTGAAATTTTAGTACTGGTGAAATGGATGAAATGACTATTGAAACCACATCTTTCAACTTGGGTTCATTCAAATATATATTCATGACTGGGCAATTATGAATACAAAACAAACAAGGAAAGGATTAAAGTCTTTTCAAACAATGACATCACTTGATCCAAGACAAATTAGGTCACTACAGAAACATCCATGTACTCTGAAGACAAATTAAACAAATTACTATGTCGTTAAAATACTTCATGATAACAGATATTTGCTTTCTACAATGTAACAAAGTTCTTTCAAATAACAGATTAGATATCACTCCAAGCTAAACATAAGCTACTGCTTCTGTCAAGTGCCACATCTGTAATTTACAGAAACCACCATGACTTTGCCTCCACTGAGTGTCTGGATTAATACGTCGCACAAACTACTATCAACTCGTCTTACTATACTTTATTCATAAGCGCCATTAAGTCTGTATGTGTGTCAATAAGTTCAGTGTTTGTAAAATGTGTGGTGCACACACACACACACACACACACACACACATGAACTCTGTGTGTGCGCATGCACAAAGATGTGCATGAGTGCTATCAATTCCTAGAGATCAAGACAAGTTTTGTTTATACGAGTCTGGAGTTAAAAAATGAATAAATAAAATAAAAATACCTTATGATTTTTAAGCTTTCAACATATCTAGCAATGTTAAACAATTAAGAAACATCATCCTAATTAATTAATTGCACATCTAGGTTTACAATTACAAGCTAACTTAATTTTGATTCAAATTGAATAGAACATTTTTCTCAATAACTTTAATACAGCTGTTATATATAACGTGATGAATATGTTCAGGATGCTGTTGCTTTTTTAGGGGGACTAAGGGGAGATTTATAGGACCTTGTGGCTGCTAAAAGTGGCTTTGTTGCTATTATCCATGAAAATACAGTGTACCTGTAATTTGCATGTACAGTAAAATTGAAAGTTAAGGGCATATGCGCAGAAACCAATTTATGGATGGACGAGTCCACTTTGAAATTGTGAATGGTGGGAGGGTAATGTAGCATCAGCTGGTAAGCAAGTGAAGGTGTTACCAACTTGCGTGTGATGTTTTAGTTACCTGTACATTGTTGGTTACTGTGTGATGTACTATCTCAGTCTTGCATTTGTTATTATTATTTCAATTTATTATTAATTGTATCATTGTTTTACAGGCACTCATTTTTACTAGTTATTTAATTTTTTAATTAATTTCTATTGGTAGTTTTTATTCTATAATTACGTACTATCGTAATTATTTGTGTTATCAGATTATCCAGTAACGAGATTTGTTAAAATGGATACTTCTCCTTCAACTAGCAAAGACAGGAAAGTTATTCATTGTCAAGCACAGGAAGTAATAAACAGTTTTTTGTTGTCCAGGATTAAAAAGATTCTTGCAATTAAATTAATACGAAGAATGCGTTCCTTTATGTAATGATAAACTGTAGAGATAGTCGAGTGTAATTAAGGAGTGGAAGTGTACAGTTTGCAAAATTCCATTGCGATAAGAACGGCCAGAAAGGCTGTAGTTTTTTACGTCTCTGCAGTACACAATGACAGAGCCAAACAACACTCAGATATGTTTATAAAACATTCTGGTATGTAACAGCAACAAATTCCGATACGTGTGAACAGTAATATATATCATTTGCTTGATTTGTATAGTAATACAATTACAATATTATTATTGTTATTATTATTTGATTTACGTCGGAAACAATAAACGTATAATTCTTTTTTTAAAGCCTGCTGTGTGACTGTAGGCACACACACACACACACACACACACACACACACACACACACACACACACACACACACACACACACACACACACACACACACACACACACACACACACACACACACACAGATTCATGGTGACACATTTACAAACAAACCTTAACAGTCGCGAGTGTTTGTTACTATTAGAAACGATATCCATAGGTTGGCAGCACCATCGCTGATAACAACAATTCTCTTCACATATCTCATAGCAACTCCCACCACATCGCCTTTCTCCTCTGACCGTAAACGTTTCACACATTTCAATGCCCTTAACTTTCAATTTTGCTATAAATAGCATTATTTAGCCAACACATACTGTAGGTTTATGATAGTGTAAGTATTCACGTGGAATCAATAGTTTAATCAAGTAGCTCAGCTGAAAGAATCTGCTGAACAGCAATCAATGTGTACGGTTTATTTATAATACAGCTTACTTATATACGTAAATAATTATAAGCTTCTTTATATGGTACCACTTTATAACATATTTTAATTCTCTTACCTATTTTAACACACCCTTTGTCAGTCATCAGGAGATTTGAAACTTTTAGATCACGATGTACAATGAAATTTCTATGTAAGTATCTAAGACCGCGTAACACTTGTAGCATAATACATTTAACTTGCGATTCTGTGAACGGTGTTTTCATGTTGTCTAACAGACTGGCCAAATCTTGTTCACAATATTCCATTGACAAAAATATACTGTAAGTAGTAAAAAAAAAAATCATTACTGTATTATCATAACACAATATTATGTAGTGCTTGTATAAAACTACAAAAATAGTTTATTTGATATTTGAAACTATTATATTCTAATAGTGTCATATTTGTACTCCTCTCACACTGAGCTATATATAATTTATTAGTAACAACATTATTTTACTAAGTCATTTTTTATGAGTCAGAGCAAATGACTCACAAATGCTCTGATAGAGTCTTTTTGTAAAGCAAAGAAAACCATGCAACTTAAAAATTTATTAAACCATTATAATAGACAGTGTACAATTAATGAAACAGATAACACTTTAAGTGAATAATGTTACAATAAACTGAAGAGAAACTTATGACTACCACTATGTTGTATCGTTCAGTTACCTTTCAAGACTTCTACCAACAACAACTTCTTTCAGTTGCACAATGTTTTCATGCCGACAGCTAAGTAACACAGATATCTCTCGTAAGCTACTTACTGGAAGACCATCTTTCTCATGCTCCATTCGTACTTTTTTCAATGCTACCACTGAATCAGTTTTTTTATCTAATGCACGATCTAGAAGAAAATTAATGTATGCATGTTATATACATTACATATATATGATAATTTCACTAATACCGCTTTGTAATAATACTCTCATGGAACTAACTATTAAAGTCAGAGCCATGATCAGGGGGTGTTTATAGCCAGCCAAGGTCACTTTTGGTTGTGATGTTGATGAGAACATTCATGATTTTTTCTATGTTACTCTGGCAATAGGGCAATGTTAAGAATTTGTAATCACCACTACTTACACCTTACTAGAATATTGTAATGCCAAAACGTAAAAGAAATAATTTTTTTTTTTTTTTTGAAAGAAAGAAAGGGACCATCTGGCAGCGTGTGAAATGACATTGACGTATGGGAGAAACAATAAAAGGAGATAATACAATGGATGTAACAGCCTTCAACGTCGACATACAGATGTCTATAAGTATCATAAATCTAAACAAAAGCAGATGTTCGGCAGAGAGAAAATTTACCAGGAAAGACTACAGAGGCGTGTGAACAAAGTTAACATGTGCAGCCAGAAGCATGTTGAAATTACGGGATTGTTCTGAAAGCAAGGCAAACAATAGCCAGAATGAAGTATAATTAGAAATACAAAGAGAAAGTTAGGATAGCAGAGGTACAGCAAGGAACACAAGAAAGATTGGACGAACTACAAACTAACACCTCAGGAAAAATTGAACGGGTAAATGAGGAGATGAACCGGGTAAGAAGCCAAATGAATGATAGTACAGGAAGAATTGATAACATCCAGGAAGTGCAATTGAAGAACCTGAGAGAAGATCTCGACAGAGTGAGCTATAGACCAGCATGCGGTGTTCAACATAATATGCTGGACAACCGAGAGAATATAAATTTTAAAAATTATCGCAGGAACCCAGTGGAATTCCTACAGCGGGTGGACGAATGTCTACAGAGAACCAAAGAGAACCGCTGGACAATGATTAAGAATCTACTGGATGACAGTTTCAAGGAGATAACTGACAACTGGTGGTCGGCCGTCAGAAATGAAATGAAATAACGACGTATGAGGGGTTCAAACAAACCTTCAGAATAAAATACTGGTCAGAGTCAGTACAGAATATAATCAGAGATAATCTCTGCCATGGAAGGTACAACGCCACCAATTACCAGTCACCGACAGCCTACTTTCTCGGGAAGGTGTGTGCAGCACGCAATTTAGAACCAAGGATTCCCGAAGAATGCTTAATTAGCAAAATGGCACACCACTTTGATGAGGGGATTGTCCAAGCCACCCTATGCAGCCAGATCAAGACCATAGCTGATATGGAAAGACTGCTTGGGAGTTATGAACACCAAGATTATTATAGAAAATCAAGGAGACAGTACGACCAATCACAGATGGACAGGGGAGATAACGGTAGAGACCAACAACCAAGGTCAAACCAGCCCCGAAATGGGAACTATGACAATAACAATAATAATCGAAATAGTGGTAATGGCTATAATAATAATAGTTATAGAAGTAATCAAGGCAATTATAATAGCAGCAACCTAAATAACAACAATAATAATGGCAGAAACAGAGAATGGAGAAGAAATATCAACAATGACCGACGAGATGGGAGATATGACGACAACAGGAGACAGTGGAATGATCACAATGATTATATGAGGTCAAGAAGTGGGGACAGAAATAGGGATATACCTCCGGAAGATCCACCAAGTAACAATCAGGGAAACAATCAAGCCCAAGTAAATTATATAATGGCTGAGGAGAGTGACTCGAGGAGACATGATGAACAGCGACCAAGAAAGGTGGACAAACGAGGTAACCGTCATGAAAACAAAGAACCTGAGCCTGGTCCCAGTAATGAAGACGAACGAATATACTCATACGACAACCTTGAAATGTACGGGAGTGATCCAAAATGGGGCAATCCCATAGCAAAGTTTGTTGATGCATTTAACCGACAGAATCCAATCCACCACGGGGAAAAAATAATAGTGGAGTAATCCGGTTTGAACCAGAAGATGAAGAAGAAGAAACGGCTGACAGGTGGAGCGCAGGAAAATCATAAAAAGATAAATAAGTAATTAAAACAAATGAGCTTGCAGAAAAAAAGGGAGAACTGAGAAGAAAAAATGATGACAAAAGGAATGACCAACGAAGATTTAAAAAAAAAAAAAAAAAAAAAAAAAAAAAAAAAAAAAAAAAAAATCTAAATTAAGTAAGGACATCTTACAGAATACTTTGGAGAATTTATTTTGAATCCATTAAGAAGAGAAGGACAGTTAATAACAGTAATGAGGTGATAATAATGAAGGAAGAAGTACTTAAAACAAATTAAATGAAGTGATGAACTTGAAGGAAAAAAATTGATGTTTGTAAATGAACCAAGTGATAATAACTATATTTGTAACTGCTAAAAAGGGATATTGAAACAGAAGATGAATAACGTAGTGGCTAATGAATCAATTAACAATGAAATAAAATTAAATGGAAAAGAAGAAGTATACAAAGGATTTTTACCAAAACTGAAAGTAAGTTTTACCAAAAACACCGTTTTTATACTCAGCCTGTATGGTGCAGTACATGACAAGATTGACTTGAATGCCAGGAGAATAATTGACCAACATCTGGAAGGCATGTCTGGCAAAATCAAGTATTTGCGAGAGCACTGCATAATCCTACTGCTTACACAATGCATGCAAAGCATCATGGAAGCCACTCGTTTAGCTCATCTGCATAATAATCTCTCTCTCTCTCTCTCACTCACACACACAAAACCACGACATACTTTAATATAATCTTCACGCACAGTTTCTGCTTAAGACTATCTCTTCCTACAATTTAATAATGCAATACAACATCCAGCATCCTGTCAGGTGCCACCCAATTTTTTAATATTAAATTAAATGTATCGTGGTCATTTGTGGTATCCTCATTACATTTTTTGTCTATAAACAGTGACAGTTGATACTGAACACAGGAATCTCCTTAAATTTCTGCTGTGTCTACTCTCTTATCATCAAAACTACTTAATGTCGGTTTCCACTTGGATTCATCACCACAGATAATGCCATCATATTACACAATTCCAGTTGAATGGATCTCAATGGAATTTAATTCCACCAAACTATTCTACCCATTCTGAGAAATTTTCATAATTACAGCAGACGTTGAGTACAGAGACACTGATTACAATGACTTAATGGTTTGAGTACCAAAAATTATCCTTAATGTTTGACCAGGTGTACTTTACATAGTAAAATATTATAGTTAATGATGACTTTGCATGACAATGACATACTGGTTAGAGTAGCCACATTTCTCTTTAACTTAATAAGAAAATAGCATTTATTAGGGCAATTAATTATACAATATAATTTTCTATTGATTGATAAATGTCTGGCGCATCAAAAATTCTGAATTTCCCTTAATTTTCCAACTTCCACTTTGCATCCCTATGGATTCAGGAATAATACGATCTTTGACATCTGATTACCAAAAGCATCTTATATCATGAATGATGTAAAACACTGAGGAAGGAAAGGCAATAACAGTTTATGTATTGCATGCAGTAACAATGATTGAAAGCGTATGGGACAAAGTTTTCTTCTTCGACAATTACAAACTGTTTTCAACATTTAAAAAAAAAATGTTTTTAACTAGAATTAAAAAAACAACTGCTGTAAATGAAGAGGAATCATTACAATAATGGGAGAAAATGATGAAAATTCAGCACTATCTTTTCTAATATTTAATAAATACAAAGATAACCACAAAGATTTAGAAATGATAAAATGTCAATTGATGAAAACATGGTGGCATCAATTATGCACACAACAAGATGAAGTTTGTAAAGAAAACAGACACAAGTAATGGATATTGGTGATCATGACGTAGACTCACCTTCAATGCTAAAAGTCTGTCAAGTAATAAACAGTTTCTGTACTTTCACTACCTTTTTGGAACTTTTCTTCAGCAGATCCCAAGTTGGTTGTTTTCAAGTTTAAGAAGTCAATACAAAAATTATATTATGAATAAATGGTAGAAAACAGATGAAAAAAATGGAGTATTCTGTCTGAGCAGTGCATATGACAATGAGTAATGGATTTTCAAGACAAAAATAACTTGAAAGAAAATATTTTTATGAGTACTATAGTAATATTTTAATGATGAGAGTTTCTAAAAAAGCATAGTGTTTAACTGTTCTTTTTAGCTTTTAGAAGCCGTTTTCTTGAAAGAACAGATTCAGTTTCAACAATTAAATAAAAGTATATGTAGTATTTTTTTGTCTTCATTTAGTAATAGGCCTACACATATATAATATACTAGTACTGTATTTTTTTAAAAACAACATTGGATGTAGTTACTATTGGTTATAATGATGTGAACTAGTTGGTACCTTGGAGGTCACTATAAACATATCTACTGTATATCATTCATTTGACTGTACAGAACTTGAGTTTTAAATAAATTTGAAATTATTTTGCATTATTACAAGGTGTATTTAAAAAGTAAGGGCCGATGGGTTATAAAACGAGAACAAATGACAAAATGAAAATTTTATTAGTGGTTCCAAATATATACAAACTAACATTATTTTTCTATACAGTCACAGTTTTGTTCCAAACATTTTTTATATTGTGAAGTAAGCTTTTTCAAACCCTCTGCATAAGAGTCTGCCGCATGGGATTTCAGTCAGTTTTACACTGAGGTTTCCAACTCTTCAGTTTCCTCGAATCATTGAGATGCAAGCCAGTTCATAAGGTGTAGGAAGAGATGGTAGTCACTGGGCATGAGATCAGGGCTATAAGGTGAATGATCAAAAGCTCTCATAGGAATTTTTGAATTGTTTCGATTGTGTGGGCAGCCATGTGCGGGCATGCGTTATTATGAAGGAGAACAATTTCTGACCTCAGCATCCACCCACAGTTAATTTTGAATAGCATGATGCAGTTTATAAAGTGTTTTATAACAGACTTGCGATATGATCATCGTTCCAGCCTCCATGAAATCGATCAAAAGAGCACTCTTTTGGTCCCAGAACTCAGCTGCCATGACATGCCTTTGAGACTACGTTTGCTTGAATTTTTTTAGTTTGAGTGAACTCGATGATGCCACTGCATGGATTGTTGTTTAAACTTAGCAATGACATATGAAATCCATGCACTGACGCATTGACATACTGGTATCATTTCCAGTGCGATATGGGAAAAATTCATTCTCCTCTTTATGAAAGCAGTCAATCAAGACAAAAGCACATGTAGATGTCAATCTTTGGTCTTTGTGAGCACTTGTCAACATTTTCAGCACCCAAAATGCAAACAGTTTATAATAGCCTAAGACAGTCAAAATTCTGAACAATGTTGTCTGTGAAACTTATGGAAATTTTATGAAAAGGTCACTAATCGAAAGCAATAATTTTGTCTCACTTTTGCAACCACATGCTCAGCAAAATCATCAGTCTGGACGATAGGTCTGCCATTCCTCTCTTCATTGTGAAAATTTAAACAGCTTCCGGGTCAATCCATATGAAATCAACCAATAATAAAATAATTTGTTGCTGACATATTTTATTTTATTTTTAATTATACATTTTCTGTTTCTACGAGGGTAGGCTGAAAAGTAATGCACACGATTGTAGAACACGAACGAAAAGAAATAGCAAGATGGGGCAAAACGTAAATAAAAGTACATTTCCTTAGCTTCAAAATTATATATTTATTTTTCAACATAGTCGCCGTTAAGTCTAACACATTTCTTCCAACGCGTAACAAGTTTTTTTATCCCGTCACTGAAATATTCTTCCGACTTTTCTCGAATCGATGACGCGACAGCTGCCTTCACCTCATCGTCCGAGGTGCAATGATTACCCTTGAGGTCTCTCTTGAGTAGAGGAAAAAAATAGAAATCGCAAGGCGTGAGATCAGGGGAGTAGGGAGGGTGTGGAATCGGTTCAAACTTCAGGTTTCGCAGAGCCTCTTGGGTTGCGCACGAGGTGTGTGGACGAGCGTTGTCATGTTGCAGGATTATTGGCGCCAGGCTGCCTCTAGCCCGACAAACTCGACGTCGGAGGTGTTTTAGAGTGATTCGTCGGTCATTTTGAATCAAATCGTCGACGAGTTTGCGATGTTCATCGTCTGTGGCAGTGATCGGACGTCCGCTGCATTTTTCGTCATCAATTACGGCTTTTCCAGACTCGCAACCACGAAATTTTATTACCCATCGATTCACAGTAAACCTATCAACAGCATCGTCACCATAAACAGCCTTTAAACGACGATGAATCTCATTAGGAATCACATTTTCAGCAGTTAAAAATTCGATAACCGCATGCTGTTTAACTCGCGTTGACATAGCACTACAACACGTCTCCATACTTCTGCTACTTAAAGCGTATTGTTGTACGAAACTCCTTCAAACTGCGCATGCGTTTGGAGGGGGAATGTTACTCACGAATGCCACGAGGTGCGCTTCTGTAGGTAATTTTGTTCGTGCTCTACAAGCATGTGTGCATTACTTTTCATCCTACCCTCGTATATATATCTGGGAGTACAAAACGATTTTTTTCACATTTTTATCACTAACACTTTGGCTTCTAGCGGCCGTTTTGTTTAAAAGGATCTGTCATTTATGGCATTTTCAAAGGTTAACGGTAAGTTAAATAACTATTCATGTTATGACCAAAAATTTGTTAGGTTTTAAGGAAGTAACATAAAACTTGATTAGAAAATCGTGTTTCGATTAGAATAAATTAACAATTTTAAAACACTTTTTCTTAGAAGGGATGAAAACACACATTAAATATTTTTTTCCCAGAAAGATATAATAGACCACTAGATGCTATTAAACTTTGAGATCATTTACATCCATCCTTTATGTTTTACGAGCCTTCAAATATTGAGATTTGGCTGAAATTGCTGATTTTCAAATTGGTATATCTCAAAAGGGACTGAACAAAAATATCTGAAATTTTCTCAAAATATTCTTCTAATAACTAGTAATCAGCATATAAAATTTCATCATTGTGTTTTAACTACAAATTGTATTAAAAAGTTATAATTTTTGAAAAATTTAAATTTACGCAGCAGGTAAAAAACAATCGTTAGCAATCTAAAAATGATATTGGCCTACTAAATTTTAATATTAGAATTAGATGTATAAATACCAAAACTGTTAACAAAGACTAAAGTTATATATATATATTGTAATAAAACAGTAAATAAGTAACTAGTGTTGCGGGTTTATCGTTAATTCAGCCCACGTTGAATTAACCAATTGGTTACTAATCCACTCTGTTTATAAGAAAAAGTATTTATTATGTTGTTGCAGATGACACCTCCTGCAAATCAAGATTAATTTATAAAAACAATTATTTATTATATAGTTGATATGATTCGTATGTTGAACATAGACCTGTGTTAATTAATTACCAAGTGTTTTACCAGAGAATAACGCTTTATTACGGGTATTATGGTTAATAATTCAGTAATTCTCTCCAACCCTAGTCAGTCTGTATTATTTAAACTGACCAAAGAGTGGCGAAGAGAATAGTTAGTTCTCCACTCTCCCGTATTCACCAGCTGTCTGCAACGAGCGCTGTTATTAGTAATTAACCCGTTCTTATAGGTTAAGTCGTTTCACTTGACGGTTTTATCACTTTCTTTCTCTGTAAATTACTCCCTAATCAAAATACAATAACTATTCTATAATAACACAGAACATCGTCACATACAAGAAGGATTCTTTATTTATATTATTTTAAATTTTCAACAGTTGTCTTCGTCGGTTATTAGATCACAATATTGAATCGATTTGTTAGTGAACTAGTGGTGTATATTACAATTTAAATATAATTTTCGGTTTATCTCTTATCCCAGGGTACATGTAATTCTTTTAACGATTAGTAAGGCCAGGCAATGCAAAATTAAGGTTACTAAGTGCTACAATTGTTATTAACTCTTAATATATAAAATTAAATATAAGCAGGTTTGTTACCAAACGGTACGATACTTAAGGTGACCGTGTCTGTTTATAACGGAGTGAAGATGAAATGGTTATGTTACTCTTGACCAAAAACAGCGTCCAGATTATCAATAAAGGTTTAGATGTGATGTCCAGGAGTGTAACAGAAGTTCAGTTCTGGTCTTCGTTCTTCTTCACGATCCTAGTAGTTGCCGGTCCCAATGGAATTGGTGTAGTATTACGACTTCGTTAGTTTATTGAAAGTGAGGTTTGGTATTTCAATACAAAAGTTCTTCGTGTATGTTTTAATTTATATTTTAATTAATTTTGACTTCTTCTGCTATGAATCATCTTTGTTTAATAGTAAATCGTTTTCATCATCATTCTTTTACTGGAAATAGTTTGAATGAGTATTTATTAATTCCGTGAACTATAAGGATGTATAGAATTATATTTACTGAGATATAGTTTCTGGAGTTATTACTCAGTTCTTTTTAAATGTTTTTCTTTAAGACATTTAATTTGTTTAAATTTTATTCATTTTTTTTGGTTCTCTTTTTAAATTTGTCTGCTGAACCTTACCCATTAGCATATAACAATTGAATTGAAAGGTTTTTTTTTTAAATTCTTTTCTGGATTTGTATTAATTCAACTTAACCCATTTACATGTAACAATTGAATGTTGAAATCAACAAAATTTCTTGCATTCTGTTACCCTAACAACCATTACTTCTTCTGTCATTGGTTAATATTTGATATCCTAGAGCCAGAATTAGGAAATATTACTACTCTTTTTTAATAAAATACTCCATGCTTGGAATTACACTAAATCACATAAAACTTTCACTTAATCTGCCTTATTAAACCGTATACATTTTACTACATTTTCATCTGAATGGACTTATTAAAAAAGGTATTAATTTCCTTTTACAAATACTAAATTTAGGCCTATTGGTTTTATTACACATGTTATAATTTTTTTAAATTTTGTTTTTAATTTAATTTTTCTTACCTGACCTACTGTACAAAGAGTCATTGGCTTATGGCCACTTATATCAATTTTAATTTCCTGGTTCCAATTCATTATTATTATTTAGTTCATCATTGAACCCTTCATTGGTTTTTAACATAATTATAATGACTATTTGCCAACTTATTAACACTTATTGTCTTCCTGGCCAAGTTTACAAATATTATTTTAAACATTTTCATTAATTAATTAAAGTAAATACATTTAACATAATACCATACATAATAAATGTACTTGTATTTAATTATTTAAATACAAGTTTAACATGAATGAAATGAGTACCCATGACTTAGTACTTCCTTAAAGCAACGGCTTCACACTTACTACACACAAAACATAAAATAAATATCATGTAAACACTATATCATGATACAGTACAACAACAAGTACATTTTATAAAACATTAAATATTAATTGAACAGTATATTATACTCAACTCCTACACGTTAAACTCATCCCATTAGACACAGTGTTTATAGTTTACATCTTATACTGCTCATTACATATTTTATATTTAGGTACACCTTTAATGTTTTATTACCTAGTAACCTTACTAGGTACCTTCAATGCATTTTTTAGGTGAGATTGGCCCTCTTGAATTTAATTATGACATACTTTAGGCATTGTTTTAAGTCATGTTGACAAAGTTTTTATGTAAAGTCGGGAACCTCAACTTTGTTACGTTACAATATATATATATATATATATATATATATATATATATATATATATATATATTATAATTCAATACATGTATCCCGTGTTAATTTTTTAAATGTTAAATTGTAATAAAGATTTGTTTGTTCAATGATGAAAACCGATTGAATAAATAGTGTATCAGTTATTCGTGATTTATTTATGTTGCGTGTTTTGTAACGTGATTTCATATATAAATTTTATGAAATGAATTATTCTGCCTTGTTTTAATAATCAGAATTATTATTATTTCAATTCAGCAGTTAAAACTTCAAAATTAATTCGAATGTAGCGGTCGAGTCGTCCCAAACAATTCTCAATGTTCACCTTCAATATTAGGCTTAACCCTATTCGTTAAGGTTAATCTTGGTTTTGTAGTTTATGTGATTCCAACGACTCCTCGACGTCTTCTTGTTTTTTGTAATTATAAAATAAATGTTGATTAGATCTTATTTTCATGAAATAATAACGCATGGATATGATTTATTAACATTATCGTTTAATCTTTGCAATTGTAATTCAAACTGATGGAAATTTTCATTCGATACACACGTTAGTAACAATCGATAGTTATCTCAGGAGTGAATAATAAAAATAGGTTAAACATATTTCGTGGGAATTCTTGTCGCTGCTACGAAAAGTTCCATTACATAATAAACAACAATATAGAGTACATTACAAATCTTTCTAGTACTTATAATCTAAAAAGAGAGTTACAAAAATTATTAAGAAAAACATACAATGTCTGATGATATTGAGTACACCTCGTACAGAGCATGCTGGTTAGTGTGACGTCATCATCATGGCTGCCTTCGTCCGTTCCAGATAATAACTGAAGTTTTACTAATGTGTTTAAATAAATGTGTTCCTTGTACCCACTGATTCTTATATATATTGTTTTTCACTTATTAAAATGTTCACTAGTGATTAGTGGTAGTGTGAATTATAGTGTTGTCTAGTGGTTGTTCGTTTTGGATTAATAGTATTGTCAGTTATAAAGTCGAATTATACGTTACACTTCTAGGCGATATTCGCTGTACGTCTCCTTGTTTTTGCTTGATATTTTCTTTATGGTGTTTGTTCGTGGTTAGTGATATGATTGAAGTTAAGAAATTTTTTATCTTCAGTGGTGGTCATAAAATTTTCTTCCACAAAACGGTTTCTGAGTTTAGATTTTCTTTTTAATAATATCTCAGCGAGCACTCTTAAACTGTTCTCAATCACAATTAACAATAAAGTGTCATTTCTTCTTTTTTAGTCACCGAACTGACCAAAGCTTCTTAAATTCTGATTGGCCCCTTATGTACAGTTAAAGTGTTATATGACCAATACCCCTCAACTACTTTAAATTTTACAAATTACTTTTAACATATAATTTTATCATTATATCCTAATGATTCATACAATGTTTATATGATTATTAATTATACAATTACAAACAATTTGGTACTAAATATGTCTTGGTTTATACCTGTAAAACCTTAGTACTTAGTGAATTTTTCTGATATGTGATGAAACAATTTATAATGGTTGATGGTAATTTATACCTTGACTCCATGAGATACATATATTTAAATTAACTAACTAATAACATGAACTCTTATAATATATCACAAAACTCTTAATAATAATACTTGGTTTGACAATTTTAATTTATTCATACTGTTGAACTATTGTCTGTATGATAAATCATTTTTATTTTCTGTTAATAACAACAAAACACTTTTTATAAAAAATAAATAGTACACTGTTTAATTGTAGTTTGTGTCACTATTATTATGCCACTTTTCAGTGTTTATTACCACCTTTATCACTGTAAGGGGTTGTGCCCCTTATTCTCTCTTTTTATGTACACAATTTTGTTTAACACCGTTTTTATAATAAAGTTAATACAATTAACACAATTTATTTTAGTTGATACAATTTTATTTTTTAAATTGTACTCTTTATCGGGTTTGTTTATTCATGGTAAGTTATTTAGGCCTATTAGGTTTCTTTATTTAAATTTAGTTTGTTTACTGCCCTATTCTACTGGGTAAATACTGGCTGGGTCTTGATGATATTAAATAAGTCAAAGGTTGATGTTGTTGAATCATATTTGGTTCCTTACTGATTTTTCAAAACTTGGTATTTTCTTTTAATTAGCTATTGATTATGATTTCGTGTTCCCTCTCTGGATAGGGTTTCATTATTATATTTATAATTCTTTTTACAACATTTTGTTTCGTTACAATATATATATATATATATATATATATATATATATATATATATATACATACCTACATACATACAATGTGCAAAAAAAGTTATTTGTGATTAACCTGTTGCAACAAAAAAATTGAAAGTCTTAAATAAAACTAGGCATACTTACATTTTATTGTAGTTTGGATTTTACTCAATCCTTATTGACTTCTGAACATATTTAAATCTTATATTAATAGAATATTTTTATAGTTCTTGTGTTCAGACTGATCCTTAGGCATGATAAAAAGTTCTTTTACTCTACTGTAATTGTCCAAAAGAAACCACTGTATTGTACAAATGAGTTATTTGTAGAGATAATTTTTCTGTTATGTTGTATCCACGGCCAGTCATGGTTGTAAACCATGGTGTGTCCCTTTCACACTGGCGGAGCTACCAGATAGTGTGGGAAAGCTTAAACGCTCAGCTCCAGGTTCGGACAACATCCACAACGAAATGTTGAGTAACTGTTCCCCCGAAATGTTGACGAAGATCTTGGACCTATTTAACGATATCTGGAAGACAGGCGAAATCCCTCAAAACTGGAAAACGACCAGTTATTCCCTTATTAAAACCTGGAAAGGACGAATCGAAATTGGCCTCCTACAGACCCATCTCATTAACTTCTTGTTTTGGGAAATTAATGGAGTGCCTAGTCAACAAAAGGTTGACTTGGAGGTTGGAGTCTCAAAACCTTTTGGACAGACATCAGTTTGGATTTCGGCCTCAACGAAGTACCACGGACGCCCTGCTATACTTCACAAATAAAGTTTACGAAGGCTTTGAATGCAAGAAGTCCACGGTTGCGGTCATGATTGACTTTGAAGCCGCGTTCGACAAAATACCACATGCCACAGTCATCCTACAGTGTATGAAAATTGGGATTAGGGGAAGATTATTGCAGTTCATAGTAAAATTTCTTGAAAACCGCCAAATAGAAACTGTAGTAAATGACACAAACTCTTCGAGCCACAGAATAGAGAATGGAATACCACAGGGCGGAATAATCTGTCCGTCGCTTTTCAACATTGCTTTACAAGATATCTCGAATGAACTTCCACTTGATGTACACAGTGTTACTTTTGCGGATGATAAAACCATTTGGGCGACGGATACCAACCACGAGAAAGCAACGGAATCCATTCAGCTAGCCCTCAATGTTATAAGCAGGTGGTGTCAAAAATGGTCTTTAAAGATTTCAACCCAGAAAACTGAATGCGCATTTTTCACCAGACATAATAAGCTTGCAAACTATGTGCCTCTCCTTACCCTTCAAGACGAAATACTTCAGCATAACAGAAATCCAAAACTGTTGGCGTTGGTTCTAGATCCAAAACTTCGGTGGTCAGCACATGTGGAATATGTAATAAAGGCATGTACCCCAAGATTGAATGCATTGAAAGCGGTAGCCAGTCGCAACTGGGGCGCTGACACTTCAACGCTGAAAATGTTTTATCTTGCATTCGTGAGGTCGAAGGCTGTTTACTGTTGTGAAGTTTGGGGTTCAGCTGCAAAAACCCACATAAACAAAATTCAGGCGATCCAATCAGCGGCACTACGTCTTTGCCTGGGTTGTACAAAAACCACCGCGATAGCTGCTATGCAAGTTGACTTAGGTGTTGAGCCGATCGAAATGTACATTAGAAGACAAATGTGGACAAAACTTTTGAAAGTCAATACGTTACCAATAACTCACCCATTATACAACTTATGTGCCAATCAGATAAGCATTAAAAATGCGTTCAACTATCAAACGAACATACTGTCGACAACGTTATCGTATAATGTGCCGGAGCAAATTCCACCTGTGTACGATGAACCGCCACGTAGCTGGCCGGGAATAAAAGCGATCGTGGATCTTCCACACAAATTCGGCAAAATGAGTCATCCAGATATACTTAGAGCAGAAACACTAGAGATGATTGACGAGCAGTATAAAAATCATACGAAGATCTTCACAGATGGATCAGTGGACATCGAAAGCGGGAAGTCAGGTGCAGGGTATTTCAACCAGAGTAATGGCGAACGGTACTATATTCCGGCTAACGCACAGTCCAGTATGGACGCCAAATTATTGGCTATAAACGCGGCATTAACCTGCTGTCTTTCCATTGAGCAAAAGCTCATCTGTATCTTGACTGACTCCAAATCATCATTAGAAGCGATATCGAAATCTGGCACGAGTGCGTACTTCTTTCGTATTAATGAAATAAGGAAACTATTCCTCCAGCTACACAACGAAGGAAAAATGATCACCCTTCAATGGGTTCCATCCCACTGTGGAGTCCCCGGAAATGAATAGCAGATGGGATCGCAAGGGAAGCGTGCACAATGTATCCAACTAACCTAAAGAAGTGCAGAAGCTCGGGTGACCGACACTTCAGGAGCTCTTGGGAGGACAGTTGGAAATCAGCAACCACAGGTCGCAACTTATACCAAATACAACCTGTGCCAGCCAAGGTGTTAACTCATTAACTCTATTAATAATTAAATTCAATACCATATTATCCCTTGTTTACTTGTACTCTTTCGGCTGGTGCAGCCGCCATGTTGTCTAGTACCAACTCAAACTTTATACTCATCATTTTCCAGGATCTCTAATTGGAGATGTTGGAAACAATATGGTTGTTTGAAATGACTACTAATTCACATTTTAAGTATTCAAATCAATATTGTTTTATTAAATTCAAAAAAGAAAAACACCATCAAGTTATAATTTTTACGTCAAAATACGAAATCTCCTTTCTCCCTCATACATTAACTTCTGTAATATTCAAGAATAAGTATTCATAAAATAGATTATTGTTAAGTAGTCTTCCCATTAAGATATAACACAAATACAAATTATTCTCTACAACATAACGAAAACCAGCGCTTTCACACACACACACGTATATATTTATCCCCAGATTTTAAGAGCTCATAGTTTTGAAAATGTTAAATTTTTTAATATTTAAACCAAAATTTTGAAAGTTTCGTTTTATTTTATTCCTGTAGATTACTTATCTGTTCATTTTTAGTCCAGAAGACGTCACTTGGCTATACCCGCACACATTCTTTGTTTTAAACTGTTAACTTTCCGAAAAACTGTTCATTTCTGTTATTTATATTTTTACTTCACATAAAATTATTCTGTTGTTATAATTTCGATTTTACTTCACATTTTTGGTACGGGCGACTAAAACTTCGCCCTAACCGCCCAGCCGGCGGACGCACAAAACGACTCGCGTCCGACACTTGTAGTTGTTATTGGCCGACTGACTTTGTTTGCTGTGTGTCTGACGAAACTAGTGGCACACTACACCCACATTCCTCGTTATGTAAGGCGCTGACGTAACATCGCCTGATGTTCAATTACATAATTTGTTTACAGTTTTGTGTGTCATTGGTTGACCTTGGCACAATTCCAGCTTGTTGATTCTGTCGCTTCAGAAATTCACATACAATATTTTCAATCAGTCGTACCACCTTCGCTACCACTGTCGCTAACAATAAATTTACCTTTGTTTACGTTTTGTCCCTATCATAGTAAAAAAATGTTATTTGTTTTAAATAAAAAAATACAAACTTCTTTATTACTCCAAAATAAGCCCAAAATGTCCCGTTACAATACCCCCTCAATGAGATATTTTATGCCGAAGCATAAAAAATCTCATTGACACATTCATACTTGCTAAAGGGATCAGCCAGGATATGTCGCCACAACCCCCTGTATGGTTTACAAAAAAAAAATATAATTAACTCACCCTTGGTCCGGTGACTGTGACCGCACCTGAATGACAATACTGGACTTCTCTATCGAGATCCCAACACCATAGAGTCAGACAGATACTTAACGCCCCTGCTCTGACGCGCTGGCCAGCTCAGGTCCGCCGCCACAGCATCACCAAACACTGAAACACAAATCAAAATATCAAATAGTGGCCTTATACAACATCATATCCCCAACTGATCTGTTTCCCCTTAACAGTGCTGGTTTGCGCTAAGAAGCACTGGTTTTGTTTTTTACTTACTTCTAACATATATCAGAATACCTAACAACAACATGATACCCATTTTAAAATTCCATAATCTCATTCTATCTACTTTCTCTTATTAACTTTATCCCAAAATTCAAAATTATTGCCCTGATTCCCATCAGAATTTAAATAAACATTTCCCATTTCCATCTTACACATTTCTCTTATCCCCAATTTGCATCAAAAAATTTATAAAATTCATAAAATTCTCTTAAATACTAACAAATACAATATAACATAAGAAAACATAGTACACTCATAATTCACATTATTATTATTATCTTAAAATAAAAAATTTGTATTTAAAATGTTACACACTTAACATCATAAAATTTGCATATAAAATCATAAAATTACCTTTTAATCTCAATTGACTTTTATTAATTCTCTTTCAATTTTTTTTTTTTTTTTTTTCCTTTCCAATCTTCGTTTTACCCATCATTTCATTTATTATTCCCTTTCATTAATTTGGGTGATTCTCCGTTATTCATTATAATTCACTTTATCAACTTGGCATTTACCCATAATCTTCCCCTTTTATGACTCTAATGCTCCCTTACAAAATCTTTACCTAGTATGACACCCCACTATCAAAAAAATCTACTAACCCTTCTCTACACCCAACTTACCCTTGAACTCAATTCGCCACATTCTCTCTATATATATAAAAAAAAAATACTCTCTAACCCTTTGGACTTAGGATAGTGTTTCCCCCCCCAAAAACTCATTTCCCTTATCTGGTCCCTGGATTCTACCTAAGGCGGCCCCCCTCACTAAATCGATACCTATCCCGTCCCAACTTATCATTATGTTGCGGACTCCCACATTACACTACCCCCTACTACAAAATTGCCATCCCCAAAATCTCAATCTCATTACCTCACTACAATTACAACAAATTAACATCATCAATTATAAACAACAATATATCACTCAAAACTCTACATAAATTCTCCATAACTACTGTGTCAACTTTTATACTCAAATTCTCTATTACTTGTATTTCATCTCTTATTCTCTTTAATACCCCAATATATTCAACTTGGACTGACTCAAACATTTTACTCAAACAATTACTATCACCCAACTTCTATCTTTTGCAACCCATTGAAAATTTTACCTATCACAACTTTATTTCATTTTATTTTAAAATCTATAAACACATTGAACACATATTATTATATTTTTATAATCCTTATTCCTAACATACTACATACAATTAACACAATAAGACATCATAAACACAATATAGGAAGTATTTAGTGCATCTATTTTTCAAATCAAAACAAAATTATTTAGTAGCGAGTCATCATTATTAAAATACAACAAATTTCTAATGCGTTACCCCCCTGGATAACCTCCCTGCCACACACACTATGACCCCCCCTGGACTGTGGCGTCCAGTTGCGTCCACAAGGACTGAAGTTTTGGAGGAATTTGACATCTCCGTGTCCTTGCTTCTGCGTTACATTTGAAAGGTTTAGATATCAACATATCTTTGTTCTATAGTTATGCGCCCTTAATGCGGGTCTACCACCTGGCTTTGCTGTTCCTCCTCGAACAGAGTGGCAGCCGCTGTTCCATAGTTCCGGGATTTCCCCTAGTTTCACCCCCCATTAATTTCTAATATAGACCAATTTCAAGCCAGCTATGGTCAAGGGACTTGGTATGACCATAGCTGACCGCTAGCCAAAACCACGATTAGTGCCCGAAAAGTCGGGGAAATCATCTCTTCCTTCAGGCATGTACTCATCATCATTAACTGCACGGCACGGCAATTTATCAAGTTACAATATAAAATTGTACAAAAGGGGTGTGCCGTGCATTTTTGCCATGTTGGCCTCCGATGGAGGTAACACTCTCTGCTACCCCCAACACTTTCCGCTATCTACTGGGGCACATGCCACACCAGCAACAGCAACTTAATAGCTAAACTAAACCATATCTACAATTGCTGTCTCTACATTCCATTGTTATAATCACATCTATAGACACCACTCTACCCCCAAAAAATTACCCACGCATCTTAACATAACATAATAAACAAAGCGAAATTAACCTCGATTATTAGCATACATCAAACAAACAATTCTCCTTTAAATAATTTATATAAAAACTTATAAACATTCTGGTTTAAACATTTTTTCATTAACTCTTTTATATATCACCATTTCATTATTTATCCCTGTCTGGAATTAGATTACTCAAAATTTCCAAATTTATTATTAATCTATTTATTCTAACAATTATGTTATTCCACAAACTAAAACATTTAACATTTATTTATTCATTAATTGTTATTAAATTAAAATCTCATCAAATAATTTAAATTCATTATAAAATTCAAACATATAACCTTCAATCACAACATTTAAACCTCTCAAATTATTTACTTCAATTGTTTTTTAAAACACAACATATTTCAATTATTATCAAAATTTACAAAGCATTAATTATTGTCTCCATAATTATTTTTATTATTTATTTAGACTGCAAAATATTAATAATATTATTATTATTATCACAACATTTTCTACTACATATACACATTGTTTACCTAACATTTCATAATACACACAATTGAATTCACTACATTATTTACAAATCATTCGTCATTAACTGTTCAATTTTTTCACACTTCATATGTCCAAGTCTGCAAGGTCATTACCAAAATTTCCAATATTTAACAATGTCCATACACTCATTTTAATTTCAACCTCCATCAACATATATATAATGAACATATTTATAACATACATCATTGTTATACACACACAATTTGTTATTATTATTATTATTATTATTATAATCCATTACCTTTATTTCATTCATTATGCCATTATAATTTATAGGGTTATTCCCTATTAATATTTCATAAGCCTTGTCAACATAAGTTATTATTGTCCAGTCTCCATCAGTATTATTGGTCAACATCAGGTAAGCTATTTTATCATTTTTATATTCCTCTACTATTACATCAGGTAAGTGTTTATTGTTTATAAAGATATCATCAAAATAATTCTCTATCTCTCTTTCAACAGGTAAGTATTTTATATTGTTTATATTCACCCCTTCTAATTTTTCTCTCAACTCATTATAATTTCTTTTTAACTTATATAATTCTATCTCTCTCTCAGTACACAACTCTCTATCTAAATCTCTCTCACCATAACACCATATCTCACTTTCTCTCTCACTCCATGCAGAGGATACTAAATCATACAAAAAGGGGAAACAACTTAAATCTTCCATTAACAAGGGACTCTTGCCCTTCAACAATAACATTTTTGAACACCTTGGTTCATCATAAATAAGGGGAAAATTTACCCTCTGCCCCACATACTCATCTACTCTCTCTTTCCACTTTCTCTCTGACTCATAAACACACAATAACATTCCATTATTACATTCTAAAACTTCATTATATGTTTCTCCATTATTCTTTACCCCCACTATACTCTCAGAATTGTAATTAATATCATCATCTTCACTATTTAATACTACATCTTCCACTATTTCGTCATTTTTAATATTTGTCATACTTATAACATTGTCACCTAACTTCTCAACACTCTGTTCTAATCTGTTAAAGGTATCTTCTATTATGTCATTAGTTCGGTTTAAATGCTCATTAATTTCGTTAATTTGGTTTTTTAACTCATCGAATTTAATATTGTTTTCATCTAATTTACTGTTCTGAACGTCAAACTTCACGTTAAAACTACTATTCATTTTATTGATATCACTACTCAAATTCTCAGACATTGTTTTCATTAAATGGAATATATCTTCCATCGACAACTCTTTAACTCGTGTTGTCGACGGGGTAGATTGTGCCGATACATTGTCAATTAACATTGACTCCGTAAGAGTGCTTTCTAAATTTAATTCTTGATTCTCCATTTTATTATTTTTAAATCAAAATACTAACATACGAGGGCTATCCAGAAAGTAACAGACGTTTTGACCGACCGCGGCGGTGGGCGGGGATAGAGCCGCCATCTTGGTGTCAGAACGTTCCTACACTCAGTACACATCCAGCTGTGGTAGCGTGCGGTCTGTGCCCCTCTTACTTTGCTCTCTGTGACATGTTAAAATGTGCGCTGCAATAGAAAATCCCGCCACTTGTGAGGTGCGTTCTGTGATTAGGTTTTTGTTGGCAAAAAATCACAAACCAATTGAAATTTATCGCCAACTTTGTGATGTGTACGGAAAAGGAATAATGAGTGAAAGCCGAGTGAGGCAATGGTGCACTGATTTTAAAAATGGCCGTACCAATGTTCATGATGAGGACCGCAGTGGTAGACCTAGCCTTGTGACTGATGAACTGGTGATGAAAATCAACGACAAAATTCGTGAAGATCGTCGTTTCACGATTACGGAACTTTCGAAACATTTTCCCCAAATTTCACGGAGTTTGGTGCATGAAATTGTGGCGGAAAAGCTTGGTTACCACAAATTTTGTGCTAGGTGGATTCCAAAAATCCTAACGGAAGACCACAAAAAACAGAGACTGGCTGCAGCACTAACTTTCCTCGAAGATTACGACAAAAATGGTAACAAAGTTATCGATCGTATCGTAACTGGGGACGAGACTTGGGTGACGCATGTCAATAGTGAAACAAAAAGGCAGTCGATGGAATGGGGACACACAAATTCTCCCAAGAAACCAAGGAAGTGTTTGCAAACGCTGTCAGCAAGAAAGATCATGGCTACTGTTTTTTGGGACTCTGAAGGAGTGATTCTCGTTGATTTTCTTGAACGTGGCACAACAATTAACTCAGAGAGGTATTGTGAAACACTGAGAAAGTTAAGATGCGCGATACAAAACAAGCGTCGGGGAAAACTTAGTGCGAAGGTTTTGTTTTTTCACGACAACGCACGTCCACACACGGCCAATCGTACCCGAGAGCTCTTCGATGGTTTTGGATGGGAGGTGTTCGATCATCCACCATACAGCCCGGATTTGGCGCAGAGCGACTATCACCTCTTCCCAGCGATGAAGACATGGCTCGCTACACAACGCTTTGATACTGACACCGAACTGCATGCCGGTGTAAACCAGTGGTTGAAATCGCAGGCGGCAGATTTCTACAGACACTATTGAAAAACTTGTGCCACGGTATGATAAGTGCCTTAATTTGAATGGCGATTATGTACAAAAATAGCTTAAGAGTGTACCTTTCAAATGTATATAATAAAATTTTGTTTTTTCATTTTGTAAATTTTTTATTTCAAAACGTCTGTTACTTTCTGGATAGCCCTCGTATATAACATCTACTTTTCACACAACAATGTATTCTACTTACATAACGCTTTACGTTACTTCACGTAACTTCCTATGCACCTTATTTATACTTCATTCATTTCAAAATTTATTTATATAATACCCTTTTTATTTTACTTAAATGCAATCAAAATTTATTTATATAATACCCTTTTTATTTTACTTAAATGCAATCATCTTATCTGCTACAAAACATCAACATCAATATTTTACCTTTAGCAAAACATAACCCATATCTACGTCTATTTTACGTAATTTTATTTTTACCTCAAACAACCATATCATTCCTGCAACAGGTCCACATTTGCATAATTAAATTAATGCAAACGGTCCAGCTGGTCGGGCGCCATTGTTAACTCATTATCTCTATTAATAATTAAATTCAATACCATATTATCCCTTGTTTACTTTTACTCTTTCGGCTGGTGCAGCCGCCATGTTGTCTAGTACCAACTCAAACTTTATACTCATCATTTTCCAGGATCTCTAATTGGAGATGTTGGAAACAATATGGTTGTTTGAAATGACTACTAATTCACATTTTAAGTATTCAAATCAATATTGTTTTATTAAATTCAAAAAAGAAAAACACCATCAAGTTATAATTTTTACGTCAAAATACGAAATCTCCTTTCTCCCTCATACATTAACTTCTGTAATATTCAAGAATAAGTATTCATAAAATAGATTATTGTTAAGTAGTCTTCCCATTAAGATATAACACAAATACAAATTATTCTCTACAACATAACGAAAACCAGCGCTTTCACACACACACACGTATATATTTATCCCCAGATTTTAAGAGCTCATAGTTTTGAAAATGTTAAATTTTTTAATATTTAAACCAAAATTTTGAAAGTTTCGTTTTATTTTATTCCTGTAGATTACTTATCTGTTCATTTTTAGTCCAGAAGACGTCACTTGGCTATACCCGCACACATTCTTTGTTTTAAACTGTTAACTTTCCGAAAAACTGTTCATTTCTGTTATTTATATTTTTACTTCACATAAAATTATTCTGTTGTTATAATTTCGATTTTACTTCACATTTTGTTGTTTTGCGGTATTCACATTTTTGGTACGGGCGACTAAAACTTCGCCCTAACCGCCCAGCCGGCGGACGCACAAAACGACTCGCGTCCGACACTTGTAGTTGTTATTGGCCGACTGACTTTGTTTGCTGTGTGTCTGACGAAACTAGTGGCACACTACACCCACATTCCTCGTTATGTAAGGCGCTGACGTAACATCGCCTGATGTTCAATTACATAATTTGTTTACAGTTTTGTGTGTCATTGGTTGACCTTGGCACAATTCCAGCTTGTTGATTCTGTCGCTTCAGAAATTCACATACAATATTTTCAATCAGTCGTACCACCTTCGCTACCACTGTCGCTAACAATAAATTTACCTTTGTTTACGTTTTGTCCCTATCATAGTAAAAAAATGTTATTTGTTTTAAATAAAAAAATACAAACTTCTTTATTACTCCAAAATAGGCCCAAAATGTCCCGTTACAAAGGAAGACATCTACAAGGGAGTAGCGCGTCCGATAGCTGCTTTTGCTGCGAGGGCACGTACCGGTCATATCGTTACCCAAGAATATCTCTTTAGATTCAATCTCACGGATACGCCACAATGCTTATTGTGTGAAGACGGAGAGGAGAACCTTGAACATATACTTATAAAATGTCATTACCCTATTGCCGCAAGGGATATCTTAAGGATGCAAGTGTCGGGATGGCAAGAAATCATGAGCAATAAGAAGTACTGGGCTATCGGTTCTATACTCTACCATGGACATCGGGCTATCGGCTACAGTTGAAGCTGGACGCCTTTAGGAAGAAGTAAGTCATGGTTGTAAGTTCCAATGGTGATAATTTCCTCAAAACCTTTGTCACTGGTACCCACACTCTGTCACTCTTTGAAATCTTGAATGATGTTTGAGGGCCGTGTGGATGGTAAAAATGAATCATCAAGTCACTGTTTTCCATACTCACATTTTCAACTTCACCAATCCACCAGTTCTGATCATAAATACTTTTCTTCAAAAGTAAATATTTTTTTGTAACATGAAGGACAAAGCGATTTGCCAAGGACCAAATCAACTGCAATTTGTTTTGGCTTATCAAGATATTCGAGTTGAATTTCTCTTAAGCTACTTTTTATCAACTTTTTATGACTCTGAAAAGGATCACTGCAGACTCTTCCAAAAATATGGTTATATTTTCCTACATACTTATTTCCAGACTCTTCCAAAAATATGGTTATATTTTCCTACGTACGTATTTCTATGATATTGGCAAATTGAACTGATACTTTCACTAACTCTTAACCGTATCAATGTTTGTTCATTTGGAGGTAGATCACTCACTTGAAAAATCTCTTTAGAAAATGGATGGTAACAAGTTTTATGACAAAATTCATTAACAAACAAACCAACAGAACACTCACTCCATTATACTTCCTTGTTTAACACTATGGCGTCCCGGGTTCAATCCCAATCAGCTGCATGTGGGATTTGTGGCGGACAAAGCGGCGCTTGGGTAGGTTTTCTCCGGTTTCCCCTACCGTTCATTCCCCTAACATTATATAATAAATAAAAACCACAATTCTGAAAAAACAAACTTCACTACTTATAAAACAAAGCTATGACTTATACACAACCACTCACAAGCACAGCTACTGAACACATGAGCTACAGTAGGTTGATATCATTTGCCTGTAGAGACTTGCCTGTCCTAACATGTTATGGAATGCTCAGCCAATGTGACCTTGGAGTCTCCTACTACAGAAGTAGATTGAACATTACTACTAATAAACATTTAATTTTTTAGTTTTATGACAGATATTTCATTTTACTAGCCATAACAAATAATTATATTATTTTGACAATTTTTGCTGTATTTTAACACTGTCATTCGCTCATTTGACAGCGTATTTTTTGGCATTTTCTGAATTTTAAAAATATTACTTCTGGTTACAACATAATGATGAAATTTTATACGCTGATTTCTAGTTAATAGTAGAATATGTTGAGAAAATTTCAGATTTTTTTGTTCAGTCCCTTTTGAGATATACCAATTTGAAAATCAGCAATTTTAGCCAAATCTCAATATTTGAAGGCTCGTAAAACGTAAAGGATGGATGTAAATGATCTCAAATTTTAATAGCATCTAGTGGTATATTATATCTTTGTGGGTTAAAAATATTTAAGGTGTTTTCATCCCTTCTATGAAAAAAATTGTTCTAAAATCGTTTATTTATTCTAATCGAAACACGATTTTCTAATCAAGTTTTAGGTTATTTCCTTAAAACCTAACAAATTTTTGGTCATAACATGAATTGTGGATGGTTTTTATTTCAAGTTGATATCTTAATAAATAAAATAGTTATTTAACTTACCGTTAACCTTTGAAAACGCCAAAAATGACAGATCCTTCTAAACAAAATGGCCGCTAGAAGCCAAAGTGTTAGTGATACAAATGTGAAAAAAATCGTTTTGTACTCCCAGATATATATAGAAACAGAAAATGTATAATTAAAAATAAAATAAAATATGTCCGCAACACCCATTGGTTGATTTGACATGGATTGACCCGTTCCCTAAACTTACAACACCACTGTCTCACTTTTCCTTCACTTACTGTGGTAGGCCCATATGTTTCATACAATTGACAGCGAATTTCAGCAGCATTATGTCCTCTTGCATTTAGAAATCTAATCACTGATCGGACTTCACAACTGGCAGGATTGTTTATTTTTGCATTCATTGTAACGCACTGTCACGCGAAGTGCAAAGAACAATGGACTGGCGACAATGTGGTGGTTACATGCCCAACAGACAAGTTAAAGCTCTGCACATGCACAAACTAATCAGTGTTGCCACCTAATTGCTCTTTAAAACCAATTAGCCCTTACTTTTGAAATACACCTCGTATTAGTCTATTATTGACCATTCCTATACATCGTAGGTGGTACTTCTTCACTTTTGTAATAGGATGTAAAACTAAAAAAGTCTGAAATGAAATTTTGACAAGCAGAACAGAATGTCGTAACAGAGAGTGAGGACAGAGGCATCCATATCTGGATATTTGGGATAGCGTCAGGGCCGTTCCAAGGGTGGGGCGAGCGGGGAGGTCGCCCCGGGCGCCGCGGATAGGGGGGCGCCACAAAGTAGGATTTTTTAAAATTACAAAATATTTTTTTATTTATTTTACCTCCGCAAAGAAAATAAATAAAATATTTGCCATTTATAACTCTTGTAAAACCAATTTACAGAAGAAGAATATTGGAATTACACACAAGTTCAACAATAATATTGAATTTAACACAGATTCAATAATAGTATTATCTTAGACATTTTTAAGATTATAAACCATTCATTGCAGTTGCAGGTAATCTTGTGTCATTCATATTTAGCTACCGGGATGCGATCCTTTTGACCTGTCATGCCATTGTTGTTTACTCAAATATCTCTTGTCGCAGTGCAGACGTCCCAAAAGTACGCAATGAAGTCGACCGTCGCCAGTCGCCTCCTCGCTTTTCGTCCCCTCCCTCTCTTGACGCGCGTGCGCCGTGTGCCCTTCGACCCTCTCCGCGCCCGTCTCTCTGATCACTGATCAGTGCAGTGCAGACACTACACCTGTCAAGTGCGTTTCGCATCTCGATGTGACCTTGTTATTATGTAGACCAGTGGTCGCCAAACCGTCGATCGCGGGGAAATTTTAGGTAGATCGCGGTCACGCTCAGGTTGGCTAACCTGAAGTTGCACTACTCCCGCGCAACTGTCACTCAGTGTCATAGTTGTTTGAGTGAGAGTCAGGTTATGTCTGTTATGTGTTTCATGCGTACATCAGACTAAGGTTATGTCTTTATTATTTTCGTGTGTATATCAGACATTTGTTAATGTGGATAGTTTGATTTAATCTTTTATACTTAACTAGGTCTGTTCTAATGATGGCGAGTTCACGCAAAAAACCAAAAACTTATCATTTTCATCTCGAATGGGAAACCGATTACTTTTTTACCCAGGTAAAGGACAAATGTGTGTGCTTACTTTGTAATGTAAGTGTATCAGTTGGGAAGAAAGGGAACGTCGAACGACATTTCAAAACCGTTCACTCAGGGATTGAAAAGGATTTCCCACTGAATTCTGCGTTAAGGAAAGAAAAGGTAATGCAGTTAAAATCTCAACTAAATACTCAACAATCTACTTTTTCCAAGACATTAGACAAGAATAAGGCATCAACTAAGGCATCATTCCGAGTTTCCAAAGTGATCGCCCAAAATAAGAAACCGTACGAAGATAGTGAGTTAATCAAAGCTGCATTTTTAGAAGCTGCAGATACATTATTTGACAATTTCAAAAACAAATCTGAGATAATGTCTGCTATTAAATCTGTACAGCTTTCTGGAAGCTATGAGTTCTGATGTAACTTCACAACTTAAAACTGACTCTGATCGCTGCAGTTATTTTTCCCTACAACTTGACGAATCAACTGATATAGTTGATACAGCTCAGTTGGCCGTTTTTGTAAGAATGGCTTTTGATGATTTTGAAATAAGAGAAAAGCTGGTAAAAGTTGTACCACTTACAGGACATACTACGGGACAGGACATATTTTAGCATTTAAAAGGCGTATCGACTCTGAAAGTATTCCTATAAAGAAGTTGGTGGGCTTAGCAACCGATGAAGCTCCTGCGATGGTAGGTGGGGAGAAGGGATCCATTGCCTTTGTTGTAAAGACAACAGCTTTCCGAAATTTCTGACTTACAATTGTATAATACACCAGCAGTCATTATGTGGAAAGTTCTTAAGTATGAACAATGTAATGAAAACAGTCGTAAAAGTAGTAAATAAAGTGAGAGCACAGGCACTTCAGAGACGTTTGTTCAGGGCACTGACTGAAGAGTTAGAATGCCAGTATGGTGATCTATTGCTTCATACAGAAGTTCGTTGGCTTAGCAGAGGCAGAGTTTTGCAACGTTTCGCAGAGTTGCTTCCTGGTTTGGTAAATTTTTTTAAAGAACGAGGTGAATCTTTCCCTGAACTAGAAGATCCGGTTTGGCTGCAAGATTTTGCTTTTCTTGCAGACATCACCGAAAAGTTAAATATCCTTAACTTGCAGCTTCAAGGTAAAGATAAAGATATTGGTGGAACAATTTCAGATGTGGTTTCATTCTCAAAAAAGCTGGAGCTGTGGGAAAGAAATCTCATCCAGGGTGAATACAAGCACTTTGCCTGTTTGAAGCAAACCCTTGACAAGCAAGGCCCTTCACAGCCTCCTTACAACAACAAAGAATACATTGCAATTCTTTCAGATTTGAAAAGTCAATTCAATCAACGCTTTCAAGACTTCAAAAGCATTTCAATTGTAGCGCAGTTCGACAAATCTCCTTTTATTGAGATTGATGCTGAAGAATTCTCTACTTGTGTCATGCAACATTTTGAAGAAGACAATGCTGCAGTGGAGATGGAACTGATTGACTTTCAAAATGACCTTTCATTAAAATCACTCACGTCAAGCTCTGAAAATATTTGGCCTTTTGTTCCTAAGGAAAAATATCCAATTTCGGTTCAGGTTGGTCTACGAGTGAAGGCAATGTTCAGCTCTACATATCTGTGCAAGGTTTCTTTTTCCATTATGAAGTTTATAAAAAACAAGTACAGAAACAGATTGACTGATGAACATTTGGACAACTGCATTCGAATGGCAGCTACGACCTACTCACCTAACATTAAAAAAATTGTTGATGATAAAAAAGAGAGCCATCCTTCTCATTAAACTTAATTAGTCAGATGAAAAAAATTTTGTTCTTACACTTCTTATTAAATTCTTTACAATATAAACAATTTTATTCAATTGGATGTAATATTTACTAGAAATGTATGTTTATAGGTAATAAATAATTGTGATTGAGAAAAAAAAATTTATTTTTGTCCTGGTTTCTTTTGGTAGCTCACAGTAAGATTGACGAACAATACGGTTGCTCAGTGGCTTCAAAGTTTGGCGATCACTGATGTAGACAGTGCGTGAAAGCGTGAGTGTGTTGTGTGTATAAGACTATAAGTGAACTGAAGCTGCTAGGCCGCAATGTCTAAAAACCTTTCTGGAGCACAACGGCGCAAATTAGCGAGAGAAGAAGAGGCTGCAAAAGAAGCATTCCTCAAAAAGGTGCCAAAACTCACATCCTTCTTTTCGCCTCGATGTTCATCCAATGTAGCAGCCGAAGAGGTGAGTAGCCCAGATGAAAATCTTACCACACGAAGTAATTTAACTTTAACTGAAGAAGCTGAAAACAAATTGTTAACTCTGAGCTCAGTTCTGCCTTGTAAAACGGTGTCGCATATATCGGACTTAAGCAGACTTGATCTTGATAAAGCATGTACTTCTAACAATTTCAATCCCTTACAGTCCTCGAGTACCGACAATGAAAATGAATTACTTTTAGGTAACAAAAGTCAGACTGTTAGCTCCATAATATTATCAGCCGACCCTTCAACTTGGCCTGAATTTCTTCAACAATCTGTAAAAGATGATATTACTTTAAAAGGACCCCTTCGCCAAGCAAAACAGGACCACAAATATCCAAAAAACCACCAGATGAGGCATTTTTCAAATGAATTTTTTTATAGGTGCGCAGATAACGCCGAGAGAGTCAAATGCCGTTGGTTAGTATATTCTAATGAAAGTGACGCAGTATTGTTTCTGCTGGCGAATTTTTGAATCCAAATCAAAATCACAACTCGGTCAAAAATCAGGCCTGAATGACTGCAAAAATCTAGGAGAGCGGCTATGAGCCCATGAGACGAGCCCGGAACACTTCAAGTACATGGTACAGTGGGTTGAAGCTGAAACGCGCTTGAAAGGAAATGTTTCTATAAAACAACAATTATTGAATCAAATCCGAACAGAAAGTGAACGGTGGCAGGAGGTGCTAAAACGTATTGTTGCAATAACAATATACCTAGCAGAACACAATATTGCGTTTAGAGGTTCATCAGATAAGCTTTTTACACAGCACAATGGAAACTTTCTAGGCTTAGTACAGCTTTTAGGACAGTTCGATGTTGTGATGATGGATCACTTGAGGCGGGTGGAAAGTGTTACCTCCCCTACAATTAGTCTACTAAGCCCCAAAACTCAAAATGAGATAATTACTCTTCTAGGAGAAAAGGTAAAACTGTCAATCATTCAGAAAGTAAAAAATGCTAAGTACTTTTCTGTTATAATGGACAGTACACCAGTCATAAGTCATAGGGACCAAATCTCCCTCACAATCAGATATGTATCTGTATCTGAAGAAGACAAGACTAGTGAAGCAATTAAGGTAGAGGAGAGTTTTATTAGCTTTAAAGCTGCTCACGAATCCACAGGTGAAGCTCTTGGTACGTTGCTATTTGAAGAGATCGAAGCTTGCCACCTGGACATGAATGACTGCCGAGGACAAGCCTATGACAATGGGGCCAATATGGCGGGAGCCCACAAAGGTGTACAGACAAGGGTTTTGAAAGAATATCCAAGAGCGTCTTTTACTCCATGCAGTTGCCATAGCTTAAACTTGGTAGTAAGTGATGGTGCAAAATCATCTGTTAAATCGACCTTACTTTTTGGAATACTCCAGCGCCTATATACAATTTTTGCAGCATCAACAAAGCGATATTGTGTCATCAGTGAACACGTTACGACTCTCTCCTTAAAGCAAATATGTGAAACACGCTGGGAAGCGAGGATAAATTCACTCCAAGCGGTCAGATATCAGTATTCTGAGATCAGAGAATCTCTCATAGAACTGTCTGAAAATGTCGATGACTCAAAAGTATCATCAAAGGCCCTCTCATTGGTCAGTCACATGGAGGATTTTTCTTTCCTCGTCTCACTTATTCTTTGGTATGACCTTTTGTTTCAAGTAAACATCGTAAGCAAATCATTGCAAAGTGAAACAGCAGACCTTCCTTCGACAATGAAGCTGCTTCAACGATGTGAAGACTTTCTCAAAACCTTTAGGGAAAACGGGTTAGCTGATGCAATCATCAGTGCAAAGGAGATTACCAAAGAACTAGAAATGGAGACATCTTTCCCAAAGAAGCGTAGGGGTAGAATGAACCAGGTTTCAAAGGAAGACTCTAACCATGAAGAGGAATCAGCAGAAGATATTTACAGGAGAGAGGTGTTTTTACCTCTAGCTGACAGTGTAACTATATCTTTAAATGAAAGAACCAAACAACTAAAACACCATCAAGATGTGTGGGGGTTCCTTTACAACTTGAACAGTCTACCAACGAAAGACGAGCTGAAGAAGCGTTGTCTTGGACTTGAAGATTTTCTTACCGTTGGTGGTGTAAGTGACATTAATGGTAGAGAACTTTCTAATGAGATTCAACAAGTGAAAAGCGTATTTTGTGAATCAAATGAAGAACTAACCCCAGTCAAACTGTTAAGAAAAATTAAATCTGGCGACCACAAGGATCTGTTCACAAACTTATGGATTTCCTTATGAATCCTAGTCACAGTTCCAGTTACCGTAGCAAGTGCAGAAAGGAGCTTCAGCAAACTGAAGCTAATCAAGACGTATCTTAGATCTGCGATGACTCAGGATAGATTAACTGCATTAGCAATTTTATCAATTGAAAATGAAGAGGCAAAGAAGTTGGACTTCAAAGACATTGTAAGGTCGTATGCCAATGCAAAAGTGAGAAAAATCCCTTTGGGAATGTAAATCCTAGAGTTAATTTAGTAAACTTTTAAAACGAGTTCCAATGTGTTTTTCATAATTTTAATTATGTTTTCTGTTACAATTAATTTTACGAAATACTTCATCCACGCAGTCCACACAGATAATAATAACGTTATTAATGACGCATTTTTTTCTGTTAAACAATAAGTTTACTTAGAGCTATAAGGTAATCGATTTTCTAATTAATTAAAATTTGAATTATTCATTTATATTATTATTCAACATATTATTTTGTAGCTGTAACAACAACAATATCGTATAATGTATGTAGTTTTTTAAGGCACTATAAAGAATTTTTTTAAAGTAATATAATATGTGTGCTGGGCGTTTTATTTCCTTACATATAAAGAATAGCCATAAGGGTGGGAATTTTATGGGGTTTAATGCTTTTATACATATTATTAAAACTCGTAAAAAAGATTAAACCCAAAAAATCCGTATTCTGTAGGTGATTATGTTTGTTTTTTATGAACTCCAGTATCAGCAAAGCAATGAGCAGAGCCTATTGGAAAATTTTTAAGGTAAGATGTTGAATGTCTGAAACTGAAGGTACTATCTAGCATAAATCTTGGCACAAAGTCATTGTTGCATTATTGATGGGGGGGGGCGTGAGACGTCTCGCCCCGGGCGCCTGCAGCCCCAGGAACTTCTAGGAACTGGATAGCGTTATGTGCATTATATATTAGGTTAGAACATCTAAATTTTGAAACGTAAGCCAGTTTGAATATAATAATAACATTATAACAACGGTTGTAATAATAATACAAAATTAAGAGATAAGCCCACAAGTTGTTTGGTTCAAAATTTCTGTATGATTTCATGAAAGAAACTTGTCAGTTGAGTTTCATTTGGGATCAAAATGTGAATAAATGTATTGTAAATATTAAATTAGAATTTTTCCATTAAACTGGGGTCAATTATTGATTCATAACAAAATTAAATACTGAAATTAAAATTAATAAATGTGTCAAATGTACAACTAACCCAACGACTCCGTGGACTGTTTGCATATTTATATAAACTCTATATCATATTGTCATATTATAATGCTAGTGATTTTGAGGTTATGATGAGTAGACTCCATACACACAGTAGACTACATATTAATATAATGTTTAATATTTCATATCATAACAACAAATGAGTGGTATCATAACTGAACAAATGAGTGGTATTTTTATGTATGAACTAACAGGTTATTGTAATTATCTGACAAGCCATAATTATTATTTAACAAGTGTATCAAAGTAACAATACCTTCTAAGCTAAAAACAAATGCTCTCTATTTGTTATAACAGTACAATTTATTCGTAATGTTTTATTAGTTCGTGCATGTGAAACAAGGTACTTTGGTTATACTCACAAACAATACCATAAGTCCCTTCTCCAATTCTATTCAATTTTTCAAAATCTGATACAAATCTGCACCGTCCCAACTGCAATAAAAAAATAATGGCTTAATCTTAACAACTTTCTTTTTGGTTTCGATAAGAACCTACCACTGTCTACACTAAACGTTCATGATAATCAACAATCGTTTTTGCAATTAATGTAATGCACATACAAACAGTACAATTCTCTATACCAAGATGTATGTATAAGCTTGAATTGTGTGCGTGCTTTTAAACTGAACTATGTGCTGAAGATTGTCACAAACACTATCTTAGCAGTTACACATTATATTCGACATCAAATGTTACATTATGCATTAACGTACAGAGTATTTGTATTAGTTTGTAGCATTCTGGTAGTTATTAGTTTTCTGATAAAAGAAAAAAAGTTACAATTTCTGCTTATTAGTAGTGATATCACTGATTCAGGCATCGCTTAATGTGTTAAGGGGGAGAATGGAGTTTCTTGCATTTAATTTTCCGTTTTCATTTGGAGGTTTAAATTTACTCACATATTGATATTTAATGCATATCGATATTTAATATAAATTACGGCACACAAACAGTGATGTATATGTTTTATGCATGTTTAAGAAGAGAGATAATGGTAAGATCCAGCTGTTTACATCATGCAGAAAATATAAACTAATGGTCTAAGTAGAGTACTTCCAAACTGAATCACTCTTTTCTCACATGTTGTAAAGTATACAACTATACATCAAACAACAGTATCTAATACTATAGAGGCTCTATGGTTGAGCAGTCAGTGATACAATATAAAATCAGAAGGCAACACAAAATACTCACCTTATGAATCCCCAATTTCCTTAAACAATTAATTTCAGAAGAGTATTATTAAATAATTAAATTATACTTTAACATACAACGTATCCCAAACAAAATTAATAGAATGAGCCTAGGTCTGTTTGCATATGTAGAATACTGCCTAATTATCATAGCATTTATAATTGTTGTCCACGACTGCTGTTTGTTTATAAAATGTGAATTTTGCATTTATCAGCAGCTAAGTCAACTCTTTAGCTGTTTTCATCTTGATGGGCAGTGTCTGTAATTATTGCTGAATCAACGTGTTTGTGTTGAAAGAATTCATACTGTTAAACAAGTTGAAATGCTTATGGAGGTGAGACGTGGACATTAGCAAAAAAAGGAACAAGAAACGATGAGGTTTGAAAGAAAGATTGTACGGACTGTTTACGGCTCCAGATGATGAATGGGGAGTAAGAAATAACCAGGAGACAGATGAGCTATTGAAGCATGAGGACATCATAAGATTCGTAAAAGCTCAATGAATACACTGTCTGGGTCACATACAACGGATGGATGATCAGTGCCAAAGAAAATCCTGAAGGCACATGTGTATACAAGCAGAAAGAAGGGTCGGCCTAGGAGACGATGATTCGATGATGTGCTGGAAGATTTCGGAATAAAGGACGTGAGGAGTTACTCTGAGATGGCAAAGGACAGGAGATGTTAGAGAAGATTGGTGTTGGTAGGTTGGCTCATATTGGGCTGTACTGCTGAAGAAGAAACAGGTTGAAATAGACTTCTATTTTAACAGAGCTAAAGTCATTTTTATAGTATAACATTACAAAAGGTAGCCCACAAATAAAGAAGAAATTACCATTTAATAAAAAGTGAGTTGCAACACTATAGGAATAAAGAAAGTCAAAGTATGAAGGAATTAATGAACAAAAATATTAAAATATAGCACAATAATAACTTAAAACCAAGACAAGGACTGAGACGATGACAAACCCCAAGTGATTGGCAAAGGAAAGGATAAAAATAAATAACTTTGTGACCATATCACAACCCCTTGTCAACCAATAATAAAATAGTAAATGTAATTATGAAAGTACAAAGCTATGTTATTAGTGTTAGTAGTCCCATGTAAGACTACCAAGACATAAATGTAAATTAAGTAATGTTAAATAATATTGTTATTAGAATATGAAGGGAACAAACCCCTTATATAATAAATACCCAATGTTAATGATAAGGTGAGTGGTGTGGTTAGATCCAAGTGAAGAAAAGAAAGAAAAACAGTGAATAATATAATATTAAAGTGAATAACAGAACCAAGAAAAATATACTAACTGAAAGTCAGCAGTAGTAATAATTAATGCTTGAGTATTAACAATTAATGCTAAAAATTAACAATTAATGCTTGAGTAAAAAATGATGAATGCAAACTGTGAATAAACTAATGCATAATAGGCCTACACAAATGGAATAGGTAGAATTAAAGTTCATGTGTTAAAATACGAAAATAATAGTTAAATAATAGTTATAGTTATCTGTTTGTGTTAAAAAGAATATATAGAAGGGTAAAAAAGCATGTTTAATAAATAATAGTTAATAAGCATAGGGAGATAGGAAATGTATTAAAAAATAGCATGTGCATAGCATGTTAGAAAGAATAGTATAATGTTTTGAAAATGATTATAACTCATTAAATGTTCCATGTTAATTTATTGTAGTTATGGTTAAAATAGTTTTGTTTCATGAAATTCTACAAATATGTTATAATAACTGTATAAGGAAAGTTAGGTGATATAGGCCTAAGGAGCCTATAGGAAGGAGGCAGTAATTTGTAAAATTTGATATAATAGCAATAATAAGTAAGGACAAAATGTAGGGAATACTATTAAAATTGATAATATAAATTTAAGGACACCTAATGTATATCAAAAGAACCAGTTATAAAATAATTAATATAAAAAAAACAAAACTGTTAAATTAGTAAATCAGTAAATACGGAACCGAAACCAGTCATGTTTGGTTTCTAATTAAATTATAAAAGAAATGCAATCCAATAATGTTATTATCAAAGAAATTCAAAGTAGTATAAGAAAGTTATGCTAATTTAAAAATATTTATTAATTTTGTAAAAATTCAGGAGCAAGATCTAACAATGTAAACAATATTTTCCACCAATAGGAATCTGAGGCTTGCTGCCTTGACAACTAAACATTAACAGAAAAAACGATTAATCCATTATAAGATTCAGAGAAGAGCAGATCATAAAATTCATGCAGCTCAATATAATCATATAATAGCAATAAATCAACTAGAAATGAAATGGCAATGAACCAAAATGAGATGATTAATAATAGTATAAAAAAAAGAAATTTAATAACCAGAATTATTGGAAATTGAAAGAAAAAATCTACTTAATAAATTATAAAAGAAAAACGAACTCAGAGAGACAAATCAGATGTAAAGGAATGTGATAAGTATAAATTAACTTAAAAAAAACTAAAATGAAAAACGACTAGTCTACACTGTGACACGTTTTCACTTAATAATAAACTTTATATAAACACTCACTTAAGGAATAACTTAGGGACACTCTGTTTATATCTTTATTCACTTTTTAATTTATGGTGATCAAATTATTGGACATTGAAATCATTTTTTTTTTTAAACGAACTATTAACCTAGTCACCCACTGTGACTCAACACATGTGCTATAACCTAAGAAGTGATTTAATAAGAACGTGTATAATATTTAAGTAAGTTTTATGTGAAGTTTTGTACTTTCTAAAGATCTTTTATTAACTTTCTTGCAATCACAGCAACCCAACTGAATTAACCCAGCGAGGGAGCAACTTTGTCCACTTTCAGAGAAGTCAAACAATTATCACCTTTTACTTAATAATGAGTTCATTAATTAATACCAGATAAATTTGATAAAATGTATCAAATCTTGTGATTTCCACTCGTCAAATGTTTATTTTTGACGAGTGGAAATCACAAAAACTATTTTATGGTTGACGAGTGGAAATCACAAAAACTATTTTATGATTGACGAGTGGAAATCACAAAAACTATTTTATGGTTTTATTTTTTACTATAATTTAAAATGTATTTTGCAATAGTGAGAATGAATGAGCGCACGAGTGAATGAACGCATGGCCATGATCATGCCTACAGAGGGCATTGGTTTGTGTAGCATATCAGCATATACTTAATCTTGTGTTATCAGAGCTGCAGCCAGACGTAAATATAAAAATAGTAACAAGATTCGCTATAATACAAAGTAACTATGACTGAATAAGGTTTGAGGAAATGTAACCACCATTTTGTTTTGGCAATTGTATGTGACGCCATTTTGGGTATCACTCAATGTATATGTTTATTTTATTCTGGCATTTAAAACCTAGTGATTACACTCAATTGAGAATCAGTGTTATCATTTCTATCACCTTTTTGTATCTGAATCTCGCCGAGAGTGAACCCTGGCCCCTTAAAGAGAGATTTACAGTAGAAAGGACCCACGTGCTTACATATACATTGAAATGGTAAGTACAAGTGTTTACCTTATATCAATAAAAGTAAATATATACAAAAATAAATGTGTAGTAAGGGTAGTTAACAATTGGCCCCCAAACAACGGACTTTATATAAAGCTATTTTATATAAAATATAAGCCAGATTCAGAAACAAGGAGAGTGATAGAATAGTGCATAACCTAATACACGAGAGGTTATGTTGACAAAATATATTAAGTAGTAATTGCGACAAGTGTAACTAAATAGTCATTTCAATATTAAAGTTATCAAAATGGCAGAAAATAATGACAGCATAGAAATAAATAATGCAGCTACAGAGTCAATTTTATTAGACGGAATAAGTGCCAATTCAACGCCTAGGGCAATCGAAAATAAGATATCATTAGAAGATTTATTTATACTAATTAAAACACAAAATAGTGTATTAAAAGAACAAATTGACGAAAAGTTTGAACAGCAGAACATTAAATTCGATGACAAATTTGAACAGCAGAATCTTAAATTCGATGACAAATTTAACCAGATGAATAGCAAATTTAACGTAAAGTTTGATAGTTTTGAGAACGAACTAAAGAAACAAAATAACTTGCGAAATGTAAAATTGAATCAATTAGAGGAGAAATTGGAAGAATTAAAAAATGAAATGCACAGACGAAATTTTAATGTTGACAAGAGAATTAATGAGATAGAGTTAGAAAATAAGAGTAGAGAAATAGACAAATTAGATATAAACAAAGACAAGGTAAGTAGTAGTGGAAATTATGATAAAAGAAATAAAAATATGGTAATAGGAGATAATAGTGTGGATGTTGGTAGTAATAATGAGATTTTAATGAGAGTAGAGGTTAATGGTGAGGTGACAGTTGTAGATGAAAGTGAAAGTGGGGGTAAGGAGAGGTTAAGTGAGTATAGTGAGCAGAGGGCAAATTTTCCCAGTGGTATAGTTGGAGTAAAGACTCCGAAATTGTTATTTGAGGATGAAGGTTCCTCTAGAGTTTATGTGGGAGACGTGTGGTCTCCAAATGATCCCTTAGTTTTTTGTGTTAGTGTACCTGGTGAGGCCAGGGGGTGTTTTTATGAAATAGTAGTGCCCTATGCGAATATAGAGAGAGAGAATGTAGCTTGGTGTGATAGATAGAGATGTTTTAAAAGTGAGAGGTATTGTGAGAGAAAAAGAGTAGAGATTTTTAAGATAAGTAGAGACTATGAAGAGTTTATGGAAAGGTTAGGAGGAGAGATGATATATAATAAATATAATAAGAACTTACCTTGTAATAAAACTGAAGTAGTAGGAGGTAAAGAGAATAATGACTTGGCAAATTACCGAATTATGACTAATTATACAGAAGGTGACAGGACAATACCGAATGTTGACAAGTTTTATGATATAGTAATGTGGAGTAATCCTGCAGAGTATTACTACGGTATAATGGACAAAAGAAATTTAAATAGTTATTATATTACAAAAGATGATATAAATGTACTTAATTAAAAATGAGTTATGTATACGTAAGATAAGATTATTATTTGACGATGGAGGTTAATTATTTTATTGTATTATGAACATTTAATTATGTGGACAGTGTTGTGAAACGGACTGCTTATGACTGATTTATGGTAAACGATTAATTGGTAATTTGGATTGTATATTTTTGTGTATATTAATGTCAATGTATTTGTGTATTATTGCTGTTGTGTATTTTATGTATTTTTTGTGTAAACTATGTACTGTGGAATTTTAAATAAGTGATAAGGAATTTAAACAATTATGAGATTTAGATTCTAATGGTTAGTAAATGATGAAGCAGGTAATATATTTGGATATGGAGATGTATTGTTGTTGGTAGATAAGTGATGAATTTTCTAGTGGTATATTAAGGTGAAATGTTGTAAAGAGTTTGGGTAATAATTATAAATAAAGGGCATTGGAGTTAGTTAAACAGAGTTAATGGGAGTTAGTGAAAATAAGTGTTGAGATACTGATAATATATAAAGAGGTGTTAGATATTTTAGGGACACAGTGGTTAGTGATTATATGTAGAGGTGAGTAATGTGAATGGTAATTATATTTGTTGATGGTGATATTTTGTAGTAAGGGTAGTGGTGTAGGGAGTCCGCAACAAAAGGTGTTGGGACAGGAAGGGACCGTTTAGCGCCGGAAAGGGTTACCTGAAAGGGTCAGGAACCGATAAGGGAATGAGTTGGTTAGAGTAGGGTACGCACATACTAGTACAAAAAATGAGCGGTGCCAGAGGTTTTAAATGGGATTAGTGAAGGGGGTTATTATAGAGATATTGGTGTCATAATATGTTAATGGTTAGAAGCAGTTGTTAGTAGTAAAAAGGAGGGTAGTAAGGTTAGATTGACAAATACCAAAATAAGATATAGAGAATAGTGAATAATAGAGAGTCACCCAAACTAGTAAGGATAGAAGGGTTAGAAAAAGAAAATTCATGATAGGGAGGTAATGTAACTGAAAGGTAAATGATAAAGTGGAAATTGTTTTATAGAATCTGATATAAACGAATGTTAAATAATAAAAAGTTAATAGAGAATTGTTGATAGTAATGTTATAAAGTTTTGATACCAGTTGTGTAAATGTAAATTGTTTAATGTAAATGTAACAATGTTAATGCGTAATGTTCAATGTTCTATGATGTTTTATTATGTTGATGGCCATAGAGTGTGTGGTTAGGAGGTCGCTACAGGGGTAACGACGGTAACAAATGTTAAAAGATAGTAGATTTTGGATGTTAAAAGTATAAAGTTAGAAATGGTGTTGAACAAAATATAGTATGATGTCATTTGCAAAAGATATAAAATGACTATAAAGTGGAGTAATAAAATTTGAATAATGAACTTGTCTGCCATAGTAGTTGTAGGTTGAATCTTATAGGAATAAATAGGTGATGGTGTTTTGGGGAATATTAAAGAATTGTTTATGTATTATGTTATTTGTAGGAGTATATATATATATTTTTTCTTACGAGGAAGAGACTGAATTTGGTGTTGGTGAAAAATCAGTCTATGTTGAATTGTTGTTGTTGTTGTTTTGAAAAAAAAAAATTAATTGAACAAACCAATGCCCAGACACAAACCAATGCATCTAAAGGGAAACATATCAGTTGTAGATATGGAAGTATATTAGACCACTATTTTAAAATTTTGTATTCGATGTTTCACAGTTTTGTGGTGTTGTGACCGCGGTCCTGAGCTGGCCGGTGCGTCAGAGCAGGAACGTTAAGTGCCTCATGGCCTTATAGTGTTGGGATCTCGCCTGAGAAGTCCAGTAAGGTCAGAGGGTGCGATCAGCATCATTGGACCAAGGGTGAGTGATTATAAATTTTTTATATATTAACATTACAGGGGGTTGTGGCGACATATCTAGGCTGATCCTTTTAGAACCGTATGAATGAGTCAATGAAAGTTTTTGTGTCTCGACACAAAATCTTTCATTGAGGGGGTTTGTAACAGTACATAAAGGCCCAATACCTTAATTATGCGATTTGAGGTTATTTTATAATGTTTTATTGTATCACAGTTAACTAAAGAATGGTTAGGTCCATTGTCCCTCTGTAAAAAGGAACAACGCATATTCAGTGAGAGTAGCACAATGCCAAGGTCACCGGTGGACGAGCGAAAGCAAGTAGAGATGATGGCGGTGTATATGATGACGGACTATTAAAAACAATTGCGATTGGTTTATAAAGCTGTGTCGTCATGAATAAAAGACAATGACGCTGGAACCACAACGTATGAACAACGTGAAAAACAAAAGACGGTGACGTCAAATGCACTAACACATGCGCAAATTTGCATATTCCTCGTTCTCAGTTCAGCACAGCACACCAAAGGGTCAAAAGCGATGTATCGCTGTCGACTCAGTTTTCAGCCAAAGTTGTAAGAAAGTTATTATCTAAAATTAAAAATGTGATAGTGGAGTTGTAAAAGACTCAAGTACTAGTAAAAAGTCAAACATCAAATGTAGAATCAGTGCACACTAACAGATAAACGATAAATATGAGGCGACCACCGGCCATACTCCTGCAGATCATCTAACACCAGCGAGGGAGCAACTTTGTCCACTTTCAGAGAAGTCAAACAATTATCACCTTTTACTTAATAATGAGTTCATTAATTAATACCAGATAAATTTGATAAAATGTATTTTGCAATAGCGAGAGTGAATGAGCGCACGAGTGAATGAACGCATGGCCATGATCATGCCTACAGAGGGCATTGGTTTGTGTAGCATATCAGCATATACTTAATCTTGTGTTATCAGAGCTGCAGCCAGACGTAAATATAAAAATAGTAACAAGATTCGCTATAATACAAAGTAACTATGACTGAATAAGGTTTGAGGAAATGTAACCACCATTTTGTTTTTGGCAATTGTATGTGACGCCATTTTGGGTATCACTCAATGTATATGTTTATTTTATTCTGGCAATTAAAACCTAGTGATTACACTCAATTGAGAATCAGTGTTATCATTTCTATCACCTTTTTGTATCTGAATCTCGCCGAGAGTGAACCCTGGCCCCTTAAAGAGAGATTTACAGTAGAAAGGACCCACGTGCTTACATATACATTGAAATGGTAAGTACAAGTGTTTACCTTATATCAATAAAAGTAAATATATACAAAAATAAATGTGTAGTAAGGGTAGTTAACAATTGGCCCCCGAACAATGGACTTTATATAAAGCTATTTTATATAAAATATAAGCCAGATTCAGAAACAAGGAGAGTGATAGAATAGTGCATAACCTAATACACGAGAGGTTATGTTGACAAAATATATTAAGTAGTAATTGCGACAAGTGTAACTAAATAGTCATTTCAATATTAAAGTTATCAAAATGGCAGAAAATAATGACAGCATAGAAATAAATAATACAGCTACAGAGTCAATTTTATTAGACGGAATAAGTGCCAATTCAACGCCTAGGGCAATCGAAAATAAGATATCATTAGAAGATTTATTTATACTAATTAAAACACAAAATAGTGTATTAAAAGAACAAATTGACGAAAAGTTTGAACAGCAGAACATTAAATTCGATGACAAATTTGAACAGCAGAATCTTAAATTCGATGACAAATTTAACCAGATGAATAGCAAATTTAACGTAAAGTTTGATAGTTTTGAGAACGAACTAAAGAAACAAAATAACTTGCGAAATGTAAAATTGAATCAATTAGAGGAGAAATTGGAAGAATTAAAAAATGAAATGCACAGACGAAATTTTAATGTTGACAAGAGAATTAATGAGATAGAGTTAGAAAATAAGAGTAGAGAAATAGACAAATTAGATATAAACAAAGACAAGGTAAGTAGTAGTGGAAATTATGATAAAAGAAATAAAAATATGGTAATAGGAGATAATAGTGTGGATGTTGGTAGTAATAATGAGATTTTAATGAGAGTAGAGGTTAATGGTGAGGTGACAGTTGTAGATGAAAGTGAAAGTGGGGGTAAGGAGAGGTTAAGTGAGTATAGTGAGCAGAGGGCAAATTTTCCCAGTGGTATAGTTGGAGTAAAGACTCCGAAATTGTTATTTGAGGATGAAGGTTCCTCTAGAGTTTATGTGGGAGACGTGTGGTCTCCAAATGATCCCTTAGTTTTTTGTGTTAGTGTACCTGGTGAGGCCAGGGGGTGTTTTTATGAAATAGTAGTGCCCTATGCGAATATAGAGAGAGAGAATGTAGCTTAAAAAAAACTAAAATGAAAAACGACTAGTCTACACTGTGACACGTTTTCACTTAATAATAAACTTTATATAAACACTCACTTAAGGAATAACTTAGGGACACTCTGTTTATATCTTTATTCACTTTTTAATTTATGGTGATCAAATTATTGGACATTGATATCATTTTTTTTAAAAAACAAACTATTAACCTAGTCACCCACTGTGACTCAACACATGTGCTATAACCTAAGAAGTGATTTAATAAGAACCTGTATAATATTTAAGTAAGTTTTATGTGAAGTTTTGTACTTTCTAAAGATCTTTTATTAACTTTCTTGCAATCACAGCAACCCAACTGAATTAACCCAGCGAGGGAGCAACTTTGTCCACTTTCAGAGAAGTCAAACAATTATCACCTTTTACTTAATAATGAGTTCATTAATTAATACCAGATAAATTTGATAAAATGTATTTTGCAATAGTGAGAGTGAATGAGCGCACGAGTGAATGAACGCATGGCCATGATCATGCCTACAGAGGGCATTGGTTTGTGTAGCATATCAGCATATACTTAATCTTGTGTTATCAGAGCTGCAGCCAGACGTAAATATAAAAATAGTAACAAGATTCGCTATAATACAAAGTAACTATGACTGAATAAGGTTTGAGGAAATGTAACCACCATTTTGTTTTTGGCAATTGTATGTGACGCCATTTTGGGTATCACTCAATGTATATGTTTATTTTATTCTGGCAATTAAAACCTAGTGATTACACTCAATTGAGAATCAGTGTTATCATTTCTATCACCTTTTTGTATCTGAATCTCGCCGAGAGTGAACCCTGGCCCCTTAAAGAGAGATTTACAGTAGAAAGGACCCACGTGCTTACATATACATTGAAATGGTAAGTACAAGTGTTTACCTTATATCAATAAAAGTAAATATCTATACAAATAAATGTGTGTAAGAGTCCGGTAGTTAACAATAAGTACCAACTAACTACAAGAAATACTGGCTACAGTAACAGTTACGATGTAGTGACTAGACATTGCACACAAAAAAATCAATCTGTTACTATTTAAAACACCTAAACATTCTTCTACAGCTTTTCAGCATACAGCATAATTATCTTTCTTGGAATGCTATATTACATGACTGTATAGGATGTCACCGGACAAAAGGCTTGCCACATGACAAATGGGGCCAATCGTACACTCTAGTTATTTTGGTGGCCCTAAAAAGGACCAAGTGGCGAGAACGGTGATGTTGGTCGTGCTGCGCTGAGATGTTCGGCGGCTGCGCCTGCTGTTCGTGGCGTACTGCAGTCCTCCTCTTCTTTCGGCACTGGTTGTAGAGCCGGCTGCCGGCTCCATCGCTGGCACGGAACTGGAGGGCAAAGACGCAAGAACGCCGGTTCTATTCTTCGGCCGTTCCTTCCGGCTGACTCCGCGCCGATGTCGTCCGAGAGAGGAGAGATGAAGTGCGTCCAATGGCGTGGCGATGAAGTGTGTGCAAAATTTTCTGCCGGCCCGGGTTTTATTAACTAACCGGGATCGCTGATTCGCTAGCTCCGAACACGCAGTAGGTCACGTCTCGGCGGCTGCTGATGCCGGATTGGCTCGCTCCGAGCACGTAGTTGGTCCCGTCTCGGCCGCTGGTAACGGAGAGCAGACGTAATGAATCGCTGTTGCCACAAGGAATAAATCAGCAAACCACAAGATGGCTTGTCTTCTATATTCTGCATGTAATTGAGTACTGGTCAAATGATGAGTGGCAGCAACAGTCTTAAACAGCCATTGTACCCACTTGTTCACAGTACCAATAAGAAAAGCTAAAAAGAAGAAAAATCCATGCACTATAGAAATAGAAGAAATACTCTCAACTTTGTCACTACTTATTGCCATACTGCTAAATACTTCGTTCTTGATTAGGCCTTTCGGTGTCTCCACTATCTTCAGGTCTTAAATGACAATTTTGTTACCTCTACAAACACATATACTGTATATACCTAGAGACCCCCCTAATTGTTTGAATCCACTCGGAATCAACCAATCCCATACTGCATGTTCCAACTAGGCCACGCCCCTCATTGAGAATGTCACTACCTACTTTCCTATTGGTCCGCCCTTCACTGAGCTTCGTCACTGCCCATTCTCCCTTTAGTCCCTCCTGGTATCAAGAATTGCTCTTGTCAACCATGTTTTCTTAATATTTACTTATTCTTATGACTCCCGCAAAATATGGTATAATGCCTCTTCATAATTAAACTCTGTCTTTATATTCATTATTGATGAATAATGAATATAAAGACAGAGTTTAATAATGAATACTAATGAATATAAAGACAGAGTTTAATAATGAAGGCTAATGAATATAATTTTTTAATATATAACTTACCAAGTCTTGCTCAGGAATAGCCATTTTCTTCCCAGTAACAAAAGAAGTCAGCACACCTTTATTTGTAATTGGTGCACTTGGATCTGAACTTGCTTCATTACTACGCTTTCCTTCGCTTTCTTTTTCATTTTCCTTTTCAGCATTTCTCTTTGGTACTGTTGGCACTGCACAAAAAAGATTATGATGGATTCACAACAAAATATGTAGCCTATATAGCCTTTTGTTTTATTATTAAACATATTCAAACCTTATATCACTTATATTAACAACCAAACTGAGTTGGTGGAAAAACACAAGACAAGACGGGGAAACAAACTTAAGCTGAGAAAGTTGAGAAAAATAAAGAAAGACCTAGACAGTCTTCTGTGAGTGTGTGTGTGTTTATTAACAGACATCTAATCCAGGAAGAGTGAATTATGAACTATATAAGAACTGATACCAGTGCACATACGCTACAGTCAGTGAGAAACATAAAAAGACAAATGAGGCTAGTTAAACTTTCACCATGCTCCAAACAACTTATTTCTTACACTTGAACACTAACTGATGTCGTTAAATTGTAATGAGATAAGATTTTATAAGTAACTTTAATTAACTCACACACACAAAAATTACCTGAAGTCATCTAGAAACGTGTGTGTGTGAAGTGTACAGCAAAATTATCTACAGTTTATGTCACAAGGCCATTACTGTACATTCCTGCACCAAATGTGACAGTAACAGGCCTCAGGTACAGGATTCTTCAGATATATGATTCAAGAGTAGCACAGGTTGAAATATATGCTTTATTGTCACAGAACTTGCTAAGTTATTAGTTTCTGATGGTTCACTGTCACTTCTGTAACTTAATTTTAAATACATTTACATTTTTTCTAATATGTAATGTTTAATGCTTGATAACGCTTTCTTATATACACCATTTATATTCTTGAGTATCAGTAATTTACTTATAAACTGTTCATAAATGATGTTTAACACATGTTACATATTCTTCAGCGAGTTTTGATATGCAAGATACATGTTTAAAACTACTGTCCTCAGTGGCGAAGCATGAGAAAATAATTTGGGTAGACATAAGCAACCTCTTACTAATGTTGATCGCATTCTTAATTAACCAGTAAAACAATGGTAGAGTTAATGCTACCTTATATCAGATAAGACGTAAGTGACTGTGCATTTCGTTATATAAACGGGCCTAAATATAAAAAAAAAACCCCGTCATATTGTCAGGGGCGGTGATATGTACCTTCAGGGCCTGAAACTTAATAATATGGTAAAGAATAAGGATGGGAAATGTCTGACTGCTTTTCAACACGTTACTCTTGAAATATAAATAATTGACAGATTTTTAAATGTGGCTTTGCTGGCTATTCCTTTATATGAGATTTTACTGTATATTATTACCTTAAAAGGGTTAATGTCAGAAATGTGGGGGAGTAAAAAGTATATCTTCCAAACATCATAAAGGCAGGGGAGTAAAAAGTATAATCTGCAAACATCAGAAAGCTGGGGAAATAAAAGGTATAATCTCCAAATGTCAGAAAGGCGAAAGAGTAAACGCTAAACGTGCTATCAGACGTGTAGAATACGTCGGACAACAGTTATTTAAAGGAGGAAATTTTCTATCTTTAATTGGACTGCTCACAAATTATGATCCTGTACTTAAGGAACTTATTGAAGAACCATAGGGAGAAGTAAAATGCCTCAGTCATGATGTACAGAAAGTCATGAGCTCAAATTATTTCTAGAGAGGTGAAAAGAACTATTCTGAATAATGTAAGGAACACACCATTTTTCTCCATAATCTTGACACCTTGACACCACTCCAGATACTTCACGAGTTGATCAGTTGAGTGTTGTTTTCCGTTATGGGAAAATTATAATGATAAAGTGGCAGACCAACTGACTTAAAAGTGAATAAATCTTTTGTGAAATTTTTCCATTCCCCAACACACAGTTTCTGGGCTAAAAGACCTTTTAAATTACCTTCAAGTGAATAACATTGATTTGAAAAAGTGTGGAGGTGAAGTTTACCTTGGTGTGCGTATTCTGTTTGGTGCGAACGAACATCAAAAATCGAGGAGCTGTAGGAGAATGCAAAATATGTCCACTGTGCTGCACACAATTAGAATCTCATGTTGAATGATGCTTTCAAAGGAGTTCCTGAATTGCCCAATTATTTTTATGTAGTGGATTGTATTTTTCAGTTTTTTAATACAAGTGTTATGAGGTGGTCAGTGTTTCTACATAATGACATACCTTCTCGAAATCTTAAAAGGTTGTGTCCAACCAGGCATTGCTAGCTCTCAGATTCAGGTTTAGATATGTGATTAATTCACTTACCATAGCAAGTTTAGGATCAAAAAATTGTGAAGGAAGGGCTAAAGCAAAAGGACTGAAAATGAAACTTGATTTTTGATTCATGTTCCTCACCATAATTTTTTCAAAAATATTTTCCGTTGTAACCCCGTTAGTAGTTACCTCCAGTCAAAATCAATCGACATGAAGCAAGCTGAAACTCTCATACAAAGTGCTATGATAATATCAGAGGCATGAGAAATTTTTTTATGGAGGTAAAAAAGGAATCTCTTGAACTGGCACAAAAATGAAGAACAGAGTCAAATTTTAAACAAAAATGCTTCATCGCATAAAGAAAATTTTGGTGAACGATGAAAGAATTGAAGACAATGAAAAAAGATTTCACGTTCATATTTACAACAGTTATTAGACATTTTAATTACGCGGTTAGGTGAGCGCTTTGAAGCATTCAGTGCGGTCATTGAAGAATTTATGTACTGAACCCCTCGGTACTGACTAAAGTAAGTGACGACAAACTATATTCATTATCTGTGCGTTTTCAAGATCAGAACAAGACGCATTTATCGGACTCTTTCTCGAGAGCAGATGATAAGTTTCTGATCATCCAATTATGAAAGAAGTAATTAAAAACAAAGTGGCAATCTCAGAGTTAGCCAAGACCACAATAAGTGAACACGCAACTCTTTCCTCCAAGTTTCCTGAAATTTGTACTCCCTACATTATTTTCATGACTGCTTGTGGTATCAGCAACAGCTGATGCATCATTTTCTAAATTAAAAATCAGTAAATCATATTTGAGAAGCACAATGTCGCAAGAATCACTCTCTGGACTGTCACTTCTAAGAATCGAAAATGAGTCTGCACGGAACACAGACTTTAATTTTCTGATTGATTCCTTTGCTGCATCAAAATCCCGTAGAAGGCAATTTTGTTCTGTACTATTTTTTAAATAATATATTTATTTTATTTAAGCCACATGTTGCGTTCATTAAAAGTAGGCTATGTGTATAATTATGTGTAAAATTTCAATGTAATATGTAGATTTCTTGTACATTTTGGTACATCTTTGTAATTTTGTGCATTATAAATTATACAATGATCATCAAGTTATATTTTGTCTGTTGTAACTAATTAAACTTGTAATTTAATAAGTAACATTTACATATTGTAAAAACTATATTTAATTAATATAAAACTTTCTTTAATTCTGTAATTTTTAAAATATTGTTACGACAGTCTACTCGATCGTCGTAGGTACAGTGGAAACAAAATAAGTACAAGACACCAATTATAGTCCGTTCAACTAAAGAAGATCGCTGACTTTCAAAGCCTGCCGTTTCCAAATTTTCAAAGACAAAAACTAAATGAGCATATTGTTGGAATCGGCATTCCTTTCTGCGTTACTCGTGTACATTTCATATTTTTTTGATTCTTCGTTTTCATAACGTTAAGAGATATATTAAAAAAGTCGCTGTTTTTTAGCCCTTCTACAACGATTGTCAACTTTGATAATTCATTACAAAAAAAGTACAGCGTCAACAAATTTTTCCTGTTCAACGATTATTTTTACATTCATCCTACATCACATATTCCCATTTGAACTCTCTGCGACTATTTTTATAGGCGTTATTAATTTTTTTGTTGACCTCGAACAACTTGTAAACGGGAGCACTGTTAGAGTTGAAATTTGTGCCAACACTGAGAAGACAACGCTAACGAAAGTTCAAGTTGAGTGAAAACAAGCTTAAACAGCTACTATATTTTACATCAACTTATATTTGAAGCGCTCTTTCGCTAAAATATAAAGCGACGGACAAAGCGTGGAGTACACTCTGTTCCGTACTGGTCCATTTTATCCGCACGCCGACAACAACACGAACCATAATGTTAATACGGTAATAACTTGCGTGTCAAAATCTATTAAATCGAAATAAATGTTGTTTTTATTTATTTGTCTTTACGGAGATGTATTACTGCTTTGTATATATTTGTTTTTGTGCTGTACGGTATTATAATAATGAAACGTTTTCCATTAATGAAACAGCCAAAATTTTAAAAGAAATTAAGACATTTCTTTTGACTTATGCTAACCTTTACTCGTCGTTGGACATTACCGAGATCCCTAATTCAATTCAATTGTGCCACAGTGTTAACATTAATAAGATGATTTCATTATTGTCAAGTGTTGGTTATCGCATTTCAACAGAAATATCTTAATTATGTCAAAATTGCAGTAGTTTCATTTCTAGTACAATGGCCGCTGTCTGTGCGGCGGCGGCCGTTACTTCTTAGAACTAAATGTCACCAAGTAATTGTTATAGGCGTTAAGTGAATGTTAATTACGGTTGTATATAGCTACACTTTGTAATATATTAATTAAAAAATGTTATTAAAGATTGAAAGCACATTTATGCTTGCCCTCTGACAATGTGGGCCGAATTGCTTACCGCACGCCACAACCTGACGAGTCAACCGTCTATAACCTGATAAGGTCACCGCTATCACACACCCCACCACACACCCCACCACATACACAAAATACCAACATACTTTAGTTTGGTGGAGTGTTCCGTTTTGTAAAGTGTTGTCGTCTGAGATAGCTGAAGTGTTTTGTTTAATTATATTTTTTAATCTTAGAGATGGCGAGTGACGAAGAAAGTTTACCATCAACAAGTGCCGGGAAGACTGTTTTTCGGAAAGGAAGTACAATAATGAGTCAAGGAAGAGAAATGATCGTGAGTGTCCGGGAGTTTTTAAAAAAGACAATGATACCTTGAAAAAAACTGGTGAACCTGTAATACCTTTTTCAAAAATAGCGGAGAGGACCGCACGAGCTTTACAAATTGGAACTGCAACAGTGACATGAGTGTGTCATGAAAAATCAGCAGCAGTTAAAGCTGGACAAAGCTCCGTCTCAACGCCTGGGAAAGAGAGAAAACATGCGGCCAAAGTTACCGAACTAGACCCGTTTCAAGAGGATGCGCTTAGATGGCACGTCTACGGGTATTACAAACATCGTGAACACCCCACACTGGATAAAATGCTGGTATCAGCGACAAATACAGGATTGTTTAGCAGTGCAAAAACTTCTCTCTGGACAGTTCTTCGCGATCTGGGATTCCATTATTCCGAAGTAAACGGTAGAAAAGTTTTGATGGAAAGGGAAGACATCGTTGCTTGGCGTTGCCGTTATCTGAGCAGTGTTAAACAAAAGGATTTTACACAAATTATATGGCTTGATGAAACATGGGTGAATGCTAGTCATAGCGAAAGTAAGGGATGGACTGACAACACTCTCGAAGGAACAATGACCGTTCCAATCTGCAAAGGAGGCAGGCTCATAGTCCTGCATGCCGGCACATCAAAAGGTTTTGTTACCAATGCTTTACTTATGTTCCGGTCTAAGAAGACAGGAGACTACCATGAAGAAATGGACCATAACAGATTTTATAAGTGGTTTGAAGAGCAACTATTGCCGAACATTGACCCAAACTCAGTAATAGTTATGGACAATGCTCCATAGCGAAAGTAAGGGATGGACTGACAACACTCTCGAAGGAACAATGACCGTTCCAATCGGCAAAGGAGGCAGGCTCATAGTCCTGCATGCCGGCACATCAAAAGGTTTTGTTACCAATGCTTTACTTATGTTCCGGTCTAAGAAGACAGGAGACTACCATGAAGAAATGGACCATAACAGATTTTATAAGTGGTTTGAAGAGCAACTATTGCCGAACATTGGCCCAAACTCAGTAATAGTTATGGACAATGCTCCATACCACACAGTGCAAATAGACAAAGCGCCTACAATGTCGTCAAAAAAATCTGCGATGATTGAGTGGTTGGAGAGACACGGAGTGCAAGAAGGGCCAGAACTCAAAAAAGGCGAATTATTAGACATGGTTTTGGCTCATAAGCCAAGATTTCCAATTTACAAAATTGACGAGCTGGCAAAAAGTCAAGGCCACGAAATAATTCGACTGCCTCCTTATCATTGCAATTTCAATTGTATTGAAATGATATGGGCACAGTTAAAAGGACACGTGGCAAGGAACAACAAAAAGTTTACTTTGACGGAAGTGGAGCGTTTGATAAATGAAGGGTTTGGGCTAATCGGCGAAAAGGAGTGGGCAGACGTCGTCCGACACGTGGAGAAGCTGACCAAGGAAGCCTGGGAAGCAGAAGGAATCCTTGACGAAGTAGTAGAGCGGTTCGTCATAAACATAACGGGAAATACTTCCTCAGAGTCAGAAGAGGATGACATGGACATTGGCGATGACTCAATTCTGGAGGGGATCGCACCTTTGCCACTATCACCTTAAGTACCCTTCATTGTGTTGTGGTATGTAGCCTATATAGTTATGTAATTAATATTGTAGTACAATTTTTCTAATGTTTAAGAAATTTTATTTTGCCTGAATTGTTTTATAACGCATAAAATACGTTGAAATTTTAATTGTTATAAAATACAAAATGTTAAAAAGTCGTAACAATAATTTAAAATATTATTGAGGACATTAACAAAAATATAAACGTTTATGTATCCGTAGGTCTTAAAATAAATAAATTCTGGTCACTTCAATGTTTTGGGAGACATAATTCAGACACCAGAACAGACATCTGGTTAGTCACCACTTTCTTTAATAATTCATAATGCACTTCACGGGTAATTAAAGTTGGAAAAATATTTAAAGCGCATCATAAAAAAAATGTCGGCAGTTTATTCATATCTCCGACAGGGAGGCTGAAAAGCCCCGTTTGTTAACTTAATATAGGCTTACCGCAAACAGATTACAAACGCATTCCCTACTTATGGAAGGCCCCTGCATTCAGCACACCTAACTGGCGCTATGAGGCCGACCTGCTGCACTGTGGTCTACTACGCCACGCCTGCTACTGTACGCATCGCTTGACCTTTCACTATAAACTTATCTCAGTTAAAATTCAGCAAAGCATCTTAAACTAATTTCAATAATTTAACCAACCTGTTGGGATTGTAAGCTTCAAAACGATATAACACTTGATTGTTAAACGTTTCTAGATTACCAGAAAACATGCTCTTAGAAAAAAATTAATAACTAGTAAAAAAAGAAAAATATGAACTTGAAATGTTTACATGTTGTGCAGAATGAGTGGGTCAACAATCCTTGAACAAGAAAATTTTTTCAAGGCATTACTTACTAAGAAATAAATTCATAAAATTGGCAGTTACGGTAAAACAATGAAAAAACCGTGACTTTTTCTAAATATTGCTTTACCGTGAAAAAACACTTAGCTGTAAAATTATGAAATATAAACCACTTAAAGAAAAGCGATTGACGATTATAACTATGTGTTTCTTTAATTTTTGGCTCTACTTTTGTGGAAATGGCAGGCTTTGAAAGTCAGCGATCTTCTTTATTTTCTTACCTTTGTTAGGTCCGTCTTGTGACTTTTATCTTTAGAACAAAATTAGTGTGACGCGTTTCAGGTCATCTGACCCATCCTCAGACACTTGCTCGAAAAGAGGTCGTCATATATTAAAATTCAATTAAAATAAAAACACATATATATATAAATTCATACACTGTTGTCGTGGTGCACCATGCGTTTACCGATCGCTACTGAGTAGTGTAACTTTTCAACCAGTAGCGATCGGTAAATGCGTGGTGCACCACGACAACAATGTATGAATTTATATATATGTGTTTTTATTTTAATTGAATTTTAATATATGACGACCTCTTTTCGAGCAAGTGTCTGAGGATGGGTCAGATGACCTGAAACGCGTCACACTAATTTTGTTCTAAAGATAAAAGTCACAAGACGGACCTAACAAAGGTAAGAAAATAAGAAATTAAAACACGTGACTTGGACCGTTAACAAACAAAAATGTTTAAGATCTTCTTTAGTTGAATGGACTATAAGTCCTAATCTCACACCTTTAATTTGTACAGTTAAACAGTTCGTAATTAACAACACAGTCTCTACAACAAACAAATGAAAATTGTTCACACGCAATAAAATGTCACTAATATTAAACACAATTGTATTACAATTATACCGCCCAATTATAAAACGCAACACTTCACTAATAACTACTTGAACGTACACAGTAATCTCGCCCGATAATAACTCTCGAACCGCTCTGTAAATATACCGCACTAATACTGAACTGAACGTCGTTGAGTACTGGTATTTATACCGCTCCAAATTACTAGAGTATTCCATAATGCACGATAGCGCCAGTATAGTTACGACGTAATTACTTGCGGCCTTGACACAGTCTGTGCGCCCGAGCGAAGTCTGGCACAGTCTAGAAAATGAGTCAACAACACTTCACTAATAACTACTTGAACATACACAGTAATATCGCCCGATAATAACTCTCGAACCGCTCTGTAAATATATCGCACTAATACTGAACTGAACGTGGTTGAGTACTGGTATTTATACCGCCCCAAATTACTAGAGTATTCCATAATTCGCAACAGCACCAGTACAGTTACGACGTAATTACTTGCGGCCTTGACACAGTCCGAGCACCCAAGCGAAGTCTGGCACAGTCCAGAAAATGCGTCAACAAGCACATACGCCACACATGTTACATTCCGGATCACTCTGGAACATTCGATAAACACGTAGATTGTGTTCGGTGATGTCATAACACTTCCCCCTCCTTAAGCCTGTTCGTCCCAAACTGGCAAACCGTCTCTGAAGTAGTACTTAGCCGGCCAGGTGATCTCTTGTGACTGAGTCTCAGGTGATCCAAACATTAAGTCCCCAGGAAGACAAATCTCCCGCCCAAACACCAATTTTGCTGGCATCATGACGGTTGTGTCGTGTATGATGATCTATACGCCATGAGGAATAGTGGTATACGTTGGTCCCAGTCTGTTTGGTTCTCATCAGCAACCTTCGAAAGATGTTGCACAAGAGAGGTTCTTCCCAGTGACTGCCCCTGAACTGCAAAACAATCTTTGAATTCATGTAAAAACTGTCTGAGTTCTTTTACTTCACCACTTGAGAGGTCGTTAGAAGATCTGTTCAATAAATCTTGCAGTTCCTCTGGTAATTTGGAATTATCCGAAGCACTGGATCTTTGTTGCGTAATTCCGGCTACCCAGGCCACAGGAGTCAATTTGCCTAGGAGCGTATTGCTTTGTAAAGTGATAGCTTGATCCAAAATATTCGCCACTCTAATAGGTATATTTCCGGTTTCTTCAGGTTTTACTAAACTTCAGGCAATTAGTATGCCCAGTATGCTGACTACCTGGGGTTCGAATATAGAGCACTGGCTGCCCCTAGTATCTACCTCGGTTCTAACCATGATGATCTTTTCGGAGTTTGGCGGAACAGATACGGCCACTTGGTTTATGACGTCCATTGATTTTCCTGCAGTCGTCATTGTTGATAGCATTACCTCTTCACCTCCGATTCTCAAGACATTGTTTTTTAAGTCGACTATAAATCCGTATGCGTTCATAACGTCCACACCAAGAATTGCTTCATCTACACTATCTGCAACAAGTACTTGATGATTAAACTGAAGTCGATCGAGGCATAGATGTATCTCCACTTTTCCATACACTTTGACAGGCCGTCCAGTAGCTGTTCGCAAGCTGCAAGAGCACCAGATTGGCTTGAGATCTTTCACCACGTCGGGGCGCACAATAGAAACTGTTGCGCCTGTGTCAACTGTAATCGAGGTTGGCCTTTCTTGAACAAATCCGGTAACTACCAAGCTCCCGCTGTTTTTCTGAAGTGTAGAAATTGCGTATTGTCTAGGGGCTTCGTTCCTCCAGTTAGTCAGCACACGCCCCGTTGTACCGACTACTGCTCGTTTCCCTGCTGCTGAATTCTAACCAATCTCGCTGTAGATGTCCAGGTTTCCCACATATATAACATTTCGGTCTTCCATCCTTTCTTATTTTACTGTGGCGCCGACCGTCGAGTCTCTGTTCCTTGTTCTTCTTCCTCATCATCTATGCCATCGCGATCTTTTAGCGCGCACTTTATGACTTGTCCAACCAGACGCTGATTTCTTCTTCTCTTCTTCTTCTTCTCCGGCTCTACAGCCCTTGGTGGGCCTTGGCCTTCTCAACAATCCGCCTCCAGTCATCTCTATCCGCCACTCTCTCTCTCTCCATCCTCGAACTCCCAACTTCATCAGATCCTTCAACACCTCATCCTTGGCCGTCCCCTTCGTCTTCCGCAATAGAGTCTTCCCTGCATCATTCTCTTATTCATTATATCCTCTTCCATTCTCTCCACATGCCCCAACCATCTTATCCTCTGTGACTTGATAAATTTTACAAGGTCCCTCTCATGTATCAGTTGTTACAATTCTGCATTACTTCGTATTCTCCAATTCTCGCCTTCCCTCACTGGGCCATATATTTTTCGTAGGATATTGCGTTCAAAAATTCTTAAACTTTTTCATCCTCCACTGTCATCGTCCACACCTCTGAGCCATAGGCAACAATAGGTCTTATGAGTGAATGATATATTTTTAGCTTGGTTTCTCTCCTTATATTTTTATTTCTAAAGATATTTATATTTGCAAAATACGCTCTATTTGCATACCTTATCCTCTCTTTAATGCATTTTTTTTATGTCATTATCATTCGATATTGTAGTGCCCAAATATTCAAAGCCTGACATGCCTCCAAAGCGCTTCCCATTTATTTCCAGGTCACGAGGTTTTCTTCTACCCGCAGACTTCGACATTATCATATACTTTGTCTTGCTCTCATTCACATTTAGCCCAATTTTTGTTGCTTCTACTTCCATTAATTCGTATACCTCCCTAACTTTGTTTGCATTTCTTGCAACAATTGCAATATCATCCGCATAGCCGAATATTTGGCTAGATTTTGTAAATATTGTCCCTTTTTGATCGACCATCTTTATAACACTGTGTAACGCCAAATTAAACAGTACCGCAGAAAGACCATCACCCTGTTTTACTCCATTGCTGAAACTGAAGCTTTTAGTCATCCTATTAATCACTTTAACCTTTGCCCTTGTATCCTTCATTGTCATTTCGACTAATCTTATTAGTTTGTTAACTATGCCGAATTCCCTCATTACTCTAATAATTCTTGCCTATTCACGTTGACGAACGCCTGGTTGAAATCGACAAATAAGAAATGCAGGTCCATGTCATGTTCATAAAACCTTTCCATCATCTGCCTGATAGCAATCAATTGGTCCACTGTACTTCTCTTTCATCTAAATCCGCACTGACGCTCTCCAATAATCTCTTCAGCACATCTCTGTAATCTCTCATTCAGTACACCCGAAAATATCTTGTAGCCCGAAAATAACATTAAGTAATGTTATTCCTCTATAATTTTCACACTTCATTTTATCTCCTTTTTTGTAAATAGGACATATTATTCCTGTTTTCCATGTCTCCGGCATGCTTTCAGTTTCCCATATTTCTGTTATTAGTTTATGTATTTCCATTATTACAGAGTGTCCTCCATATTTGAATAGCTCAGCAACAATATTGTCTTCCCCCAGAGCACGATTATTTTTCATTTTACACACCACATCCTCCACTGTTGGTACCTCAATGTCCTCCTCTCTGCCTGGGTTTTCTCTTGTAACCTCTCTCCTTTCTCGTCTCATGTCATTATTCAACATCTCCTCAAAATATTCATGCCATCTTTGTAGTACCATCTGCTCCTCTGTTATCATATTGCCTTCTTTGTTCTTGCAGGCAAATATTTTTGGTTGAAAATTTTTCTTCATCTTATCAATGGCACGATAGAACTTCTTGGCTTCATTTTTCTGGTTTAACTCTTCTATTTCTTGAAATTGCGTTTGAATCAAGTCCCTCTTCTTTTTCTTACATACTTTGTGTGCCCTCGTTCGTAGTTCAACATACCTTTCAAAATTACTTCGTGTCTCCCTTTGGAGCATTTTATTCCTCGCAGTGTTCTTTTCTTCTTTGCAAATCTGCAGTCATCATCGAACCATTCATTCCTCTGATCTTTCTTCCCTCCAATGGATTTCTCCGCTGTCTCCATTATCACTCTCTCCACTCGCGCCCATCTGTCATCAATTCCCCCTGTACCTCATCTTCTCACAGTTTGTTTTCTAATTCCATCTGGTAGTCCTGCACCACCTCCAAAGTCTTCAACCTATCCGTGTTCCATCATATTCTTTTTCTCATTTCATCCCTTCTTACCACGGCCAGTTTTTCAACTACAACTGCCCTTATCACGTAGTGATCTGAGTCACAGTTTGGCCCTCTACAGCTTCGTACATCAGTTATTGAAGAGGAGTATCGATTATTCACTAATATATGATCAATTTGATTCACCACTCCCTGGACACCAGACTTCCACGTTTCCAGGTGAATCGCTTTATGAGGAATACTTTTGATTATAACATTATTTCTGGCCTCAAATTGACACAATAAAATTCCATTGTCATTACTTTCCTCATGCAATGAATACCTCCCCAACACTCCCTTCTGGCAATCCCTTCTTTCTACATTCGCATTGAAATCTCCCAGGACAATCAGCATATCATACCTCTGAACTCTGTCACACGTTCTTTCCAACTCGTCATAAAATTGCTCTTTAATTATTCCATCTTTCTCCTCCGTTGGTGCATGTACATTAACTATCGTTACATTTCTAAATTTTCCTCTCATTCGGACTCTGCATATTCTTTCATTCACTGCTTCAAACTCAATTAAACTTTGTCTCATTCTTTTTGATATTATAAATCCTGTACCATATTGCCCAGTCCTTCTATGCGGACCACTATAAAACAAGGAGTATTCAGCTTTATCTATCCGACCTTGTCCTTGCCATCTTATTTCCTGTATTCCAACAATATCATATCGATACTTCAATAACGCTGATTTGGCGGCCTCAAATTGCAAAGCATGTACCAGGGCGTCCACACTGTTTTGGTGTCTTGCCATTCGTAACACTTGCTGTAGTTCGTTATCTCGGACACCGGCAGTAAATGTCTGCATCGCAAAACTCGTTCAAAAATCTTCTGGCACTTCAGGATAGGCCAGTCTAATTAGTCTGTCGATACTTGGTTCAAACTCTTGAAGACTCTCCGCGGAATGGTGTCGCCTTGCTCTCAACTGGGTGCAGTACACATCTCGCAAATGTTTATCACCGTACCGTAATTCCAGAGCTTTTATCAACTCGGCATAGGTGTTCTGGCTGTCAGGTGGCACTTTCTGTAGTAATTCTGCCGCAGTTCCTTTTAATGCAAGAACGAGTGAAACAGCCTTGTCTTTCTCTGTCCAATTATTTGTGCATGCAGCAGTTTCAAATTGGCAGAGGTACGTTGCCCAGTGACTGCTTCCGTCAAAGGTTGAAGCTTTGACATGAACTGTCCCAACTGCAGGTAAAGTTACTTTCTCTGTTGAATTATTTTCTGCGTTTTTTTCTGTTTTTATCATTGGTACAGTTTCTTCACAAAGTTATTTTGGCTGCATTTTCAGGCACTGCTCAACTTCACTTTTAATTTGTTCTCTTATGTTTGCCATTGAGTTTTCTACTGCAGATATTTTTGTTGACATAGTTTCTACCAGTCAAGACAGGTTTTTCTACTTCAGCTATTTTATTTGACATGGATTCTCCTACGTCAGATATTTTTGTAGACAACGATTCTTCAACACTCGGGACAGATTTTTCTACTTCAGCTATTTTTAATGTCATTGATTCGTGTACCTCCGATATTTTAGTAACTTGTTTATTAAGCTCACCTTGTAGGAGACCCAACTCTGCAGCGGTTTGTTCTTGTGTCTGCTTTTGCTCCTGTATTAACTCCTTGATGTCTTCTGTTTCACGCTTCCGTTCTTCTTTTTGTCTTTCTTCTGTTTCTAGAATTAATGCTTTCTGACGTTCCTCAGCCTCTTCTCTTTCCTGCATGCGTTTTTCATCATGTCGTTTTTCTGCTTCTTCCGCCTCCTGTCTGCGTTTCTCATACTGTCGTTTTTCTGCTTCTTCCACCTCCTGTCTGCGTTTCTCATCCTGTTGTTTTTCAGCTTCTTTTCTTTCTTGTCTTTGTTCTTCTTTTTGTCGTCTTTCTGCTTCCTCCTGTGTCTGCCGCAGAAGCGTTTGGAAAGCTTCCATCATCTGACTGGCATCTATGTTTACCGGTTAATTACGAATTACCTCGTCTTATACAAACTGTCCACTGTTTCCACTGTTAACCGTTCTATCCCACTTCTGTCACCACTGTTACGACAGTCTATTCGATTGTAGTTGGTACAGTGGAAACAAAATAAGTACAAGACACCAATTAAGTCACTAATCACACCTTTAATTTTTACAGTTAAACAGTTCATAATTAACAACACAGTCTCTACAACAAATCAAATGAAAATTGTTCACACGCAATAAAATGTCACTAATATTAAACACAATTGTATTACAATTATATCGCCCGATTATAAAACGCAACATTAACTAATAACTACTTGAAAGTTGTTATACAACGAATTCATGAGTATTGTTAATTTGCCACACGTTGGATTCGTCACGTTGTTATACAACGAATAGTCTGTTGTTATTCTTTCAATTAAGTATAATACGTAATAAGTCACACGTTGTAATACTATGAGTGTAAAGATGTTTTAATTGTTATTATCGATAGCTCAAAAGGGTTTAAAAAGCTGAACACAATGTTTAAATTCTCTTCTCGAACACTGGTGAATTTACCTGTCACTTACCACTTGTTTATTGGTGTCAACCTTCCAAAGTAGATTCTGTAATGCACGAAAATAACATAACACAGTTCATACAACATTTATCACTAGTTTATATGTGGATATAAAGTAAAGAAAGTTGTTTTGTATTTGTGATACTGTTTTGAAACTATTCAAATCTTGGCCGCTTGTTCGCCGTACTGCCACTTTGTAAAATAAATGCTCTGTTATTGTTGTTATTACGATCTACCTTGAAATGACAGACTGACACGATCATAATTAAAATGGTAGTTTATTAACAATAATGAAATTTCATTCAAAACCCTTTAAAACAATTTATAAGACATCAAAAATTAATTCAACTCGTTACAGACATTCTTAGAGCTCAGGGCTGGTAACACTGATTCTTTATATTATACTATTCTAACCTGGTTTGGTTAAGTTTTTTTTATAATTACCAAAAAATCGTGAATTCTTTTAGTATACAAGATACTGGCTACAAAAATGCTTAAATACAACAATAACGTGTTATGGAGAGTGATTACAAAATCGAAAAAAGTTCTTAATCATAATATTGGAAACTATCGTATCAGGCACGCCTGCTATGAACTTCGCAGGTTATGATATGGTATGTGCAATACGATTACAATTGTTGTGTATCGGAATAATATTCCTTTAATGGTTATAAAGAACAAAATATAATGATTAATTAATAATCTCAGTGCAATTAAGTATATTTATGCTTTCTTAATGTGAGGGCACAGCACTGCGTTATCTGTGTACCTTTCATAACAGGTAGGTTAGAGTGTCAATTCCTCTAAGTTAAATTATTAAAAATATTTAAATTGATTTCATTAAAATCTTATAATTACACATAATATTTGTTAATGATACATTTTTTATTCATTAACCTTATTGACGCTTCTCAATTATTGTTTATAAATTAATAGTCCTTCGTTATAGTTGTAGTCAAATCAGCATCTATTTATGCTTACACCAGTATTGGTTAAGTAGTAAATTCAATTCGCAACTCCTTTTTTAAAATTAATAATATTTTATATAATGGATAAATGAAATTGAGAACTTTTGTTCAATAACTTGTTAATTAATAATCATTATTTAGGTTAGTCACGTATAAGTGTACTTGACTAACGTGGTATCAACACAAAAATTTATTATTTGATAAACATTTGAAATTCGTTAAAATGTCGCTAAATCTAAATACTCCCTTATTATTTCACTCATCATTGCCGATATTATATACTGGCAATGGTATGTTCACTTTTCACATCACTGGTTGCACTTCACTCATTTGGGGTTATTTACACAAAAGTTAGGTTAGATACCATTGTTTACCAACTAGGGAACGCGCACATTTAAAAAAATTACTCTTGTCGGAGACTCGTTCTGTCGGCGTTGACGATCAGTTTCTTAATACCGTAGAAGCCCGATATAGCGCGGTCCGATATACCGCGGATTCGGATATAACGCGGTGAAGAGTATGTCGCCCGTTATTAGCGAAAATTCTTACTTGTAGAGAGTGAGTAAATTCTGAATTGTTTATCGTGACTTCCGTAGCCACATTGGAATGCGTTGCGTTTATTGTAAACAAAGGCTTGTTGTTGGAAACGGCGTTGTAAACAACAGCCAGAATTGCCAGTTCAAGTGTACCTGTAGACATAAACAATTGCCCCGTATTTACATTCTCTACGTTTCTAAGAATTCATGCCAAGGCAAGCAGCCAATTAAATCCCTTCTCTCCCTCATACTCTTATATTACAGTATAAGATCATACTCTGATATTATCTTATCAAAGTGTATAGTCTTTGTCATAAATTCGCATAGTGTAGAGTTTTGTGATGTCGCAGAAAATAAAAGCATATTCTGTGAGTGATAAACTCAAAATAATTGATCGTGTGAAGAATGGAGAGTCAAAGGCAAGTTTATCACGTGAGTCCTTCTGGGATGCTACACGTGAGTGTGGCATCCCAGAAGGAACAATTAGAGGGTGGATGAAGGAAGAAGATAAACTTAAAAGTTTTGTGAACACAGTTGAAAGTGAAGTGGGGTTGCAAAGAAAAAAGACTAAAGTAGGTAAGGATAGTGAACTAGATAAGTGTCTGTACAGGTGGTTTTTAATAAAACGAAGTGAAGGTGTGCCACTGTCAGGACGTTATTAGAGCTCAAGCTGTGAAATTCCATAGTGATTTACATGGCAACAGTGACTTTAATGCACCTGATGGGTGGTTTTCGCGATGGAAATCTCGTCATGGTAAAAGCCAGATAAGCATTGAAGGGGAAGCACGATCATGTGACAGTGAAGCTGCAGCACTTTTTCCTCAGGCATTAAACAAAGTAATGATCGATAACGATTTAAATGACCATCAAGTGTATAACTGTGATGAAACTGCTCTGTATTTTCGAATGCTTCCTACCAGAACTCTGGATGTGACTAATTCAATAAATAAATCTGGATTAAAAATAAATAAGGATAGAGTTACCCTCCAGTTTGCCACAAATAAATCAGCCAGCCACAAAGTTAAACCTCTCTGTATAGGGAAAAGCCGAAATCCTAGATGCTTTCAACATGTTAACATGACGTCATTACCCATCACATATCGTAATACAAAAAATGCTTGGATGACAAGTGATATTTTTGGTAAATGGTTCCATGAAGAATTTGTTCCATCTGTGAGAAGCCACCTGCGGTCACTCAACCTCGAAGAAAAAGCTGTACTGACACTTGACCACTGTCCAGCACATCCACCTGCTGATATGCTACAGTCAAGAGATGGGAAAATCGGAGTCATGTTCTTGCCGAAAAACACTACAGCACTGATCCAGCCATTAGATCAAGGCATCATGAAAGCATTTAAAGCGCATTACCGCCGTGAACTTCTGAGTGCTATAGTGAATTCTGATGAGGAAATGGAAATTTACCTTAAGTCAATAAACCTGAAAACAGTTGCGTATTCAATAGGTCTTGCATGGGAAAGTATTAGTACGGCTACGATTCAGAATTGGTGGAAGAAATGTTCCTTTGAACAAAACATCGCCGATGGAAATTGCTCTGTTGCCGGATTCACTAATAGTGATGTACAGTCTGCGAGTAGTGCTCTGCATTGCAACTTCACTCTAGATGACTTGAATGACTGGGCAGAAGTTGACAATGGTGAGCCTGTTACAGAATGTATAGGAGATAAAGATATCATCGATGCAGTCCGAAATGCAAATTGCGAAGAAAAAGAAGATGATGACGATGATGGAAATGAAAATGGGGTGGAAGTTCACTTAAGTTAACCAAATGTTAGTGAAGTGATAATACACATAAACAAAGTAATTTCGTGGATGGAGAGGCAAAGTGAATCTAATAATGTTCATCTGCTGGACCTCGCGTTTATAAAACAATATGCGGAAAAGAAACGCTGTGCATTATCCCGTCAAACAACAATTACAAACTTTTTTAAGACCAACAATTAGGCCTACAGTAGGTCGAGTGAGCAATGTATAAATAGTGTATTTTATATTCCATTGGATTAAAATAGATTAAAATATTGGATTGAAATACAGTTTTCTTATTTTTTATTTCTACATTTGGTGACGTAATTTACGTACAGTATATAGTAGTGCATTATGCTGTAGCCTTTTTCCCAGTCCCCCCTCCCCATCATTTGTCACTGTACAGGTCACCTTCCGATATACCGCGGTTACGCCTATAACACGGGGGAAAGTATGTCACCTGACAACCGCGCTATATCGGGCTTCTACTGTAATGCTCTCCTTCGCTGCCTCACTCGGCGTCTGCTGAAATCAGCACTTCTTATTGGCTGGAAATCGATTAATCTCGTACCCATATGCCTTAATAAATTAAGAAATTTTATTTCTAAGCATCTGACTTCGGGTTTGAGATTACAGAAATGACGCTATCAATTCTTTTGGAATTGATGGAAAAATTATGATCGTTTATAACTTTTTTAATACAACTCGGATTTGGAAACTAAGGGTATCACTTTATTGCGGATGCTCTGCTCTTTATTTTGAGTCCACTCAAGCACTAATTCCGTCCATGATTAACTTATTTACCCTTCCGTCGATGCACTTTTTGTGGTTCTTATTTAAATATACGTTTTTTCCACTTTATCGTATCACATGATACTTATATCACTCACTGTTGATAGTTAAAGTCATTATATCTTATCAACTATCCCTTAAATACTAAATATTTACAATATTTCATAATGCATTTTCAGGCGAGTAGGCCCTAAATGTCCATGCACTAATTCTTATCAGTTCTAACATATATATTATTCTAACACAATTCTTTTGTCCTTGGTTTGTACATCAAATGATATTACATCTTTTGTGAAGCTTTGTATTTATTAATATAGCTTCGTTTATTTACACTGAATGACTTTATTATACCATGTAATGGGTCCTGTCATATTGATACTCTTGTTTTATATTATTTTTGTATTAGGGATGTATTTTCATCCATTAATGGGTCTTTAGTCTTTGTCTACAGCTTATCTTGGGTATATAATATTCCCTTTTTCTGTTGGATTGCTACTTACATCTAGTCCCATCTGACATGTATTACTGTTTACTATTATTATTACCTAAATTCATCTAATTAATGTTTGTTAATGGTTCTCAAAGAGGTATTGAGTATTCTTGTAACTACTGTTATGCTAATTTCCTCTTCTTGATTAGTTTTAACTGAGTTTTTTAATGTAATTCTGTCAGTCACTCTGTGGTTTGGTAATTTGGCTATGATTTGTTTAAACAATATAAGGTATTTATTTGTGTTCCTTAGTTAATACTGGGTTTATTCTGTTTATTATCTATTCTAGTTTGGTTGTTGCATCATGTAACTACTTTTATCAGTGTTTTTCTAATTGTTATTTGTGATTCTGTGTTGCAGATTCTGTTCAGTTGAGGTTATGTGTATCCTACTGAATGACAACAATGCTTATATGTATTAGTTTAGTTTCTTGCTTCTTTCCATATATATTTACTAGGATTATTTTTACTATTATCTAGTACAATAGTTTTCTTTATGTTACTTCTATTACATACTATTTGTTCACATATTGTTATCTAATTCTAACTAGTTATCGACATACATATTATGTGTTTACATTTGTTTTGGGTATACTGTTTTGTTTTTTTTAATACAGGTTGTCTTATCTCTGATATACTAGTAATTACTTTCTGTATTAACTTTACCTTTCACTCTCCTGATATTTAAATGTATATTTAGTAAAGATTTTATATTCAACGTCAGTCATGGTAGCTACTGGTAAATAGTTTCATTTATTTTCCTAACTGAGCAATTATTTCTTTACTTATTTTAAGTTCACTTGTGGTCTTTATTATGCTTTACTTTATTATACTTTTGTCTCATAAATAATACACTGATTGTTTGTGTTGTTTATTTGAGATTATTGTATACGTTTGTTATTACTTATTATCTTCACCTTCTATAAACACTACACTTTTACTGTTTGTATTATTTTGTTTGAGATCGTGGTATTTTGGTATTAATCAATTCACTATAAGTAACTCACTATTATTGTCTGTGGCTGCTTAGTATTTTGTCAATACCTTGTTCTTGGTCACTTGGTTTTCCTTCAGGTTCTTCCTTGTTGGGGTATCATTATTCACTTGTTTGGTACTCTTCATACTGGTAATATAATCTTCTTATTTTCCGGGTATTTTCTTCATTTATTAAATGCTTTCCTTATTTATCGTGTCTTCTTCACACTGGTAATGTCATTTTCTTGTTCCTTGTTAAATATTTTTCATTATTTATTATACATTCTTCCTCTTCTTATATATAGGTTTCTTCCTCTTCTTATATATTTTTTCTCTCCCTTATTGGGTCCTTTCCCTCACTTATATGATCTATTGGGTCCTGGTTGCTAACGTAGTTGCTTGGTTCATTCTTCCTCTTGTGACAATATTGATGATTCATTCAATTATAATTTCTTCCTTCTACGGTGCTTATTTTCTTCAACATTATTTATCCATGGATATACGATTGACTTTTACATTTTAGTGTTGTTTTTTCATTTTGTTGGTGTGTTTGTATATATCGGCTTAGATATGTTCATTGTAGATTTTTATCTGGGCATTTGATATTATTTTTATGTAACGATAATTTTGATACGTTACATATGCCTTCCTATAAGAATTGATTAATTCTGAATCACTATACTAGATTAATGAAGAATTTATCAATTGTTGTACTCTCCTTTATTTTGAATTTCTGTTCTTCTTGTATCCTTCCATTTTCTTTTATGAATCATACTTTATTTTTTCCTTTGTATCTGTCTTCTCTAGACTATTTAATTCCCTATTTCCCTAACATTTTAGCTGGGGCAGCTCAGAGTGGCTCATTTGACCTTCATTCTCTGCTGGCCATACTAACATCAAATAAATTCAGAGGTAAATCATCTCTGTTCAAAATATAAATGATTGCTTGATTGCTTCAGTCAATTCATATCATATAAAATAAAAGTATTCAATCTTCCGACTAATAATAAACATTCTTGGGATTACTTCACGCACTTGCGGTTTATACTTAATTATATTCTTCTCTTCTCGATTCATCTTAACTTAATCTTCATACCATTCTCTAGGATAACTCTATTTACAGTTCTTCATTGGTATTTTCTCTTGATTGTCTTCCTCAGTATCGTATTGTTCAGTATTCTTCAGTATCAGTTAATCTTCATTTTGGTAGTCCACCTTATATCACTTTATATTCTTCTGTATCTTCTTTACCCACATATCTGTGTAATATTTCACTTAATAGGCTCTCGCTTGGTTTTGGTTTCATGCCTCATGTAGTGTATATTGTTACAACACAAATAAGCCAACCCAATACCAGGGATGAACAAGATAATATTGAATCTAAAATAATACTTCATATTAAATAAAATGCTTAATTTGAATAAAATATAAAAACTATGACTCGACAAACGACGGCATGACCTAACCCAAGTGATTGACCCAACAAAAGGAAACAAAAGAAGAAGGGAACCACGAAAAACAAACGAGAATAAAACCAAAGAAGAGAAGAAACTGATTAACCAAACCAAAGGAAGAAGGGAAAAACCAAAACCCAAACAAAAATGAAACAAGTTCATGGAATTAAATGACTCAATGTAACACGTTGAAATGTACCCAAAGGAGAAGGTGGAAAAACCAAGGTATTAACCAAATACAATGAAAATGAAGAAGGAGGGAAATAGATAAAAATGTAAACCAATAATGATACACAAACAAGCAATAAAGCATAGGAGAAGGACAAATAATGCACTCAAAAGTAATATGGGAACCAAGACCAATAATTAACCTATGAGAAAGGAAAAAGTAAATGTCATTATCCATTAATGGACAATAATACTCTAGGGAAGAAACCCTATTAAAATATGTTAAAGATAAAAATATAAAAAGGCAAACTAACCCACAATTTAGAGTTAGATGTAAGAATAAAAATTGTTAATAGTATTAAGGAAACATTGTAATGAAAGAGATAGTACGGTAGTGAGATAATAATTAGAGGGATTACCCATACAGAAACACATAAAAAACAAATACATTTGTGAAGTGCAAAATAAAAGTGTAAAAACCCCAGAGTGTAGTGATAAAGAAAGTACACTAATTAAATTATAAGTAACTATAAATAATTTAAAAGTGAAGGTGATGATTGAATGAAAATAGTGTAAAATATAGAATGGAAATATAGTGAAAAATAGTGAATGATAAAATCATTAACAATTAATAAATCCTAAAGAACACTAAAGGTTTAACAGTGAAAAATAATAGTGAGTATGTTGTGAAAAATAGTATTAAGTATAAACTATAAAGTGAGAGGTATTGAACACTGGAAAGTGATAATCACAATAGTAATCAAAACAAAAAATATAATTAATAAGTTTAAAAACATATAATCATATTTAAAAAGGAGAATCCCAGGAAAGAGTAAATTGAAAGTGTTATCATGGAGGGAAAGTAAAGATTGTTTGAAAGTTAAGGAGTTAGAAACAAATCAAAAAACACCCATATTATAAGGGATCACTATTAAGTTCATAAAAGTGATGTTGTTTGTCACGCTAAAAAATAATATAAATTAAGATGTATTGTGAACAAAGATTAGCAAATAATAAGTTTGTTAAATAATTATTCAATCAAGTTTAAGAATTGGATATGGCTGTAAGAATCATACAGACCAAATCCATTTTTTTTGTAAGAATCATACAGACCAAAAATTATATTTTTTGTTTTGCCTACATGTTATATTTAAATAAGATCAAAAAAGTAGTAAATAATAGCCACCTTGTTATTATTAGCAAAGGAAATAAATAAAACGTTAAGAAATGTATGACTAGAAAACATGGAAACCAAAGAGTAAATAATTGTGTATAAAATAATAGTGACATAATAATAACACATAAACAGACTCAAAACACAACACAACCAATTATAATAACAAAATAAAGCCCATTAGGCTGAAATGAAATGTAATTTAAATGAAATAAGTCAAATACCATAATGGCTACTTAGGCCTATGAAAATGCCTAACTGTCAGAAACAAACAACTACAAATTATAACAAATTAACAAAGAAATTAGCAAATCCAAGGTGAAGGATTCACCAAGAATAAATTGTAAATCATTTGTAGAACAAAATATTATAATAAGCATTTGTATACAAAAAGAAATGTAATTAACAAGTATTAACATAATTGTAAAAACATAAAATCTAAAATTACCCAAACTTGTGGGTATCAAAATAATCTATGAAAGGAAATACATACTATAGTGACAATATTTAATAACCAGGAAGGAAGATAGAGGAATAACAGCAGTCAGAAGATATACGAAGAATTCGAATTTTGATAACAATACATCATATCAAAATTAGCCAATCAAAATCATTCAGTTACCATAGAAACGACAGTTGAAGGCGAAAATTACCGTTGAATACCGTTACACTCGTAAAGCGTCAGTCAAGCAATACAGAAGCCAATGTTTGGAAGACCTATTTTCTAATAAAATGATGAAAAACAGTAATCGAAGTTCATAACCATGACGGTATAAGAAGCAGACGACCCATTTATAGCAGTCCACTCAAGATCCAGGATAATTAAAACTGAAAATTAACAGAAAAGTATGACCAGATACTCTATGAAAAGGACGCCCGACCTAATGAAGTCCATAAATTAAAGAAACTAGAACTTATGGCAGCCCAATATTATTCCGAACCAGTGAATGAAAACGCCATGTGTTAAGTACAATTGAATTACCTATTTCCAAAAACCTAATCACTCTAAATTTTACTAAAGGTAAATTTATCTCACTATAAACAGAATATTTCTCTTTCACAGATTATTTAAGTAAAATAAAACTCACTGAAAATTTGTTAACATAAAATATAACCTATTATTTAAACACGAACTTTCAAAACACATTTAACGACACTACAGAACAGATTGTAACATCACACTTTATTATTTATGTACACTTAGAATAAGGTAAAATATTTTTATTGTAACCATAGGAATTCTTTAGCTCATAATCACAAGAATCCCAAGATTTTGGAACGAATTTAATCGTAATAACAAAACTTTCCGCAGCCATACGGATGCGAGCACATCGTTCCATAATCGATTTTTCGTCAACCTTGAGAAAGAAGTGTTTCATGTAAAAAGTCTGTGCAGATTTATTATAAAATAATTGTCAAATTGAATATTTTAATTACCACCCATTAAAAAATAACTAGTACAGGGAGTAACCGTTGTTATTATTTCATACGGAGTGCATTACATTATTTGTGTTTATTTATGAAGAATAGGATTGATGAGCAGCGAACAAGTCGTCATTTCCACAGCAGTATATACAATCCAGACGGCCGTACGAGCGGGAATTATTTGAACGCCCGACCGTCACCGTTGAAAACTCATTATCCAGTAGTTTTAATTGTTTTAATAAACAATTTGGTGCCACCCGGGATTAACACACCCCTATAAGTAAACAGGTAAGGTTACTGCCGTGTTATACTGGTGATTACCGCAACGCTACGAACATCGTTAGCCGCGACCATTGATGTAACGACCCCGGTGCGAGACGAACGCACTAACATTTAATACACATACAAAATTGGTGTACATTTTACAGATACGTACCAGTTATAACGTTACAGATTGACGCATACAACGTGAGGCTTAAACGAAGACGAGGACGTCATATATCATTAGTTACAGATTGGCGACCAACCGGTGAGGCCTTAAAAGAAGACCAGCGGCGACTATGAAGAGACATCCCATGGTTACCAGAAATGACACTAGGAAAGGAACTGAAGGTGAAGGTCAACAAGAAGAGATGGAAGAAATCGAAGAAATGATCGGCGAGCTGTTCGAAGAGAATCCTCAAGAAAACCAACCAGAAAATCCAACTCAACCAGAACCGGAAGTGGAAGTAATGGTCGGCGACCAACCAGACAAACCGACCGAAGAGACGAAATGGGATAGCATGATGAGAATGATGATGGAGCAATTTGGACAAGCAAGGGAACAATTTGGACAAATTAATAATAATTTCACGAAAATGAAGGAAGAAACAAGAGCACAAAGAAGGGAAGACAAGGAAGAATTGAACGAAAAATTAGAATCATTACATGAGAGAATGAAAGAAAATAATGAAAAGAATCGTGAAGAACTAAAGAAACAAATCAAGGAGGACATAGAGCTCCTGAATAATAAATTGGAAAGCAACCATGAGGCCTTGAAGAGAAGCCAGGAGACGCTAGAAAAGAAGAGTGAGGAGCTGAAGAGGCAGATAAAAAAGGATCTTGAAGTATTAAATAACAAGATTGAAAATAATAGTGAAACGCTCCAAAGACAGATGAAGGAAGATGGTGAGAAGAACAGAGAAGAATTAAGATTCATGCTAGTAGAGTTTCGTGAAGAAGTCAAACGGACAAAAACAGGGATGAGTAAGAGATGGGAAGAAACAAATTATCCAGCAGACCAACTTAAGGAAACATTAGACAGTGATTTCAAACCACTGAATGAAACACCAGACACCACTTCTGAAGGTAGTAAGGAGATGGAAATTGTAGAAGAATCAAGTGTATTGTTTTCTGAAAATAAAGATAACAATGACACCAAGAAAATTAAGCACATAAAAACCAACAGTAGAAGAGTAAAGAAGAATCGAATCATTAAGAAGAATAAGAAAATAGAGGAAATGGGAAAGATATATAAAAAGAAACTAATCAAAACAAGAGAAGAAGTGGAGATGATGAAGAACGGACTCATTGATGTGTTTAATTTGCCCCTTACCTACCAAAGCAAATTAATAAAGTATAAAGATTGTAGGAGGACTCTGAAGGAAATTATAGAAGGAATTCACAACCAACCAGTGAACAAAAACTTCTACAATTCTCTTATTAAATGGAAATTACCAGAAATGGAAATACCGAATAAAAAAGCAATAATAACATTAATGAGAGAGGCACAATTAACTTCTCTGATTAATCAACATAATAATCAAATGATTGAGGTAGATATTAATACTACGGAACATATGGTATTAGAGGAATTGTGGTACGAGACCGAAGAAACCTATATCACAAGGAAGAAAATAGTTCTTCACGCCAAGGTTATCCGAACCACAAGTGCAGAGGAACTGATGGACCATGGGTAAACTAAGCGAAGATACCACACACCAAGAAAAGGGACTGATCTTCGAATTACTGACCAAGCAACCCAATGGAAAGAAAGAAGTATTAAAATTAAATTAAACCACTAAATAATCACCAAAACAAGAATCGACAAGAAACGACTAAGACGAATTAAATAAGAAATAATAAACCATAATCAATAAAAGTTAAAAAAAAAATTATCCAGAATAAACGTTGTAGACCAAACATTTGAAGGAGAAAAGGAGAAGATCGTCAAAGTGTTTTGTATAATAAAGGATAGAAAGGACCTGGAAGATATTCTAAACGAAATAGTGGTACAGCAGAAACAAGATTCAAAATTACTAAACATAAGAAAAAGACTGTTAGAAGATGAAGAAGTTGTAAATAAATATTATTGTATCCACCAAGATATACTCTTTGTTAGAACAAAAAAGAATAATAGCACATGGAAACTTGTAGTTCCAAAAACATTAGAAAATAAGATAATTAAAGATTATCATGTTCGATACGGACATATGGGAACTGTAAAAATTGTAAAAGCATTGGAGGAGGAAGTCTTTATCAAAAATATAGCAAGAAAAGTAAACCAGAATATTAAAACATGCACAGTATGTCAAATGGTAAAAACCAATAACGAGAAAAAAGAGGGAACAATGATACCCATCACCTCAACCACAAAGTTAGAAAAGGTATTCCTCGACATATGTGGACCATTCCCGCGTAGCGGAGGGAGACATAAATACAAGTTTATTGTAATCATATTAGACCATTACACAAAGTACATGAAATTATATGCAATAAACCGAGCTACTACTAAGAAAATAATAGAAATAATAAAAACTAAATACATCACTGAAGTTGGAAAACCATGATGATAATAACTGACCATGGGACGCAGTTCAAAGAAAGAAGTGGCGAAACGAATTACTAAAAGAGAATATAAAAACCTATAAAACATCCAAATACCACCCTAGTAGTAACCCCGCAGAAAGAGTGCTAAGAGAAGTGGGACGTATACTAAGAACTTATTGTCATGATAACCAAAAAGAATGGCAAAAATATTTAGCTTCAACCGAAGTATTTCTAAATATTAGTTACCACCAGTTTACTGAGAACACCCCATACATAATGATGTTTGGGAGAAAGCCCCATAGAGAGATACAAGAACTAATAAACTTCCCAGTCAACCCAGAAGACCCATATGATGAAAACCAATGTTATAACCGTATTATGGAGAAAATAGAAAAACAAAGAGCAAGGTATTCACAAAACCAAGCTAAAATAATAAAATACAACAAGGGAGAGAGAGTACTAATCAAAAACAGGGAACTACCCAGTACACTTGAAGGAATAGCAAAAAAACTGCTATTGATCTATATTGGACCATATGTCATCATGAAGGATAATGGAAACAATACTTATGAGATAAATAATATAACCACCAGAAAAATAAAGAAAAATAAATTACAATTAATAAAATAAACAAATACCAAAATTCAAAAAGTTTGTAAGAGCAACTTACTACCCTATTTAGATGACATATGCGAAATAGAAAAAAATAAAATAAATCAATAAAAATATAAAAACAAATGAATAAGTTACGAAAATTCCTACCAAGTAAAATCAACTTACAGTCAAATAAAGTTGATGTATGAAGTATAAAATAAAAAATTAAAATAAGGAATAAGTTACACAAATTCCTATAAAAAAGTAAGAATCACAAACTTACAGTAATAACTAAACAAAAAGTACCAAAAAAGGAGTACGTTACGAAAATTCCTATAAAGTAAGAAAAACTAACTTACAAAAATTAATAAGTATTATGTCTAATACAAAATAAAATAAACAAAAATAAAATCAAGCAAAAATTGCTAAAATAAATACCTAAAATTCTCACGAATTCAATGTATTCAAAGAAAAAAAAAAAATCTGAACTGGTACAAGGAAAAAGAGAAGTTATATATAAAACAAATATACAAGCCATGGCTAAAGCAGAATATTGCTAAACAACCAAGAAAAAGAATAAAAATGTCTAAGATAACTAATATGATCACAACAAGAATGGAAAACCAAAATAATGAAAAGTTAGATATGATGAAATTAACATATGAATAAATAAAAAACAATCAACTGTATGAGTAGATGATAGTATATAGCAAAGGTACAGCGGAAGGAAGAATGAGTAAAAGGCCAAAGTGATCTAAAAACAAACCACAAGGTGGACAATCCCAAGATATATTATTATTATTATTAATTTAAGTCACAAGTTGACAAAAAAGGTATTTAAGATTGACTGTTGAAAAGTCCAGCAATCCAAATAAACTGAGCAGAGATGATGTTCCTCTGGTCTCAGAAAAAATGAGTAGTAATGGGAGAAACCAGCTACTAAAAAGTTAGGGAAAAAAGTGTATAAGGGAGAACACACCAATGGAAATAAATAATAACAGATCCAAATAAAATGGAATGAACCAAGTAAGAAGAGAAATAAGAATGGAGAAACAAACAAGAAAGAAAAGGAAAAAGATTATATATAACTGATAATTTCATAAAAAACTATGCTAGTGTTTTATCAAAATGATCAATTTTGAAGGAGAGGCATTATGTTACAACACAAATAAGCCAACCCAATACCAGGGATGAACAAGATAATATTGAATCTAAAATAATACTTCATATTAAATAAAATGCTTAATTTAAATAAAATATAAAAACTATGACTCGACAAACGACGGCATGACCTAACCCAAGTGATTGACCCAACAAAAGGAAACAAAAGTAGAAGGGAACCACGAAAAACAAACAAGAATAAAACCAAAGAAGAGAAGAAAGTGATTAACCAAACCAAAGGAAGAAGGGAAAAAACCAAAACCCAAACAAAAATGAAACAAGTTCATGGAATTAAATGACTCAATGTAACACGCTGAAATGTACCCAAAGGAGAAGGTGGAAAACCCAAGGTATTAACCAAATACAATGAAAATGAAGAAGGAGGGAAATAGATAAAAATGTAAACCAATAATGATACACAAACAAGTAATAAAGCATAGGAGAAGGAGAAATAATGCACTCAAAAGTAATATGGGAACCAAGACCAATAATTAACCTATGAGAAAGGAAAAAGTAAATGTCATTATCCATTAATGGACAATAATAATCTAGGGAAGAAACCCTATTAAAATATGTTAAAGAAAAAATATAAAAAGGCAAACTAACCCACAATTTAGAGTTAGATGTAAGAATAGAAATGTAAGGACATAAAATTGTTAATAGTATTAACGAAATATTGTAATGAATGAGATAGTATGGTAGTGAGATAATAATTAGAGGGATTACCCATACAGAAACACATAAAAAACAAATACATTTGTGAAGTGCAAAATGAAAGTGTAAAAACCCCAGAGTGTAGTGATAAAAAAGTACACTAATTAAATTATAAGTAACTATAAATTATTTAAAAGTGAAGGTGATGATTGAATGAAAATAGTGTAAAATATAGAATGGAAATATAGTGAAAAATAGTGAAAAATAGTGAATGATAAAATCATTAACAATTAATAAATCCTAAAGAACACTAAAGGTTTAACAGTGAAAAATAATAGTGAGTAAGTATGTTGTGAAAAATAGTATTAAGTATAAACTATAAAGTGAGAGGTATTGAACACTGGAAAGTGATAATCACAATAGTAATCAAAACAAAAAATATAATTAATAAGTCTAAAAACATGTAATCATATTTAAAAGGGAGAATCCCAGGAAAGAGTAAATTGAAAGTGTTAACATGGAGGGAAAGTAAAGATTGTTTGAAAGTTAAGGAGTTAGAAACAAATCAAAAAACACCCATATTATAAGGGATCATTATAAGTTCATAAAAGTGATGTTGTTTGTCACACTAAAAAATAATATAAATTAAGATGTATTGTGAACAAAGATTAGCAAATAATAAGTTTGTTAAATAATTATTCAATCAAGTTTAGGAATTGGATATGGCTGTAAGAATCATACAGACCATAGGCCTACATGTTATATTTAAATAAGATCAAAAAAGTAGTAAATAATAGCCACCTTGTTATTATTGGCAAAGGAAATAAATAAAACGTTAAGAAATGTATGACTAGAAAACATGGAAACCAAAGAGTAAATAATTGTGTATAAAATAATAGTGACATAATAATAACACATAAACAGACTCAAAACACAACACAACCAATTATAATAACAAAATAAAGCCCATTAGGCTGAAATGAAATGTAATTTAAATGAAATAAGTCAAATACCATAATGGCTACTTAGGCCTATGAAAATGCCTAACTGTCAGAAACAAACAACTACAAATTATAACAAATTAACAAAGAAATTAGCAAATCCAAGGTGAAGGATTCACCAAGAATAAATTGTAAATCATTTGTAGAACAAAATATTATAATAAGCATTTGTATACAAAAAGAAATGTAATTAACAAGTATTAACATAATTGTAAAAACATAAAATCTAAAATTACCCAAACTTGTGGGGTATCAAAATAATCTATGAAAGGAAATACATACTATAGTGACAATATTTAATAACCAGGAAGGAAGATAGAGGAATAACAGCAGTCAGAAGATATACGAAGAATTCGAATTTTGATAACAATAGATCATATCAAAATCAGCCAAATAAAATCATTCAGTTACCATAGAAACGACAGTTGAAGGCGAAAATTACCGTTGAATACCGTTACACTCGTAAAGCGTCAGTCAAGCAATACAGAAGCCAATGTTTGGAAGACCTATTTTCTAATAAAATAATGAAAAACAGTAATCGAAGTTCATAACCATGACGGTATAAGAAGCAGACGACCCATTTATAGCAGTCCACTCAAGATCCAGGATAATTAAAACTGAAAATTAACAGAAAAGTATGACCAGATACTCTATGAAAAGGACGCCCGACCTAATGAAGTCCATAAATTAAAGAAACTAGAACTTATGGCAGCCCAATATTATTCCGAACCAGTGAATGAAAACGCCATGTGTTAAGTACAATTGAATTACCTATTTCCAAAAACCTAATCACTCTAAATTTTACTAAAGGTAAATTTATCTCACTATAAACAGAATATTTCTCTTTCACAGATTATTTAAGTAAAATAAAACTCACTGAAAATTTGTTAACATAAAATATAACCTATTATTTAAACACGAACTTTCAAAACACATTTAACGACACTACAGAACAGATTGTAACATCACACTTTATTATTTATGTACACTTAGAATAAGGTAAAATATTTTTATTGTAACCATAGGAATTCTTTAGCTCATAATCACAAGAATCCCACGATTTTGGAACGAATTTAATTGTAATAACAAAACTTTCCGCAGCCATACGGATGCGAGCACATCGTTCCATAATCGATTTTTCGTCAACCTTGAGAAAGAAGTGTTTCATGTAAAATGTCGGTGAAGATTTATTATAAAATAATTGTCAAATTGAATATTTTAATTACCACCCATTAAAAAATAACTAGTACAGGGAGTAACCGTTGTTATTATTTCATAGGGAGTGCATTACATTATTTGTGTTTATTTATGAAGAATAGGTTTGATGAGCAGCGAACAAGTCGTCATTTGCACAGCAGTATATACAATCCAGACGGCCGTACGAGCGGGAATTATTTGAACGCCCGACCGTCACCGTTGAAAACTCATTATCCAGTAGTTTTAATTGTTTTAATAAACAATTTGGTGCCACCCGGGATTAACACACCCCTATAAGTAAACAGGTAAGGTTACTGCCGTGTTATACTGGTGATTACCGCAACGCTATGAACATCGTTAGCCGCGACCATTGATGTAACGACCCCGGTGCGAGACGAACGTACTAACATTTAATACACATACAAAATTGGTGTACATTTTACAGATACGTACCAGTTATAACGTTACAGATTGACGCATACAACGTGAGGCTTAAACGAAGACGAGGACGTCTCTTTTCCATAACGTTACAATATCCATTTTATAATGAAATTCATTCACTTTTGTCTTCCTCCTTCTTTTTGCAATCTCATCGTAGATTATCTTTTTCTCTTATGTACGGGTAAGCTGTTAATTACATGTTGACTGGCTCTAGGAATGTATGGTTTATGCCAAGATGGTATGTGTCTGTCTCGTATATTATTCTTCTTTTTCTTTTATGTACGGGTAAGCTGGTAATTACATGTTGACTGGCTGTTGGAAATATTAATTCATGCCATAGGTGGTAGGTGTCGGCCTCGTATATTATTCTTCTTTTTCTTTTATGTACGGGTAAGCTGGTAATTACATGTTGACTGGCTGTAGGAAATATTAATTCATGCCATAGGTGGTAGGTGTCGGCCTCGTATATTAATCTTCTTTTTCTTTTATGTACGGGTAAGCTGGTAATTACATGTTGACTGGCTCTAGAAATTTATATTTTTATGCCAAGATGGTACGTGTCTGTCTCGTATATTATTCTTCTTTTTCTTTTATGTATGCATTATTACCTTATATTATATTAGTAGTTTGTTAACACTCATTTTCATATTCATAATTATCATTTTCAAAATTAATATTATCATAATGTATCTCTCACAATAATATTCAGCCTTTAACATGCTATTCAGGCTTCTATATATTTTTTCAGTGAAGTTTGGTTGTAATTTCCCTTTATTCTTTTTCCCTTCTGGTTTGCTTCGTTTGGTTATCTGTAACATCCGTCCTTCTTCTTCAATGGTGGATGGTTATTTGGTTTAACCATAGTCGATTATCCTTGTTGCTCTGTTCCCTCAGATTATTTTTGTGTCCAGATCGGTTTCTGTATTGGTGAAGTATCTCCTTATCATACGGTTCTTCCATTTGGCTGCTACTAAATCTTCATTTACTTCATGTTCTTCCGTCATGGTTAATTCCTTTTTAATTAATCGGTATTGTAGCTCTTCAAACACAAAATAGTCACTGGTATTTAATACTATTTTAATCCTTTCATCATTTGGTTTGTTCACCGAGTATTTTAATGATGTATTTTTTATTGAGAATATCGTCAACATTGTATTACGCATCTCATTTGTTGGCATATTTATTTTAAGTATGTCTTTATTTAAGTTCTTGTTCATCGTTTTATTGTGATTAACTTTTGATATTTTTATTAAGTTCTTGTTATAATTCTTGTTATTGATCATTGTTCTTCGATTAATAATTCGGTGGTTAACTAAATTAACTAGACCACTCCTAGTCATCTCTAATATTTCCTGCGTGATTCTCACTTTCTTGGGGCGTGTCATTCTTCTTTCTTCCGTTTTCTTAATTGTTTGGTTCTTGATTCCATTACCGTCGGTTCTCGGACTCACTTGTTCCGTGTTTTTATCTTCGGGTACTTCTTTTACCTCCATTTTATTATCATTCCTTGGCAGATTTTGTTGTTCCAAGTTTTCATCCTCGGGTACCTCTTCAGTTTCTGGGTTGTTGTCGTTTCTTAATTCTTGTCTCACCTCCTTAAAGCTATTATGTAAATCATCCCAGTGTTTCTGGTTTTTTTCTCTGGCCTTCTCAATTTTCTTATTCAGTGATTCTGTGTTCTTCCAGTTATCTTCCTTCAGCAATTCTATTGTTGTTTTGACGATCCATTCCATCCTTCTGTTGTTATCGGCCATCTGTTGCCATATTTTCTGGTTATCGAATTGAATTGCTTCGATTTTCTTGTCAATTTGTTTATTCAATTCATCGATTTTCTTATTATTGTTGTCTAATTTTTTATTTAAATCTTTCTTCAAAGATTCTATGTTCTTCTGGTTATCTTGTTGGCCTTCTTCAATTTTCTTACTCAATTCTTCCTTTGTGGATCGGCTGTCTTCCTTCAACTATTCCATATATTTTCTATTTTCTTCCATCATACTCTTCAACATCTCCATGATATTAGTGTCCCCCGTTTGTGTGGGTCCCTCAGGTTGGTTTTCTGGAAGCTGGAGTTCCTCCACTTGTTTGGGTTGTCTATGTTCCACTACGGTTGGAATCTCCTCTATATCTTCGGCCGATGTTGCTTCTTTCTCCTCCATTCTAGTTTCTTTTTCAGCTTCTGCCGCTCGCTTCTTGGAAGTCGTTCTCCTTATCATTTTTGTAGTCTAGTATTGTAACTACTGCTCGAATTAAGTTTAAAAATATTTGATATTTGTTTATTTAGTTGGGTATAATTGACCTAATTCGATGCTCGAAGGTTGGGTGCCACGTTGTTATACAATGAATATTGAAGTGTGTTCATTTTATTCAAGCCCCGCGATGGAGCGCCACGTTGTTATCCAACGAATATTCTGTTGTTATTCTTTCAATTAAGTATAATACGTAATAAGTCACACGTTGTAATACTATGAGTGTAAAGATGTTTTAATTGTTATTATCGATAGCTCAAAAGGGTTTAAAAAGCTGAAAACAATGTTTAAATTCTCTTCTCGAACACTGGTGAATTTACCTGTCACTTACCACTTGTTTATTGGTGTCAACCTTCCAAAGTAGATTCTGTAATGCACTAAAATAACATAACACAGTTCATACAACATTTATCACTATAGTTAACTGCATGGAAGTAGTATCGTCAAGGTCACACCGCTTCCTTACAGCGTTGCCACTAAGCAACAGTTTCCCTTTCTTCCGAAAAATGCTACACTAGTAAGTAGGCCTACTTAATGTAAAGAATATAAAGTGATTTTTAAATTAAATATTTACTTTGTTGTTATCAATAAGGCTTCCATTAAAATCATTTGTTGTGCTTTAAACTGTTGAACATTCTAAAATCAATGACAATAGAAGACTGAAAAAACAACGATACATTTTGAAGGTTCATAGATGCCTACTGCAGAAATTTTATAGATAAAATTTAATGCTATTTAAAGTAAAAAACATTTTAAAATCTTACGAGTATCACACAGTTGTTCTGGTTTTGTAAGATAGTGTAATGTAAGGTTAACTTGCGTTTTACTGTATTTTTTTAAGTAAAATTTTACAGGGAGAAAGTTTCTAATACATACATTAGAATACATTGTCAATAATTCTTAATAATAATTACATCACAATTAATACATCGTTAATAATTAATTAACAATGAATTTCCGTAACTTATATATAACATTCAATGCGATGCGTCAGCTATAGTTTGTTTGAACGAATTGTCATACGCATCCTGTGTCTTAAGCTTGCCCCATTTAATTATTGAAGAGACACCGCACTATTCGTGACTTCTAAAAATATTCTATTTTTATTTCCTGCACTGCTTATTAATAATTAAGTAAAAAAATAGAACTATACTATAAGACGTTACATGCACAAGTAGCATAAAAATAATCGTATGTATAAACGTGAAACGAGTTGGATGTCTTAAGAAAATAAGGATAATTTTATAAACAACAAATACAAATGCCTCATGAAATAAATTTAAAATTCCTTATTCATATATTAATATATTATAAATCTTTAAATATAGAAATTAAATTTATAATTCTATATTTTATGAATTGTCCTTACAAATTTTATAATTAAAATTTTCCTTATTTTATAAACTATAGAATTCCTTATGAGTATTATAAATAATAGTCAGTACTGTAACTGAAATGGGATTGGCTTTTGCCACAACAGCGACAAATTTGTTTACAGAAATTGCTCAGTCCTATTTATCTTTGTGCAACGGAAGAAAGGTAGTAGCGCGGCCAGTAAACATACACATTTTTGAGGAGAGTGTACAATGACAAAGGCATTCATAAAAGTGTCAGACAGCAATATTTACCGAAAAGACATGCCGACAGGGTACACGCAATTTGCATACCAAATGTGTACATATACCTAACAGAACTTCCGAACCATATGGCTTAGGAACGACCGTGCAGAGAACAAAACAGATTCATTTACAAAAGGGAAAAGACCGTGAGTATGAAAAAATTAAAGCGACAACAGCAGGCAAGGTCAGCGTTCTCAGACAACTGTCAGTCTATAGGATAACCACCCATGAAGAAAACAGTAAAACTTTAAATAAGTAAGTTCACTGTACGGAAAACACAAAATAACTGACCTAATGGTACTTCGTAAAGTTAGGGAGTATATTGCTAAAAGCTTTAGATTCCAACATAAGAAAAACCAGCGCAGTATAAATCGTAGATCAGAGAACTGCAAATCGTAACAAAAGAAGCCAAAGAAAGAGAAGAAACGCAAAGATAGAAATTCTGTAGATATTTACGCGACAACAAAAAATATGTTGCCGACTCACACAAATTTTTATAGCTCAAATACTGGCGCCCAGAATTTAACTGAGTAATGTTACCCACAACTAATTATTCCTGATAAAAAAAATTCATTTACGCGATACGCATAAATACATTTGAAACGAGCAATATAAGGTGGATGTATGAAATTTGCTTTCGTAACACTGCTAAAACGCTACACACTGTACTAGCCGGCAACAACGCTGGGCGAGGGGCGTGGAGGTGACAGGGAGAAGCAGTGAAAGTGAGTGACCTTGACGGTACTACTTCCATGCAGTTAACTCTAGTGTATATGTGGATATAAAGTAAAGAAAGTTGTTTTGTATTTGTGATACTGTTTTGAAACTATTCAAATCTTGGCCGCTTGTTCGCCGTACTGCCACTTTGTAAAATAAATGCTCTGTTATTGTTGTTATTATGATCTACCTTGAAATGACAGACTGAAACGATTATAATTAAAATGGTAGTTTATTAACAATAATGAAATTTCATTCAAAACCCTTTAAAACAATTTATAAGACATCAAAAATTAATTCAACTTGTTACAGATATTCTTAGAGCTCAGGGCTGGTAACACTGATTCTTTATATTGTACTATTCTAACCTGGTTTGGTTAAGTTTTTTTTATAATTACCAAAAAATCGTGAATTCTTTTAGTATACAAGATACTGGCTACAAAAATGCTTAAATACAACAATAACGTATCATGGAGAGTGATTACAAAATCGAAAAAAGTTCTTAATCATAATATTGGAAACTATCGTATCAGGCACGCCTGCTATGAACTTCGCAGGTTATGATATGGTATGTGCAATACGATTACAATTGTTGTGTATCGGAATAATATTCCTTTAATGGTTATAAAGAACAAAATATAATGATTAATTAATAATCTCAGTGCAATTAAGTATATTTATGCTTTCTTAATGTGAGGGCACAGCACTGCGTTATCTGTGTACCTTTCATAACAGGTAGGTTAGAGTGTCAATTCCTCTAAGTTAAATTATTAAAAATATTTAAATTGATTTCATTAAAATCTTATAATTACACATAATATTTGTTAATGATACATTTTTTATTCATTAACCTTATTGACGCTTCTCAATTATTGTTTATAAATTAATAGTCCTTCGTTATATAGTTATAGTCAAATCAGCATCTATTTATGCTTACACCAGTATTGGTTCAGTAGTAAGTTCAATTCGCAACTCCTTTTTTAAAATTAATAATATTTTATATAATGGATAAATGAAATTGAGAACTTTTGTTCAATAACTTGTTAATTAATAATCATTATTTAGGTTAGTCACGTATAAGTGTACTTGACTAACGTGGTATCAACACAAAAATTTATTATTTGATAAACATTTGAAATTCATTAAAATGTCGCTAAATCTAAATACTCCCTTATTATTTCACTCATCATTGCCGATATTATACACTGGCAATGGTATGTTCACTTTTCACATCACTGGTTGCACTTCACTCGTTTGGGGTTATTTACACAAAAGTTAGGTTAGATGCCATTGTTTACCAACTAGGGAACGCACACATTTAAAAAAATTACTCTTGTCGGAGACTCGTTCTGTCGGCGTTGACGATCAGTTTCTTAATAATGCTCTCCTTCGCTGCCTCACTCGGCGTCTGCTAAAATCAGCGCTTCTTATTGGCTGGAAATCGATTAATCTCGTACCCATATGCCTTAATAAATTAAGAAATTTTGTTTCTAAGCATCTGACTTCGGGTTTGAGATTACAGAAATGACGCTATCAATTCTTTTGGAATTGATGGAAAAATTATGATAGTTTATAACTTTTTTAATACAACTTGGATTTGGAAACTAATGGTATCACTTTATTGCGGGTGCTCTGCTCTTTATTTTGAGTCCACTCAAGCACTAATTCCGTCCATGATTAACTTATTTACCCTTCCGTCGATGCGCTTTTTGTGGTTCTTATTTAAATATACGTTTTTTCCACTTTATCGTATCACATGATACTTATATCACTCACTGTTGATAGTTAAAGTCATTATATCTTATCAACTATTCCTTAAATACTAAATATTTACAATATTTCATAATGCATTTTCAGGCAAGTAGGCCCTAAATGTCCATGCACTAATTCTTATCAGTTCTAACATATATATTATTCTAACACAATTCTTTTGTCCTTGGTTTGTACATCAAATGATATTACATCTTTTGTGAAGCTTTGTATTTATTAATATAGCTTCGTTTATTTACACTGAATGACTTTATTATACCATGTAATGGGTCCTGTCATATTGATACTCTTGTTTTATATTATTTTTGTATTAGGGATGTATTTTCATCCATTAATGGGTCTTTAGTCTTTGTCTACAGCTTATCTTGGGTATATAATATTCCCTTTTTCTGTTGGATTGCTACTTACATCTAGTCCCATCTGACATGTATTACTGTTTACTATTATTATTACCTAAATTCATCTAATTAATGTTTGTTAATGGTTCTCAAAGAGGTATTGAGTATTCTTGTAACTACTGTTATGCTAATTTCCTCTTTTTGATTAGTTTTAACTGAGTTTTTTTATGTAATTCTGTCAGTCACTCTGTGGTTTGGTAATTTGGCTATGATTTGTTTAAACAATATAAGGTATTTATTTGTGTTCCTTAGTTAATACTGGGTTTATTCTGTTCATTATCTATTCTAGTTTGGTTGTTGCATCATGTAACTACTTTTATCAGTGTTTTTCTAATTGTTATTTGTGATTCTGTGTTGCAGATTCTGTTCAGTTGAGGTTATGTGTATCCTACTGAATGACAACAATGCTTATATGTATTAGTTTAGTTTCTTGCTTCTTTCCATATATATTTACTAGGATTATTTTTACTATTATCTAGTACAATAGTTTTCTTTATGTTACTTCTATTATATACTATTTGTTCACATATTGTTATCTAATTCTAACTAGTTATTGACATACATATTATGTGTTTACATTTGGTTTGGGTATACTGTTTTGTTTTTCTAATACAGGTTGTCTTATGTCTGATATACTAGTAATTACTTTCTGTATTGACTTTACCTTTCACTCTCCTGATATTTAGTAAAGATTTTATATTCAACGTCAGTCATGGTAGCTACTGGTAAATAGTTTCATTTATTTTCCTAACTGAGCAATTATTTCTTTACTTATTTTAAGTTCACTTGTGGTCTTTATTATGCTTTACTTTATTATACTTTTGTCTCATAAATAATACACTGATTGTTTGTGTTGTTTATTTGAGATTATTGTATACCTTTGTTATTACTTATTATCTTCACCTTCTATAAACACTACACTTTTACTGTTTGTGTTATTTTGTTTGAGATCGTGGTATTTTGGTATTAATCAATTCACTATAAGTAACTCACTATTATTGTCTGTGGCTGCTTATTATTTTGTCAATACCTTGTTCTTGGTCACTTGGTTTTCCTTCAGGTTCTTCCTTGTTGGGGTATCATTATTCACTTGTTTGGTACTCTTCATACTGGTAGTATAATCTTCTTATTTTCTGGGTATTTTCTTCATTTATTAAATGCTTTCCTTATTTATCGTGTCTTCTTCACACTGGTAATGTCATTTTCTTGTTCCTTGTTAAATATTTTTCATTATTTATTATACATTCTTCCTCTTCTTATATATAGGTTTCTTCCTCTTCTTATATATTTTTTCTCTCACTTATTGGGTCCTTTCCCTCACTTATATGATCTATTGGGTCCTGGTTGCTAACGTAGTTGCTTGGTTCATTCTTCCTCTTGTGACAATATTGATGATTTATTCAATTATAATTTCTTCCTTCTACGGTGCTTATTTTCTTCAACATTATTTATCCATGGATATACGATTGACTTCTACATTTTAGTGTTGTTTTTTCATTTTGTTGGTGTGTTTGTATATATCGGCTTAGATATGTTCATTGTAGATTTTTATTCTGGGCATCTGATATTATTTTTATGTAATGATAATCTTGATACGTTACAAAGTACACAGTAATCTTGCCCAATAATAACTCTCGAACCGCTCTGTAAATATATCACACTAATACTGAACTGAACGTCGTTGAGTACTGGTATTTATACCGCCCCAAATTACTAGAGTATTCCACAATGCACGATAGCGCCAGTATAGTTATGACATAATTACTTGTGGCCTTGACACAGTCCGTGCGCCCGAGCGAAGTCTGGCACAGTCTACAAAATGCGTCAACAAGCACGTACGCCACACACGTTACATTCCGGATCACTCTGGTACATTCGATAAACACGTAGATTGTTTGGTGATGTAACAATATCATTTCCTCTACAAGCACTCATTCGCTTTGAGAGAATTTTGTATCAGCAATTATTGAAATAACAGATTACTCTATTTTATTACATTCTAATCAATTTTTAACACACACACATGATCGGTCCGATAAATGGACTAAATGATAAATCAGATTATTACAACTTGTTTTCTTATTCTTTATTTACAAATCTTCTGGGAAAAAATTACCCAGACCCTTATTATTTATGCAATTCAGTTATAAAAACACTGATTCCGATATGAAATAACGGCGGAAAAAACCAAACAATTGTATGTGGGGGCGCTATTTCCTAACTTGTGGGGGGAGAGCAGTTTATGTAAGTGCCACTGCTGGTATTGTCATTGGTGTTGTCTATGAATCTTAATGAAAAAATATAGCTACGAAATTATGAATTTTACTCACACTTTTAATGATAAATCCGAATTACTATAGTCATTACACAAATGTTTCATATTTTCTTGTACATGAGTTCCACACACTGCGTCTTGAAGTTTGCAAAATTATCTATCATCCTTTCCTTGAAAGTTGGGTCTTTTGTGCATATAAATGTCAATTCTTTTTCAATGGACAAAGTAGGAAAATGTGACAGTCTTATTTTTCATAGCATTATGAAGGTACGTTTTCATTCTCTTCAGTGTTCTCACTGAACACTAAGTTGAGGCCAATGTAACTGAAATACTTAATACTAATTTCAGTAATTTTAATGTTTGTTCATATACACTATAGAGTTGATTCTCCACAACATGTTCTAGCTAGCAATATATGATTGCAAGCATTTTATCATAACTGCTGTACACGTTTAATAATTTACTGTGCAGTGCTACACAGTCAAACAACTTTGGCAACAAACATTTCAGCCTGTCAAACTGGAGTTGACAAATCCTCTGAAATTTGACAAATTTTTCTCAAAAAAAAATATATATTGCAACAGTACAAATGTATAGGGTACTGTGGATTGCACAAATTAATGAAGATAATTAATTAAATTAAATAAATAATTCATATTGTTAGTAATAATAATTCAGCTTTCAACCTGAACTGTAAATGGAACGACCAAATTTCATGCTGGGACAGGTTAATCACGCCACGCAGCTGTGTCGGTGTGTACACATGTATTTTATGCGCGTGTGTGTGTGTGTGTGTGACCTGTTGATTCCTGCAAAGTGTCATCCCTTAATGAACACTATTAATTATATGAATTGTTTAAATTGTAAAGATTGTGTGCATGATATCGCAAAACCAAATACGCCACGGTGTGTATAAAATAAAGACGCACATGTGTATAAAAAATAGTGCAAAAATAATAAAAAGTGCGATTATAGTGAAAATAAATATAAATAAAACTTATATTAATTAAGATAGGGGAAAACGGTTTATACACAGTGAACACATAAAAATTACCGACAAGATGAATATCGGGTAATGTGCAAAAGACTTCGCATATGGTGAAGACAAGCGAAATAAGTGTGAAAATAATCGTGTTTAGAAAGGGACGCCAACGACAGACTGCGACCTGCAGAATATTGTCGAAACATGATTTTTGCGCCCTAGGGTATAAATACTCAAGACGCACTAACTTAGTCCTTCTTTCTCGATCAACTACCATGGCAGCCGGAGGCTCTGCCCAACGACAACTTTTTTTGTCTATCAACCATAGCAGCAGCCGGAGGTTCTTCACGACTACTCATCACTTTCGTGAGAGCACCTGCAACCTGAGCCCATGACGATACAAGGATACAAGGGAGCAGCCACGTACATGGAATAGAGTCCAGTGTATGGTACGAGGCGACGGACTGCGGAGAGGATCTGAAGGACGAGGATCAAGGACTCCAGGACTATATGACTACAGAGGAGCATCCAGGATCGAGGACCTAGGACCGAAGAGGATACGCTGAATATTACCACGACAAATAAGGTGAAACAAAACCATGTATTTGTAAAACAAAGACTAACGTAAAGACAATTAACTATGTAAAAAGAAAGACAATATAATTCAAAGATGAACTGATAATTTTTGAAAATGTAAATATTTATTTGTATAGTAGTTAGAGTAATGTTTAAAAGTATGAAACTATAATTTTGAAGAAATAACTTAGTCAATGATATTTAAATTAATATAAAAGTAATTAGTAAATTTTTATTAGAAAACAAAGCAATGCATATGCAACATAATCAAAAGAAAATAGATTATTAAAAAGAGATTAGATAATCTAATAATTATCACAGTGATGAGCAAGTCGAGAGCAATATTATATAATTACAAATGTTTATTGTAGTATAAGAGTGTATATTATGTCTATGTGTAATACGAGATTATTACTTATAATAACTAGATGTGTGCTACGGCTACACACATGCGAATAATAATGATATTTTTAAATCGCAACAAAATAGAAAATTTTTGATTAATAAATTTTTAAATGATTCTAAACCATATTACGTTGTGTTATTATTATTACGATTACACCTGTCATAATTTTATAGCGTAAGTAATGTTGAAAAATAAATGGCTCACAAGAAGTTGGGGGCTTCACAAATACTTAACATTGTAATATATATTTTCAAATTAGCCAAATAGGGTGTCTAATTGCACTGTCACAGAATCAAGAAAATCATAATCAATGCTTTTATACACTTCACTTACAGACTCCTATAATACATAATTGGCATCAGTATTCAAGCACCTATATTTGTCCATACAGTTTTGTTGCACTTTATTTGAACATGGTGGTGTGATATTTTCTTTTACTGTTCTAATTTCATTTAGGCACAGATTTACATCACTGCTAGATTTTGACTCTAGAACATAAACAGATGTTGAGTAAATACAAAAATTCGATCATATACACACAAATAAAAACATGAACGATGTCGACTTTAAAATATTTAAAGACCAACTGCAGCACTCACAAACTTAGGATCCGAGTCATCACATTCTGTACTGTGTGAAACCACATGATATATTTCTTTGTAATGTTCTTTGATCATTGAAACCACCCGTGAATGGTAATTCCTATGGTTGATGTTAGATGAGGACTTGTTATCAGAGTAAACCAGATCTAGCAGCAGATCTACTGAAGAAACTATGAAATGTAGTTAAATTACAAATTAACTTCTTTAATATTTTTTACACTGTGTAACACGACCAAATTAAGTTGGTGGGCATAGCAATGCACAAATACTGCTTGTGGACATGTTGACAAACAAGTGTTTGTACTCCACTGTGACAACCAGCCATCACAGAAGCATCGTCATATGTTTGGCTTACTAATTTATTTTCAATGTTATATTCTTTTAAAACTGAAATAATTTTATTAGTAAACCCTTCTGCACTTTTGGAAGAAACATCACAATAGCCTAAAAAGTGTTCCTCAACTTACAAACCATGAACTAATCGCACAATTATAATCAGTTGAGCTTTAACAGATACATCAATTGTTTTGACAGCTTGAATGGAAACAAAAATCAGCCTGGTTTATTTCATCACAAACTGTTTCATTAATAGCGATGGAAACGGACTCGATTAAATCATTCTGAATTTTGGAAGATGTGCCTTTAAATACAATGCTGGCTTCTATATGTTCCTTCATGAAAGACTATTCCACTTCCAGTAAATTCAAAGTTTATACATAATTGCCCTTACTAAGAGACAGCTTATTTTCCTTATGGGCTACAAAAGCTAACTCTCTCCTTCCTAAATAACAAACAATATCTATCAAACGTCCTACTCTCCTTTGATTTCGTGCAACATTTTCTTGTGCTGTAATGTATGAATTCTAGATGATATGGACAAACAATGTTCTATTATGCTTCATCCTAGTATGTGAAACATCCAAGAGTTTTTTTATGAGTCTTGCCACCAGCATGTTTAGCGGCTTCAGCTTCAAAATTTTTATAGTGCCTACTCCACCTTTGCTTCATGGTTCCTCACTATTAAATGAATAGCTGTCTGGAAGAAGGGCCTATGTTACATATTTATCAAAACTTGGTTGTTGCTGGAACAAGGACCTATGTGGTGTACTCTAGTAACTAATAATGTTTGTAGTTCTGTAAACTACCAACAGATGTCAGGACAACCGATAAAATGAGAAAAGTCTTGTGGAAGAAGGCCCTATGTTGGAATGTTCTCATTACTCTATGCAATCAGCTGTCTTATTCAGTTGTAGGGTACGTTGTTCGTGCAAGTAAATACCGTTTGTGATTTGTGTTCTGATTGCACACTTCTGTGAAGTTTTGTTAATTGATAAATTTTAATTTCGCTGGGTACGTTATTGTTACAATGGATTTGTCACATCGAGATGTTGAAAGCTTGAATAGTGGGAAAAAACGCTCATTAAACGTGTCTCAATCATGGTGCAATTCTGAATTAATCCGGAATATAAACTTTTTTTATAGTAATTTGTCTACAGTTTGATTTAAAAATGTAACGTTGTAATATAACTTGATTACGTTTCTGTTAACTATTTCTCATTTATAATTTTGTAATACATATAAATAAAAAGAAACAATATTTTCTTTCAAACGCCTTCATCTATGAGCATACATGGTTTTGAATGTTCGTGAGATGGAAGAAGGGCCCATGTTGATTAACCACTATTTTCATTTGCTATGACTTTAACACGCTCTCCTGTGAAATTTGCAAAATGTAACATACGCAGCTATTCAAACATAGAACAATAATAGAAGCAGGACATTTACTATACCAAACTTTCTGAAATTTTCTGACAACTTTTCCATCCTTCCGAGACAAATCTACAGGTTGCTGAGATATTTTTGAATTGAGCAATACCTTTTGCTCTAAAGGTAATGTACTGATTTTGTACTAAAAAAAAATTGTAGTGAATCAAAGTTGTCACAGTTCATATTAAATACTTCTGTGGCAGAATCAATACAAGCTGTATTCATTTTGCTCCTTTAAACCAATTAAACACAATACTTAATACACTTAAAGGACGACATTAAAATATGTTTATTATTAAATAATTAGTACCTAAATGATCACACACTTCCTAGTCTATACCGCTACATAGAAAATTAAAAATTTTGTAACATAAGAAAAACAAAACTATGCACTGCACAATGAAACAAACACAATGAGGGGATTATTCAGTGAAGGGGGACATGTCTTCAGATATGATGTACATGACACACTTTTATGCTGTGCAAGCAGGTCCCTTCCTGTTGTCATCCACGGAAGCCCATGTCACCTCCAGCCTTGTGAAAAAGACATTTCCGGTAATGTCTAACCAGCTACTCTGCATGCAGTTGCATCGCACAGTAAGTTCCATGGCATCATGCTCATGTGATGTCGCATAATATTTAACTTCTTAAATTAGTTTTACACCCTTTCTGATTAATTTAGGGAACTTAATTCATAAATAAAAATTAACTACTTTATGAAAAAATTATTTGGGTAGACACTGTCTACCTTGTCTCCCCTGCTACTTTACCACTGATGGTACTATTTCTATGTATAACTTTTGTACAATGCAGGTAACAATTATTTTCAAGAGCCTATAATTATAGTTTCACATCAAAATATTAATTTACTTATTGTATTATTAATTAGGGTTACCATCTATTTGGACTTCCCCATACCTCTTTTTCGTTCTTGGAATTTTGTTGTCCACAAGACATGTTTGAGCATTAATATTATGTTTTGCACTTTTATGGTTATGAAACACTAACCTTCAGTAACAATTTTCATAAAATTTTTTACTTTTACTTAAGCCAGCTTTTACTCATTACAAGCTTCATCACAGCAATAGGAGCACTGTCACTTCTGGTGCAGTTTGTGTGTTTGTTTATTTTTAGTTGTTTCTAGTGTGTCTAATTTTCAACCCTCTGTTTATATGTAGTATTTCCATGTTGTTTGCGCAGTGGTGTAACAGCCAAGGTCACAGTGCAGAGGGCTGCAGACTAGGGGGGTCTGTGCAAACATTTCCCTTAACTTTTTAAGAATGGGTATAAACCATTGACCTTTAGTAAAACCGATTTTTCCCATTTGTATTTAACATCAAAAACAAATACATTTATTTTTCACTATTATTTTACTAGAACCTAATGATATACTTTGAGAGTATACATTTTTTGGTTAACTGCTCAGTGGAGTGGTGGTGATTCCAGTTAAGAATGCACTGAGGCCACTGGCCAGTCCTGCATCGTTATTCGTTATGAGCTATGAAAGGAAACTAATAAATTGGCCAAAGTACTGGTTCAGGTTGTAAATGTTATTGTAAAATTGGTAGATTAAAATTTTACCTTTATAAGTCATACAGAGAAGTTAGCCTAGCCCAATAGCAGAAACATTTTGGGAATTATCTATCTTTTGAGTAAATACAATCCTTGTTGCACGATGTAATCAGTGATCTGAAGAACAGGGACAAGTATGCGAGTCCCAAAATTCAAAACGAATTCATTCACTTTTATCTGTAACAATAGATATTACACATAACTTCAACAGAAAAGATCAAATGATCAGATATGTCTGAATTACATGATCCGTTCAGTTGAGTTTGTTGACAAGAAGTACACACACAAGTATTTTCTGCTGACACTGTTTTGTAGCTTCTGATTACTGATTTTCCAGCTGAAATCTGAATTACTGCATTGTGAAGAGAAAACTGAAAATTGTTTTTGGGTTGCTGATGCTCATGTTGTTTTGTGATGTCCATGAGTTAAGCTCTTCTAGGGCAAGGTTCATAGCTTTCTCCAGATTTCTTTGTTGTTTGTTATAATTTTTCGCTGATGTCCAAATCACATCATCCACAAACATGCTAAATTCTATTCCATCTATCCTTTTTATATGTTCAGGAAAATCATTAATGCATTACACAAAGTTGTACTAGAGTCAGCTGCATGGAAGTAGTATCGTCAAGGTCACTCACTTTCACTGCTTCTCCCTGTCACCTCCACGCCCCTCGCCCAGCGTTGTTGCCGGCTAGTACAGTGTGTAGCGTTTTAGCAGTGTTACGAAAACAAATTTCATACATCCACATTATATTCTTCGTTTCAAATTTATTTATGCGTATCGCATAAATGAATTTGTTTTATCAGGAATAATTAGTTGTGGGTAACACTACTCAGTTAAATTCTGGGCGCCAGTATTTGAGCTCTAAAAATTTGTGTGAGTCGGCAACATATTTTTTGTTGTCGCGTAAATATCTACAGAATTTCTATCTTTGCGTTTCTTCTGTTTCTTTGGCTTTTTTTTTGTTACGATTTGCAGTTCTCTGAAACTACTATTTATACTGCGCTGGTTTTTCTTATGTTAGAATCTAAACCTTTTAGCAATACACACCCTAACTTTACGAAGTACCATTAGGTCAGTTATTTTGTGATTTCCGTACAGTGCACTTACTTATTAAAGTTTTACTGTTTTCTTCATGGGCGGTTATCCTACAGACTGACAGTTGTCTGAGAACGCTGACCTTGCCTGCTGTTGTCGCTTTAATTTTTTCATACTCACGGTCTTTTCTCTTTTGTAAATGAATCTGTTTTTGTTCTCTACACGGTCATTCCTAAGCCATATGGTTCGGAAGTTCTGTTAGGTATATGTACACATTTGGTATGCACATTGCGTATACCCTGTCGGCATGTCTTTTCGGTAAATATTGCTGTCTGACACTTTTATGAATGCCTTTGTCATTTTACAATCCCCTCAAAAATGTGTATGTTTACTGCCCGCGCTACTACCTTTCTTCCGTTACACAAAGATAAATAGGACTGAGCAATTTCTGTAAACAAAATTGTCGCTGTTGTGACAAAAGCCAATCCCATTTCAGTTACAGTACCCCATTCCAAGTAGATTGGGTGGACGAGGTGAGGAAGAGACGAATTAGCAACAAACATCCAAAATATTTATCGTCCTTAGTATTGTTGACAGACATTTTGTGCGTTTCATGTGAACGGTTGACGTCTTTATTGTAGACAGTGTGTGTATTAGTTTATTTCAATAATTTGTATTTATTATGAGTGATATTGAGGAACAGTATCCTACATTTAGTTCGAGTACAAGCAGCGGTGGTGTACGTGCGGGCCGAGAGGACATTAGAAAACAAAGTAAAGTCATCATAGCAAACGTTTACAAGTTTTTTAAAAATCTTGCGTATAATGAAGAAGCCAGGAGGAACATAAACTTTGCACAAGTTCGAAAATTGACAGCGGAAGCTTGTGGCATTTCTGAACAGTCGGTGCAACGTATTAGCAATACCGTTGCTTCGGCAGATGATCAAGGCGTGAGTGTTGTGTTCAGTTCTCCAAGGAAAGGGTATAAACGGGAACACAAAAACACTGAACTGGACGATTTTAATAAACAAATAGTCCGCAGGACCGTACTAGAATATTACGACCGAGGGGAATACCCCACTGCAAGCAAAATTCGAGCTGATCTCTGTCAGAAAATCAATTATTCTGGTTCAGAAGCCTCCGTACTTCGCCTTCTGAAAGTGCTTGGTTTTAAATTTAAGAAGTGCAATGATGGACGAAAATTTTTAATGGAGCGCAGAGACATTGCTGCCTTGAGAGCGAAGTTTTTGAGAACCATGCATATATATCGTACGGAGGACAACAGGCCTATAATTTATTTGGATGAAACCTGGATATCACAGAATCATACGAATAAATACATCTGGCAAGACTCCAGAGGGAACGGTGGGCTGAAAGTACCTACTGGTAGAGGTGGCCGGCTGATTATTGCACATGCTGGATCCGCAAGTACAGGTTTCATAGCAGGTGCCAAACTTGTCTTTCGTGGCAGTAAGCATTCAGCTGCATCTGACTACCACACAGAAATGAATGCTGAAGTTTTTAAGACCTGGTTTGTTGGTATGTTGCGCTCCTTGGAAGAAGGCTCTGTCATCGTGATGGATAATGCCAGCTATCATTCTGTACAAATAGATAAACCACCATGTTCAAACTGGCGTAAAGCGGATATCATGGAGTGGCTGCGTAAGAAGAGAATTTCATTTTCAGTCATTTTCCACAGCTGAAACCAGGGATGAACTTCTTTCTAAAGAAGAGATCCGAACGGCCAAGAAGACGTACGAATTGGATCAACTGGCAAATGAAATGGGACATACAGTAGTGCGCCTGCCACCATATCATTGTCAGTATAATCCGATCGAGCTGATATGGGCCCAAGTTAAACGGTATGTTGCAAACAAGAATACGACTTTCAGATTGGCCGATATTGAACAACTTGCACATGAAGCTTTGGACAGGATAACTCAGGAAGACTGGGAGAAGTGCGTAAGACATGCGGAGGCACTACAAGAAGCCGATTACTCAAAGCAGTGCACGAGAGACACCACAGTGGAGCCCTTCATCATACACTTACGTGTGAGTAGTGACAGCGAACCTGAGTCCAGTGAATCCGAAGACGAATACTGCAGGAGTGTTAAAAAGTGTATATAGGTGGTAAACGTGTCTATAGCGAAGCGTAGTATTTTCTATTTTTATTGAAACATAAAAAACCGTGTGTGCGTGTTTTCTTCAGGAGTGTTATGAATGTGCTCTGTGCTATCACTTTGCAAAGTGATAATTGTGTGACTAACCCTATTTAAGGTGAGTTTTTCAACATACTGCTTATTTATAATAGTCATAAGGAATTCTATAGTTCATAAAATAAGGAAAATTTTAATTATAAAATTAGTAAGGACAATGCATAAAATATAGAATTATAAATTTAAATTCTATATTTAAAGATTTAAGTTAATATATATATATATATATAAATAAATAAGGAATTTTAAATTTATTTCATGAGACATTTGTATTTGTTGTTTATAAAATTATCCTTATTTTCTTAAGAAATCCAATTCTTTTCACGTTTATACATACCATTATTTTTATGCTACTTGTGCATGTAACAGCTTAAGACACAGGATGCGTATAAAATTCGTTCAAACAAACTATAGCTGACGCGTCGAATTGAATGTTATGTATAAGATACGGAAATTAATTGTTAATTAATTATTAACAATATATTAATTGTGATGTAATTATTATTAAGAATTATTGACAATGTAACAATGTACTCTAATGCATGTATTACAAACTTTCTCACTTTGTTATATTCTTTACATTAAGTAGGCTTACTTACTAGTGTAGCATTTTTCAGAAGAAAGGGAAACTGTTGCTCAGTGGCAACGCTGTAAGTAAGCGGTGTGACCTTGATGATACTAGTTCCATGCAGCTGACTCTAGTAACAGCTCACTTTGGGAGGCCTACTTCTGATTGTTTATATTCTGACTATTCCATCCCATTATATTTTTACCCATCTCTGAGCTAGAAATCTATCAATCCAGCAGAGCATGTTACCTCTCACACCAATCAACTTGATTTCGCTTATCAACTTGCTTCTCCGCACTGTGTCATAGGGACCTTTAGGATTTGCCTGAATGAAATTTGTCAATGAACACTGCCAAGTTTCACATCCTTGACAAATTTCATTAGTGAGTCTGATTTTGACATAATTTTTGAAGCCTGCCTGTTCTTCAGCTAGTATGTTCTGACTTTCTACGAAACCATTTGAGCTTGCTGCCACCACTCTTTCAAAGACTTTTGCCACAATCAAAGTCCTCTGCACTTTTTAAATTTCTATGTCTTTTCTCTCTTCTTTAGAATTTGTTTTAGTTTGTGCTGGGCAAGGTAAAAGATGTTAAACGTGCATGCTGTTTTTGTTTTGTCTGTTACTTCCTTGCCTTTGACCTTCAAGGGTGGACTTTGCTTTATAACATATTTATTATTCAAACCACTGAATAACTTATGTGCTCTATAGGCATCTGTTCTAGAGTATATTATGCTAATAAACTTATTCAAAATTTCCTTCTACGATGTGTTGGTTTGTTTTTCAATATTGCACATTCCTGTCTCCAGTTAATTCTCTTGGTTAAGTTCTTTTATTTGTTTGGTTCATTAAATATTTGGACCAGAAGGGCTTGTAGTTGTGCATTCTTCCTCTTTATGTAGCACTTTCTGATCAGCCGGCAATGTCGCTCATGAATGAGTAAAATGAATGAGTGATTTGAAAGAGACTTACTGATGAATGAGTAAAATTTTATTGATCAGACATCTTTACAAACTAAACGTCAAATTTTAGAGACTTACTGATGAATGAGTAAAATTTTATTGATCAGACATCTTTACAAACTAAATGTCAAATTTTTCACACAAGAAAATGTTCTTTAATTTACAGCTGTTTAAATTCCCTATCTTATAACCCCTTAATACATCTGATAAGAAAAATGAGTACAATAATATTAGCGACTTATCAGTCAGTTTACATGTACCTAATGTCAGTCATTCTACAAAGAAAATTCCATCAGACAATTTCTGATTTTTCTGAAAAAAAAAAAAATTAACTACCAAATATTAGTTAAATTAAATGAAATAGCCTAACATATAAAGAAAGATGCATAAGATGTTAATGCTAAGATGTTACAATGGCTGAAGAGAAATGCTAAGATTACTGACTTCAAACAAAGAGATGACAAGGTGGCTGAGGTGTAGCTTGCATGAAAGCAGCCAGCTTCTCTCTTCCAGTATGTATTTGTCTTAAAGTCACACACACACACACACACACACACACACACACACACACACACACACACACACACACACACACACACACACGCACGCACGCACGCACGCACGCACGCATGTATTGTAAGAGGTGTATCAGTGGTGGCTCATCAGGGGTGGCAAGAGAGGCTAAGCCTACCCAGTAAAATTTAGAAAAATATTAAAAACAGACACCTACCAATATAACTTTTTTTTTTATTGTACCTGAACTTGTAATCAATCTGTAATCACAATTTTGTATTTTAAATTATCTGATTACTAAAATAAAATTTTTAATTGTCCATTCTCAATAACAGCACAGAATAGTAGAAAACAGAGGCAGTGAGTTGCCACCATACTACTCACATAGCTAGGTGAGAACCTAAAACACATATGGTTTGTGTTAGTTTTATGCAGGCTTTACGTTCTTGTGTGTGTGTGTGTGTGTGTGTGTGTGTGTGTGTGTGTGTGTGTGTGTGTGTGTGTGTGTGTGTGTGTGTGTGTGTGTGTGTGTGTGTGTGTGTGTGTGTGTGTGTGTGTGTGTGTGTGTGTGTGTCTTATTATTAGTTCTCTTTTACTGGCATGTGTTTGTGATCTCTACAACAAGGATAAATGAATTTAGCAGAAGAAGGTGTAAATGCTATTGCAGTATTGAACAAAAGCGTTATTACAACATTACTAGACAAACAATTTTGCCAGCGAATGATTCTGAGAGAAGTGAAATACTGAAACATGATTGACCTCCCAAAATGTTTACTTCTTAAAAGATACCAAAACCCATCTAGAACGTTTCAGTTGTCAGCAGGGTATGACCAACATAAATGGCATTGCAGAAGTAAAGTCGAAGTTATTCTGCTGGCCCTGTTTACTGTTAAGCACAAATAAGACTATATGATCTTCTGAATGCTTCGACAATTTAAAGAATTTGTCACAGGTGTTGGTTAGGCATGCATCCTTTAGAGACCATTTAAATTCACTTTTCATTAAACAGCCTATCGACACAGGCATTAAAGGCAGACTATATGATCTTCTAAATGAACACAGTAGATTACAAAAATAAAATATAACAAGAAAGTTAAAGAAAAAAGGAATATTAAAAATTGTTAATATATGTTTAATAGCTCATTATATAAACAAGAACTTGCTTGCAGGGATTATGATGAACCCGAAGAGTTGATTAACTCTACAACATTAAAGCTATTCTTCACCTCGTACTAAGCAGGAATCTAGATTTATAATAGCACTGGGGAAACATCAGTTATTTTAGAGGACTGTCCACAAGTATACACAACAAGTTCACTGAATGCTTTCATGTTGAGGTAAAATTTTATATTGAAACTAGTATCAACCAAGCACCTTTCTTTGCTTGAAAGGTTAACGAAACCACTGACACATTGAGAAAAAACTATTCTATAGTCATAAGATTATACCCTGATTAACGAAAGAAAGTGACTGGCGGAGCGGCCGCGCGGCGACCGAGTTTGTAGTAAAAACATTCCACTTAATAACCTCGTGGAAACGTAAAATACAGGGCTAGAAATGTCTAATGAACTGTATTTTAATCATCAATTAAAGACGTTTTTAACAAACTTTTCTAATTTTTTAAATCTTTTTTCAATTAATTTATATTGAGAGTTAAATAAAAAAATACACGAATTTGAATTAAAAATTTACGGTTTATCATTTTTATTACGTAAGAACTCAGAGGTTAAGCATCGGAAAAACATTTCTTGTAGACAAATGGAAGTCCACCTTCTTTAGTACAATATATCAAAAATTGAGATTCCTACGATTAAAATTAACGACGTTATTAATTTTTTTCTAATGTCCTGTTAACTCAGTTGTTAAAAGTTGTACATGAATGAGATTTGCGTGACTCTCTCTTTAAATAACTAACTGTAGAAGACATATACAACTTACACCTTGTACGTGATAGGAATACTACAATGGATTAATATATAAAGTGAATTTCACAGAGAGCAGTGCGCGGCGCTTTGCGGCGGAAGTACAGTCAGAACCTAGTGGACCCATTTTATTCACGCGCTACCATCTTCGTTTGAAGACTACTAACTCACAGCTATAAGTGTTTTAATAAGTGTTTTTTATAGAGTGTTTTAATAGTGTATTTTTATGATTTATACACATATTTTATGAGCGGATTCCATACAAGCTGAAGAACACTACAATACTTGTAAGTACCTTACTGTCTTTATTATTTATTTATCAATGCTAATAACAAGTAATTTACTAATTGTTTTTACATTTCAATACATTATAACAGTAAAATACTGTTATAATTATGCAATATCTGGTAGACCGAGCTTTGTTCGGTAGTTTTAAACTGTAAACTGTATTTCATAGTTAAATAATTAGTTGTTGAGAAATTTGATTGCATTAACAATTTCCCAGTAATTACATTGCACTTAAATTAGTAGTATTAAAGCTGATCACAAAACAAAAATAGTTTATTAACAAGAAAACAATAAATACCGTACCGCAAAAGAGTGATAAACAATCATTCAAGACCATCTGTTATAAAAAGCATGTAGTTCAACTAAACCACAAAAGTCTGGTCAGATGTAAGTTTTTGACAGATCTCCAGGTAGATAGATTAGATTAAATAAGTAGAGAGATAACTAAAATCTCTGTATATATATGAGAGGTTGGTGACTCGTAGCAAGTTGGCTGTGTCAATGTGTGAGCCGTGAGCGTATGCACCACTTTCTTTGGGCTGTTACTGTACCTTGACTCAATGGCGCGCCGTTGAGCGATGTTAGTTCTAATTTTCCTATATTAACTGATTGCGGTTATATTTCGTAATATTTGAAGGTTACATACCACTTTTTATTGATGAATACAATTTTGTTATGCTTACTGTGAAAAAACTCAATGAAAAAAATTATTAATAACGGAGTTAACAGTACATTTGGAAAAAATTAATAACGTTGTTAATATTATTCGTAGGAATCTCAATTTTTGATATATTGTACTAAAGAAGGTGGACTACCATTTGTCTACAAGAAATGTTTTTCCGATGCTTAACCTCTGAGTTCTTACGTAATAAAAACGATAAACCCTAAATTTTTAATTCAAATTCGTGTATTTTTTTATTTAACTCTCAATGTAAATTAATTGAAAAAAGATTTTAAAAATTAGAAAAGTTTGTTAAAAACGTCTTTAATTGATGATTAAAATACAGTTCATTAGACATTTCTAGCCCTGTATTTTACGTTTCAACGAGGTTATTAAGTGGAATGTTTTTACTACAAACTCGGTCGCCGCGCGGCCGCTCCGCCAGTCACTTTCTTTCGTTAATCAGGGTATAGTAGAGTAACAGTTACAGTATAAATTCAAGAGTACTTTTTAGGATATAATGATATTAATGAAGACAGAACATGGCTTACGTTGTGTATTGTGTAAGGCTCTTGAAAAATTTGACATACAAAATAAATTAATAGCTCAGACTTATGATGGTGCTACTGTCATGGCAGAGGAACTGAATGGCTTACAAGCAAAATTTTGTGCACTTGTACTGCAAGCTGTTTACTCACTGCTATGCACACCGTTTAAATTTAGTTGTGCAACAGAGTTGTTCTAAAGGGATATCTGTTAATGTCTTTTTCTCTACTCTTCAAGTCATACCTGCTTTTTCCCACCGTTCTTTGAAACATACTGCTGTTGCTGTTAAAGTCTTGGGTAGTAAACATATTCCTATAAGCAGTGAAGTTCGCTGAAATTCTAAAATCATCAGTGCAATGCATTGATTGAGGTTTTCAGAGTGGATAGAATCACAAAATTCTGTAACTGTAAGAGAAGTACAAGGATATTTAAATAATTTGGAAGATTTCACATTTGTTTTTTTATTGGTTTTCCAGCACTGATTTACTTTTCAATAGTCTTCAGAAAACATCTCTTCATGGCCAGTTCCGCCACAGTTTGGTTGTTGAATGTAGTTCATACATCAAAAACATAAGACATGACAAGAGAAATATGGTGAGTTTATTCATAAAACTGAGTCTGATACTGGATCTAATTCTTCACATTTGAAATGTCAACTAGTAAATAAGGCTATCACATCCTCTGATTACTATAAGCAAATTTATTTTGAAGTGTTAGATAATATTATTACTCAACTAGAAGTAGGATTTTCCAACTGTGAAGAATTAAAATTTATGAAGTTTGGTGACACTAAAAACTTTTCTCAGCATGATAAAAAAATTCCTGACTGTTTCTTTTGTCTTTAATAGAAATACATGGTCAGCATTTTAACAAAGATTAAGAACAGGATTTGAAACCATTTTTTCACCATTACACAGTGAAATTAAACACATCAATAAAAAAGATGAATGATGATGTCAGGTTGAGAAATGCAGACAGGAGGCGGAAGGAGCAGAAAGACGTCAAAAAGAAGAATGAAGACAGGAAAGAAAAGAGGCTGGAGAATGGCAGAAAGTACTGATGTAGAAAAGTAAACAAAACGCCCATCACTGTTCATAGTCAACATGTTCAAGGGCTTACACTCTTTGCAGATGGTACAGTTTTAATTGTTGGGTTTATAAAATCCTAAACACAGTCATGTGATTTACATCTTCAATCTAGCAATTCTTCTGTACATACTCACTTCAGGATTTTCCCCAATTCTAATTGTGTTCAATACTCTTTCCTTCAAATTATAATAGCTCATCTTCATCAACAGTTAAACACACAAAAAATCTATTTTCTCTTTGGCAATTATGCAGACTAACAAGCATTTTCTGACTCGGTAAGTTTTGGTTGGGAAAACGTTGTGCGTAAAGTCACTGTGCATTCTTCCAGTTGCAGTTTGAGAGTTCACACATAAGAACCATATCTTATATTTTAACAAAACTGTAAACTGTAAACTGTAGCCATACTCAATAATTACATGATAAACAATGAGTAAATAAACATGAATTTGAGAACTGTCTTTTAAGAAGGGGAATTGATGATGTTATTTAATTAAACTACATGTGTTATATCTGAACTCACTAAAGCAAACACATGACTTACAAATCAAAATATGCCATTATCTTTTCTATTAATTCCCAATAATTTTAATTTTTTTTATTCAAATTATGGTGTGTAAATAGTTGTACGTAAATTTTTAAGTTATTAATTTAATTTAAAATCGATCTGTTACTTTGTTATAAATTACTTTTATTGAATTTCTTTAATAAACATAGTAATAACTTTAAATAAATTTGTCTTACACTAGAGGAATCAAAGTACTGCACAAAAAATCAAGTAGGCAGAATTTATAGGTTGGCTGTTTTCTGCCATAGCATATTTCTTATCATCATTGTGTTGGCATATTTCAACAAACCAGATGTCAATGTGTTGACAATATTGTTATGACATTACAGAACATGCTACATGTTTCTCTGCTATTCCAGCATAGCCCGGCTGTAATGTGTGTGTGCATACACATTGCTGCTACTTTTAGATAAAGGACAATTACGTGACACTTGTCACGCATCCGCAAAGAGACTTTTCCAGACCATATCGGTCCGCACGCGCTGTGTTCAAGACCACACAAAATTACGCTCTAGTCTTTTCTAGTAGACGCCTATTACAGAATATTCTGGAATCTCAGCAAGGTATAAATACAAGACTTCAGTGACGCTTAGTTCAGTTTGAGTTGCAATTTATTCCAGTGCGGTTCGAAGAATTGTGGCAAAGTGTTACATGTTTTATAATTGTGCGAGACTCATTGACATTATTATTGTATGTGAACAACTTTTATTTGATTTATTGTAATAGACTATCTTGTTGATTGGAAACTGTTTAATTGTGATAATTAAAGCTGATGATTAGTGACTTAATTGGTGTCTTGTATTTTGTTTTCCACTGTACCATACGACGATCAGTAGACCGTCATAACAGTGGTGTCAAAAGTGGGATAGAACCGTTAACAGTGGACACTTGTACAAGACTAGTGTAAATTTGTAATTAATCGATAAACATGGATACCAGTCAGATGATGGAAGATTTCCAAGCACTGCTGTGGCGGACACAGGAACACCAAAAATTAGAATAACAAAAAGAGGCAGAACAAGCAGAGAAATGTCAGGATGAGAAATGCAGACAGGAGGCGGAAGGAGCAGAAAGACGTCAAAAAGAAGAACGGAGACAGGAAAGAGAAGAGGCTGGAGTCAGAAGGACGACAGGCAGAGGAACGGAAGCGCGAAACAGAAGACATCAAAGGGTTAATACAGGAGTATTTTGTTTTCCACTGTACCATACGACGATCAGTAGACCGTCATAACAGTGCTGTCAGAAGCGGGATAGAACTGTTAACAGTGGAAACAGTAGGCACTTATACAAGACTAGTGTAAATTGTAATTAATAGTAAACAATGGATGCCAGTCACATGATGGAAGCTTTCCAAGCACTTCTACTGCAAACAGAAAAAAGACAAGACGAGAAAGCAGAAGCGAGACACACAACCCTCCTGCTGAAAACAGAAGAACATCAGAAAGCACTAATGCTGGAAACAGAAGAAACTCAAAAAGTACTGATGCTAAAGACGGAAGGACGACAGGCAGAGGAACGGAAGTGCGAAACAGAAGACATCAAAGACTCATCTGATCAAAAACTGGCAACTTGTCTCTGAAGTAATACTTGTCCAGATGACTTAGAGAGTTGGTCTTACTTGCAAAGGACAATTCTCCGGCTCTTTGAATTCAGTCTCATGTGATCCGAACATCAAGTTCCCAGGAAAACGAATCTTCCTCTCAACCACTAGTTTTGCTGGAATCGCTCCTGTTGCGTCATGTACTGATGATCTATACACCTTTAGCTGGTCCAAGTCTGATTGCTTCTTGTCAACAACCTCTTTTATAACTTCATATTCAGCAACTTTTTCCCTGACCGCTTCCACTAATTCAGGAACAAGCAAGAGCCTTTCCTGGGCACCATAGTTGGCTTTCCATTCACTTCTTTTGTCCTTTTATACATTGGTACTTCCTCTACTCATTCTTCTTCCATTTCTGCTTGCAAGAAGAAGGGTTCCTCTTGACCACACCTGTTGACTTCTTTTTCAGCCAATGCCACTTGCCTGACTCAATGGTTGGCAGACCCTATCATTTTAGCCATGCAAAGCTTTATCTTCTCTTGGACAACCCTCAGGACATTCTTTCTTAAGTCCACAATGAATCTGTAGGCATTCATAAAGTCCGTGCCAAGAATCACTTCATCGACAATGTCTGCAATGAGCATTTGGTGGCTAAACTCAAGGAGAGCCAGGCATACATGTACATGACGTCGTTTACTTGACCTACTACTTTAACAGGGCTTCCAGTCACAATATGTGTTGTAGAAGAGCTAAATTGAGGCTGTCGGTTACTGATTAAGTCAGAGTGCACAATGGACACTGTTGCGCCCATGTGAACTTTAAATGATGTTGGTTTACCTTCCGCAAATCCATTAACTATCAAGTTTACACTGATCTTATGTAACTGTGTGCTGTTCTGGAGCTTAATTCTCCAACTGATACATCTTAACAAGCACTCGAGAACTCGGGTGGCAAGGAAACATGTAGAACAACACTCACCATTGTTCAAGAACGTTCTGTCATTGCAATACATATAGTGATGAACCTTTTGCATTACACCCTGTATAACTAATACAGATAGATAACAATAGCTAATTGATTTTTGTAACCAAAATGTTTCATTTTTGAAGTGCTTTAACAGAGATAACACATCTACCACTTAGCAAAACCTTTAAGAACAGGGCAAGAGTATGGTATTTTAAGAGTATCCTTATACTTTCTTTCCTGGTGCATATGACTGCTCTTGATCTACACCACTATTGCTATACATCTACCCTACATCACCCAGCCACTTTATTCTCTAAATCCAAATGAAGGAAGTAAGGCTACGATCTTAAATAAACTACATGCAATTCCTTGTTCTCTTCCACTGTCATATTCCAGTTCACATACTGGTTCTATAATCCTTTGCAGCATTTTTCTTTTAAATCTGTATGGCAGATCAGCAGTCAGTCTGTTAAGGACTTATATTTAACTACCATCTATCATGTCCAGCCTGAAAATCTTATAAATTTAAAATGAATTTTAGAATTTTAATTGCATGGGTTGGCTGCACATACTTTTTAAGACTTTACCCAATGCAATAGGCCTACATGTCCTGTAACAAATATTATGTAGCATTTCTTATTATATTATGTAAAAATGAAATTTTAAAAAGTAATGGCAAAACCAGTTCTAACATATGGGAGTGAGATGTGGTAATTGTATAAATAAGATTTGCAGCAAATACAAGCAGCTGAAATGAAATTTTTGTAAAGTACAAAAGGTGTACATTAGGACATCAAATTAGGAATGAAGATATGACAGCTGAGTTCAGAATATTTAGTATGAATTATAAAGATTTGATAGAATTTGCAGAAATGGAAACACCATACAGTAGCATGCAAATTAATCCGAACACAGATGTTTTTCCATAAAAACCTACTTTACTCACAAACAAAACTACACAAGTACATTTAGAAAAATAACTAGTAGCTGATACGTCCTCCTTTGTTCTTAATGAGGTCAGAGACACGTTTCGGCATCGATTCGACAAGTGTGTTGCAGATTTTTTTTATTTCTTCATCATAACAGCCTTTATTTTATACCTTTATGACAGCTTCAATCAGTGCATTTTTTGTGGTACAATTCATTTTTTCCACTCTCCGCTTTGCGATATCCCACAAGTTTTCTATTGGATTCAAACCCAGGGAATTGCTAGGCCAATTTAAAACAGAAATTTTGTGTTGTTGAAAAAGAGCTTTTACTTTTTTGGCAGTATGGCATGGTGCTAAATCTGGAACACTCCGTTGCCTTCTGGGAACAGGTCCTGAAGTTGTGTGATGACTCTTGTTTGCAGAATGTTGATGTATTCATCACTTCTTAGCATACCATTCACTGGAACCAACGATAGAGAACCCAGAATGCCTTTAGAAGTAAAGTTACCCCAAAACTTTTTTTTTTCATGTGCTTAACAGATTGGTGGAGGTGCGCTGGTGACGTTTTTTCATTAGCTGCTTTTCTAACGTAAGGCACTTTTTGTCCCTGAACAAAAAAATGTGTCTCATCAGAAAACATTACATTTTTCCAGTCTTCTATTGTCCAGTTTGCATGTGCTTTGGCCCACGCTAGCCTTTTTTTGCACATTGCGGTGGTTAAAAGCTGTTTTTTAATTGGTCGGCGAGCTTTTCGTCCAGCTGCAAGCAGCCTGCGTCGAACTGTTGTCACATGAACATTTGTTCCACTAGCTGCTAACTCTTGGTTCAAATCCACAGCAGAAAGTGTAGGGTTAATTTTACTTTTTCTCACCAACATCCAATCTTGTGATGAAGTAGTTTTCTTTTTTCGGTCACAACTTCCCTTTCTTCATAGTGAAACCGAACCTGTTTCTTTGAACTGCTTTACAAGAGCATTCACAGTTCCTAGGCCTACACCACACTCAATAGCTATTTGACGCTGTGTCATATCAAATTGGTGTGCTCAGAAAGAGCAACAATCTTGGAGCGTTTTCTCGGAGTTATATCCATTACTAAAAATGCACTACACTACACTACACAAAGTATAGAAACTTTAAAATTCTAATTTCAGAAGAAGCAATAACAAAACTTACTCAAAGTATTTTATTCACAACACAATAAACTCAAAACTCCAAGAACATAACCTCAAACTACTAAACAACATGAAGACAACTAAGAGAATGTGTTTTGGTTAAACACTGTTACTACCGTGAACAAATAAACTGAAATTTCCCTGCATTAAACAGATATGCCCCTGTGTTCGGATTAATTTGCATGCTACTGTATCAAAAGAATAGGTGAAGATACGCCAGTAAAGAAAATAACAAACTGTAGACCCCAAGGAAAGGAGACATAGATATGCACAGAAAAGATGGCTGGAATTATAGGTGTAAGCCTAGTTCTTGCAGTCCGGATGATGATGATGGTGGTGGTGGTGATTATGATAAGTTGAAATTAAAATATACTAATACAAACATTTTAAGATAAAATCATAGTACTGACTATTTAGCATCTTCAAATTCAAAAAAAAAGGTGTTAAAATTAAGAGTTGGATATAAGAGAGAAAACAGTGTCTTTCTATTGGTCGTAACAGTTCATCCAGTTTAATAATCTGTCGTGCAAGCGTATAATCTATGGTTTATATTTTAATATTATTAATAGTATATCAATAAAATGAATTATGTTACATTAATTACATCATTGTATTTATTATGTAAACGACAATAAATCAGTAATAAACTACACCACAATTGTGAATATTAGCTTCATTTTCACAAGCCGTAAACACATTGTGTTCTACCAGTTACAGGCATATTTCCCCCTTCTTTTCATAAATTGTTTTGCAGTAAATTTTTGAATTTGATTAATTATTTTTCGACTTCAGTGATATCAATTTGTAAAATTGTAGAAAAAAATAGTTCTGAATGTGCTATACTTTAACACAAACAACATAACCTAAACTTTGCACACAATACGTGCTCTACCTGTAAAAAAGATGAATGCATAAGGGAAAAAACAGTTCACAGTTTCAGTAGGCCCTACTTTGTTTAAAATTATACTTTCTTTAAAAATAGCAAAGGCATACTTTACAAATATGCTAACAACTGTTTACATCATATATTAGCTAGTTCAAAATTTTAAAAAAAAACACATTACCAAACCTAATAATGGGCTAACATATTAGTAAATTTTTTTGTATAAGTATAAGATGTGGACATACAATACAGGTATTTATGAAATTTTCTCTGATCAAGCACTTAGTAAAATACTATAATTTTTTTTGCTCTGATGCATATATTTTGATGTCTTCCAAGTGATGCCAAAAAACATCATGAACAACTAATTCTGAGAGAGTGAAAGACGATACAATTTACGCACACAGCACATTCTAGACACCACCTGTCAGAGAACGTATTACTAGCTACGCTAAATATTGCTATATTTAGTTTTAAGATTGTGTTGTTCAAACAGTATCTTTGAAAAACATTTGTTTCCAAATAAATGAAGTTTCTTTTTTATAAATAATTTTAAAAAGTGAAACTGATAAATTGTAATTTGATTTTAATTTTCTCAAATATTTTTAGTAATATAAGTTTACTGAATGATAAGACATTGTGTATATATGAGACATACAATCACATGCTTAAAGTAATGCAACATCAATTCCTATTCAAACTGGCATATCAAAAATCAACCGTCAAATATGTGCAGTTATGTTATAAAAGTAAAATGTGTTGTTCTAACGCTTATTTGCAACATATGTCAACTTGTTATATAACAATTTTAACTAAATATAATTATTTCACTACGACTCGGAACACAAAACTTTTTATGGGTAAAAACGTTATAACCTGAACCGGTTTTCACTTTTAAAAAGCTTCTTCAGAGGTGTGTACCTCTGAAGAAGCTTTTTAAAAGTGAAACACACCTCTGAAGAAGCTTTTTAAAAGTGAAACACACCTCTGAAGAAGCTTTTTAAAAGTGAAAACCGGTTCAGGTTATAAGGTAAAACTTTTACGTTTTTACCCATAAAAAGTTTTGTGTTCCGAGTCGTAGTGAAATAATTATATTTAGTTAAGTAACGGACACGTCATGGACAACGAAATCCAAGAACAATTTTAAAATGTTCTTTCACACTGTCTGGACAAACCTCTGATTTTAGTGGCTACAACTCCATAACTAAAGACATATCTGAACCAATATTACTTGACTGAACTAGCACCATTACCTGAATGGCACATAGTGACAAGATAAAATTGCAAACTAATCGACAAAACTCGAATAATTTGTTCATAAATAAATCACAAGACCGCCACTTTTTGTGCAAAAACCAGGCTGTGCTATATACAGCTAAAGATACCTCGCATGACTTAAAATTACTATCTTCGTGCTAAACTTAGGTTAGCTACGTGAAGCCGGTGAATTCAGCGAGTCGAAATTATCACCAAATCAATCTAATATACACAAGACAACGGAAATTTCTCAAAACACCTAAAGGTGTTTTATGTCTGAGACATATATATCGTTTTCGGATGGTAACACGAAACAATTTTATCACTACTCATTTACCTTCAATACCGCCATCCATTTTGTAAATAACATGTAAACACAACAAACATTCACAACCAAAACTACCACATAAACATAAACGCACTCGTGCAGTGTTGCCATAACTTTCCAACAAAATCCTCCTGCCAAAATCACAAAAATTTTCGAGTTCACCTAAAAATGTCCTCCACAAAAAACGATTAATATTTGAAAACAAATGTTAACTGTTTTACACATCCGTTGTTTCTGTTTCATTTTAGATCAATGGATGATTCATTTCTATTAATTTGCTCTAAACACTACCCAACAGTACATTACATTTAAAAATTTTACAATTGTAAAGATTCTAAAATACATGTATAGAATTTACAATACAGTTCAACTCGCTATCGTGTCTAGTAGCTGTGAATATAAAAGGTTTGTGAGACTCAGTCATTGCTAGACATGGTTTTAAAATATTTCTGTCACGTTTCGACAAAATTGACTGTTACATTCTTGGATTTCGTTGTCCATGACGTGCCGTTACTTAACTAAATATAATTTGATAATATAATATAATAGTGGTATTTAGTTAAGTAACGGACACGTCATGGACAACGAAATCCAAGAATTTAAATATAATTAATTCACTACCGACTCGGAACACCAGTAGGCTATAAGGTAAACCTTTTACGTTTTTACCCGTAAAAAACTTTGTGCTCCCAGTCGGTAGTGAAATAATTATCTTTAGCAAAAATAATATACATGTCATGAGTACATCTACATGTCACACTACTAAGTAGAGGTGGGCTAAACTGTTATTTTAAAATACTAGGTATGAAAATACCGTTCCAAAAAAATAACAGGTACAAATACCTGTTATTATATACTATATATACGTAACCTATATTACCCTTTGTAAGTAACTCGTTTTGAGTTTCCTGCAGGTCTCCTATGTAATATCTTCAAATAAATACACTCCAAGTAGGTTTTATTTTCACCTAGTTAAACCTATTAATATATTAATAAACCTACTTGCTGTGTATTTATTTGAAGATATTATATAACCTATACTATATAATTTGTTATAAGAAATAAATTGAAACTAAAAGTATTAACAGTGTTACTTTACACTGTGACTTTATTAAACTATTACTGTTTACACTTAACTAAAAATGAACTTTTTTCTTGTGAAAACTTACTAATTTTATTGGACGCGTTTCGGCTTAGTATCCGCCTTCTTCAGCTTTGGTAACAGACTGCCAGCATTTTGTAACGGTTGTGTGGAAGGTGAAGTGGTGGTGGTGTGTGGAGGAAGGGGATTGGCGCGGGGATTCAACTTACTGTTTGTTTTCTGTATAATTGTGTCAAAAAGTGTATGTGATTTGTATTGTAATTGATCGTTGAGTATGTTGTTTGGTTGTGTTGTGTGGTGTTTATATATTTCGTATTGTTCAGTTGTGTTGAGTTTTTGACCTTTGGGTATGTCAAAATTAAAATTTCAAGATTAGTGTCTATGTTGGTGTAACTGTGGTTTTCTGTGTGTATGTGTGTGGCAAATGCAGAGTGTATATTGTTGTTGGTTAAAGCTTTTAAGTGTTCAGAATAACGGGATGAAAAAGATCTTCCCGTCTGGCCTATGTAGAAACTATTGCAGTCATTACAATTTAATTTGTAAACACCTGTTTTGTTATATTTGTCTGTGTCTGTGTTTGTATTACTGATGTGTTTTTTGATGGTATTGGTTGTTCTGAATGCTATTTTGTATTTGTGTTTTCTGAATGTATTGGCGATTTTGTGTGTGTATGAGTTGTGGTATGTGAGTGTGATGTACTTATTGTGTTGTGTGTTGATGGTATTTAGTGTTTTGTTGTTTTTGTTTTTGATGCGTTTGTGTAGTATGTTTATTAAATTGGGGATATAACCGTTTTTTATTGCTATGTATTTTATTGTGTTGAGTTCGTCGGTGTAATCTTGTTTATTTAAGGGTATTTTAGTTAGTCTATGGAGCATATGGTTGAAGGCCGCATGTTTATGTTGTGTTGGGTGGTTTGATGTGTTGTGTATAACCATGTCGGTTGTGGTTGGTTTCCTGTATATTTTGTACGTGTGTGTATTGTTAGTTTTGTTAATTGTTAGGTCTAGAAAATTTATACTATTGTTTTGTTCAGTTTGCAGTGTAAATTTTAATTTGTGGTGTATAGTGTTTATGTATTTGTGGAAGTTTTCAACTTGTCTTGTGTTGCCTTTGAATAAAAGTAATATATCATCTACATACCTGTGCCAGTATATAATTTTGTTAGTGTATTTGTTGTTGTTTATTATGTGGTTCTGTTCAATGTTGTGTATATATATTTCTGCTAGTATTCCTGATATGGGGGATCCCATCGGGAGTCCTTCTGTTTGTGTGTATATTTTGTTATTGTATGTAAAGTAATTTTGTTCAGTTATTATTTTGGTAAGTGTGATGATTTCTTGTATGTGTGTTTCAGGTGTGTTGTTTTGTCTGAGTAGTTGTTCTAGTGTTTGTATGGTTTCATTGATGGGGACATTAGTGTATAAATTGGTTATATCAAAAGATGCCAGAGTTGAGTTATGTGGGATGTGTATGTGTTCAGTTTTCCTGACTAGGTCAATGTTGTTTTTGATAGAGGTGTTGTTGCTGAGTTTTATGTTTTCTCTGATTATTTTGTCTAGTTGTTTTGCTATTTTGTGGGAGGGGGCCTGTGTGTTGTTTATTAATGGTCTGATTGGAATGTTAGGTTTATGTATTTTTGGTAATGCATTTAGTTTACGGGGGTTAGGTTTTATTTGTTTAAGGTATTTGGCGTTTTCTGGTTTGATTATATGTTTGGTGTTGTTTATAAATTTATTAATCTGTTTATGAAATTTTAGTGTGGGGTCTTTATTTATTTCCGTTATATTATTTTCGTTGAAGAAACTTTCGATTTTAGTGTTTAATTGGTGTTTGTCCATTATGACGCTAATGTTACCTTTGTCGGCTTTTAGGATTGTTGTGTTGTGTTCGAGTAACTTGTGTTTTACACTATTGAGTGTTTTTATTTCATTGTTGTGTATTTTTGGTTTTGTATGTGTGTTTTGAAGTTTTCTGTTTATGTCGTGATGTATCGGGTCTTGGTCGTTGAGGTGCGTGTTTTGTACAGCCGTTTCTGCGTCTATGATGATGTCGCGTATGTGTTTATTGTGATTTTTGATGTTAGTTGTATTGGTATTCAAATTATGTTTCAGTCCTTTGTTTAATAAATCCATTTCATCTTTTGTGAAATTAATGTGTGTTGTATTAACTACGCGTGCGTGGAATATGTGTGCCGGTTCAGGGATTGATTCAATTGTGTGTGTTGTAAGGTTAGTTATTTTTTTGTTGTGTCGATGTTGTATTGTCAATTGGAGTTTTTATATGTTGTCTTGTGTGTGTTGTATTACATTTTCAAGTTCTGTGTGGTGTAATATTTGTATGAGTTTCATGTGTAAGTTAAATGCCTGTCTGTTGAGTGTGTCTTTTTTATGGTATAAATAATTGATTATGTTGTTTAGGTTTATTTGTTCTAATTTCCGTTTGGTTTGTAGTGCTGTATGTGTGTTTTGTTTTATTGTAACTTGTGCGTGTGTTGGTATGATGTTGTGTTTTCGACAAGTTTTATTGAATGCTATGTGTAAGGAAGTTTTTGTTACTTGTTGCTTGGCGTTTCTGTACTTATTGATGAAATACGCTTTATCTGCGGTATTATAGTTGTCTTGATTATTCATCTCTTCTTTCACAGCACTAACACTTAACTAAAAATGAACTTTTTTCTTGTGAAAACTTACTAATTTTATTGGACGCGTTTCGGCTTAGTATCCGCCTTCTTCAGCTTTGGTAACAGACTGCCAGCATTTTGTAACGGTTGTGTGGAAGGTGAAGTGGGGGTGGTGTGTGGAGGAAGGGGATTGGCGCGGGGATTCAACTTACTGTTTGTTTTCTGTATAATTGTGTCAAAAAGTGTATGTGATTTGTATTGTAATTGATCGTTGAGTATGTTGTTTGGTTGTGTTGTGTGGTGTTTATATATTTCGTATTGTTCAGTTGTGTTGAGTTTTTGACCTTTGGGTATGTAATGTAAAATTTCAAGATTAGTGTCTATGTTGGTGTAACTGTGGTTTTCTGTGTGTATGTGTGTGGCAAATGCAGAGTGTATATTGTTGTTGGTTAAAGCTTTTAAGTGTTCAGAATAACGGGATGAAAAAGATCTTCCCATCTGGCCTACATATTAACAGTTTGGGTGTGGTCGCTTCCTTGTACAGCGAACTGATTACATAATGACCACGTGTGCGTTGCTTTTCAAAGCATTATTTTCAATGCTCTACATTCAAATGGAGTTTTGACTGTTACTTTTATTTCAATATGCTTTCAGTATGCGGTAAACATATAACCCCAAATAGTTAATATTTGGTGCTGTTATAATATATATATAATATATAAAATATATATATATATATAAAAGCGAAATACCACTCACTTTATTCATACACTCACTCATCACGAAATCTCCATAACTATAAAGCCTACAAACTTGAAATTCGGCACGTATGTTCCTCTTGGCTTCTAGGTGCTCGCTAAGAAAACTTTAACGCCTAACCGCGAAAAAACCGCGAAAAACCGTGACACCGACAATGCAGCTTTTTTTCAACTGTAAGCTTCCTGGAAGTCTAATGTTTATTTTTTTACTTTGCTTTAGGGTTTTGGGGAGTTACTAAACAGTATTTTTTCATCTAACCTATAACCACGAGGAGGCGCGAAAATAATCGCGACACAGTTCAACGCTATGTGGCGTTGAGGGTTTATTTTGAGTTCTAAGTTCGGCACATATATTCCTCTTGGCTTCTGGGTGCTCACTAAGAAATTGGTTTGAAAGGTTTAACGTCTATCCGTGAAAAAACGCGAAAACCGCAACACTGATAATGCCGCTTTTTTCGTTGTATCGTTAATGCAGTACTTTTTTCCACCACCTTCACGAGAGCAAGTAGCCGTTGTCGCCAATCGTGAACACCTAGAGAACTATCTTATGATACCGTTCAGCTGTCCGAAAGAGTTGCTGTGAATGTTCCAAAGTAAAATTAAGAACAGAGGAAAGCCTAGGATGAAATCATGCACATCATTGCTTCTGATTCTGGGTAGTTGTTCTTTATTGAGGCTTCTGGTGGTACTGGCAAAACATTCTTGATCAATCTGTTGCTAGCCACAATTAGGGGAAAAGGATCATCGCCGTTGCCGTTGCTTCCTCAGGTATTTCAGCTACCTTGATCGACGGAGGCAGGCTCACTCTGCCTTCAAGTTACCTCTCAACCTGAATCATTCTGAGTCTACACTTTGTAACATCTCTAAGCAGAGTGACATGGCTCAGGTGCTTCAAGAAGCCATAGTTATTGTGTGGGATGAGTGCACCATGGCCGACAAGGGAGGTATTGAGGCTCTGAACAGGACGCTCCAGGACATTAGGGCCCACAACCGTCTTATGGGTGGAGTTATGGTGCTTTTTGATTGTAACTTCAGACAGAATTTCCTATTACACCACGGGGAACACGTGCAGATGAAGTCAAGGCCTGTCTCAAGTCATCCCTCTTATGGCCTAATGTCAAAGTCCTGTACTTGAGAGTTAACATGCATGTCCACCTCCAATGTGACTTGAGGGCAGAGGAGTTTCATAACTTATTGCTTGATATTGGTGTTTTCAAGATTTTGGAAGAGGAGGGAAGAATAAATATTCCTGGTAACCTTTGCAATGTTGTGGTAGATCTGATCAGCTTCAGTGACAGAATATACCCCAACATTCATCAGGCTAAAGAGGATTCCACTTCATGGCTGAGGGAAAGAGCCATTCTCACTCCAACAAACGACTCAACCAACAGCATCAACAACTTTCTGTTGGAGAAGCTGCCGACTGAGCATATGAGGTATGAGTCTGTGGACTCTGTGGTGGAGGTCGAGGATGCTGCACATTACCCTGTGGAGTTCTTGCATACTCTTGACCCACCAGGAGTACCACCTCACGTCCTCTACCTCAAGGATGGCACTCCAATCATGCTATTGCACAATCTAAACCTCCGAAACTGTACAATGACACCTACAAACATGCCACGATTTTCACAGGCGTCAGTAAGGGAGAAACCATCATCATAACCCGAATTCCTTTGATCCCATCAGACTACCACTTTCAGTTCAAACATCAGCAGTTTCCTGTTAAGGTGTGCTACCCCATTATCATCAATAAGGCACAGGGCAGAGTTTGATAGTGGCTGGTGTGGATCTGAGGAGTGACTGTTTCTCCCATGGCCAGTTGTACATGGCGTTCTCCAGAGTCAGTCCACCTGACAGCCTGGTCATCCTCCAGCCAGAGAGCAAAACCAGGAATGTTCTTTACAGGGAGGTCCTGAGCACTTAATCTGAGGAAGCAACTGAAAGTATATGCTAAGCAAGTTATTAGCCAGGCTACGTAGACCAAAAAACCAGGGGGATCAAAGGGCTTAGCCCATCTATTTTATTGTTGTTAGACTTACAATAAAGGACTGTCTTAATCTCTAACAGAAACTTAGCTTACCCTCTCTAATTAAATAATAGAGCGTCATTTTTAACAACTCATTAATTTTTAAGCTTTAATAGTTGATTGATCATCTTCAAGCTTGATCAACTACAAATTGATCGAGCTTAAATAGTTTCTCTTAGTTTCAAAATACCGGTATCTAACCTTCACAAATAACCTATTTCTATTTTCTCATTTTACATTCTGTTTTTTTCTGATAATCACTGTAGCGAAGCATGGGTATCCAGCTAGTAGTACAATAAACACTAAAAATTCCAAAGTACTGGAGTGGTATTGTTAAATTTACAACCATAATGCCTAAATGACAAATGTTTTAGTTCTAACTTTTTATTTTATGTGTTTCCATAGGCATATGCAGGCCTATATATAATACTATTCACAACTGTACATAACTATTAATAATTTTAATTTTTTTTCGCATAGACTTTTAAGGGCATACAAAATTTGCAAGGAGTGTTGAAACATATTAATTCTGTACAGATATATCAGGTAATTATTATTAAAGATACTGAATTTGTATTTTCAATCAAATTCCTCATAATGTGATCTCCTACTAAAACTTTAACAATTTTCTTGAAATTTTGAGTTTGATTTTTGGTCCGCAAAGCTGAGGTTATTACAGGGAAGGTTGGTCTGAAACTCTATAGACTTATCCACTAACATTTGAGAAGACATGTGATCTGAGACGGTAATGGCTTACCACACACGCTTACCACACACTATTGGCTTTTTGTCACGTAACTGTTTTGTCACTGCCACTCTCCGGTCACTTCCACTTAAATTAGTCCGCACACAAACAACTGTCACCTGTCTCCAATTGTTTTTTCTGGCTTTTCAGTGATAGCTTAAGTATTTTAGTTTCAAAATTGAACAAGCTGATGTTGATTTGGATCTTTTGATGGTGGAGGTTTTGATGAGTTGGCACAAATTTTGAGAGGCTCGTTGTCACAGTACGATAATTTATAATTAAACAAATTAGATATTATATTAGTATTAGCTACTAATACTAAATATTAATTATAAATTTGTACAAACAAATTTTCCATTTGGGGATTTCAAAATAGGCCTAATAGTTTTTAATTAGAGCATGATTTTGTAAATTACAATAACAATGAAATAAAAAACAAAAAACACAAAATTAAAAAACGTATAATTGTCTTGTTGATACATCCTCTTCATTCACTTTTTTAAATATTATATATATACAAACTTTCACTAGTGAACACTTACTTTTGGTTTTATGTCCCAAACGTTTCAACGTGGTGTCCGTCTTCCTCAGTGGGATTTGAATACAGAGTGTCAGTACAAAGTAACCGTTGTGGGTTGTAAGTGTGTGTGGTGGGGGTTGCTGGTGGGAGGGAATTGGCGCTGGGATTCAAGTGTGTGTTTGAACAAGTGTATCAAAAAGTATATGTGATCTATAGTGTAATTGGTCGTTTAATATGTTGTTTGGTTGTAGTGTGTGATGTCTGTATATTTCATATTGTTCAGCTGTGTTTAGTTTTCTACTTTTAGGTAAGTAGTGTAGTATTTCCATGTTGTGTTCTATGTTTGTGTAACCGTGGTTTTCATTTTGTAAATGTGTGGCGAATGTGGAGTGTATGTAGTTTGTGGTGAGGGCTTTTAAATGTTCAGAGTATCTTGAGGAAAAAGATCTTCCCGTCTGACCGATGTAGAACTGGTTACAATCACTGCAGTTTAATTTATAAACACCTGTTTTGCTGTATGTGTCTGTGTCTTTGTTAGTATTATTTATGTGTTTCCTGATGGTGTTGTTAGTTCTGTAGGCTACTTTATAATTGTGTTTCCTGAATGTGTTAGCAATTTTGTGTGTGTTGGAATTGTAGTATGTGAGTGTGATGTATTTACAGGGTTGTGTACTGTTGGTTTTATGTGTTTTACTTTTTGTGTTTAGGATGCGTTTGTATAGTTTGTTTATTAAATCGGGATTGTATCCATTCTTGACTGCTATATATTTGATTGTGTTGAGTTCTTCTTGGTAGTCATGTGTGTTTTGGGGTACTGAAGTGAGCCTATGGAGCATGTAGTTGAAAGCTGCATGTTTGTGTTGAGTTGGGTGGTTGGATGAGTTATGTATGACCATGTCTGTTGTGGTGGGTTTTCTGTATATTTTGTATGTGTGTGTGTTGTTTGTTTTGGTAATTGTAAGGTCCAGGAAGTTTATGCTATTGTTTTGTTCTAAATCTAGTGTGAATTTTAATTTTTGGTGTATAGTGTTAATGTATTTGTGGAAATTTTCATTTGTCTTTTGTTGCCGTTGTATAGGAGTAAAATGTCATCACATATCTGTGGCAATATATGATTTTGTTGGTGTATTTGTTATTGTTTAATATGTGTTCTTGTTCTATGGTATGTACTTCCTATAACAACGACCATGACACTATACGACAGACATAAAACGCAAATTACAACACACACAACAACACGAACAAAAACACCATAATAACGAAATCCAAACACTAAAAAATATAAAACGTAAATTACAAGAATATAGCATAACCATACTCAAAGCAGATAAACGTAACATAAACGTCATAATAGAAAAACAGGATCTAAATAACAAAATTGAAACATTTTTTACTGAAAACACTACTACTACTACTACTCTCCAGCACTACAGCCCATGGTGAGCCTTGACCTCCGCTACGACCCGTCTCCACTCATCTCTGTCCACTGCCTTCAGTCTCCAGTTCCTAATGCCCATCTTTCTTAGATCTTCTTCCACATCCTGCTGCCATCTTCTTTGAGGCCTTCCTCTTCTTCTTTTGCCCAGTATCGTTCCACTTAATATAGTTTTGGGCATCCTCGTAACATTCATATGGAATACGTGTCCCAGCCATCTAATTCTAGCTGATTTTATGTGTCTCACCAGGTCTTGTCCACCAATCAACTCATTTATTTCACCGTTATTTCGGATCCTATACGTATTCCCTTCCTTCACCGGTCCAAATATCTGTCTCAAAATTCTTCTTTCAAAAATTCTTAGTGCACTTATATCCTTATTTACGAGAGTCCATGTCTCGGATGCATAAGTAACAACAGGTCTGATCAGTGTTTTATATAACAACAATTTGGTTCTTGGAGTTAGAAGCTTTGATTTCAGTAATGATTGGTTGGCATAGTAGGCTCTATTGCCGGTTATGATTCTATTTACTATTTCGCTGCTCACTCGGTTTTCATTATTCAGAATAACACCCAGGTACTTAAATTCTGTAACTCCTTGGAAACAGTAATGGCCTGTGTGAAGGTCTAGCAGTTCTCTATTTTCCTTCGCAGACACTTTCATGTATTTTGTTTTAGCCTCATTGACTTCCAAACCAATCCTGCTCACTTCCCTCTCTATTTCAATAAAGGTGTCTTTTAATACATTTTTGTTCCTGGCTACCAGCACAATATCATCCGCATATGCCCCTAGTTGCCTCGTCCTTTTGAAGATGTGTCCTCTGAAGTCTATCTTGTTTATAGCATAGTGTAGTGCCAAGTTAAAGAGGGTCGCAGATAATGCATCACCCTGCTTCACTCCAGTACCAACCGTAAAATCTCGGCTTTTGTTTCTTCCCAGAACTACTTTTCCCCTGAAATCGTTGAGACTGAGCAGTACCAGTCTCACAATCTTTTGAGGTACTCCCAATTCTTCCAATGCTATTCGCAACATTATTCGATTTACACTATCGAAGGCTTGCCTGAAATCTATAAACAGTATATGGATGTCAATACCATATTCGAAACATCTTTCGAGTGACTGCCTCATGACAAAAATTTGATCGACTGTGCTCCGGTCGGCTCTAAATCCACTTTGATGTTCACTTAGGATTTCCTCTGCATATACATTTAGCCTATCAAGGAGAATCATGGACAATATCTTATAGACACAGCTTAGCAGTGTTATGCCCCTATAATTGCTGCATACAGTTTTATCTCCTTTTTTAAAAACTGGGCATATTACTCCAGTCTTCCAGTCATTTGGCATTGTCTCTTCCTCCCATACACTACATACTATATCATGAATTTGTGCAGTTAGTGCTCCACCGCCTTTTTTGATCAGATCAGGGCTAAGCTGATCTTCGCCAGGCGCTTTCCCGTTCTTTAGTCGATTAATTGCTCTTCTCACTTCCTCAACTGAGTGAGTTTCTACATATGGTTCTGGACCTATTCTTAGAACAAGAACACATATTAAACAATAACAAATACACCAACAAAATCATATATTGGCACAGATATGTTGATGACATTTTACTCCTATACAACGGCAACAAAAGACAAATTGAATAGGAAAAAGACAAATTACAATTACCAAAACAAACAACACACACACATACAAAATATACAGAAAACCCACCACAACAGACATGGTCATACATAACTCATCCAACCACCCAACTCAACACAAACATGCAGCTTTCAACTACATGCTCCATAGGCTCACTTCAATACCCCAAAACACACGACTACCAAGAAGAACTCAACACAATCAAATATATAGCAGTCAAGAATGGATACAATCCCGATTTAATAAACAAACTACACAAACGCATCCTAAACACAAAAAGTAAAACACATAAAACCAACAGTACACAACCCTGTAAATACATCACACTCACATACTACAATTCCAACACACACAAAATTGCTAACACATTCAGGAAACACAATTATAAAGTAGCCTACAGAACTAACAACACCATCAGGAAACACATAAATAATACTAACAAAGACACAGACACATACAGCAAAACAGGTGTTTATAAATTAAACTGCAGTGATTGTAACCAGTTCTACATCGGTCAGACGGGAAGATCTTTTTCCTCAAGATACTCTGAACATTTAAAAGCCCTCACCACAAACTACATACACTCCACATTCGCCACACATTTACAAAATGAAAACCACGGTTACACAAACATAGAACACAACATGGAAATACTACACTACTTACCTAAAAGTAGAAAACTAAACACAGCTGAACAATATGAAATATACAGACATCACACACTACAACCAAACAACATATTAAACGACCAATTACACTATAGATCACATATATTTTTTGATACACTTGTTCAAACACACACTTTGAATCCCAGCGCCAATTCCCTCCCACCAGCAACCCCCACCACACACACCTACAACCCATAACGGTTACTTTGTACTGACACTCTGTATTTCAAATCCCTGGACACCACGTTGAAACGTTTGGGACATAAAACCAAAAGTAAGTGTTCACTAGTGAAATTTTGTATATATATAATATATAAAAAACGTAATGTTTCTTTCATTTCAAACAAATAAAAATAAAAAACTGGAAAGTACAAACGAACTGAAATTAAGTTTTTTGTACACAAAAAATTAAGAAACACTCTTCCTTTTTACTTTCATATAAATTCATCGTGCGTTTTTTGGAGCACACATAGTATACAGATAATTTTTATTCATCAGAACTGACATTACAATTGGAAATGTAAGAGTATACACTACTGGAATCTTGAGGTGAAGTATGAAGGCCCCTGTGGATTTGACGGTGTTTATGGCGTATCAAGGAATGCTAATAGCATCGAGATGACAAAAATGTAATGTGTGCATGCACTCATAGCAAATGTAAGGGTCGGTCACAGTTTCGTCATGCAAAAGTCACCGGCGGGTGGAACCTAAAAGTCACATTCCTGTCATGTCGCTTCGTGCGCAGCTACATAAGTACGTTCAGATCTGGTGGTGACAAAATTAGACCAGTCATTCAGCTTGCAAAAAATATATAGGCTATAAAAAACAATGTTTTAAAAAAAATCTTTGCATCCCCACCCACTGGACTTTTTTATTTATAGTTAATAACATTCACAAAAATGTTATTTTTTTTAATAACTTTCTTAAATATTTGTCCTAAGATAAAAATACAAATTTCACGTGGCAGAGCGGGAAATTTGCATAAAAAAGGTTCTATTGATTTTTTCGTACAATTGATAGTTTTCATGGAAATCGCGATAAGGAGACGTAATACGAATTTACTGTCCAGACCTCTGGCATGGCATTTTCGGCGCGCTCAGACGTTTTTCGCTCGATACTTTTTTTATAACGGGTCTATAAACAAATCTTGTAAAGACATATTTTTTTTAGAGAAAAACAAGTCAACAAGCTTTTCAATGGTGTAAACAGAATTTATGTCACTACTTTCACTAAAAAAATACGGTAACTCAAACATACATAGGCCGATTAGATACAAAGATACATAGCTGATTTCAGCTGACGCGTTTTAGAGAAAATGCTCGTACTATTAAAAATATTTGATGAAATTTTTTGTACTATTGAATGTAACTTAATAAGAGTATGTATATTTACGTACATATAATGCTTTTTTGATATAGATTATGAATTTAAAATCCCAAGCATTAAAACATTTTGTCAATTTAAAAAATTTTACACCTTAAGTCGCTATTATTCTGCTGTAAATATTCAGTATAAATCAAAAAATCAGAAGCCATTTTGAAGCTGACAGTGTCTACTTTTCAACGGTGTATAGCACTTTTCCTTATGGATCTTCATTTTTTATGTATTATGAAAAGCAGCAGAAATTTTGTTCTAGGGTTTGTTCTTACGGTAAATCAACTCACGTATTACTGTTTTAATAATTCGGTTTAAAACTTTGGGAAATGATCGTCTTATGTACACCATACAAAAGGAATTTTTACCTGAGTGTTGGTGTATAAAATATGAAGGGATAAAAAGCTGGTGTGCGCCCTAGGTCTGCCTGTCTGCCGTCGCCGGGATTTCGCTGCCGGGACCTCTCGGCTTCGGAGTTGGCGAATGCGCAGACGACTTTCTTCGCAGTTCAACAAGCCGGATGATCCGTTGTTATGTGCGATTGAATACCATTTTTCTTGGGAATATATTAAGGAGACAGACAATAAAGAACGAGACACTCTTTCCAGGGTAGATAACATAGAAAATAAGACAGGGAGGGATCTTAAGGAGATAGAAATTTTCCGGTTAACGAGGGAAGATAGAATTTTTGGTGAAGAGTTAACGGACATTAAAAGCATGCAAAGATCTGAGAATAAATCTGGTAAAATAATTGCTAGTTTAGAAGCGGATGTAGATATGTCGGAATATAATACACGTTTCCAAATATATCAGGGAATTCTGTTCAAAAAAGTAGAAGGGGGTGAATGTGATTGGAGATTAGTTGTACCAGAAGGGTTGATAGATAAAATTATTTGGGATTGCCGTATAAGGTATGGGGATTTTGGGGCTAAAAAGTGTACGAATGTTTTAAAAGAATCATGTGTTTTTAAGAATATGGAGAGGCGAGTACGGATGTTGTTAGGGGTGTGTGATTTATGTCAGAGGTCTAAGGTAGTGAATTATAGAGTAGAAGGGGAAATGAATTATATTAAGGTAGAGAGACCGTTTGATTTAGTTGCTGTAGATTTATATGGGCCATTACCCAAAGGTAGGGGTGGAGTAATGTATGTTTTTGTTGTTTTAGACATGTTTTCATTAGGTTATATAGTATCAAGAGAGCGACGAGCAGAGTGCTGAGCGAGAAGATAACGAGAGATTATATGGTGAATATAGGTAAGCCGAAGATCATTTTATCCGACCATGGACCCCAGTTTCGATAATTGGTGGACGGCGACCCGTCATGAAGTAGAAAGTTACAATACCTTCAAAACAGCCTTCAAACAAAAATACTGGTCCGAGACGACCCAAAACATAATTAGAGATGATATAATGAACGGAAAATTTGACATAAACGGCAGACAGTCAATGACTACATATTTTCTAGGCAAGATCTGTCTGGCCCGAAACTTAGAGCCAGCTATCCCGGAAGAATGCTTGGTAACTAAATTAGCATATCACTTTAACCAAGGAATTTCACAGGGTAGGCTGAACTCGCAAATCAAGACTATCCAGGGAATGTGTGATCTACTAGAGAGTCATGAACGAGAGAGGTATTACCAGCGGAACCACCAAGGTTCTGGACAAGTGTATGATCGGGGAGGACCCGGAAATGTCAACCCTACAAATAACAATGACAGAACCAATCCTGGAAGGAATTTCAACAATCCTCCACGGTTCCAGAACCAGCAAGGACCACGCCAAAATGGAGGTGGCAATCATGTGGACAGAGGAAATTTTAACAACCCCCGACCAAGTGGATACCAACGGGACGGACATTATCAGAGGGGCAATAATTATTATAGACCCTACAACAACCAATCCCCCAACAATCAACAGCGACATGGCAATGGGAGCCAAAACAATAATCAGTTCCGGAGGGTGAACTACGCCCAGGCAAGCAGAGGTGGAAATAGACAGAATTATTATCAAGGACGGAGAAGTTTTCCGAACCACCATAGTAACTCCAGCCACAGCGACCGAGAGTCAGGTTATAGGTCCAATAGGAGCGACAGTAGTGAGGGCCACAGACCAGTCACACAAACAACTGAAACCTATCACAACGGAAACGGGCAAGGAGCCCAGGAACCCATCGCATCTACTTCGCAAGACAGGCACACAAACGGTGACCTGCCTTTAAATGGGAACCGGCAGTGAAAAGATTAACCACACCCTCACTGAACCGGACTATTGGGTCTAACATTTTGGCAACAAAATTGGCTTATAATAAAATGTACCACAACAATTATCTTAAGAACATTAGGAAGGACCTAATGGAGGAAAAAGAAGACAGTATCGGAGACACGACTAACAGCGAAATCGCATATATATCTGTAAGAGTCAACGGAATAAATACCACAGCAATTGTAGATACAGGAGCTAATGTATCGTTAACCGACAGATTGGAATTGAACCGGATACAGTCAGAAAATCAAACTACTATACCAACCCTACCCATAAATAATATAATACTTATTGGAGCCACTGGGCGACAAAATAAAACTATTCGCCACCAAGTACAGCTGGAAGTGTCGAGTAATGGAAAAACAATTCCAATGGTGTTCCTCGTAGCTAGTGGACTACCATTCACATTACTCATCGGCTGCGACATACTGCGGAAGTATACAGCCATAATTAATATGGACGAAGATACTGTGTTACTGAAGGCAGAGGAAGTTGAATGGACTGCAAATCTGATAGAACATAGGAAGGCACCCTCAGAACATGTCATATATTATATACGGGAAGGCCATGAACATCAGAAAATGTCCATCAACCAAGAAATTCGCAGCAACGCAGAAGAAGCATTATGGGTAGAAAAGATCAACGAAATTAGAGAATTCCAGACAAACAACATTAACCATGAGTTGACTCATGAACAGCGTGACAAACTAATACAAATCTACTATCGATACCGTCATGTATTCTCCGATACACCTGGGAAGATAAAAAATTTTCAGTGTGAACTAAAATTTAAGGACCAAACTGAATTCAAGAGAAAGTCCTATCCAATCGCTTTTTCACTTAAGGAAGCCGTTCGTGAGGAAATACAAAGATTGATTGAGAACAATATCATTGAAGTTATCAATTCCCCGTACACTAATCCCATTGTAGCTGTACCCAAGAAAAACGGTGCAGTGAGAATTTGCTTGGATGCACAGGAAATTAATAAGTCCATAATTAATGACAGGACGTCGCCTGGCGAAATCGACGAGATATTAAAGAGATTTTATGGCACCAGGTATTACAGTATATGGGATACTGTCTGCGGTTATTGGCAGGTTGAATTACACCCAAATAGCAGGAAGTTCACAGCATTTATTTTCGAAGGCCGTAATTATCATTTTAAAAGGTTACCCTTCGGCCTTGTGAACTCTGTGGCCATTTTTGTCAAATGCATGGATGAAATATTAGGCCATAACACGTTACAATTTACGACAGTGTATGTCGATGACCTATTAATAGCATCAGATAATTGGGAAGAACACTGTAACCGGGTGGCACAAGTATTAAAGAAGTTAGAAGACAACAATATCACGCTCAAATTGGACAAATCACAGTTGATAGCCAAGGAAGTACAATTTTTAGGGTTCAACTTATCAGAGTTGGGAATCACACCATCCCAAGAAAAGATGGAAGCAATCCAGCGTTTCCCAGTGCCGAAAAATAAAAAACAGTTACAATCGTTCCTCGGAATTTGTAATTATTATCGAAAGTTCCAGAGCAACTATTCTGAATTAACGGCTCGATTTTCGTCACAATTATCCTCAAAGGAAAAGTGGAAGTGGGGGTCTGACCAAGACTCTACCTTTGAGTTAATAAAGGAAAAATTTCTCGATACAGTCATGCTACACCATCCTAATTTTGAGAGACAATTTTTTATGAACTGTGATGCTAGTGATCTTAGCCTTGGTTCAGTGTTATACCAGGAGGACCAAGAAGGTAATCACCAAGTAATTAGTTTCGCAAGCAGAACTTTAAATAAATGTGAGCGAAACTACCACACAACTGAGAAAGAGTTACTGAGTATAGTGTTTGCCTGTGAGAAATTCAGAACCTTCATATTGGGATATCCTATTACGGTGAGAACAGACCACAAGTCTATTTCCTTTCTCAAGAATTGCAGACTGAAACATGGTAGATTAACAAGGTGGACACTGACACTCCAGGAATATAACATCCAATGGGAATATATACCAGGGAAGAGCAACATAGCGGCCGACGTGTTGTCCCGAGTGAACATCACCGCCCAGACATTCGAGGGAGAAAAAGAAACCATCGCAAAAGTCTACAATATATTAAAAAACACATCTGAACTAACCAACATCCTATCAGACATAAACACTCATCAGAACCAGGATCCCAAAATCTCACAAATCATTCAAAGATTGGCAAACGATGATGAAAAAATAACACCATTCTACTGTACTCACAACCGATTACTATTCACTAAAACTAACAAAGATGGTGAACAATGGAAGGTGGTTATACCAAAAACCATTGAAAAAGAACTAACCATTGATTACCATGTATGCTACGGTCACATGGGCGCAGTCAAGGTAGTGAAAGTATTACAAGAACATGTACACTTTAAAGACATGAATCGAAAAGTAAGAATGTATATTCAAAATTGTCATATTTGCCAGTTGGTAAAGTGTAGTAATGAAAAACGAGAAGGGGTAATGATACCTATAACATCGACAGCAAAATTGGAGAAAATATTTTTAGATATTTGTGGACCATTTCCACGAAGTGGTGGAAGGCATCAATATAAATATGTAGTAATCATATTCGACCACTACACAAAATTCACCAAACTTTACCCAATAAATCGAGCTACAACGAACAAAATATTGGACATTGTGATATCCAAGTATATACCCGAAGTGGGAAAACCGTTATCAATAATTACAGATCATGGAACACAGTTCCGAGGACGAAAGTGGCGGGAAACATTAATCCATCAGGGCATAAAGACCTACAAAACATCTGTGTATCACCCCAACAGCAACCCTGCTGAGAGAGTGTTGAGAGAAGTAGGAAGGATCTTAAGAACCTACTGTCACAGCCAGCAGAGGAAATGGGAGGAATATCTATCCCCGGCTGAAGACTTCCTGAACCTAGCCTATCATCAATCAACAGATGAGACACCTTATATGGCTATGTATGAGCGAAGACCACCCCGGGAAATTACAGAAATCATAAACTTTCCAATAGAAAATGAGTTCAAATTCAATAAAACAAAATTTTACAATAACGCAGTTGAACGAGCTGACAAATTTAGGCTCAAATACAAGAAATCGCAACCGAAAGTTATAAAGTATGAAGTGGGAGACAGAGTACTCATAAAAAACAGAGAACTCCCAAGTACAGTTGAAGGTATTTCGAAAAAACTGCTACTGCTATTCACAGGCCCATATACTGTAACCAAAAACAACCTCAATAATACTTATGAATTGCAAGACCCAATAACCAAAAAGATAAAGGGCACATACAACCAAGCTTCAATGAAACGATATATCGGAGATTAAAATATAAGATTAAAAGTGAAATATAGCGATGAAAATTATTTGTTATGGATATTAAATGAAAGATGAAAATATACTTGTGAATATAACTGTTAACTATATAAAGATAAAAAGTGAAATGTGGCGATGAAGATTATTGTTTATTAGTAAGTGAAAAATGAAAATATAATTATGGAAATAAATGTTGACTAATGAAGAAAGGATGGAATATTGCTATGAAGATTATTATGTGTTTCTATTAAATAAGAAGTAACAATATAACTATGAAATGAACGTTGACTATATTGTAATTTTATAATGTGAAAAAATATGTTCCCAAAGAAGTTATGTAAAGGATCCAGAAAATTGTATTTGCAAATAATAGTGCTAGTACTACTACTAAAGAAATATAATATACGAGACTGACAACCTACATCTACGGCAACAAATTTCCTAGAGCCAAGTCAACAAGTAAAATTAACATCTAACCCGTACTAATAAAGAGGAAAGATACGAGAACGACACCATCTTTGGCATAAAATATATGAAACGTGTATATAAATTTCCAAGAGCCACGTCAACAAGTAAGATTACCATCATACCCGTACTACCAGTGAAAAGAAAAAATATAATATACGAGACTGACACACACCACCCATGGCAAATATGAGATAAAATCATAATTTCCAAGAGCCAAGTCAACAAGTAAGATTACCATCATACCCGTACTACTAAAGAGCAGAACGATACGAGACTGACACACACCACCCATGGCAAAATGAAATTTCCAAGAGCCAAGTCAACCAGTAATTCAACATCTAACCCGTACTAATAAAGAGGAGAACGATACGAGACTGACACACACCACCCATGGCATATATGAGATAAAATCATAATTTCCAAGAGCCGAGTCAACCAGTAATTCAACATCTTACCCGTACTAATAAAGAGGAGAAAGATACGAGAACGACACCATCTTTGGCATAAAATATATGAAACGTGTATATAAATTTCCAAGAGCCAAGTCAACAAGTAAGATTACCATCATACCCGTACTACTAAAGAGGAGAACGATACGAGACTGACACCCTACATCTACGGCAACAAATTTCCTAGAGCCACGTCAACAAGTAAAGTTAACATCCTACCCGTACTACTAATGAAAAAAAAAAAGAAAGAGAAAGAGAAAATAAGAAGATGGAGGAACAAACCCAAAGAAATGTATTAACGTAGATAAGAAACAATACATAACCACGATGTTTTTTAGTGTTTGTTACTAGAAGAAAGCCAATACCACATATGCTATATCGCAATTGAACCCATGAAAAAAAAAATATATATTCATGAATTATATCTAGAGAAGTAAACCCCGAAATGAAGAATATTATGAGATGACGTTTAATGTGATACAAAGAGAAGAGATTAATTGATGATGAAGAAGAATAAAAAGTAATATATTAACGAAGACAATCATGAGAGTATACCAGTGATGAAATGTAAAACAAAATATCCCTGTAATATGTGAAGAATTTAGCTGAGTTGAATCAAGAAAAAGAGAGTATAACAATGTATAAACCGCAAATGCGTGAGATAATCACAAGGATATTTATTATTTGTCGGAAGATCGACCACTTTATATTTTTGATTATTTGAGATGAATTGACTGATGAATAATGCCAGCAATCATTTATTATTATTGATGGAGATGATGTGCCTCCGTATTTATTGAAGTTAGTATGGCCAGTGGAGTTGAATGCCAAAGTGAGCCACTCTGAACTGCCCCAGCTAAGCTTATGTTAGGGAATTAGGGAACTAAATAAACAAGGGAGATAATTACATAGAAGAGAAATAATTATGATTCAAATAGAAGGAAGTGAAGGGATATATATATAAAAAGCATATGAATCGACATGGAAAAGTACAACAATTGATGAATTCTTCAATGAAAAATAAATATACTGATTCAGAATTAATCAATTCTTATAGGAAGGCATATGTAACGTTACCAAATTTGGTAGTTACATAAAGTAAGCAATTATTACGTCAAGTGACGGGAAAGCATGAAAGTATTTCTAGATAAGTAAAACTATGTGAACAAAAAGTGTGTATCTACAGATATATTAGTGTAAAGTTCCAACTATGAAGGAGAAAGTGTAACATAGCAGCATCGTACACGAAATGAAGAAAGAAAATGACCATGAGCCAAAATAAAATGTTAGAAACCAGGCCCAATAGATTCCAACAGTGAGGGGAACCAACAAAGATAATGAATATAATGTAAAGTGTAAAAGAAGACAACAGGATTCCAACAGTGAGGGGAACCAATAAAATGACTATGTAAAATAAAGGAAGAAACAACTCAGGAGCAACCACAATGATGGCAGACAAACCAATGTATTTTCAAATATAAATATTATGGAACAATGACTACTACAATGGAAAAATTGAAGAAGACGTTCAAACCTAAAGAAGAAAGGGAGAAGAAGGACAAGGAAACATGACATGAAGAGAGAAGAAAATGGATAGACCATACAAGAAATCATCATTCATCAAGTATACTAGAGACAATACTAGTAACCAAAAGAATAGTGATTGTCAACTATGAAGAAACAGTGTTTAACATATTTAAGAATATAAAATAGGTTAATTACCTTCTGTCAACGTTTCTTAAAATCCTTTTCGGGATAACTCGAGTTTCGACACCATTTGGTGTCATCATCAGATCGGATATGAATTAGGTCAAAACATTATTGATGTATATACATCTCGTCAGATATTAAAAAATTAAAAACAACACATACATTACACAAATAATAAATAAACTATATCACAACAAAACAACAATACAACAATGAAATATAAAAACAACGCAGCCGCAAACGAACCTGTACAGGAACGCCCCCACGGTAAGACTAATCAATGCCGGTTTGACCTTGGTTCAATTTTATCGATCTGATATAGCCAATTTCTCGTTCTATATGATCGATTCTATTAAATAAAATATTATTAGTATGTATTGCTTTTTCATTTAGGACACGATTGTGATCCTCCTTTATGGCTTTATATATCTCGAACCTTTCAAGGGTGTCCAGCTTTAGTGACTTTTTACATTTATGTAGGATATCTAAATTATCATTAATACTCTTTATATTATGGTCATATAAGCTCAAATGTTCTGCAAATGTAGATCTTCTTACATTTGACTTGGAGCTTGGGATATGTTCTTTATAGCGTAATTTGAAGGAACGACCTGTTTGTCCTATATAGAACTGTGTGCAATCAGAACAATTAAGTCTATATACACCAGTACCATCAAATATATCGGAGGGTATATTTTTGTTAGTAAATGTAAGTTTTTTCTCAAGTTTATTACTCGCCTTTGAGGCCAAAGTAATATTATGCTTTTTTAATTGGTTTTTTAAAATATGGTATAGAATTTCACCATATTCTATTGCAATGTATTTTTTTACTTTTTCTTTGGATACATCAATATTTATTGGTTTATTTTGTTTTTTATTAATTATTCTATGTACTATATGACTTTTGTATCCATTGGCTAATGCTATGTGTTTGATAATGTTTAGTTCATTGTTATAATCATCCGTAGATAGGGGCAATGCCAGCAATCTATGAATCATACAATTGAAAAATGCCATTTTATGTGAAATAGGGTGATACGATGAGGCGTGAATAGCATGATCTGTGATTGTTGGTTTTCTGTAAATATTATAGTTAATTTTATTATTTATTTTAGTTAAAGTTAAATCTAAAAAATTAATTTTATTATTCATTTCAGTCTCTAATGTGAATTGCAAATTATTTGTAATAGTATTCATATATTTTTTAAGCATTTCTAATTGCCTGCAATTGCCATTGTAAATCATTATTGTGTCATCCACATATCGTCGGTAAAATAAAATTTTTGTATAATGTTTGTTTTTAAATTCTTGGATTTCGTTGTCCATGACGTGTCCGTTACTTAACTAAATATCACTATAATATTGACGACTCGGAACACTAAGTTTTTTATAAGTAAAAATAAGAATATAAGAAATATACAATATAAGAAATATAAGATTATAAGAAATATACAAACACACGAAAACAAATAAAAACGACATCCTAAACGAACAGACACAATTCAAATCGCACGCATTATTTGAACACATCTCACCACACACACACAGCTTCAATCTTTCGAAACACTATCTCGTCGCCAACAACAAGACGAGCAGCGCTACTAACGACAGCCTCTGATGAAGCCTTCTATAGGTGAAAGCCGGTTTAGGCTGTAAGGTAAAACTTTACGTTTTTACTTATAAAAAACTTAGTGTTCCGAGTCGTCAATATTATAGTGATATTTAGTTTGTTTTTAGTCGATAAAATTTCGTTTGTTTCAATATGATTTAGGTAAATTTCTGCCAGGATGCCTGACAATGGGAATCCCATAGCTAAACCATCCCGTTGTAAATAATATTTGTTGTCGAAAGTGAAATAATTTTGTTCTAATATTACTTTTGTCAAATTGATTAACTCATCAACTGTTTCATGATTTAATGTGGATTTAGATAGTAATAAATTTTTAGCTATTTCTAACGTTTCGGTAATAGGTATGTTCGTGTATAGATTTACTATGTCGAATGAGGCGAGAGTGTGTCTCGGCTCGATTGTAATAGTTTTTGTAAGTTCGACCAGTTCTAAACTGTTTTTCAAGCTATAATTTTTATTGAACGTTATGTGTTGTCTAAAAATTTTTTCGAGTTTTTTGGCAATTTTATATGAAGGTGCAGACATAAAATTAACTAAAGGACGGACAGGCATATTATTTTTATGTATTTTAGGAAGGCCCTTAAGTCTAGGGGCCTTGGGATCTATCATTTTTAGGTATTTTTTCTCATCATTTGTTATGACGTATTTGGATTTATTCAATATTGATTTCACTTTATTGTTAAATGTAAGAGTGGGATCGCTATGAATCTCAATAATGTTATTGTTTTTAATGAAGTCCAGTATCTTGTTTTTATAATCATCATAAGTTAAAATTACGAGAGTTTGACCTTTGTCCGCTTTGGTGATGATTGCGTTATGGTCTATTAATTTCGTCTTTATCTCATTAAACACCCTTGTTTCGCTATGGTAAATAGTTTTTGTATTCTTTATGTTTTCGGCCTTCATAACTTTTTTTATTTTATTATCAATTGCATGTCTTATTACTATTTTCGTTTCTTCATCGGATATGGAATTTATTGCGGTTTCAGCGTTCAATATTTCATTACAGAGTGATTGTTTGAAACTATTGTTTTTAAAATTGTATTTTAGGCCTTTATTCAATAAGTTGGTTTCTTCATTGTTGAATTTTATTCCAGTAAGATTAACAATACGAGGGTAAAACTGATGATTTATTATATTGTTCTCTTGCGTGTCGTTCTGTTTTTTCAATAAGTTACGAATTTTTTTATTTTGTGTCTTCTTTTTCTTAATAATGGTATTTTCTGGCGGAAATTTACCTAAATCATATTGAAACAAACGAAATTTTATCGACTAAAAACAAACATTATACAAAAATTTTATTTTACCGACGATATGTGGATGACACAATAATGATTTACAATGGCAATTGCAGGCAATTAGAAATGCTTAAAAAATATATGAATACTATTACAAATAATTTGCAATTCACATTAGAGACTGAAATGAATAATAAAATTAATTTTTTAGATTTAACTTTAACTAAAATAAATAATAAAATTAACTATAATATTTACAGAAAACCAACAATCACAGATCATGCTATTCACGCCTCATCGTATCACCCTATTTCACATAAAATGGCATTTTTCAATTGTATGATTCATAGATTGCTGGCATTGCCCCTATCTACGGATGATTATAACAATGAACTAAACATTATCAAACACATAGCATTAGCCAATGGATACAAAAGTCATATAGTACATAGAATAATTAATAAAAAACAAAATAAACCAATAAATATTGATGTATCCAAAGAAAAAGTAAAAAAATACATTGCAATAGAATATGGTGAAATTCTATACCATATTTTAAAAAACCAATTAAAAAAGCATAATATTACTTTGGCCTCAAAGGCGAGTAATAAACTTGAGAAAAAACTTACATTTACTAACAAAAATATACCCTCCGATATATTTGATGGTACTGGTGTATATAGACTTAATTGTTCTGATTGCACACAGTTCTATATAGGACAAACAGGTCGTTCCTTCAAATTACGCTATAAAGAACATATTCCAAGCTCCAAGTCAAATGTAAGAAGATCTACATTTGCAGAACATTTGAGCTTATATGACCATAATATAAAGAGTATTAATGATAATTTAGATATCCTACATAAATGTAAAAAGTCACTAAAGCTGGACACCCTTGAAAGGTTCGAGATATATAAAGCCATAAAGGAGGATCACAATCATGTCCTAAATGAAAAAGCAATACACACTAATAATATTTTATTTAATAGAATCGATCATATAGAACGAGAAATTGGCTATATCAGATCGATAAAATTGAACCAAGGTCAAACCGGCATTGATTAGTCTTACCGTGGGGGCGTTCCTGTACAGGTTCGTTTGCGGCCGCGTTGTTTTTATATTTCATTGTTGTATTGTTGTTTTGTTGTGATATAGTTTATTTATTATTTGTGTAATGTATGTGTTGTTTTTAATTTTTTAATATCTGACGAGATGTATATACATCAATAATGTTTTAACCTAATTCATATCCGATCTGATGATGACACCAAATGGTGTCGAAACTCGAGTTATCCCGAAAAGGATTTTAAGAAACGTTGACAGAAGGTAATTAACCTATTTTATAGTCTTAATCGTTTCTGGAGGCAAGAAAAAAATGTTTAAATTATATTTAAGAAATCACAAACAGTTATAGTGAATACTTAATGTAAGTGTGAGAACCTGTGACCAGTTAACTAATTTTAACCTAATAAACCCCACAAACAATTCCAGTGATAAGGTTTATAGCGGAAGAAAATGTGTTACTTTCATAGTGGAAACATCAAGGATTAAATAGTCAAAAAATACACAGACAGTTAGTGTGACTAGTTTAATGAAGATTGTGATCCAAATAGATAATCATAAGACCACCGAACAATGTAAGATAGAACAGTTATATTATTGTTCATAGAACTTGATAATAAAAACCTTTGTAAATTTCAAAAGAAATGTAACTGAATGCCACGGCAAAACAGAATACAATACAAAGAAAGGCCAGAGAAAATAATAACAAACAAAGTAGTTTGTTAAATATCAAACAAATGTGACAGAAATTAGGTACAAACCATGACAAGAAAGGTATTATCATTAGTTCAAGAATATTTGTATTATTGTTTAAGAAGAAGTAGTGTAAACATGTGTATTAATCAATAATTAAACTATTGTAATAGAATACCATACTGAAGTCATGATAGTAGTAGCAAAATGCTGCATTAGAATATGTTGTACATTGTTACATAACCCCATAGGAAAGGCACCTATGAAACAAAAAATCATACATGTTAGTTTAACCAAACAACCATCAACAATTGTGTCAATCAAAGATTCATTATAAGTAATGATACAGCCTAATAAACAGTGTATTATATTGAAACATACTGCAAATAAAGTAGACCAAATATGATAGCACAAAGCTAGATGAAAGGGAACCTAATATGCCAAAATAGTTAAACAAAATACATTGTTAAAACTTGTACAAAGATTGATGAAAGTATTACCAGTAGTTAGAAGAACATCTGGTACTACTATGAGAACAGATTATAAGTATAATGATAATAGTTTTATGATCAAAATATTGTAAACTAGCTGACTATGAATGCATAGCCAGAAGTGAGCAGAGGCAATGTAACCAACTAGTTAAGCAAAATACCTTATTAAAACTTAAACAGAGATTAATGAGAGTGTTACCAGTAGTAAGAAGGACACCTAATACTACTATGAGAACAGACCATAACCATAAGAATAGTAATTTTATAGATAAATTATTAAAAACTAAATGACCATGATGGTGGAATCAGAATGTAAACAAACAATATGTAGCAAGTTGTTTATGCAAAATGCAACATACAAACTTGTTCAAAAGTAAATAAAAATGTTATCAATGATCAGAAAGATGTCTGATACTACTTTGAGAATCTATGTCAAATATAATAATAACAATTTAGTTATTGATTTATCAAAAAATAACTGACTACCATGTCATGACCTAATGTAAACAAACCCATTACTAGAAATTGAAGGGTTCTCAGATAGCTAAAAGCTAACAAATATATTAAATGAATTAGGTACTATAGTTGTACACTAGTTGCATTTACAACATAATATACCTTATATAGAAAAACCATAAACAAAGTGACAATTTGAAGAAAAGAGATAGGAAGGTAGTGAAACAATACTACTAGTATATGAAACACAGCCTTGTGCATATACTAAAGTATAAACCCATGTAAATAAACATTTATATTATTGTTAGATTACAAAACCAATGTTATTAGATAAGGAAAAATAGTATTAAGGATAATTATGAATAATCGAATATGGACGCTAAAGACGCCATGATCAAACATTGTTTGGGTAACAATTATTCCCAAAATTTTGTATTAAACAGTTGAGAAATAGACTCAAATCGTTTAATCAAAAGTGTTTTAGTGTAATTAGTCAAGTTTTGGTATAATAAACTTATTAACTATAAGATTCACCATAAAAATTTGTGAAATCGATATAGTGATTTAATAATGGACGGATTATAATCTTGTTTGGACTTTATTTAAAGCTCAGGATGTCCGCGATTTATTGGCACCAACCATTCAACGATTAGACAAATAATAAGAAAGTTATTACGATTATAAACTTTTTAATTATTTTGTGCACCAGTGCTTACATCATTCTAATCTCAAACCCAAACGCAAAATTGGTAATAAATTAAAAATTTTACTAAGTCAAGGTACTTTGGGTCAGAGAGTTCATAGAATTCAACCAATCAAATGAATGAAAACCGGTAGACAAGCCACAGACGCTCCGGAGGAGCGTGACAGTCATCTATCAATCATCAACGAGTCAAGACGTATCACTCGACGGACCAAATACATGAAGAAGTTTATTTTGAATTGTGCGCGACACACAAACAAAGTCAAACTACATACATCTAACCTATATACCACACAGATTTAACGTGTGTACAGTGCGGAGTGAATAAGAATTAAATACGACCAGTGTATAATATCGGTCGTATTTTCGAGTGTTGTGTTGAAAATAAACCAGGGAGTACAATATTTTTCATTAATTAACAATAAAACAGAAATAATCATTTCTATAAAAACAATTGGTCGGATACTACGCTAATCAGTAGTAGCGAAGTATAATAATGCTGATGAAATTTATCAGAATTGACGAAAGAATTATTTCGCAATTTTTAACTTGATAAATAAATGTTTTTAATATTTTTCATAATTAAAAGAATCAAGATTATTTTAGTTATTACAAAATACGAGCGCCGCAAATAGTCGCTCAATTGACTCATGCAGTTTTTGATTTTACTAGTGGAAATAAATATTTTAATTTTTTTGCGAAAGAATATTCTATTCTACTGATAGTTATGCATCAGAAATATTATAAATAATATATGTATGTTTAGATTAAGAAGAAATTAATGCTTAATATAATTAACCCTAATAACTATTCACGTTATTAGATAACCTAAAAGTCATAACCACAATTTGTCACCTTTTTGTCATAAGTCTGTTCTCAAATAATACAAACCAGATGAAAACTATAAGAAGAGTTTTTTTATTATAACTTTTTCTCTTGTAAATAAATAATTCCTATAGTGAACTATTAAAATATAAAAGTACATTTTAGCAGTGCAAATCAACGCACTTGTTTATTGTCAAAGTAACTACTCTATACTGGGTACGAATTCCCGCGTACGATAATACCATAATTATCTATTATATGGTACCAATTTTCAATTTTAATATTTGTTTGTTTGTTATCTATTAATTGTTTATTAAATATCATTATAAAACGCCACATCTTGTATCTGGCATCATGTCACTTAAAAGAATCACACGAACTTGGTAATTAAATATGTAAGAGGACATAACCTCTCTAAATAAAAACTATTGTATAACCTACAGTGTTACTAGCCTTGAGGCTAAGAAGAGTTTCATTTTAAATTTGTTCATTGTAATTATTTTCTGTAAAATTATTAGTGACTGATTGTTAATTTTTAAAGATTTAATAGCATTCCTAACTGTTAATAAACCTCAATATTTTGTTACCAGTGGAAAAAGCGTTTGATTTCAAACTTAAAATAGTTAATTTTTTCATAGCCAGTTCTATCAAAAGGTGGTGGAAGAATTTAAATATTCCTGATAATTCAAAACATTATTCAGTTGTTATTTTATTATTATTGTGCATGCTAATCAAGTTTGATATTCAAATTGAATATCTCCTTGTATGTGTAGCGTGTATGTTACAGCTGAGCAGTCACCCAACAGAACAGCGATATCCACATATGGTAAGTGGGGAGGTTACCAGCGGAGTGCGAAAAATACTTTTAAATTAAAAGATTTAACCAGCGATACCCACACATTTACTAGTCACAATCAGACTGATAATAATAATTATAATTTTGGATATTTTCTTGTACAACATTATTGTGGATACCGGAGCGTATCTACAAGCAAATACAAGCAACACAATCAATACATCTATCACACATTATCTATATCCAAGATTAACGTTGTGTTACAACGTGGCGCCCAACGTGGGGCTTAAAGGAGAGTATATCTACTTCTACTTCTACACATTTATATATCATCTAATAAGATTAATGTTGTGATACAACGTGGCGCCCAACGTGGGGGTAGGTGGAGACAAACTCTGGGATGGGAAGGCATCATACCCAAACATACGGCAGTTTACCATCCACAGTCAAACCAGGCAGAACGGGTGATGAGAGAGATTGGTAGGATATTTCGGGCGTATTGTCACGCCAAGCATACAGAATGGCCATTCTACGTTAAGAAAGTAGAAGAATGGTTGAATAGTACCACCGATGAATCCACCGGGTTTATGCCGTATGAATTAATAAAAGGAACAAGGCCACCTAGGATATTGGAACAACTTTTTGACTATCCACCAGAAAATCAAACTATAGACGTGAATATTGTAACATAACAAAATGTTACCTAACCTAAATGTATGTTATCAGATTTAGAAGTGCATAATAACAATGTAAATAGGGGATATAGTAATAAGAATAACCAAGAAAGGAGAAATCAAGGAAGAAGAATGAAGCAGAAGTACCACATGAAACAGTAAACCCAAATACTGTTTGACACTACAACCAGACAAAGACTAACTCAAACTGATGGACAGAGTAAATTTACATTAAGCTGTCAATCAAATCAGTAGATAATGTAAACAGAATATTGTATATAAATAAAAAGTGAATCAAAAAGAATCTGAATACTGTGAAATCAGAATTAACATTTTGCTGATAATAAATTTAACCATGACTAGTAAATTATGAATGCCAAAAACTAAAATTAGCAATGGCTACAAAGCGAGAACAAAGATGTATTTCAATATCAAATATACTTATGAGAAAGAAAAACCATTTGTGTGAGGGAATATTATACAAATGAAGTACCTCAACAAACTACCGAATTGAGAACCAATAAATGTCGTTAAGGCAAAATTCCAATATGAGCGATATGTCTTAACAACGCCTAGACCAAGCAATAATCAGCGAGTTGATTATTGGGAGGTAACGTAAGTGTAAATTAAATACACAAAACAATTGTTATGCTCCAATATAGCATAAAACATTATTAAAACAATATATTTAATCATAATTCAATTGTTAAGTAGTAGAATAGAACGAGTTAGCGTAAAACGAAATGTCATAGTAATAAGGATCGTTCATTACAATGTATAAAGTTTAGGTGTACTCATAATGTTCAGTAAAAAATGTCAGTACAGAGTTAATGGTGTTCCCACATAAACGTTTGAGTAATAAAATGCTATGTGAACACAAACAATATTAACCAAAGTGTAAAATCGTCGATTCAGGTAAACAGACGACAGTGAAAAATAGTGTACCCGAACATTGATTTTATAACAATGTCGGTCAAAGTAAAATTAATTCGATGTCGAGTGATATCAAATTAAAGAGGACAAAATGATCTTTAATTTGATGACGATATCGACCCAATCGCAACTGTATTAAGTGCGGGAAAGATGTTAGCATCATTTACCAAAAAAGCATCAGAAATCTGGATGCTAATAACAACAACAATGACGAGCTGTCAATCATTTCAGAGTTTGGCGGTTGGAAACCGTTTTTAACGGCCAAAATAAAAATACGTCATACTCAACACACCTGCTAGGACCAATCACAAAATTAGTTAGTAATTAACATTTTTACCTAAGACCGATCGACAAGGAGAGTATATAAGGGGGACGCAAGCGTTTCTCAACAGACACTTTACCAACTTCATACAGCACGGGACGTGTGCTCGCCATATCAACATTTTTAATAATTGTTAGCGTCATCAACATGATACATCGAAGAAAATAGCTCAACACCAAGAAACAAATACTTCAAATTAATCTACAGAAAACAATAGTGATTATGTGCAGTATTATTTCAATTTAGTGCGGGAAATAATGAACAGAAAGTAATTAATTAATATCATTCATGATCCATTAAGTCAGAAGAGGATCGCAATACTCTGTTCTGGTGCGTGTGTTGTGCAAAACCCGGTAATCATTATAATCCGATTACCGAAGTGGTTAATGAGTTTTAATTAAATAATTAAAACCAAAAGGTAACAGTGCAATCATTATTCATTTTTTATCTGAGCGCCATAACCTGTACATTTTTCTACACTGATCTGTACTGACGCAAAACACAGAAACATTTCAAGATTACACCATGTCTCAATTTATTGTATGAATTTGTTATTATGAATTAAGCTGTATGTTAGTTATAAGTGTTCTCACATGATAAATTTTGTAAATCAAAAAGCAAGCGTTGACGAACGCACGACCTATCAACAGGTCATTTTTATTTGTTTACTTAATGAAAGTAACCTCAAAACATTATCAATCAATATTTTATCAGCAAATCATTAGATATTGTGTAGGCATAACTTTCTTTTTCGTGTCTCAAAGAATTCACATCTGAGATTTTAATAATATTACTATTAAAAATAAACAACATCTGGACTTAGCCAGATCTATAACTTGTGCTCTGAGCAAGCCGTATAAGGCATATAATAACTTATTGACAATTGTACAACTTTGTATATTTTAATTATATTTGTTTTTTTTTGGAATTCTCTATAAGGGTGTAAATAAAACCCATTATTAACAGCATAACTCGACTTGATTTATTTCTATCTGATAATTAAATATTTTATTTAGAAAACTCAAACAACCTTCAGTTGTATTTTAATATTTTGGAATAGCATTGCCACAAAGGTGATAAACAATTATTTTAAATTTTAAATCATTCAGTGATTCTATTTGTGGGTTTTACACGGGATTTTCCCTAAAATAAATCCGTGTGACGCCCACTAACAACCAAGGCAATCTAACCTTGCAACTAAAGTAAGTTGGTGTTTGAAAACTGAGTTGACAGCTTATACTAGAACTTCTAGAAAACACGACCAGGTACGTGAAAGTATATTTTGTTTATTATATTGTCCAGACATTACGAGACGTAACGTACTTAGACTATCAGCAACCTGGAGGAGAAGTTTCACGGTCAGCATCAACAAGACGACCATCATCTTCAAGCGACCAACTATCGTACTTTATTTTTAAATCTAAGCAAACTTAGTATTTAAATATTATCAACCCAACTATTTTATTTATTTCATATAAGGGAATTCTTTTCAGACAAGTATAATTACACAACTGTAAACACACTGTGAGTAACCTTGAATGTTACATTTTAAATCGCTTTACAAAGTTAGTAACCTTCAACGATTACAACATCTAAATGATATTTCACACATAATTAGATTTTATTTAATCACGATCTTTAATATTTTAAACATAAACATAATTTTAAACAACAACCGTAAATCTTTTGTTTTATTACAAGCTAACGTATACATCGTATTCGATCGATTTATTTACAATATAAACCTAAAATTAAACACACCGGATATTAGGCTCGTTACAATATGAAGATCCGACTAGCGAATGAAAATTTACTCACAAAAGGAGAAAGGAGAAAGCAGAGACATGATGCTAAAGGTAAGTGGACTAAATATGAGGTAGGGCAATTAGTACTAGTAAGGAGACACGATTTGTCCAGCGCACAAGATAAGGAGATAAAGAAGTTTTTTCTACTATATGAGGGACCATATGAAATTGTAGAAGTAGAGATGAGTAATGCGTACGTGTTATGCAACCCAGCAACGCAGGAGATAGTAAGTACACAAAATGCGACGAACTTGAAGTTGTATCGGTCACAATAAGTAATTAAATTTTAATATATTGTTTTATGTTTCAGAAGGGACTCTCCCCCATTTTCGGGCGGTCACGACCTTACCAGTCCTGACCGTGGGTTTCGGCACTTGGAGGCGGACCATGGTTGGCAGAACTTCCTTCGGGTGGTGAAACGACGATGGTCCGGCTCCACCAAAATTGGTATAGAATAGAAATTTCAGCATCTCATTGAACGGGGAGGGGGACCCCTAAAGGTACGTGGTATAAAATTTTTTAACACTCAAGGTGCAGCGGTTAGGTGTACCATATCACGTGCCAGTACTGTCTAGGAGTGAATGTGAAATGAAGGAGGCTATATTTTACAAGGCAGTACATTCACATAAATTTTCTAGCGTTATTGGTAAACAAATAAATTTAACCAATGGCTGTAGTTACAGTGTAGTTTGGAAAAGACAGATTAAGGATAAAATTAGCCTCCAATGTAAATACTTATTAATCTATATAATTTGGAATGTTTATAATTTTAAATTTTATTTTAGTAAATAAGTGACCGAAAATAATTGTAAAGTTTGTAGTACCAGTGAAAAGTGGAACTTGCAGAAGTGTCTGGGTAAAAAAAAAATTTTGTTGCCATACAAGATGTGTGGGTACTTTTGGGGGGTTGTTTGGTGTTAATAGAAATGAATAATTATGGAAAGTAGAGACTGCATCAGTAGAAGGGTTAAGTTAGCTATTAGTTATGCTATTGCAGTGGTGGCATGTGCCACTGCAGATAGCGATGAGTGTTGGTGGTAACATCAAGGTATGTTACCATCATCGGAGGCCAAACTGGCGTAATATACACTGCACAACTTGTTATATAATTTCATATTATATGTTGATTTATTGCCGTGCAGTGTATCACAAAGATGAAGTATAACATGCCTGAAATAAAAGATGATTTCCCCGCCTTTTCGGGCGATTACTGCCTTACCAGCACTAATCGTGGTTTTGGACGACAGCCAGCTGTGGGCAGCAATTGTAAAACTGACCATAGTTGGCTTGAAATTGGTATAGATTTGAAATTGATGGGGGGTGACTTAGGGGAAATCCCCGGAACTATGAAACAGCGGCTATCACTCTGTTCGCGTGGGAACAGTAAACCAGGTGATAGACTCGCATTAAGGGCGTATAAATTTGTAACTTTTAGATATGATGATATCTGACCATTTTGAAAAATGTAACGCAGAAGCAAGGACAAGGAGATGACAAAATTCCTCCAAAACTTTAGTCTTTGTGGACGCAACTGGACGCCACAGTCCAGGGAGGGTCATAGTGTGTGTGGTAAAGGAGGTTACTCAGGGGAGTAACGAATTAAAAATTTGTTGTAACTTAATAATGATGACTCGCTACTGAGCTGACTAAATAATTTTGTTTTGATTTGAGAAATGGGTGCACTAGATATTTCTTATATTGTGTTTATTATGTATTATTGTGTTAATTGCGTGTAGTATGTTAGGGATAAGGATTATAAAAATGTAATAATATTTTATAGAATAAGTTTTCAATGTGTTTAAAGATTTTAAATAAATAATGAAATAAATTTGAGATAGTTAAAATTTACAATGGGTTGTAAAAGATAGAAGTTGGGTGATAGTAATTGTTTAAGTAAGACATTTGAGTCAGTCCAAGTTGAGTATAGATGGGTGTTAGAGAGAATAAGAGGTGAAATACAAGTAATGTAGAATTTGAATATTGTTAGTGACACAGTAGCTAGGGAGAAATATGTAGAGTAATGAGTGATATATTGAGGTAATAAATAAATGGAGATATTTGGTGATGAAAGTGATGTATTGGGAGAGTAATTAGTTGATAGTGGGGATTGTGTAAGGGGGGTGGTGTGATAAGGAGTCCTCAACGAAAAGCGTTATGGCGGGAAGGGACCGATTAGCGCCGGAAAGGGTTACCTAGGGGGAGTCCAGGAACCAACATAAGGGAGTGAGCACTGGGAGGGAAACACACATCCTGAGTACAGAGGGGTAGAGAGTATTTAGTTATAAAGCTAGAATAATGGGAATGGAGTTAGATAATTATTGGTAGATATTTTGATAAAAGGGTTGGTAGATAATTTGGTAGATGGGTGTCATACTAGTTAAAGATTTTGTAAGGGAGCGTTAGAGTCATAAAAGGGGTAAGATTATGGGTAAATGCCAAGTTGATAAAGTGAATTGTTATGCATAACTGAGAATCACCCAAATTAATAAAATGGAATAATAAATGAAATGTTATGGTAAATGAAGATTGAAAAAAAAAATATATTTTTTTGGGAAATGAATTAATAAAAGTTAAATTGGGATTAAAATGTAATTTTTATAACTTTATATGCAAATTTAAAGATGTAAAGTGTGTAATTTTTGGTCAAACTTAAATGCGAATTGTTTATTTTTAGGTAATGATAACAATGTGAATTATGAATATACTGTTTTATTATGTTGTATTGTGTTTGTTAGTGTTTAAGAGACTTTTATGAATTTAAAGTTTTTAGATGCAAATTGGGGATAAGAGAAATGTGTAATATGGTAATGGGAAATGTTTATTTAATTTATGATGGGAATCAGGGCAGTAATTTTGAATTTTGGGATCAAAGTTAACAAGAAAAAGTAGATAGAATGAGATTATGGAATTTTAAAAGATGTATCCATATATATGTTAGAGGTTAAGAGAAAAAACCAGTGCTTCTTAACGCAAACCAACACCGCTAGGGGGAACAGATCAGTTGGGGATATGGTGTTGTATAAGGCCACTAGTTGATATTTGATTTGTTGTTTCAGTGTTTGGTGATGCTGTGGCGGCGGTCCTGAGCTGGCCAGCGCGTCAGAGCAGGAGCGTTAAGTATCTGGCTGACTTTATGGTGTTGGGATCTCGCAAGAGAAGTCCAGTAAGGTCATTCAGGTGCGGTCACAGTCACTGGACCAAGGGTGAGTTAATCATAATTTTTTTGTTTGTAAACCGTAAAGGGGGTTGTGACAACATATCCTGGCTGATCCCTTTAGCAAGTATGAGTGTGTCAATGAGAGTTTTTATGCTTCGGCATAAAACCTCTCATTGAGGGGGTATTGTAACGGGACATTTTGGCCTATTTTTGGGGAAATAAAAAATCATTGTATTTTAATAAACGTAAACTGCATTTTTTGCGATGTAATAATAATAATTTGGGAAACATAAACATAAAGTCACAATAAAGGTAAATTTTGTTGGTAGCGAAAGTGGTAGGACTGCTTTTAAATATTATTCATGAATATTATAACAACGCAGTAAACAACAAGCGAGAATGTGTCAAGGTCAGCTCCAGTGACTTGCAAATTGTAAACAAATTATGTAACAACATTGAACCATATTACGTCAGCGACGATCCCAAAGCTGGAATGTAGGAATGTTAGCCGAACTACTACTGGCGTAGTGATACGACAAACATAAGACAATGGAAACTTGGTAAACAACTGCGGCTACCACACAAAATAGTGCCGTTTGTCTCATCCCAGTCTTAATTCAGCACTTGCGCGAGTGATACCTATAAAGTTCCGGAACGTAAAATTGTGGGCCCGCAGTACAATAAAATGTGACGCAAAACAACAGAAATGTAATTAACAGTTTAAAAAAGTGATATAAAATAATACATAAATGAGGTGAATGACAGTTTTCTTTATTCAATAACAGTTTCGGCGATTATTAATTGAACAAATTATCAGTGAAAATAAAATGTGCGTGTAGAGCAAAGCGACGTCTTCAAGACTCAAAATCAGCTAAGTAGCAAAGAAATAACACAAATTTGAATAACAGCGGAAATCAAAATTTAACATTATTATATTTTAAAAAAGAAATGAGATCTCTAAGGGCATAAAATAAACGTATGTGTGTATATGCGTGAGTGAAAGTAGATATATAAAGAAGGCTGGTTTGTGTTTCTTTATTAATTAGTTATAATTAATATCTTGATTTTCTTATTGTTTGAAAATTTTTGTACCATGTTTCAATTCGATTTATGTGAGTTTTAGAATGGGAATTTATAACAGATGAGGGAGGTAAAGAGGTAGTTTGTCAATGATATAAAAAAAAAATATATATATAGATGAAAGGAAATAATCAAATGTCAATAAAACTTAAGTATGGGAGATAATTAAAGCTTTCTTATTTTGAATAACCATAATTCTGTTCTCCTGTGTTCGCTGAAAAGAACCCGATTTTGGTAAGTATCTATGTTTTCAGTTGGCTAACTTTAAAGATGGCGTCTGCATACCGACGTCAACAAGTGGTTATGTACAGATAGACAGATATTAAATAATTAAAGTAAATAAAACTTAACAACAGAGTTTTAATTTCACTTTTGTGCTAAATATAAAGATTCTTAATTCTACAGTGTGATTTTGTCTGACAACTAAGTATATCTGCTCGTTTAATTTGTGAAATCAATAATTACTGTTGGGCGCCAGAGCAGAGAACCTCAGGGTTGATCAAATAATGACACTTTCTCGTTCAGATTCTAATAATACTTATATTGATTCTTTCATAATACAGACATGTGAATTAAAATTCTAATACTCCATACTACACATTCTTTATATTGTATCAATTGACTTATCAATTGTCAAGCTGATAATTACTTATTAAAACAAAGGTTACTTGATTCACTAATCTTCAGAATTACAATTGCTCACCATATAAATTGAATTACTAGTTTCCAAAATTACATTTACTCACACAACATAAATATTTAATCAAAATCATTTTAAGGCATATCATAATACTCTATCAACCATTATGAATTTCTTAACATACTAACATTTGTGTGTAAATTAGCCTCTTACTTACTTCCAATGGTTACTATGTCTTAATTTATTTATTATGTTTTGTTATATAGAGACAGCTATATCTACACATCTACTTATTCTTCTTCTTGACATGTCATAATACATAAATTACTTTGCTTAGGATCTGAACGAACTGTGGGGTCTTTTAGAATGAGATGAGTTAAGTTCGGTAGACATTAATTACTATGTTTGAAAATAATTGGTTATAAATTGTTATTATAGAATTCTGTTACTTGTTTTGCAGGATTCCTCTGATATGACTGGTGTTTCCACTTTGATCAATACACTTCACTCCACTAATAAGCACCTTTGATTTATCACTTTTGTAACATACATTCGCGTTATACAATCGACGCGCACATAGATATAAATAGACTTCTTGTTCCGTATTTACGCGCACATATGTATAAATATCTTCTTGCTTCATACTTACGCGCACATAGGTATAAATATCTTCTTGTTTCGTACTTACGCGCACATAATAAGTATACTTCTTATCTCATATTTCTGCGCACTAATCTATATGTTTATATGTTGTTTTCCTTTCACGGTACTAATTATTCTTCCGACTCTTTATCATAACAATTTAGACATTATGTATAAGTTTGGAGTAACGTTGCCGTTATAATTACATTAATGGAGTTATTTACTGAGTGACTTAGACTCCTACCCCATTAGACTTTGATAGACTCCTTCGACTAGCGACTAGTAGTAGTAGTAGTAGTGGTAGCAGTACTAGTAGCGATTTTTTACCATGTTCTCTTTTTATAGTTTACTTGGAGATACCTTCTTTTCCGTCATAGCTAATTCCTTTCCAATTGGTTCTATTTTGAAAATTTCCCTGGTATTTTGTTTTTATATAGTATCCAAGTCACTTTTCCACAATAATTTAATTAAATTAATTTAAAGTAATTAATTTATTCCCTGGTATGTTTGAATATACCCATTCAGACATCATAATTCTTTCGCGCTACATAGTGACGCTACGGCGTATTGGTCAATGAGTTCGGGCACGAAGTTTTACCGCGTGGCCGTTTAATTTGCTAAGAACGACGCTACTTTCTAACTTTCATACTTTATGTTGTGGTGAATCCCATTGTGTTTTGAAGGACATCACCTCACCTTTCTAACGGGACTTACGCATTTTTTGCTGTTTCGATTATACAAAGCACTTTATGTTTTTATGACATGCAAGATACAGGCTTCTATTATATTTCTATTTGGCTGGCGACAGGCTGTCGGCGCACTGGGCCTCACCCTGTCCCTTCTTATTCTACATATTTTCTTTTTACATACATAACGATTTCTTACTTACTATTACTGTTCATAATTCAATCATACATTATTAAGAATTGTATATCATATTTGCTTAATTGAGAACTTGTAAAGTTATGTTACAAGGTTTTAGCTACCGTTATTTCCTGGTGTGGGTTGGTATTGTTTAGGGTGTCACGCAGCTCATGTGTGTGCAGGTCGTTTAACAAACCTGTCCGAGCTGGCGTTTGGCTCCCCTTCTGTAGTCATACAGCTTTCTTGTCGATTGTCATGCTACGCTCACCCCCTCCCTCTTTGGATGTTGACAGGCGGGTCGATTGTTGCACAATCTTATTTTCATAATTGTTTTTATTATTATTATGATTATTATTTGCATTAATGTTATGTACATTTGCATTGTATGGTTTTACGTGTTTTTTCGACGTACCTGGATGTGAGTATGCTCCTTTATTTGGAGTTGGATTACATTTTTCAAAGGGTTGTTTATATTCTTTCCACTTATCTTCTTTCTTCTCGAACTGCGTCGATTTGTGTTGTATTGGATTTTGTGTAGAGTACTGCTGCTGCTGTGGCCGGTTATCTCTTCTTTCGTATTCTTTATTAACAAATTGTGATGATTGCGTTACAAGAATGAGAAGTTCCTCAATGGTTTTAACTCCTTGGGTATATACAGCAAGTCTAATGTGTCTGTCAAAATGATAACTTAGTTTTAATACTAATTTGTGCACCGTGAAACTTGGTCTAAGATGCTTACACTGTTCGACGAGTTGTATGATGTAGTCTTCCATGGAACGTTTGCTGTTGTCGTAAAACCGCCCATACTCCAGCTGGTCTCGTACCTCTCTCTGGGTATGTATATTCCAGTATCGATTTTCAAAGGATGCCTTGAACTATTCATAAGTTTCTGTTTGGTCCCGAACAATTGTATACCATTTGGATGCTGTTTCCTGGAAATGTCGACTTACAAAATCTATATGGTCTCTGTCGTTTAAGTTGCTTTCTATTGTTGCCATTTCTCATTCACACTTTTGTAAAAATTCTATGGGGTTCTCCCATTTATTACCTTTGAAACTGATCTTCTCTCGATCGTCTACCTTTGCAGCACACATCATTATAGCACTGGGTCGTCTCTTGACTTCCGCTTGTTTTTCTACCTCCTCTTGTAGTCCATCTTTCATATTGTTAATTTCCATGAAGTGGTGCGTAGTTTTTCTCGTGACCTCCTCCACAGCTATTTCTACTGTCTCGGTCCTCACAGTGAGTTCCTTTGTTCTGTTGGTGTTGTCCAGGATGTGCTCATTTACGTCTTTGTGTCTGAGGTCTTGCTCCTGCTTTGTAATTTTAAATTTCTCATTCCACTGTTCAGCCAGTTGTCGAATGTGTTCTTTAGTTTCACGTGTTGTATATTCACGCTGTTCTTTGAATTTACTATCAATCTTTACAGCTTGTTCATTAAGTGACTGTTGAACTCGCTGTTCGACTGCTTCAACGCGTGTAGTTAGCTCCATTTTCAAAGTATTACTGACGAGTTCTATATTACTTTCTAACTGAGTTTTTACTTCTTCAATAGTAATTTCTAATCTATTACAACTATCCTCTACTTGAGTTTCTAATTTATCATTTACTTGAGTTTCTAATCTCGTATTACTATCTTCTAATCTTCCTAATTTATTTTCTACCTTTTCTAAATTTTCATTGCTACTATCTAATTTACTTTCTAATTTTTCACTATTTATTTTCAACTCTTCTTGACGTCGTTTAAACATCGTTTCGAAGTCCATTGTTGCTGGCTTCATCGTCATTGTAGACTACGGTGTCCTAACTGATTCGTTATATGAATTATATTTTTAATTATTGGTCCACCGTGACTATATATTTCTTTATTTAAAATTTATTTTGTTTATCAGTATTAATTTCACAACTCTTTTTTCTTCTCTGTACTTAATTTAACTATTTGTAATATTATTTATTACATAAATTGACTATTAATTCTTTCTACAATATTTGTGCTAATTATTTATTAGACTTTCTTTATATTCTCTGTGCTTTATTTATATTCTGGGCGCCATTTACTTGTAATGATAATTATCATTTATTTTCTTTATGTCATGGCCCCACGTTGGCAGCGCCAATTATTATACAACGTTTCCAAGATCGTGACTTTATACACATATCGGGCAACACGTTGGGCACACCAATTCTTATACGTTATTTTTTACACTTACTTTTACACATATACTCTTCATTTTGTTTTAATTGTCTCCAAGTCACGTTACTAATATTTAGAATTAATATTAGGCAATTACCTGTATTAACTTCCGTCTTGTGACTTCTTTAGTTTTTTCCTTAAAACAACGCGTTTCGAGAATAAATTCTCATCATCAGGTTTAAAAAACTATATAAACATCAAATTCACCCAAAAGGGGTCGTCAACTATTTAAAATACACAAACACAAAAACACCACACATAATTAAACACCGACACAGTCACGGCACAGTCCGATGCGCATCGTCTCGAGTTGGTCGTTGGCGGCGAGACGATGCGCATCGGACTGTGCCGTGACTGTGTCGGTGTTTAATTATGTGTGGTGTTTTTGTGTTTGTGTATTTTAAATAGTTGACGACCCCTTTTGGGTGAATTTGATGTTTTTATAGTTTTTTAAACCTGATGATGAGAATTTATTCTCGAAACGCGTTGTTTTAAGGAAAAAACTAAAGAAGTCACAAGACGGAAGTTAATACAGGTAATTGCCTAATATTAATTCTAAATACATATACTCTTACTCATTTGTGCGCACTTACCCACGTCTCGAAGGTATACTCTTCTTCTGCAGTATTTACCTTGATGTTCCCCAGCTGGGTCGCAGGCTTTGGTCGTTGATTGAGTGTAGATAAGCATGTGAATATCGTTATATAAGTTTAATACAAGTAAAGAGTACAGAGGATTTAGTACTGGTTGTGAAATTAGTACGACTGTGTTAATAAAATCATATTCATTTGATTTATTATTTAAAAATTCAAATTATCATATTATTAATTGTTTTGTGTGGGTTAATTATTATTTGAACCCTTATATCCGATCTGAATATAATGTAATTATAACGTGTTTTAATCTTATTTCTTATATTTCTAAGACATAGTATACACATACATAAATCATATATGACCTGAAACATTACACAGACATATAATACATAACACATATAATTATTATAAAACGTGAATCACACATATAAAATTTAATATTCATCTTGTCTTTGCAAGTGTGGTTTTTAATATATACCACTTAATAAAAACTTTTAATTAATTAAACATTTATTAAACTACTAATAGAGAACATTTATTACTTTAATTGATTCGATTATTTGATGTCTCAATTAATTAACAATCTTCAAATTACGTAACTCTCATACTTGAATTTACTTATCTAATCAAATACAAAAATATAATACAATATGGTTCTTCCTTGACCATTTATTTATGAGATTACTACAGTTAGATGCTCTATTATCAGTTATAGTTTGAACATTTATTTATTCATTATGAAAATTTAAAAATATATTAATTTCTTTGTAAACTTGTATATGGAACCTAGAGCTTCTTTCGATAGACCTCAGGGTCATTTATAATATTAAATAAATGTCTGACTTCACCTGCATTTTTCTGCAACCATTTAACTTTGTCGTTACCATCATCTGGACTCTCGAGTTTGTTGATCCTCTTCGGTATCACCTTCTCTGTCTCTGTGTCGTTGAAATTCCTCGCTCCGTCTCCTGGATGCTGAGTTCTGATGTGGACCTCTGGTCGTGATGATGTACGGCTGGATGTGGCTGTCCCTGCGTTCTCTCGTCTTCTTGCTCTAGTTCCTCTCCTCTTCTTATCTTGTCCCTCGTGGATGTCTTGAAGTTCTATGTTACTTCTTGAAGTTCATCGACGATACGACTTCTCGTATATTACGATTTTATAGTCTTTTAAAATAATCGTGTTCCACTATTACTTGCACCGACGTAATGCCGGTTCCATCGCACTTCACATTATTGAATACTGTTTAAAAACCTTACATGACTTTGTAAAATTCGCGGTTGTGAGATGCGTGGATCTTACGTGTCTAAGTGAGTTCATCTGAGAAAGAGTGTGTCGCTCGCTGGGGTTTTATACTGCTGCCGTCGTCCCATGCCTATTGGAAACTGTTTTGACAACATTGAACAGGTCGGCGCGTCGATTTAATTGTTACTTTCAACCTACGCGTCTTTCTATGAGACGCACACTTTTTTATAAATATTATTTCACCAATCGTTCGGTATAATATTAAACTTTGTTTATGCAAATTATGAATGTTAAGGTGTGTAAATTATGGCAAAATTTCACACGGTGGCTGAACGGTTCCCATGATCAATGACCACTTAACGCCAAACTGAAGTGCCAGGCGTCAGCTATGTTTTTACATATGTCGCTGATTTGTGTGACTTCTGGTTATCGTTCAGTACTTAAAAAACTGTGTAAAATCTTCCACCCTCGTTTGCATAATTCAACCTGTCTGTCGTTTACACATGTACACATACATACACACACACACACACACGCAGACTGATACACAAGCGGCAGCATGTCGCTCTGACGTCACCCTTACCAGTTGGCGCATGTCAATTTTCTCCCCTTCGTTGCTGCGTTTAAAACTAACTAAACTATTTGATTCCATATGCAGGCTTACAATATTTGATTTATTTAAAATTAAATACTACGTTTATTTCTATATTATTTCTTATACTTAATGCTTAATTATTACATTATTTTTATTATTTACATCTTATATATCTCATACGTGCGTTCGTATGTTATCATACCTCAGTCAGGGGTTGATACATATACTTATGCTAAACATATCGTTGCAATATATATATATATATATTATAACAATTTACACATTGAAATGTATTTTATATTGTGGAGCCCCACGCTTTTGGAGCGCCAAATTATATAACAACACAAATTGAAATGTAATTTAATTTGAGTTCATGGGTGTAATCGTAATAAGAAGATGATGCGTTATATAAGAGTTAAAATTTTTCCATCATTTATTTTTTGTTTGTATTAAACAAAATTCTTTCATTTTGCATATTGAAATATACTCATTATTAAATCGTATGTATGAATCTTTCGCACACAACTTATAGCTAACAAATTACATACAACAAGTCATACATAAATCTTATTATCTACTCTTAACTAGTTAATTATTTTTGCTCTTGGCTTACTTATTGTGTGTTCATCTTTTGCAATTGCTGATTAATTTACTTCAATAATGAATTTACTTTTATTTCAATTTCTTTAATATTAATTGGCTTTAAAACTTTCTACTGCATATGCATTCTCCTTTATCAACAAAGACTTTATTAATTACTTTAACTTAAAATCAAATATTTCTCTTATATCATTTACGTTACTCTCAATTAATAAATTTTATACAAGAGATATTATTCTAAATTACACTCTGCCTTTACACTTCTGTACAATTTAGTTATTTTAATCAACTGTTTGAATGTCTTTCATACTAACTTTAATTAGTGTCTTTCAAATGTCTGTAACTACTATGGTTTTTCATCACCTCGTTTGACGTGGTTAATCATCCATATGTCCTCCTTTGGTCCTCAGTCCTCGTCCTCCATGTCTTCCGTCCTTGGTTCCTCTTCCCGGATTCCACTGCATGTGCTGTTTAATAGTGGTCTCGCCTCACATCATATGCTGCAGGTGTATCCATAGACCTCCTCGTATGTGCTCTGGTTGGACTTCCAGTTTGTCCTGTGACTTTCACTGTAGATTTAAAATAGCGTCTCTAATTGACATAGCCTCCTCTGGCAACGGTTGAATAGAGAAGAAGAAACTTTATTAGCGCAACCTGGTATTTATAGCCAGGTCGTGCAAAAGCTCAGGTCTGAACAATTTTCAACTTGTCAGATTTTGTCGAAGCGTCTTTTCCCCACTCTGGTTCAATTCACTATTTTTGCCTATCTTTGCGAATTACGAAGTTTGTTTCACACCACTCATTGCTCAATCGATCGCTAATTTTTATATGTTTACTATACGTAAATTACACTTCTTTATTGTAATTACAAAAAGAGCTATTCACTTTTTACTTATAGTAATTGCACTTTCTGTCACTTTGTCACGGTCTTTTAACCCTTTGTTCACCTTTATTTTCTACACCCTCTGGTGTCTTTTGTTTTACCATATCGTACATATTTTTATTATAATTAAATAAAACATAAAATCGATCAATACTTGAAAAGGGTTGGTTACAGTTTAGGGACGGACAGGCTTCACACACACAAACAAAATACACGTGTACACAACGCTAACAACAGGTAGGCTAGGTATGCATGTCCATGCATGAATTGTCCATTCCCTATTTTTTTTAAACAATCCAGCTGCAATCTGAATCATGTCTATTCCATATTTATTTATTTATATTATTTATTTAAATTATTTTGGCAATGCATAGTACCGTACCTGGTTGTACTGTTGCAATATATATATCCTGCAACAAAACAGGATGATAAGCTCTATTAATCTGAACATGGATGATGAGCATTGACATGTTTAAAATGGTTTTATTCAATTTTTTGTCTTTTAGCTGTAAGTTTTGTATTTAGCAATGGATAAGAACGTAGGTTATATCAAATTCTTTATAAAAATGTGTTCTTTTATGTCATGTACTTTCTGTGCATAATTGTGCGCATATGATAAACCTTATTCGCTATATCTTCCGTGGTAATCAACCCATCGACGTGAAACTTTGAAAGTGGATTGTTTATGTAAATAGTTACGTTTTTATGTACTCTGAGGTTTCCAACTATTTTATAAATATGGTTTTTTGTATAGGAAAAAACTCAGCTTTTTACTCTTATCAATGACATAGGGCAATAAAATTCATAGATAAAATCAATGCTAGCTCTTGCAGATTTATACAAAGTTTTGCATGTAATTCTTATATCTTTTTCTAATATCAACCATGTAACATCGGATGGACCAATCAGAAGACACTAATTTCATTAATATTCGTACTCTGTGAGGTACGGATCGACACAGTTGGTCGATAGCATTTGCCGAGTGAAGTTGTGTCCGTCGACGAGAGTTTTCCTCGTACGGAATTATAGAAATACAAAATTATCATAAAACTTGAAACTCTTTGCGAGCTTTGCGTAAAGAGCCAAGCAGGTTAACAACCTCTATAAAAATTATTATTATATTTAAGTGCTTTTCGCGGTAGTCAAGATAGTCCGCATAGGGAATTATTGAACACTTCAAGCTTTCACGGAAGGTGTAAGCTAAATACACCGCTTTTTTATAATAAATACCCATATTCACACTCAGATCTAATAAAAATTAACGTGTAAATTAATAATAACTTTTGCGAGCGAGAACACTAATTATTGTGAGTGACAGTTGTGTGAAAAGTCTATTTGGTGTTAGCAGTTCGACGGAATCATCAGCGTGACGTACAGAGGCATTGTCGCTGGAGCAACCCGCCAACGAAGAGGACGCCAGGACGGGAGTGACGCTAAGAAGAGGAGGAACGCACATCAGGAGGACAAATCAGCAAGTAAACGGATATCATCTAACAAGTAAAATCGATCTAAAATCGAACTATATAAACTTTATTCAAATATAAAACGCATGACAATTATGTAATTTAATACACACCGTAAAAACTATTATTTCCTGTGTGTAATAAATAATTTTTCATTACCTCCATTATAGACTCGTTTGTAATTTCTTCACATACACTATATCCTATGTGAAAATAATAATCTGTATCGTTGCAATATATATATATATATATACTGTATATTGTTACAAAACAACTAATGGGTAGATAATCAAGTCAAACCCCACGTTGGGTTCGTCACGTTGTTACAAACCAAAACTTTTGAATGGGTAGATTAGTATTGTATTTTATTTTTAAATTATTTAAACTTTTATTTAGTAGTTTAGTAGTAGACTCTTCTTCACTCCTCACGTTGTAATGTAAACATCGATGATTAGTGTTGTTTAGTATTTGATAGAATTAGTAATGTTTAAATTTAGATTAATGTTTATGTTTGAAAAGGATTATAATCACTGATATCTTGCTGTATTCACCTCCCCACTTACCATCCGTGAACGTCTTCGATCTTCTTAATGGGTTGTTCTATCTCACTGGAAATACATTAATAACACACAAAAAATACTTTGCCTGGATATTGGCATATACACATTAAACAAAATGACAATGATATTCAATTGTGAATTGGATATTCAAATATTGGCCGCTTGAATACTGCCGCCACCTTGTGAAACAATTGCTTCTGAAATGTAAATTATTTGTACCTTTTTAATAGAAATAAAGACTCTCTGTTCACTGGTAACAAATTGAGGTTTTATTAACATTAGTGAAATTCAGTAAAATCCCTTTTAAAACAATTACTAATAATTTTTAAAACAACAAAGTTAATTAATTTCTGAAAATTCTTCAGCTCAGGGCTGGTAACACTGGTACAATGTACAATTATATGGTAATTAAGGTTATGTTTATTTTGGTTATAAGCATTACCAAATTTCATGAATCCTTTGAATGTACATGATGCATGATACAAAGATGTTTTATTAAACAACAATATTTATTCATATATTGTAATTAAAAAGACAAAAAATTAAAAATCATTAATCTCAATACGATATTCAAATTATCGTACTATCGTACGGCAGGTGTGCTGCATTCTGATATTAAAAGTTGTGTACACGTGTTATTAACGTTGCACTATTAAAACAATGTTACTGGTTTAATTATTATTATTTGAACTGGAATTGATAAAATAACGAAAAACTCTTATTATCGAGTCTATTCATAAGAGTATCATTCATGACAGAAGTGACTCTCTGTTGGCAAACAAATACGTGTTGGTTATAGGTTAGTTTACCTATAGATGAGAGTAAGTTAACAAAATAGAATAATTAATATCATTAAAATCTTAATACTATCTTCACAAACACATTATTTATTGTAATAAGATGTATAATTAACGGTAATGATTGTTTCTCGTATATTAAATTATTGTTTGTCAAGTACTACTGAAGTTGTAGTCAAGCGAGCAACTATATTTTACAAGTAAGGTTTGCGGTATAAATTATTATTTTCGCTTCTGTTATTATTTTTCTAACATGAATATTAAAATATTTCAATTAAATATCGTCATTAAATCAGACGAGAACTTTTATTCATTTAACCTGATAATAATTCATCGTTTGCTAGCTAACCATGCATAGTGTTTGCTTGGTTAACGTAGTTTTCTATAATGTTCGTTAACTAACGAATATTATATTATCATTTTATTTTAAGAATTGTTAATGTATAATACTCCCTGTATTTCTCACTTAACATGGCCTTTATTATACACTGGCCATGTTTTTATTAGTTCACTTTATCACTCACAACACTGTCACACGATAAAAAATTGGTGTTCAGTTGAGGTTAGTTATGACTATATACTCTTATACGCGCACATTTTAAAATATTTTCCTTGAGGACTGTCGCAGGCTCCGCTCACATCGGTGGCTGGAAGACAATTAGTTCCTCTCATCAAAGCTTCTGCTCTCGTCTGGTAAGATCAGATCATCCTATTGGCTTAGAATGCGGTACTCTCTACCCCAAATGCCTTTGTTAAATTAAAATTTTAATTTTTAGCGTCTATGCTTTGGGTTCGAGACTCAGCTATGACGCGTTCCTTTCCAATCGGAAATGACAGAAAATCTTATAATATTCATAAGTTTCTTATTAATAGTCTGATTGTCATTTGGATAGTTGCATTGTTTTGCGGATACTTGTGTCTTTAATTTAAGTCCAAACAAGTAATAATTCCGTCCATTAATAACTCACTTCACTTTATCTAAAATTCATATAGTGGCTCTTAATAAAAATTAGTTTTTTCCACTATATTTTGGTGTAATTATATCTTAATACTTATGATTAAACGTCTGGAGTCCATTTCTCTTATACTCTAATACATAATATTAACACATTTGTGATTTAAGCAAAATGTACTAATGGCGTACAAGCCATCTATGTCCAAATGTTTATATTTGCTTACATCACCATTATTCCTTATGCTACTACATATCTTTGGTACTATAATGTTATTTGATACACTTACATACATTTGCTAATACTTTATTTCGGCAAATGTTATCTTGTTTACATATATAGCATTGTTTAAGATACATTATGCTCTTATATCGCCATTCTGTCACTCTTATTTAGTTATTTTTACCACATATTATATGCATTGTTGATAATTAAATTGTGTACAAATGTTGTACATGGTCTGTTTAGTGGACTTACTAACTTTTTGTTAGCTGAAATTTCTTTAAGTTACTGTATGATGGTTGTTTACACCTAGTCCTATGATTACAGATAGTTAATTTATTAAATTCCAGTTATTAAATTACTTGTACAATGATTGTGAGGTATTCTCATAGTTGTATTGAACATTGCTCTAACTATTGGTAAACTTTCTTACTCTCTCTTTACAAGTTTTGTTAAGGTTTTTTGATTAACTCTATGGTCACATGGGATTCTGTCTAATTGGTTTATTGTTATTATAAATAATCTGACTCATATAGTTGTCTTTCAGTTCATATGGTATTCATTGTCTTACACATTTATTCTTATTTGATCTCTGTATGAAACAATTATTGATAACTACTTTATCTAATTATTGTGTATGATTTTATGTTGTAGGTCCAGTTCAGGTGAGGTTATGTGTCACTTAGTTGGCAACAATATGCTTCTTACTTTATTCAGTATTCATCTTAAATACTGTCATGTCATTATGGCATGTTACTATAATTGTTTATTACTATGTTTTGCACATGTTGTACACATTTTACACTATATGTTTATACAATAATACTTGGTTTTTTTATCTAACTATGTTACACATTTTGGTGGGTTGTATCTTGGCTTGTATGCATTGATTTGTTTCTTTTCAACAACTTAGTTTGTTTACTACTTATTGGCTTTAACATTTATCTACTTTTTGTCCTGTGTTACTATGACATTCAGGCACATTCCATATCAAGGATTATAAAGCTTTTATCATTGATCTCTTTGAGCAATTATTTCTCTTTTCAGTATCATTAAATTGGTGGTCTTACTGAGTATATTTGTGGTTTTACAATCTTGGATTACAATTGGTACACTAATTGTTTGTGTATTTCACTTGATAACCGTTGATCTTTTCACTTATTAATCTTTATTCACTTCCCTCAGTTATAAACACTTCACTAATATTGTCTGTGTTGCTTATTTGGGGTTAGTGTTATTACATTATTTATTGTTGCACTTATATAAAGTATTCACTGTTATTGTTTGTGATCACTTATTAAGGTTCAACACTTGGTTTTTTATTATACTGGTTTCACTATGTCCTCCTTTGATAGGTAGTTTTTTATTACTACTAATCTTATATTAATCTTTTATTCTGGTTATTATATTGATTGTGGTGCTTTCCATATTTTGGGAATGTTGGTGTCTTGTTCTGGTCATACATAATCTTCATTCTTCATGGTACGTTTCTTCTTCTTCTTCTTCTTCTTATTCAACTGTTTCTTCTTCATGTTAATTGTTTGTCATTTGTGATGCTTTTCTTGGTTACTCACTATTTGTGATAATTCATGTTCATTTAACATAGTTATATTCTTCCACATTTTCACTCACTATTATGATAATCATTGTCTTATATTTATCTCACTATTATGACAAATTAGTCTATTTTCTCACTATGATAATTGTGTTTGATATGTCTCTTCCTTATGATGATAGTCACTTTCGGCATATCCCCTCACTATTTTGACCTATTGGGCCTAGATGCTAACGTATTATATCGATTCATTGTATTCTCTCTTTCTTCTTTCTACTCGATGATATATTCTTATGACTCTTCTTTCTTCTTCGTTGGATTGCTTTAACATTATTCATTTATAGATACACTTTTGATTTTCATACTTCTGTTCCTTCTTCCATGTTTGATGAAATATGCTTATGGTACTCTTTCATTTGACGTATTATATATTTTTTATGTAACCGTTATTTTGATACGTTACAATATATATATATATATATATATATATATATATATATATATATATTGGACATTGGAAGATATATATACCTTCTTTTTAATACTTTGGAGTTGTTATTGCTAGAAATAGTCTCTCGACATTTTATAAAAATCACTTTTTTTTCTTGATTACTATTTGTGATTGATACTTCAAACAGGTAATGGTAAAGAAGCAAGTTTGAGCTTTGACAATAATTATTGAAAGATTTCATTAAAAATTTATAGACTTATTTCAACTTTTAACTTTTATAATAAACATATATTCTTAAAAAATTATACTCATATAAATGAATGTATGAAACAGTATTTGAAGCATTCATACTGATGAGTATAATTTTGTTAAGAATATTAGGATATTGTAAAATCGAAAAGCTTAAACTTGAAATATTTCTATAAATTTTGTATGAATACTAATAAAAATTGTAAATAATTATTCTCAAAGCTCATACTTATTATTTTGACTATTAAATGTTTGTAGTATTAAATACAAATAGTCATGTAAAAAATAAGTCATTTTTATAAAATGTCGAGAGACTGATTGTAGCAATTACAACTTCTGAATGAATGTATCAAACAGTATTTGAAACTGGACAGTCAAAATCATGAGCGCCATTTTCGAAAGCATTTCTACAGAGTTCTACAGCATTTCTATAGAGTGTATTTACAAATAAAAAAATGGTTGTCTTGAAATCTGCTGGCGGAAGAATGGGGATGGATGAAAAAAGGTGGTATTTTAACTCCAGTAAAAACTTAATTCCCACCAGCACTGAAAGAATTACTGAATATGATTTTCTGCTCTTGTGGTAAAGGTTGCAGTACACAAGCTTGCTATGTGCGAAAGCAGATATTTTATGTTCTGAGGTTTGCCATACTTGCACAAGGGACTCGTGCCATACTTGAATAATGAATAAATCAAATAGAACGGCACATAAAGTACAATACAGATTTAGACATAAATGTAAAATGTAATTAAGATGTGATACAAATGTAATATAAGACAAGTGTGATTACTTGGTAAGAGGATGTGAAATACGTTAGTGTTCAAGTAAGAATAACTGTGAGTGGGTAGTAATTATAAACAATTATTTAAAGAAATGAATTACTAATCCATAGTAGCGGATGATACAGACATTAACATTTAGTTTTTTCTTTATTAGTGTTTGTGTTATATAAGTTTAATAGGTACTGATCACACAGACAATGGTTTAAAAGTGTGCATTCAGTTAAGCCATAAAGGGAATTATAGTAATTTGAAGATAATTGTTAATTAATAGTTTGTTTATATTTAAAGAAGTTAATTAATAGAAAACAAGTGTAAGCAGGATCGATTATGAGTCTTCCAACATAAAAATATAATCAGTCAAACATAGGCCTAGATCATTATGTTCAGTAAATAGTAAATTCTTCAAAATATTTGTCAAACTACAAATAACTATATTTGGTATTAAAATTGTTCATAGTTTTGTCAGATAAAATAATATGTAAATTGTATTAAGTATTATGATGTAATAACTAAAAAGCAACTTGTACATAAAAGGTAAAATAATGTATTATATAAAAATAATATCCTATGACAACTAAATCTCAATTTGAACAAATATGACCAGAGTAATTTATATGTATCCAGGAAACAAAAAGAAAGAAAAAGAATTTATTATTATTATTGTAAAAAAAAAAAAAAAAGGAGAGTTGAGTTGAATTTTGAAGAAAAACTAAATATTTATACAAGAAAAAATATGAATCCTATTAAAACACAATATAATACAAAGCAAGAAACCTATATCAACCTATAACAGAATGTAAAATTTGAGTAAATAAAGAAACAGCATAAACAAATCAGCATTTAAACATTACTGAGCCAACAACCAGAAAAGAACGTTAAATTTAAAAAAAACGAATGAAGTAATGGAAAAAACTACCCTTTAAATGAAAACAATTTACAATTGAAGAACAACTACACTTAAATTAACTTAATAACAGAAACACTGGACTTCAATCATTATATTCCACCAGAAGCTTCAGATAAATGAAATGACAAGATGTAACATTTATTGATCACAAAAGAAGTGGATTTCTTCATTTGAATAATATAAACAAACTGAAGACATTGGAAATTTTCATCACTGATACCAGGAGGCTGTGTGAAACTGAACTGAACTGATAAACATTGTGTAACGTATAAACTTATATATTATTATAATTAATATTAATTTTATATTATTTCATTATTATCTTGTTTTGTAATGTAATGTACTTTCTGTACTTGTTTCTCCTTAATAATAACTGAACCTTTTATATCAGCCAAAAGGACCTTCAAATAATATTAATATAAAAGAGAAGAGAATCGACCCTGAGATTTCCTGAGTCATATTAATAGTTACAGTAAATGGACTATATAAATTTTGAATAAAAATTACAATATTATTATTATTACCAGATACCATTCCATGTGTTTTATTTATAATAGAAATAGAATAAGTATATTACAAATGGGTGCCAACCACTTGGGCTTAATTAAAAAACAATACACATTTTAAAAAGTGTTACAAATTGATGCTTACAACGTGAGGAATAAATAGGGCAAAACCCGTTTTGTTATACTGTTGGGGATGAATAGCTTTGTATGTTTCCATATGTGTTCATGTTTTTGTTTTGTTTTTTTGGGTATGGGGGTGTGGTATGTTCTTTTCAATTTATTGCTTTCTTGCCTTGTGTATGTGTATACTTAATATATTGATCTTATGGTTGGTTGGCAATCCGGAGTTCTGGCCTGGGGGGGGGGGCAGATTTATGCTGTTATATAGTTTGATTCACGTATTGTGCTATGCCGTGCAAGTTTTCATCAGTTCACACCGAACGGGCAGCACATAGCTGGGAATGACTCAATACCACATAACATCCGTCAAAGGAACCAGGTTTCAATGTTTGCCCCCTCCCCCCAGACCATTGCTAGATTCCTATTTTTTTTTTCATCAATGCAGGTAACCATGTTATTCCTGACATCTATTTTTCCTACAGGGAGTGCTTACCACAGTTTGATTCTCCTTCAAAGTGTGGGGAATTTCTGTTACAGTAAGCCACCTTTATGGTTTGAATATTCCTTTTAACAGCTCACCACCCGCTCAAGTCTTGCCAGAGGAGTGAATTATTAAAGAATACAGGTTTTTGTTGTGTGAAGTGGACGTAATTTTTATATGACTGGAAACGCTCGCAGTAGTTATACAGTACTGTAAATTATTATTTTGACAATTTTATATTTAAAACACTTTCAACAATTTGAAATTATTATTAATTTTATTTTTAATTAAGTATCACCAATTTGTTATTTGTAGCTATTCCTTTTAATTTGTCACAATTTTCTAAAATGAATTTCTTGGCTAACTTACTATCAGCTTCTCTCTCTAGAAACACTGTTTTATTTTATTTTTTTTACTGTTTTACATTAATTTAAACTTATTTCATTGTATTTTCACTTTATTCTGACCTTCCACAGTTAATCTGCAAACTGAACATTCCATTCCTACACAGTGTAACTGGGTTTAACTGCATTTGTTTACTTTCCTTGAATACCTTTTTGGTTAATCTCTACAACCACACTTTTGCTAATTACTATTTAAAAGGACTTAATAATAATAATGCCCCTGCTATACATAAGGTATAAACAATCTGCAGTTTTTTGAAACTAAGAAACTTATATTTTTTTCAATGGTGTAAGGGTTAATAAATAAGTACATTAAAGAGGTAATTATTTTATTAAATAAAGATCATACCATTATTATAGTTTATTTTATATATCAATTATTTAAAGAAGACAAATCATGAGACACTATCTAATTATCAATGTTCGGAACCATGTAATACATGTATGAAAATGTTTTACAACTGATGTTCACTCTCTTTGTAGAAATCTTTTATATCGACAATCCTAGATTTTATTTCTGGAGAGTTATCACGACTTAGGTCTTCCAAACAATCAAAAAATAATGAATACAACTTTCTGTACCCTTCTATGGAGCCATTCAATGCTAAAATTAACAAAAGACAGAAGATTAATGTTATTAATAAATACAATCAAGTATATATAAAAAGTATGTTGTTTGTTGTATGTTGATAAATGTATATTACACACAAAGTCTACATACAAATAGACAATTCAAGATCACAATAGTTACAGGCAATTATGCTGATAGGTTAGAGGGGAGTGGGCCTAATTATACTTATATTCTAGGGGAAGCCAGCAAACGTAGCAATTTCACTAATTTCAGAATACATATACATAAATATAACACTACATATTTCACCATCGCAAACACTATAATTATTCACCGAGAAATGGCGAACACATACTTGCACAAGAAGAAAAGTAAAAGATATGTGTGCACACATGCACAAAAACTTAATCTGTCACCTTTTTATTTCTGTGTTATGTACTTCTTTGTGACTGATAAAGCTGTTTGTGACAATGAAGATTTAGTATTGTTTTCGGAAATGCACATACACATACACACATGTGTGTGTGTGTGTGTGTGTGTGTGTGAAGTTTGCTTGGCTGTTGGTATAATAATTTCTAAGTAAGACTGAATAATATTATATTATATACGATATTATTAAAATATTAATATTATAATATATAATATATTATATAATACTTGATATAACTTGTTACAAATAACATCAAGTTGCTAGAAAGATTTTTTGATGAATTTATTTTTAGTTTCAGAAAACACTTTTCTGTACAGCTCATAAAATTACTGACTGTGGCCTTGATGTCAAAGAACTCCGTATATAAAAAGTGCAAATTTAAAGCCCTGATTGAGCTAATTATAATTTGCAAGTTGACAAAATTCAGAAAAGATCTTAAAATTTTAAAGGCCCTCTATTTAATTATCACATAATAAATGTACATGATTTTGGATAAATTAATACCATATTTTAATACTGTGAAAGAATGTTAGCTTTTCAAGATGTTTATCTCTTGAAAATAAAAATCTTAATACAAATTCAATGCTTAGAATTTTATATATTTTTAATATATTTATATTTTACGTTTCAATTAGTGTTAACCTTATTTTGTTAACTTATTTTGTTTACCATTTTATCAATCTTTAGAAAAAATATTTATTTATAAACTACAGTTTATATCAGGACCAGATAAAAACATCTTTTTCTGTTGTTACTCAGATGATTATTTTATTATACACTTTTTAGCAGGGTTTTAGAGGTTAACAAAGGACAATCCAAGGAAGATTATATAGCATTACTTGTAATGATTCTGTTACTTGCAGTGTTATGTTTTGGATTCACCATTCTCAAAATTAGAATTGTGCATATTCAGTTTTATGGTAGGCCTACACATTTTTTTTACCATGTTTTTGTCTCACCAAATATAACTGATATGTTTATACCACACTGACTATAGTCACTTATGATTCAGTTAACATCGCAATTCAAGAAAGGAGGCCCAATATTTTATTTGTGGAATTATAATTATCATGTCTTAATATAGGTAATTAATATTAGTATTGAAGAAACATTTCAAGGTCCAACTAAAACACTAAAAAGGTACTTAATAAAAATATAAATTTTAATTTTATTCTTAGTTCAACTATGTATTTTTTTGGAACATGTAAAAGCAGGTCTTCATAAATTACACTATTACCTGTACTATAACAAGAAAGAATGAGATGTTCATTGTAAAAATGAGATAAATTATATTAAATAAATTCATGTACAAAATACTTATACAATTTACTTAAAAAGTGGAACAACAGTTTAAAGATATACAAACTGGTAACTGATGTGTGGGGATCTGAAAACGTTGCTATTAGGCAGATACTGGAAAAGTTTTACGAACATATTGCAGAAATTTACATTTCTTATTTATCCCTCTTATCATGATCCTATTTAATGTGGAATTGCATAGTGTTATAAACAAGACTCATCAATATGTATAAAACATAGTAAAATATTTGGATACACAACTGACAGGGCTTGACGGAAGATACACAAATATTCTCAGAGGAAGATATGAAAAGATACAGAAGCAGAAGCAATGGAAATTAGGCTTATTTTAAGTGTCACAGGCTATCCTCTATGACATAAAATTCTCACATTAAATCATAGGCTACAAGAGTACCTATGATTTAAGACAAGTGGGAGGTGGCTCATAAGAGGAAAACGGTTTAACTATTTAGGTAAATTTGTATTAAACGATATGCAGTATACATGACAAAACAGCATTAGGGAGATTATATAGTCTGTAAGTACAGCTTTTTCCGAACAAACGAAGAAGGAGAGCTATGAATAAGAACGGAGGCAACTGTGAATGGGACTAGGGGCTGTCGTGTTACATTTACATTCATATTATAATAAGAGTTTATTTTATTTACATTTAATTAAAGAAAATTTCTGTTAAACTAATATTACTTCATCTTTTATTATTCTATTTGTTATTTACATTTACAAATTACATAATTTTAAATAAAAAAATTCTTCAATTAATTGTTATGTTTACTTACTTGAAGAGTAATTATATTTTAATGAATTTCTATTTTTCTTAAAAAAAAAAAAAATCTTTATTTTTGTTGATCATGCCAAGAAACATAATCAAGAACACAAAACCAAACATCACACCAGAACTGCAATTAGAGTCCATAAAAAATAGGAACTCTAACTCATCATGAATATGCTTGTTACCAATATACTTACATCTCAGCTTTTTTGTTAACAAGTACAGCACATTGAGAGCTTCCTTTCTTAGTGGTGTGTATTTTGATACTCCTACAAAAAAATTGGTTTTCAATGGTTGATCACAAAATTGAAAAAAATATTTTTACTCATTTGAATAAAAAACATTGAACATTATTTTTCATTTAACTATTTCAAGCTACATGCATTTGTATCTATATATTTAAATGCATTTCTTATTCATACCATTATAATCTTTTATCAAATTCCACCATAATTCTTAGATTAAGAAAAAATTTAACTTACAAAAACTATATTTTTCTATCCTATATGGTATAAGTGAATCCATTCCACTTTTGAATTACTTTTCAGACTTCTTCCTTTTTCCATATTGGCATATATTTAAATGTTTGTTGTAAACATGGTTACACAACATAGTTTTAAATAAGGTATACTTTGATAACGCAGAGTTTGAGTCATTAAAATAAAGTATAAACCTACAGCAAAAAGAGTGTGTTAATTGCCCAACTGAGTGTTCACTGACTTCTGTATATTTTTTACACCATGTTTCTTTACTTGGTGTTAAAAAACATTGAACGAAAGAAGAATACTATTATTTAGTTCAACATGATTTTCAAACTCCTCTGATACAAATAATTTCTTTAAGTGGAAGATTATGCAAGTATTTACCAAATGCAAGGTCATGATTACACAAATCTCCCAGCTAAAGACAGAGCCAAGATTTTCTTCTGGGATTAGATTAAGAGATATCTAAAATTTAACAAAGTTATCTATGTTTTGATAAATTTAACCAAAGTAATGGTGATACATCTTCACAATTTGTATCACAGTAAAGAGTTTATTTCCAGTGACAATACCAAAAAAAAAAATCAATAGCATTTGTTTTATAATATTGCAAACATGTTGGGTTGAAACTAAACATTTCTTTTTTATCTGTTAACCTTATTTGATATCCATTTGGCACTCAATTAACAATATTTAAACAAAGTGATTTCATACTCGTAAGATGGCTATAGTACACTACTATTAAATTGTTCATACTTACAGAAGTAATTAGATTACTTATTTAATTCAACTTACATGACTACGTTTTTACTGGTATGTTGTTTAATTTTGACATTTATTTTTTTCTTTATCCCTCTGAGGGCTTTAATCTCCAAAATCCTCTCCTCACTGTGCCACTGTTCCCATAAAAATTGTTTCACTGGTTCAAACTTTAACACTGATAGTTATTAAAGAAAAGTACGATCTCATCATACTCTGCTATGAATGGCACATCTAAATTTCTTTAAAATTTTATAAAATGAATCAGCATTTCAAACTTTCCACTTTCAATAAAAACAAATAAGACCCCTTTCAGAGAACAGTGACCTTGATTTTTCTATATAAACTTCATTATTTGTAACACAACCAATATTTGATTTCCAGTGATAATATGCAGAAACGAGCAATATCATTTGTTTTGTAATACTGTAAATGACATGTAATAACAACATGTTTATGCTGAAGCTAAAAATTTCTACTTATATCTGTTATCATTATTTTAGGATCCATTTGGAACACATTTTTTTATAACCAGTTGCTCTTTACAATTGCACTCATTTACAAGCTATTGTGGTTTTAATTGATAATAATGACAACACATTTTTTTAACATTAACACCCGTTTTTTAATTATTCTTTAAAACAAATGTTTTGCTCGTACTATGGTGATGCATTCATGTTACTGATTCATTTTTCTCTGGCATGTGCCCACTGAGGATGTCTCATTGTAGTATGAATTAAATATTTGATTTAAGGGAACATAAAACTATATAAGTTAAACTTAAAAAAATTGATTATGCTCTTTCTTTTATTCAAAATTATGAAATGACGTGCATTGTGTATAGTAAATTCAATACACATTTCTGAAATTATGAACCAATGAATTTAATGAATTCCTGTGTTAAATTTTTCTATTCATTCAGTCACCCACCTCAAATCAGCTGTCATTGTCCAATGTCACTCATAATAGCTGACCTACAAAAACCTTTAAAATCTATCAATTTATAACACAAGCATCACATTTCTTGGGACTACTTATTGCAGAGCCAATTGTGATTAAATCATACAAAGATACCAAGCATATGTGACTCTTGCTTCTCATCTTCAATTTCAGAGTGATATCTTATAAACAACACCTCAGATTTGTTCAAATCACAACTACATCTTTACCATTCAATCTCATGCAATTTTCACCTTCTTTTATTTTCATTAACATGACTGCACATAAGACATGTTAATTATTTTTTGATTCTCCATGCTGTTATATATGAATTTGCTCTTTACAGGCAATTAAAAAACTTATTGTACAGGTTTGTAAACTTCAAACAGTGCTAATAAAATTCTGTTTTTTAGTTTTATATTTGACCAGTCATACCTCTTATAATACTTTTTTTATTTTTATAAGTTATTCCAATCTATTGCATTATTATATTATCACCCATAGATGACACTGTGTTTATTAACTGATTTTTTTCTAGTAAACTTTTATGGAATTTGTATTCGTTTGATAAATTCATATATATTATGTTAGCATATCAACAATTTAAATGTTTATAGCACATACAAAAGGCTGCATTCTTGTCCAAAGCATGATTATTTATTCACTAAGTCACAATAATATCAATCCATGTTCCAGTCTACAAAACATATAAGTACTACAGCTATGAAATCAACATCATTCAATGTTTATTTCTCATTAAAGGAAACTCTTTACTAAAGTCTGTGAAAAAACATTTATGTTGGCAGATTTATAAAATTAGAATCACTCAAATAAAAAAAATTGTGTTTTAGTGAGGGAAATTAAAGGTTTAATTGTGTGATGAAGTTATGAATGTACTTGAAGCAAATCTGTAGGAAGATTATGCACAAAATTAAACCCTTTATTAATCGGTTTATGGATTAATTAAAATGTAATGTTCCATGACAGTATATAAAACATTATAATATATATTACTGTAAAACAGTACACAAAACATCAGCATTAAAGTATACAATTTTTTTTAACTTGAAATTTTTAAATGAGCTTTCTCTATCATTTAAACTTTAAAGAAAGAAATTCTGACAAAAGAAACATTTTTCCAAAATAGCACTATTTTAATGACACTATTACAAAATGCACAGTTTTACGAGTTGAAATACAACAGAATGGAAATAGGGTTGTCAATGAAATAGAATTTTTAATTCAAATCCCAGCCATCTTAAGTAATCGTGCATAGTCACAGGCACGTAAACTAAACTACAGTACAGTCCATGTACAAATTACTTGATTTTTATTGTGGTACTTTCTGTTGCGTTTTTCTGATGGTCATTTCAAATACTTTAAATGCTATGAAACAAAGAAATAAAGTACTTTGATGTAATTTGTTTGCTTTTACTTTTTTTGTTTGGTTTACAGTTCAGCATTAATGATTACTCAACAATGCTGCTGTTACAACTACCTAGTGAGAAATTTGCACTCACACACACTAGACTGCAGACATTCTTTATCACTGAAATTAAACATTCACTTTTACTGACAATTTAATTTTCATTATATTATTATTTCAAGTTCAGAAACTCTCAGACTTTGTAATGGTGTTATTAAAACACATATTATAGTAAAAAAGTTATTTTCCTACCTTCACTGACAGCCGAAGTAGCAAAACATTTACAAACAGTCATTTTGAATATTACCACATGAATTTTATATTCTGAAGCTTAAATGATAGAAGAAGCTTACCTTTTTAAGTATGCTTTAATTTGATTTTTTATACCCCCTTTTACAGAAGTCATGGTACGTTAAATGTGCACTAACAGGTAAATGGGCTAAAAAAATTGGTCAGTTTTATGTATATCCTTTTGTAATTCATTCAGATTTAATTTAATACATTAAGACTTCATTTAAAAAATACAAAAACAGTAAGCTTTAATTTGGTGTAAAACACAGGTTTTTTCTTATCAAAAGGGTCTAATCTTATGACTCTGCAAATGTATGTGTTCACTACAGACATTAAAATACTGATATAAAACTATCTAGCATTAAATCACTAAAATACTTTACTTATTTTTTAAATGAACTCACCCAAACTAAAGCTTAGAGCTTTCACTATCTGTTCAAGGATGCTATCTAACACAGAAAACTCTGATATTGTTGACGCGTTGTCAAGTAAAACCAACTTATCACAGTAACTAAGTAAGGCTGACATAATCTTCACTTGTACAGGCCGAGTATTTGATTCTAGACAACTTACACACTGTGCTATCACACATTCTTGATATGTCACTGTAAATATAAAACTTCATGAACTAATCATAACATGTAAAAATTTGTTCTTATATTTACAAATGTAATTTTTGGAACAGTGATAAAGGATCAACTATAGTTATCTCTAATTTCTTTTCTTTAGTCAGCAATCCAAAGACTATTCTGGATATCTCCAGAAAATATTAATGTATAAGGAACTTCGGGTCTTTCACTAAATCCTGCGGCCAAAGACAACTTCCGTCTCCACGTTTGTATTTTTTTTCTGTGTTCAATGTGTACTAGAACTGTTTTCTTCACAAGTAACTAATGCCAGGTTATGGAGGTTATGTAGACAATGTAACTTAAATAAAATTTACTTTGTTAGTGTACAATAAAAGGGTGTATTTACTGGAAGTACAGAAATAATTTTCCATTTATCGCACATAATACGGTACACAGACGATTTTTGGAGGTTGTGTCTACGTTTAACAATGCAACTTAACCTTTTAGACTTTTAAAATTAATTAGATTTAACAAAAATTTCCTTTGTTAGTGTACATTAAATTATTGTATGGATACAAGGCTGCTCTACATAACATTAAAGGCTGTATTTATTTGAAGTACCGGAATTAAAACCTAGTTTCAATTTAGAACGTAGACCTATAACCTATTTGCATATTTTATTGGCGTTTATTGGCACATATTTTATTAAAAGGGTGTATTTATTGGAAGTACAGAAATTAGTTTCCATTTATCGCACATAATTATGGTACACAGACGATTTTTGGAGGTTGTGTCTACGTTTAACAATCTAACTTAACCTTTTAGATTTTTAAAATTAATTAGATTTAACAAAAATTTCCTTTGTTAGTGTACATTCAAAGGCTGTATTTATTGTATGGATAAAAGGCTGTATTTATTCGAATTAAAACCTATCGGTACTTCCAATTTAGAACGTATAACCTAGTAGGCTACGTTATTCGTACATACAGTATTTTATTGGAGTTTATTGGTACATATTTTATTAAAAGGGTGTATTTATTGGAAGTACAGAAATTAGTTTCCATTTATCGCACATAATTACGGTACAGAGACGATTTTGGGAGGTTGTGTCTACGTTTAATTATCTAACTTAACCTTTTAGATTTTTAAAATTAATTAGACTTGTAGGGGTGTGCATGGCAGAACTACTTGTAGGGGTGTGCACCCACTTTATAATCATATTTTTGGTAACACTGAGAACTTTAAGCCTTCTTTTATGCTTAAACAAATTATATATACACTTAATTATAGAAAAGCAAAAAGCAAATATGTAATTCAAAAGACTAATTTGCTCTAATAAACACATGCTGAAGTTAAAAACAAAAGTTTAATGAAGAAATTTGTGTTAGTGGTTGAAATCACAATCAGAATGATCACAGTTGCACACCACTATATAAAAATTATCCCGATTAGCGCTTTCAAGCCTCACAGCCCATCGTCAGATCGGAATAGGCTATTCCGATCTGACGATGGGCTGTGAGGCTTGAAAGCGCTAATCGGGATAATTTTTATATAGTGGTGTGCAACTGTGATCATTCTGATTGTAAAAACAAAAGAGTTTTTACTTGCCTAACTAATCATTAGTTACTAATGTGACAGTTGGAGCTGCTTTTTCTGCAAAAGCTGGGGTATGTTGGATTCAAGAGTGGTTAAATTAAGTCATAAATCTGAGTGTGCGTCAAGTCTATTTCTGTGCTTGCTTTTCACTTGAGATGAAAATCCCATTTCACTCAAGAATGAGGTGATGAATGGGATGAGCAACTTCGAAAGTTCAGGATATTCATCTCTTAAAGATATCCAGAACTTTGTTAAGTCAGAATATAAAAGTTTATGGATTTTGTTGTCCATGACATGTCTCATGTTATCACCAACTATACAAAATAATTTACTAAAAATTTAGTTTTAATCCCAGCATCACACAATTGCTCATTTAGTTTTACTGACAACATGTTAGAACTTTCAAAATACAAGAATGGGTCTTGAATCCAATTGAATTCACTGTATCCCTCTGGGAAGCAACTTTCAATCTGGTTATAGAGAGTTAAACATCAGAGCTGGTAAAAAACAATGGTAGAGCATGAATAACAAAAATGTACAGTTTAGACTATGTACAAAACAGGTTGAATTTAAATTGTTAAAATGATATATCTTAGTTATTTACATGTAGTAGCTTTTTAAGACACAGTAAATAAATTTCCGAACCTGACTTTGCAACCCTCCAAATGCCCTCTCGGGACCCAGCAGTGGCTCATGCCCAATAGGTTAAGAAATGCTGAACTAAAGGCATGTTTGTGGAGTGAAACATAAAAGATAACCCAGACTTCTAAAATGCTCTTAGTCAAATGGGATTTTCAGGAGTAACAACACACTATTTGGTTAACAAGCACATTTTACTAATATTGTAATACCAAGTCAATTAGATAGCTTAAATGTGTAGTACTCTATGTGATGCTGATCACATACTGTTAATCAGCAGCACTGCAGAATATTCTAGAGCCACACTCTTGGCATTCATCTGGAACTTTCTCACATTAGCCTGATAATTAGGATGTTGCCACCAGCTGAGTTTTAGAAAGTTGGTGTAGTAGGTTGTGCATTCATATAGGATGATATTAGACAGCAGTTTTTAATGAAAGTGACAAATGATCAATTGTTTACTTGTGTTGTAAACTATTGTGATTTTTTTATTACTGTTTGTAGGCTATACAGTGTGTCCTGGATAATTATATAAAGAGAACTGTTGTAATATAAGTGTGTTTGTTTTTGCAATTGAGAGTATCTGGTATTCAATAATTCATTCCACTGTTTTTAAGTTCATAATTCTTGTCACTGGTTGTAAGAATATTATTCTCATTAATTTTCCAATTCTATGAAGTCTTCAGTAGTTTTACTACGATGAGACTCAACTTTATCACTGAAGATGCCACATCACTGAATGAGCAAAACTTTTCTTTAATAATCTCAACAAAGCATGGTTATCAGCTGAAAAAAAGTTTTAGTATTAAAAGTTTTGATCATGCAAATCTATAAGGGATACTAAAAAGAAATAACATAATAATTGTATTGGACATAAAGTTATGTCCACAAAACAGATTTTGTTTGAAATAAATAAAACACAATTTGACACAAATATTAATTTTATGAATACTTGTTTGGCACATATTACAGAAGGTTACACCATTAAATGAGTTTGCCTAAGTATAAAATTCTTGTCAGATGAAAAACGTGTACAGTCAGAATACTATTTGTTATGTACAATACAAATGATTCACTATGGGTAGCAGTGACACATAAACACTAGACATTGACACTAAATTGTACTTGTTTTGAATGATTCATTGTGTGCTACCTGACCAGAGTACAGGTATTAACCAAGAGATGTTTAGTATACTGCTGTGTAACTGCTACAATGATGAATTATAAGTAGTACTTTTTGTTTTGGTCATCAACCTTGAAAAGGATAATAGAAACTTTGTATACCATGCTTCCAGCAGTTTTACATGATACATTCCTAGCACAAATAAGAAAAGTTTAAATTTGCTGATGATCTAAAGGAGTGAAAGTTATTTGCAGACTGACAGGGTTATAAAATAATTCTGAAAGAATTGTTGCTTTTACAATACCATCCTTTATCACCCGACTACTCAAATCTGCCAGTTTTTCACAGAAACTGAAGTTTGATGATTTGATCCTCATGACCTAGTGATGCTCCAAACATTTCAAGGATTCTCCTAGCCTTAAAAAACTGGACTGGCCTCATTGATTGACATGATTAATGTTACATTTACTTTGGGATACTTCCAAACATAATACAGTTTAAAATAAACAAAAAAAAATTTATTTCTAATTTTTACAGAACTGTATACACATAATTTGATCTGGATAGAACATGTATTAAACAATAATACTATTTGATGCAAATAATGAAAATATCCGTGTGGAGAACTATACATGACTTCCATGTTTTAAGATTTATATTTAAAATCGTTTTAGAAATGAAATATTTCTACAGAAACTACTTCTATCTTCAGCCTCAACCACAGAAAACACACACACACACACACACACACACACACACACACACACACACACACACACACACACACACACACACACACACACACACACACACACACACACACACACACACACACACACACACACACACACACACACACACACACACACACACACACACACACACACACACGCGCGCACACACACACACACACACACACACACACACACACACACACCACAATTCCTTTTTTCTTTATTTAATTTGAATTCAGAGTATTGGCACACATTTTATTAAAAGGGTGTATTTATTGGAAGTACAGAAATTAGTTTCCATTTATTGCACATAATTACGGTACACAGATGATTTTTGGAGGTTGTGTCTACGTTTAACATGTAGTAACATCAGTAACTTAACCTTTTAGATTTTTAAAATTAATTAGATTTAACAAAAATTTCCTTTGTTAATGTACATTCAAAGGCTGTATATAACATTAAAGGTGTATTTATTCGAAGTACCGGAATTTACTTCCAATTTATAACCTAGTACAATCTAACGTATAACCAAACAAGTACATTAAAATCCTTTTTTCAATTTCCAGAGGAGTGTCAGTTTTTTAGTTTCAAAGGATAAATAAAACACTTGTTTACAATTACTTCTAAGATGTCAAGTGTAATTGTAAATTGGGGTACCCGTAAATTGAATTTTAGAGCTGTATTTATTATTTACATTTTAAACAATTTTTTGTACGCAACATAATAACAAAAGGTTGAAATATTTGCAGTTATTTCAATTTTAAAACGTATACACAATTTTTCGGGCATGTTGCAAGTCTTTACTCATTTTTCTCTAGCAGCCCTAGAGAAAAATGTTGGGAAGTTTTGAAAAAGCACATTCCTTTATCACTGCAGAGCTTCCCTGAAACAAGATGAAGTGAGAGGATCGAAGCTGTCAAACCGATAGTTAAGCACTACCCAGGAGTACTTAAATTGTTGGATATATTTTAGAAGAGATGTCTTCTAGTCTAACTCCCTCTGCCTACAACATCATATTAGGGCTTAAGAAATATTTCAATTCCACAAAGAGCTTAATGTTGGCATCTTTTTGATTCAAAGTGCTTTCATATATTGACTAAAAAAATGTTGTTATTCAAAGAAAAGGAATCACACTCAATGTTGAAATAACTCTAGTGGAAGATTTGCTGACAGAATTGAAATTGTTGCGTGATAATCCAGACAGCATAATTGAAGAACCAAACTTAATTGCAAAAGAACTAATAAAAGTTCCTCCTGAATCTCCCAAAAGGTGGAAAAAAAGTACAGATCAATCCAACAGTGATTTTTCAGTAAACAAAGATCAAGAAAATAAATTTAAAACCTCAGTCATGTACCCAGTATTAGAGTTTGTAATGGGCAACATAAAAACACGATTCACTGCAATTAGTTCAACTCGTGACTTGTTTCCACCAGTATTGAACTTTACAGACATGGAAAATGATGAATTAGAATTGAAAGTAAAAGTTCTCATTAGCAAGTTTAAAAAGGAATTGGCAATGGATCTATTTGAAGAAATATTACACTTGAAGAACATTCATAAAACAGAGTTTGAATCAGAAAAGAATCCACTAAGCCTACTCCAAAAACCTTCAAGCTGTATTTGTGAACTTCTGTCTTGCCTATAGGCTTTTCTGTACTATTCCAGTTACAGTTTCGTCTCCTGAAAAATCTTTCAGCAGGTTAGCGAATTCACTGAAAACTTGGCAGAGAAGCACTACCTACCAAGAAAGGCTTAATAATTTGGCAATTTTAGCTATTAAAAATGAATTGGCTAACAGTATTAATTTATCAGTCAGATGTTATTGACCAGTTTGCTCAAATGAAAGCAAGAAAAAAACTTTGCACTACTTAAGCCGTTTTAGAAACGGGTCTCTCACTTATAATTGGTTATAGCCTACTCTTAGACATGTTTTTGTTTATCTTTGTAACAACTGACTTATGTATCACTTATGTGTTGATAAGCACAGATTATGTTTATTTTTTGACTTCAATTTAGACCATAGTAACATTGAATTCCACTCTAACCCATTATTAATACTTAATCATTTGGGTGTTAACAGAAACTGCACATTGCTTTTTATTGCATTATGTTGAAAAAAGGATTTTAATGTACTTGTTTGGTTATAGGCCTACGTTAGATTGTACTGTGTTCTAAATTGGAAGTAGGTTTTAATTCCGGTACTTCGAATAAATACAGCCTTTTATCCATACAAAAAGCCTTTGAATGTACACTAAGTAAAGAAATGTTTGTTAAGTCTAATTAATTTTAAAAATGTAAAAGGTTAAGTTAGATAATTAAACGTTGACACAACCTCCCAAAATCGTCTCTGTACCGTAATTATGTGCGATAAATGGAAACTAATTTCTGTACTTCCAATAAATACACCCTTTTAATAAAATATGTGCCAATAAACCCCAATAAAATATGCACCAATAACGAAGCCTACTATCTTAAGTTAGATAATTAAACTGTGCCGGTTCGAAGCCGGCGGTTACAAGGTATAGATTCTAGAAAGTTTTCGTGATTGTAATATACGTGAGTGTGGCAGTCGAGCGGACTTTGTTCGACAGTACGAGGGGAGCGGCGCGGTGTGCGGTTGCGCGCGCAGCTCGGCCAGTGCTGTGGAAATTGTGTGCAGCAGGAGTCAGTCAACGCTTGGCCTCGCTCACAGAGTTCTTCCCCCTTCGTCTCCGCTCTTTGTATTCGTTCTACGCAGTTTTGTATCCTTCTACATGATGGAGTAGAGAATACAACGACTCCCCGGTAAGATTTAATTATTTTCATTAGTTGTTCGCATATTTAATAACAAGATATATGCGATCGTGTGAAGTACGTATTCATGTGTGTGCGACCTGACAAAGTAATGTAAGAGAAACTCATTTTTTTTCCTGTTGTATGTAACGCCCTTTATATAGTCATGCCTTATTATTTTCTGTTATGATGCTAGAAGTTTCAAGAGTCATTCTCATAGTAAAAGTGCATTACATAAAAATTTATCACTAAAGAACTTGGTGTGCAGTCAGGTAGTGATCTGTGTCGGGGCAGGTAGTATACTGTCTCCGTCTTTGTTAATTATGTTCACAAATAGAGAATGAAGTGTGAGAGCTTCTGTGTATGAAACTTAATTGAAGGTAAAACATTCTCAATGCTGTGAGTGACTTGCTGTTAAAAATTTTTTGACCAAATTATGATTACTGCTCTGCACGTGGCCGGTTTAACCTGCAAAATTTTGTCGAAGCATGTTGACTGAGTACAGTTCACTTTATATTATGCCACAATTTAATAAGTTGTGTTCATGATGCAAATTTACTTATTCCTTGGCTGAATGTAGACTATTTAAGCAGGTTGTAAAAACTTTAATTAATTAATTTTGTGCCTTTGGTGAGAGTTAGCTGGCGGCCCTTTAAGAGGTTAATTACGTCCACTCGGGTGTACCCTTTTTATAGACGTTCTCTAATTTACTTGATTTCTTAGGGTTCTCGCACTAAGTCGGTTTCCTGGTCGGCGGTGGGCTGTACATCTGCCCGAGCTGTGAACCATGTCAAGACCGCCTACGAAGAGGGAGATGGAGACGGAATCACTATGTGGCACTCGCCAGCACTTATGAGGTGACATTTATGATTTTTCTTTTTTGGGGGCCGAACCGGCAGTGTGCCTGTTTTATGTGAATAACTTAGAAGCCAGGGGACCACGTGTCCAGACTGTCTATTTGGGAAGTGAACTGTGATCATGACTCTGAACACTCTCTAAAAAAAAAAAAAAAAAAAAAAAAAAAAATGACTGAACTTTTATAACCCTTTTCTATAACATTAAATGCTATGACTGTAAGTGCGTGCTGCACTGCGGGAGCGCGCCAGCCATTTCACTCTTGTACCATTTTACAGTTGTATTTCTTTTCGCTTTTACTCATTACACAAATTTTGGTTACGGCCCTGTAGCCCTGTTCCGGCTGGAACAGTGGTGTATAAAAATTATATTGACTGTGGTTTCACAATTAAGGGTTGGGGGCTTTCCTGAAGTTTTTTTTGGGACGTTTTAAGGGTTTACAAAAGGGCACTTAGTTTCTTGGACACGCGCTGGGGCATTCTCAGACAGGCTGATGTCCTGTCAAGTTTTGTCAACTACATGTGGGCGCGCTCCCACAGATGCCAGAGCACAACCACCTTGTTGTATTCTTTTCCTAATTATTGTATACAGTTATCTGAGGCTAATCGAAACAATTTATTAATGTTCTTGAAATATTTTAGCCGATTTTGCCCCTTGCACAAGGGCTAAGCTGATTGTTTTCTTAACTGGCAAACACATATGGGTTGACTTCACACGTAGAGAAGTTGCTGTTTAATTTTGAATATAAAACTGGTTTTCATCCTTTTCTTTTGGGTAAATTAAATAGATATACATATTGTCAAAATCTTCTGAAATTGTAAAGCCTCAATCAATTAATTTCTGTATTAAAGTACATAAGGATTTAATTCCTTTTTGGGATTTTGTGAAGTCAATACTGTCTAGAATTTTATAAACACTGTCTGGAAGTAGGTGAGGAGTTTGTTAACATTACCTGGTGCTGTGAACGGAACAAAGGTTCACACACTCATCATGGGTCATTAATAAACGGAATGCTAGACAAATGGGTGGTCCAGTTTCATTTATGCGTCATGAATTATTCGTCTTTAAAGGGGGTTTGGAGTTTATGTTATCCTACTGAACGGGTTGCCGACGGGCGTACATTTTATCACTGCCGGGGCATAAGATGATAGTTGCTTTACCCGATGGGTGGGTGCGTTACAGGGGCATGCGTGTTGAAAGTAAATGACTGTGAGTTGTGTACCTTGTGTTCTGTGTGTGTGTTGTTATGTGTCTAGCTAGCCACACGACGGGAAGAATTTTACATGTGTTTTGCATTTTATATTTTATTTATGTATGTACATTTAACTTATATACTATTATATACACTTGTTCTGATGCAATTCTATCCAATTATATACACTTGTTCTTATGTAAACTGGAATTATATATGCTAGTTGTGATTTAAATTTTTTTTTATATTATATATATATATATATGTATATACATTTATTTTGTGCACCCTTATGCACACTTATGCTGATGTACACTTAATCTATACATGCTTGCCATGATGTACCTTTTGGTAGTTTTTATATAGATACACATGTATGGATTCCAGAGATATAATAAATCTGTTATTGTTATATAATGGCTGAGTTCATTGCAAGTCCCGTCATACTGGACCCAGCATAATTTTTGCTTCTCTAGGCTCCTGCCTAGTTCTAAATAACTTGTAACCTCTCATTGAAAGCTAACAAGCAAGGAGATAGAAATTTAACAAGAAATAAGATAAATACTAAAGAGCATAGAGAGGTTACAAATGGTAGCCGGAGCGTGGTTCATTCTAGGCTTGAACCCTTGGGTCCTGGTGTGTGACGGGGCTTGCGGACTCGGAAATATTAATGCAGTGTAAATTAATGATTGTTGTAACATAGTTGATATATGCCAGTGTAGGCTAATTGAAAGTTGTTTAAATTGTGAGTCGGGTCGCACCACTGAGGCGGTTAATGGTTTTTAAAGATTGTGATAGCTTGTACTGCCGGGAGGCTCAAGCGTGGCTTGGAAGTTGGAATGTTCATTAGGGTCGGTATTTAACGTGGTATATTGAAGGGATGCGGTATGGCCCGATCGGAAATCGGTACCGGAACCGACTTGTGTCCGGTTGATGTCGAATGATTCTGCATTCCCGATTTAGGACTTGTAGTTGATGGTTAGTTGCTTGTTGTGAATTATGTGTTGGTACGACGTGTGTGTCGAGTTGCTGTTTGCTGTTATTTGTGTCTAGTATTGTTGTTGTCTCTTGTCGCCTTTCGTGGGGGTTTGCATGGTTCAGAATAGGCCAGGTTTCCGCAGTGCTAGAGAACCCGGGGGTCTACTCAAAGGAAGGACAGTACTTGAGTTTTTCCGATTTTTGTTAATATGTTTTTGTAGGTTATGTTTGTGTTAGGTGTTTAGTGGGGATTTGTTTTAGGATTGTTTGTTTGAATTGTGCAATTCTGGCGGGGATATGCTACGAGAAATTGCCCCACCCTCTTACAGACGTTCTCCAGAAATTTCCGGTGGTGGATGGATTTGATGAGGACCAGCTGTTGGGTTTCTTGGACCTGGTCCTGCAGGTGGCTGATTTCCCAGGGGTGTCCGATGGGGAGGTCTTGTATCTTATATACCCGTATTGTCGGAGTACGTTGGCTAATCTGGTCACCAAGGCCCTGCGTCGGGGTGACAGTGTTGATGCTTTCCATGGGGAGGTGTTGAACTTCTTCATACCCACTCGACGACGCTTCAAGCTTGAGTTGGAAAGATTCTATCGCCCACAGGCCTACGGAGAGGCGTTAGGAGACTTCGTGCGCGATATACGGAAAGCTGCCCGGGTGTTAAGATTGGGGTTGCCGGAGACGGAAGTTATCCAAGCAATTCTACAAGGACTGACTCCCCAGGAGAGATCTCGTTTGGCATTCGCAGATCGTCCACGTTGTTTTGCAGACCTTGAGCGACTGTGTGTGCTTTCAGGAACGGTCCAGGCGGCTGACGAGTCCCGAGGAAAAGAGGCTATCGATGTCCAATACTCCAGCGGTTCCTCAGGAAGATCCAAAAAGGACAAACATGGTGGTTGGAGGAAAACCCAAGAGACGCTTAGAAAGCCTGAATATTCCGGAAGTGACGGAGGCTACAAGGGGGTGGCAAGTGTGAAGACAGTAACAACAGCTACAGCACAGAAAACAAAGAAACATGAAATTAACAGGGGAAAAAGAAATTGTGTTAGGGAACAGACAGCGGCAAGTAGGGAGCCTGTACCAAGGCGTTATCCCTATTCGGAGAAAAAGGAAACTTTAAAGGTTCCAGAGGAAGTACAAGTGCCCAAGAGAGTAGTAGATGAAGAAAAGGAAGCAGAAGTAGAAGAGCGGAATGACTTTGTGGGAACAATACAAGAGGATAAGAACGCGTCAGTTAATACTGAATTACCGGACTCAAAGAGGACGTCATGGTTGAATCCAGAGGCCGCAGAATTTGTTCCGGTATTTACATCTCGGTTCGTGAGGGATCCAGAGCCTGTAACATCACCATCGCCAGTCGAAATTAATTTAGTCATTGCACATGAACCTGGACAGCTGGATTCCAGGGTGGAAGATGTTGAGGACGTTTTGGTTGCTGAAGGTGGTCAAGGAGTGGAATCGACAGAAGAGTCAGAAGAGCGGTCTGCAGATGCTGCGCAGGTGAGTATAGTTGTAGGGGTTAGGGAGACTGTAGAGTCTGAAGTTGCAGATGGACACAGGGATGTCCGGGCTGCGAGTGTTTCTGAGGTTGTGGATGGACAAGGGGATGTCCATGCCGCAAGTGAGGTAGAAGTTGAGGAGGAATTTGGGGGCAGCATTGTAGAGTTTGTGAGTGAGAGTGATGTAGTGTGTGAGGATGTGCAGACGCCTTCTGTAAGTAGTGTTGAGGATTCCGAGGAACGGGAGGAAGTTTCAGGTGGACCAGGTGAGCAACTAGCGGAGGATGTAGATGTGTAGTGTTCAGATGGTGGTAGTGGAGGTGATGGCGATGACGTTGGTGATGAACGCGTTGATGAAAATGAGATCAGAGAAGAGGTTAGTCAAGAAGTTCGTGAAGGAGCTGGCGATGCGTGTGATGAAGAAGATGGATCAGAGGAGCAACGGGAAGATGCTGAGGAGGTGCAGTGTCAGGAAGTTGATTTGGATTATGTGGATGAAGAAGGGGAAATTGTAGAAAAGGAAAAAATTGTAGCAGAGGAGTTAGACGACGAGCATAATCCAAAGCGGAGTGAAAGTAGTGAGGTAAGTTGCCTTGATTCTGATCCCGAGGAAACCAGTCAGTACAGCTCAACACGAGATAATTGCTTAGAGAATGGTGTCCGAAAGGAGCGTATACCTAAGGTGTGTCATAGAAAGGTAAGAAGCAGAGGTTAACGGGTAGCGGGTAGATGTTCCCCACACTCCCAGTGGTGTTCATCTATTTCAGGGTTGCGCCCCTGCCCACGCGAGCCTTGGTTTCCTCCATTCTTCCTTATTTCCGGAGGTGGCCAGGTCCTTACCCTCAGTCCTAGCTATTGCCCTTTAATGATCCTTGCCCCATTTCATCTTCCCAATTTTCCTACCACTCCCCTTAGTAAAAAAAAAAAAAAATCTATCAAACGGAGTTAGAGAGAGACTTAGCTTGTGGTCCACGAGATCGTCAGTTTCCCCTGTGTTAAAGGTTAGATGGAGTGATGGTGTGCTGTTGCTGATTGTTAATAGTTGTTGAGGTTGATGTTGTTCATTATAGGGTCCGAGCCATGCCGCATTCTCCGGTTTTCCTGGTGTTATTTTTTGTTGCGAGAGAAAGTTGTGTAGACGGTGCTGTAGAGAAGTAAAACCCCCTCGAGTTATGGTGTATTTGTTGAGTTGAGATTGGATTAATGTTCGTGTGCCCTAGGTGCGGTCCTCTCTGTCTGGCTAAGCGGGGCCGTCCGCCCTTGTGTAGGGAAGTGGGCCAGCCATATGGCAAGGTTGGAGATGCCTTGTGGGTGCATGTGGCTGGTCGGTCCGAGAGAGGGACGAGAGGTAGTACGGTCGCTCACATGCCAAGGTGGGAGATGCCTTGTGTGGTCCTAGGACGAGCATGTGAGTGGGACCGGTGGGAGTAATTGGTGGTCACCGGAGAGGGTGACGTGTTGGGGCGGTCCCGTGGGGTTGGCGTGGCGGAGAGGGTCGCATGGGGATTGGTGGTGTTCCTGAGAGCAAGTGCCATCGGGCCACCTTACCCACGATGACCACCGAATTTTTCAGCTGGGAGTACACTGCAGGGTACTTTCCCGAGTTTTGTGGGGCAACCGGGTTGCCCTTTCGGGGTGGGGGTGTGCCGGTTCGAAGCCGGCGGTTACAAGGTATAGATTCTAGAAAGTTTTCGTGATTGTAATATACGTGAGTGTGGCAGTCGAGCGGACTTTGTTCGACGGTACGAGGGGAGCGGCGCGGTGTGCGGTTGCGCGCGCAGCTCGGCCAGTGCTGTGGAAATTGTGTGCAGCAGGAGTCAGTCAACGCTTGGCCTCGCTCACAGAGTTCTTCCCCCTTCGTCTCCGCTCTTTGTATTCGTTCTACGCAGTTTTGTATCCTTCTACATGATGGAGTAGAGAATACAACGACTCCCCGGTAAGATTTAATTATTTTCATTAGTTGTTCGCATATTTAATAACAAGATATATGCAATCGTGTGAAGTACGTATTCATGTGTGTGCGACCTGACAAAGTAATGTAAGAGAAACTCATTTTTTTTTCCTGTTGTATGTAACGCCTTTTATATAGTCATACCTTATTATTTTCTGTTATGATGCTAGAAGTTTCAAGAGTCATTCTCATAGTAAAAGTGCATTACATAAAAATTTATCACTAAAGAACTTGGTGTGCAGTCAGGTAGTGATCTGTGTCGGGGCAGGTAGTATACTGTCTCCGTCTTTGTTAATTATGTTCACAAATAGAGAATGAAGTGTGAGAGCTTCTGTGTATGAAACTTAATTGAAGGTAAAACATTCTCAATGCTGTGAGTGACTTGCTGTTAAAAATTTTTTGACCAAATTATGATTACTGCTCTGCACGTGGCTGGTTTAACCTGCAAAATTTTGTCGAAGCATGTTGACTGAGTACAGTTCACTTTATATTATGCCACAACTTAATAAGTTGTGTTCATGATGCAAATTTACTTATTCCTTGGCTGAATGTAGACTATTTAAGCAGGTTGTAAAAACTTTAATTAATTAATTTTGTGCCTTTGGTGAGAGTTAGCTGGCGGCCCTTTAAGAGGTTAATTACCTCCACTCGGGTGTACCCTTTTTATAGACGTTCTCTAATTTACTTGATTTCTTAGGGTTCTCGCACTAAGTCGGTTTCCTGGTCGGCGGTGGGCTGTACATCTGCCCGAGCTGTGAACCATGTCAAGACCGCCTACGAAGAGGGAGATGGAGACGGAATCACTATGTGGCACTCGCCAGCACTTATGAGGTGACATTTATGCTTTTTCTTTTTTGGGGGCCGAACCGGCAGTGTGCCTGTTTTATGTGAATAACTTAGAAGCCAGGGGACCACGTGTCCAGACTGTCTATTTGGGAAGTGAACTGTGATCATGACTCTGAACACTCTCTAAAAAAAAAAAAAAAAAAAAAAAAATTACTGAACTTTTATAACCCTTTTCTATAACACTAAATGCTATGACTGTAAGTGCGTGCTGCACTGCGGGAGCGCGCCAGCCATTTCACTCTTGTACCATTTTACAGTTGTATTTCTTTTTGCTTTTACTCATTACACAAATTTTGGTTACGGCCCTGTAGCCCTGTTCCGGCTGGAACAGTGGTGTATAAAAATTATATTGACTGTGGTTTCACAATTAAGGGTTGGGGGCTTTCCTGAAGTTTTTTTTGGGACGTTTTAAGGGTTTACAAAAGGGCACTTAGTTTCTTGGACACGCGCTGGGGCATTCTCAGACAGGCTGATGTCCTGTCAAGTTTTGTCAACTACATGTGGGCGCGCTCCCACAGATGCCAGAGCACAACCACCTTGTTGTATTCTTTTCCTAATTATTGTATACAGTTATCTGAGGCTAATCGAAACAATTTATTAATGTTCTTGAAATATTTTAGCCGATTTTGCCCCTTGCACAAGGGCTAAGCTGATTGTTTTCTTAACTGGCAAACACATATGGGTTGACTTCACACGTAGAGAAGTTGCTGTTTAATTTTGAATATAAAACTGGTTTTCATCCTTTTCTTTTGGGTAAATTAAATAGATATACATATTGTCAAAATCTTCTGAAATTGTAAAGCCTCAATCAATTAATTTCTGTATTAAAGTACATAAGGATTTAATTCCTTTTTGGGATTTTGTGAAGTCAATACTGTCTAGAATTTTATAAACACTGTCTGGAAGTAGGTGAGGAGTTTGTTAACATTACCTGGTGCTGTGAACGGAACAAAGGTTCACACACTCATCATGGGTCATTAATAAACGGAATGCTAGACAAATGGGTGGTCCAGTTTCATTTATGCGTCATGAATTATTCGTCTTTAAAGGGGGTTTGGAGTTTATGTTATCCTACTGAACGGGTTGCCGACGGGCGTACATTTTATCACTACCGGGGCATAAGATGATAGTTGCTTTACCCGATGGGTGGGTGCGTTACAGGGGCATGCGTGTTGAAAGTAAATGACTGTGAGTTGTGTACCTTGTGTTCTGTGTGTGTGTTGTTATGTGTCTAGCTAGCCACACGACGGGAAGAATTTTACATGTGTTTTGCATTTTATATTTTATTTATGTATGTACATTTAACTTATATACTATTATATACACTTGTTCTGATGCAATTCTATCCAATTATATACACTTGTTCTTATGTAAACTGGAATTATATATGCTAGTTGTGATTTAAATTTTTTTTTATATTATATATATATATATGTATATACATTTATTTTGTGCACCCTTATGCACACTTATGCTGATGTACACTTAATCTATACATGCTTGCCATGATGTACCTTTTGGTAGTTTTTATATAGATACACATGTATGGATTCCAGAGATATAATAAATCTGTTATTGTTATATTATGGCTGAGTTCATTGCAAGTCCCGTCATACTGGACCCAGCATAATTTTTGCTTCTCTAGGCTCCTGCCTAGTTCTAAATAACTTGTAACCTCTCTTTGAAAGCTAACAAGCAAGGAGATAGAAATTTAACAAGAAATAAGATAAATACTAAAGAGCAAAGAGGGGTTACAAAACGTAGACACAATCTCCCAAAAACGTCTCTGTACTGTAATTATGTGCGATAAATGGAAACTAATTTCTGTACTTCCAATAAATACACCCTTTTAGTAAAAATGTACCAATAAACTCCAATAAAATATGTACAAATAACGTAGCCTACTAGGTTATACGTTCTAAATTGGAAGTACGGATAGGTTTTAATTCGAATAAATACAACCTTTAATGTATATACAGCCTTTTATCCATACAATAAATACAGCCTTTGAATGTACACTAACAAAGGAAATTTTTGTTAAATTTAATTAATTTTAAAAATCTAAAAGGTTAAGTTACTGATGTTACTACATGTTAAACGTAGACACAACCTCCAAAAATCGTCTGTGTACCGTAATTATGTGCAATAAATGGAAACTAATTTCTGTACTTCCAATAAATACACCCTTTTAATAAAATATGTGCCAATACTCTGAATTCAAATTAAATAAAGAAAAAAGGAATTGTGTGGTGTGTGTGTGTGTGTGTGTTTTCTGTGGTTGAGGCTGAAGATAGAGGTAGTTTCTGTAGAAATATTTCATTTCTAAAACGATTTTAAATATAAATCTTAAAACATGGAAGTCATGTATAGTTCTCCACACGGATATTTTCATTATTTGCATCAAATAGTATTATTGTTTAATATAACTTTCACTCCTTTAGATCATCAGCAGATTTAAACTTTTCTTATTTGTGCTAGGAATGTATCATGTAAAACTGCTGGAAGCATGGTATACAAAGTTTCTATTATCCTTTTCAAGGTTGATGACCAAAACAAAAAGTACTACTTATAATTCATCATTGTAGCAGTTACACAGCAGTATACTAAACATCTCTTGGTTAATACCTGTACTCTGGTCAGGTAGCACACAATGAATCATTCAAAACAAGTACAATTTAGTGTCAATGTCTAGTGTTTATGTGTCACTGCTACCCATAGTGAATCATTTGTATTGTACATAACAAATAGTATTCTGACTGTACACGTTTTTCATCTGACAAGAATTTTATACTTAGGCAAACTCATTTAATGGTGTAACCTTCTGTAATATGTGCCAAACAAGTATTCATAAAATTAATATTTGTGTCAAATTGTGTTTTATTTATTTCAAACAAAATCTGTTTTGTGGACATAACTTTATGTCCAATACAATTATTATGTTATTTCTTTTTAGTATCCCTTATAGATTTGCGTGATCAAAACTTTTAATACTAAAACTTTTTTTCAGCTGATAACCATGCTTTGTTGAGATTATTAAAGAAAAGTTTTGCTCATTCAGTGGTGTGGCATCTTCAGTGATAAAGTTGAGTCTCATCGTAGTAAAACTACTGAAGACTTCATAGAATTGGAAAATTAATGAGAATAATATTCTTACAACCAGTGACAAGAATTATGAACTTAAAACAGTGGAATGAATTATTGAATACCAGATACTCTCAATTGCAAAAACAAACACACTTATATTACAACAGTTCTCTTTATATAATTATCCAGGACACACTGTATAGCCTACAAACAGTAATAAAAAAATCACAATAGTTTACAACACAAGTAAACAATTGATCATTTGTCACTTTCATTAAAAACTGCTGTCTAATATCATCCTATATGAATGCACAACCTACTACACCAACTTTCTAAAACTCAGCTGGTGGCAACATCCTAATTATCAGGCTAATGTGAGAAAGTTCCAGATGAATGCCAAGAGTGTGGCTCTAGAATATTCTGCAGTGCTGCTGATTAACAGTATGTGATCAGCATCACACAGAGTACTACACATTTAAGCTATCTAATTGACTTGGTATTACAATATTAGTAAAATGTGCTTGTTAACCAAATAGTGTGTTGTTACTCCTGAAAATCCCATTTGACTAAGAGCATTTTAGAAGTCTGGGTTATCTTTTATGTTTCACTCCACAAACATGCCTTTAGTTCAGCATTTCTTAACCTATTGGGCATGAGCCACTGCTGGGTCCCGAGAGGGCATTTGGAGGGTTGCAAAGTCAGGTTCGGAAATTTATTTACTGTGTCTTAAAAAGCTACTACATGTAAATAACTAAGATATATCATTTTAACAATTTAAACTCAACCTGTTTTGTACATAGTCTAAACTGTACATTTTTGTTATTCATGCTCTACCATTGTTTTTTACCAGCTCTGATGTTTAACTCTCTATAACCAGATTGAAAGTTGCTTCCCAGAGGGATACAGTGAATTCAATTGGATTCAAGACCCATTCTTGTATTTTGAAAGTTCTAACATGTTGTCAGTAAAACTAAATGAGCAATTGTGTGATGCTGGGATTAAAACTAAATTTTTAGTAAATTATTTTGTATAGTTGGTGATAACATGAGACATGTCATGGACAACAAAATCCATAAACTTTTATATTCTGACTTAACAAAGTTCTGGATATCTTTAAGAGATGAATATCCTGAACTTTCGGAGTTGCTCATCCCATTCATCACCTCATTCTTGAGTGAAATGGGATTTTCATCTCAAGTGAAAAGCAAGCACAGAAATAGACTTGACGCACACTCAGATTTATGACTTAATTTAACCACTCTTGAATCCAACATACCCCAGCTTTTGCAGAAAAAGCAGCTCCAACTGTCACATTAGTAACTAATGATTAGTTAGGCAAGTAAAAACTCTTTTGTTTTTAACTTCAGCATGTGTTTATTAGAGCAAATTAGTCTTTTGAATTACATATTTGCTTTTCTATAAGTAAGTGTGCATAAAAGAAGGCTTAAAGTTCTCAGTGTTACCAAAAATATGATTATAAAGTGGGTGCACACCCCTACAAGTAGTTCTGCCATGCACACCCCTACAAGTCTAATTAATTTTAAAAATCTAAAAGGTTAAGTTAGATAATTTAACGTAGACACAACCTCCCAAAATCGTCTATGTACCGTAATTATGTGCGATAAATGGAAACTAATTTCTGTACTTCCAATAAATACACCCTTTTAATAAAATATGTACCAATAAACTCCAATAAAATACTGTATGTATGAATAACGTAGCCTACTAGGTTATACGTTCTAAATTGGAAGTACCGATAGGTTTTAATTCGAATAAATACAGCCTTTAATGTATATACAGCCTTTTATCCATACAATAAATACAGCCTTTGAATGTACACTAACAAAGGAAATTTTTGTTAAATCTAATTAATTTTAAAAATCTAAAAGGTTAAGTTGCATTGTTAAACGTAGACACAACCTCCAAAACTCGTCTGTGTACCGTAATTATGTGCGATAAATGGAAAATAATTTCTGTACTTCCAATAAATACACCCTTTTAATAAAATATGTGCCAATAAACGCCAATAAAATATGCAAATAGGTTATAGGTCTACGTTCTAAATTGGAACTAGGTTTTAATTCCGGTACTTCAAATAAATACAGCCTTTAATGTTATGTACAGCAGCCTTGTATCCATACAATAATTTAATGTACACTAACAAAGGAAATTTTTGTTAAATCTAATTAATTTTAAAAATCTAAAAGGTTAAGTTGCATTGTTAAACGTAGACACAACCTCCAAAAATCGTCTGTGTACCGTAATTATGTGCGATAAATGGAAAATTATTTCTGTACTTCCAGTAAATACACCCTTTTATTGTACACTAACAAAGTAAATTTTATTTAAGTTACATTGTCTACATAACCTCCATAACCTGGCATTAGTTACTTGTGAAGAAAACAGTTCTAGTACACATCGAACACGGAAAAAAATACAAACGTGGAGACGGAAGTTGTCTTTGGCCGCAGGATTTAGTGAAAGACCCGGAACTTCTAATATAATTTCTGATACTTATACTGTCTATGTATATGAAAAGTGTTAGCAGAATACTAGCAATAGTTGCTAGTAATTGGTTACTTCCATATACACAGCACAGCAATAACGGACCTGGAGAAGAAATATGGCAGGTCTTAGCACAGATGCCAAATAGTTTTTATAGACAATCTGCGCTATCTGTAATGTTGTAATCCCCCCCCTACTTATTCTAAATGCTAAATTATGTAAGTTATAGTTTTGCTTCACAAAGTGATATCCGATATGTGATATGTAACACACTAACTGGAACATTTCAGTAACATCTGACGTTGTTAAGATTTTCAGAATTAGTATGACCCATATCCTGATTTGAAGTGTTTGCTTCAGAACACTCACTAACTTTAACATCAGCAGTAACTCTAACAATGATGATCTTTTTAGAGTTCATTACATCCACTTGGTTTATTACATTTGTTGATATTTCTTTAGTAAAGAACCACTGTTTATTAGACTGGCCATAATATAGGAAATGCTGTTTTTTCTTTACTTTTGTTTTCTGTTATTTTTGTTTGTTTTAACTTCCACTTTTTATATATGAAGTTCTACCACTTTTTAGTAAACATTAGCTCATTTGGTGATAAGGTTTCTACTCTATTTCTTTTCTGACAGCAGGGTTTATTGATATTTCTTCATCTTTCAGTATTTCATTTTCCAACCTTTTGCCACCTCTTATCCATTTTTTAATTAAATATCACTATTACATTAACGACTCGGAACACTAGGTTTTTATAAGTAAAAGCATAAAGTTTTACCTTACAGCCTAAACCGGTTTTCTCCTTTAAAAGGCTTCTTCAGAGGTTGCCGCCGGTAGCGCTGTCCGTCTTGTTGTGGGTGACAGAATCGAATTTCAAAAGTTCGATGCTGTGTGTGTGGGGTGAGATATGTTCGAATAATGCGTGCGATTTGAATTGTGTCTGTTCGTTTAGGATGTCGTTTTTATTTGTTTTTGTGTGTTTGTATATTTCCAATTGTTCTAGAGTGTCTAGTTTTCGGCCTTTTGTGTGTATGTGTAGAATGTTCATGTTATTGTCGATGTTTTTATATGTGTGGTTTGCAAAGGTGGATTTTGTAGTGGAGTGGAGTGCCTTTGTGTGTTCAATGTATCTCTGTTTGAAGCTATGTCCTGTCTGGCCTATGTAGAATTTATTGCAATTTGAGCAATTTAGCTTGTAAACACCGGGTAGATCGAATTTGTTTTGTGCTTTGTGTGTGTGTTTTGATAGTGTGTGTTCTGTTTTGTTAGTAGTTTTGTAAGCGATTCTGTATCCTGCTTTTTTGAATTTGTGGGCTATTTTTTCAGTTTGTTTGTTGATGTATGTTAGTGTTATGAATATGTTGTTTTCTGTCTTTGTCTGTTGTTTGTTTTGTGTTTTGTGTAGGAGTTTACTGACTATTGTTCTGTCATATCCGTTAGATTATGCTAGATATTTTATCGTGTTTAGTTCGTCTTCGTAGTCTTTTTCATCAAGGGGGATGTTGTTAAGTCTATATATCATGGTTCTGAAGGCTGCTAGTTTGTGTTGTATTGGGTGATTGGAGGTGTTGTGTATTAGTGTGTCAGTTGTAGTTGGTTTTCTGTATATTCTGAATTTGTGCCTGTGTTCTAGTTTTGTGATGGAGAGGTCTAAGAAGTTTATGGTATTGTTGTGTTCGTATTCGGCAGTAAAGTTTATGTTTTTATGTATTTTGTTTATGTGCGTTAGTAACTGTTCACACTGTCTTTTGTTTCTCCTGTATAGTATTAGAATGTCATCAACGTATCTGTGCCAATATAGTATTTTATGTGAGTGTCTGTCATTGTTTGTGAGTATTTTTGTTTTTTCTAAGTGTTGGAGGAAGACTTCTGCTAGAATGCTGGATATGGGGGAGCCCATGGGTAAGCCATCGTTCTGTGTGTAGTATTTATTGTTATAAGTAAAGTAGTTTTGTTTTGTGATAATGTTCAGAGTTTCTGTTATTTCGTTGATAAGTTCGTCTGGTGTGTTGTTCTGTTTGAGTTTGTTTTGTAGGATGGTGATTGTTTCAGAGATGGGGATGTTTGTGTACAGGTTTTTAATGTCAAAGGAGGCTAATGTGGCATTATGGGGGATGTGTATGTCTTTTATTTTTGTTACTAGGTCTGTGTTGTTTTTTACTGCAATGTTGTTGTCTAGTTGTGTGTGTTGTTTGATAATTTTGTCTAGATATTTTGCGAGTTTGTGTGCAGGGGCATTACGTTAGTTGATAATGAGGCGGATCGGAATGTCTTCTTTATGGATTTTGGGAAGCGCTTGGAGCGTAGGGGCTGATGGTCGGATTTGTTTCATGTAGGGCTTTTGTTTATGTGTCATTATGTGTTTGGCTTTGTTGACTAGTTGTTTTACTGTGTTTTGGTATCTGTCGGTGGGGTCGTGTTTTAGTTCTGTGATGTTGTTCTGTTCCATGAAGTTTTGTACTTTTTTGTGTAGGTTGTCTTAAGCGAATTCAATAAATCGTCAGCCCTAACCTTATAACCAATTTCTTCTTCTTAGTCTTCTTCATTTTCTTTGAAATCTTCACTTCTCTTACTACTTTGCAATGCTTCAGCTTTTCTATCATTAACTTCATTGATAATCTCTTCATCATCCGGAAACACTGCTACCTCAACGTTCTCATCGACTTGAAGATAGTCACCTAGTTGAACATCTTTATATAAATTAGAACAGTTTTCTAACTTCTCCCAGGCGTCTTTAACAATCTCAGGATTCTCGTCCACATCTCTTTCTGAGTCTGTACATTTTCATTTTCATGTTCCGTTTAAAGCGTGCTTTTTTTGAAGCATCGTGTTATTGTTTCACCAGTGACGTCCTGAGACCATGCTTTTGAAACAGCCTCAACACATTCTTTCAACAAAATTAATTTACTGGGGTTAAATGGTTGATTTTCATCAATGGCCTTCAAAACTTTTGCAAGAATCCGCCTGCGATAATGGACTTTCAAATTTTTAATAATCCCCTGGTCCATAGGCTGAAGTCTTGTGGTCATGGTGGGGGCACAAACAACCTTAACATTTTTACATTTCTCCGAAACAGTTCGTGGGTGCGCACGGCAATTATCAACAAACAATACAATTTTTTTGTTTTTGTTTAATCATTTCATGGTCGAGTTTCACTAAAAGTTTTGTGTCGATTTCAGTATTCATCCAGGCTTTCCAGTTAAAATCGTAATCTGTTTCCAAAGATTTAACACCTCGGAAACAATGTGGCCTTTGACTTTTCCCAATAACCAGGAGTTTTAACTTTTCATTTCCGCTCATATTCGCCACGACCATAACAGTCACCCTCTCTTTACTATGCTACCCGCTGAAACATTTGTCTCCTTTGAAAACAAGGGTTTTATCAGGAAGACATTTAAAAAACAGGCCGGTCTCATCGGTGTTAAAAATATTGTTGTCGTTGTATTCCTGCAATAATTTCGGCAACACATTTTGTTTCCAAAACACAATCGTCTTCTTTATTATCAGCACTCTTGCCATTGACACATTATTTGGAAATGTCGTGACGGGACTTAAACTTATCCAACCACCCCGTACTGGCTTGAATATCAGGATAGGTTAACATTTTAGCAAATTCTAAAGCTTTCTCTTTCATTAATGCTCCCGATACAGGAATATTTTTTCACGGACCATGGTAAACCATTTAAGAACCGCCTCGTCTAAATCTTCATAAACACATGTTTTAAAACGTTTTCGATTCGTATTTAACTGCTCAGCGTGTTTTTCGATTGACTTGCGATTCTTTAAAATGAGCGAAAGAATTTGCCGGAATACCAAAATGCAATTTCTTTTTTCTTAACTCCACTGTCCACTTCATTAAGAATCTGCAATTTTTCTTTGATACTTAAAACCTTGCATTTTGACATTATTGAAGTCCACCGCTATTCTGCCTGACGAACACTGACAATATCACAAAAATACAGGTTGACAACTACGGTATACAGTAAATCACTTGAACTCACTAAAACAGAGAACCACACTAAGACAAAGATGAAACCAGAATGATGTATGTAAACTGTGGAGCAGTAACAGACAGTGGTGGTGGGGAGAACTGAACACAAACGTGTAGACAAGTTCGAAGTTATTCAAACATTTTATTAAGTGTCAACACACTATAGTTGGTTATTTTATGTATGGAGGTAAAATAAAGTAAAACGGAAATGGAATTCTAGTCTCAGGCCAGATTTTTTAATCAACCTAGCCAGAAAAAAATTTTGTTTAATAGACAACTAACTTCGTTAAGTAGGGACATTTTAACATGTTTTTCTGACTAATTCTCAAAATTCCTTAAAAAAATTCGTTGAACAGAGAATTTCGTTATTTAGAAGTTCGTAATATGGAAGTTCTACTATATCTGAACCAACACTTTGGCTTGAGTGGCACAGACGAAATTGCCAGCTGCTCGAACTTCTCCATGTAGAAGTTAGCCAGCAGAGGGTTCAGGGGACACCGAGATGAGATCAAAGCTGACCACCACATCACCAGGGTTCAACACAATACCTCCGAGCTTCCGAAGAAACTGTGTGGAGTCATATACATATGACTCTGTATGCCCAATGTGAGGCCGGAGTAGCTTGGTCAGATGCTTTGCCAGGTTGTAGGTTGGCAAGCCAATATCACTGACGATGGGATGCGGCAGCACGTTGGCTTTGTGGATCTTGGGCAAGTTGTACAGTCTTGGGGGAAGCGCTTCAGAACACCAGACAGCAGCTTTCACATCAGGCACCAGGGAAGATTGCTTGATGAGAAAATCACCCCTTCTAAGGACCACCACTGTTGTATCCCTTCTGATGATGGAGTCATAAACTCTCAGTTCCCATAATGCCCAAAGTTCTGCTGATGATATACTGTTCTTAGGCGGATCTGTTCTTCTCAGGGCCCAAACAGATTCGAAACGGATCTCGTCTGCCTGGGCTTGTGGAAGCCGACAACTCCCAGCTTCCACATTCGCACTGATGTTCTCTACCAGGATCCTCTTTGGTGGTACTGTAAACTTCTCCTCCTTTACTAGAGCAGCTTTTTGGTGTCAATAAGCTGCAAGTCAGAGATGTTGATGACTGTTTTGTCCATGTCCAGGCTTCTCCTTCCTTGACTTTCGTTGTTATCAGGACGACATCTATCACATTTCACTTTCATGGCTAGTGTCAATATTATTTATATGATTATGTGCTGGGCTAGTAGGCCGTAGTCTTAGGTTATTGAAACCAAACGTTTTGGCCTCACCGATGGAACACAACGTGGCAGATGTTCACCTAAAAATCTCAGTACTTAGAAATTAATCCCACAAATATGTGCGCGATAAGGTTTTGGATGATCGATGAATAAAACAGTTTGAAACAGTGGAGGCTACAGGCATCTTTAAAGGCCCAGTATGTCACATATTAACTGAAGTTTTACGTTTGAAGAATGTAAGTGCAAGGTGAGTGCCACATTTGGTGGCATATGATCAAAATGTATGCAAATGACAGTTTGTCAAGAGAATTTGCATCAACTTAAGACAAACAAAACTGATTTTGTTTAGTGATTTCTAAGTAGGATGAAATTTGAGTTCATAATTACATGCATGAAACAAAAGCCACAATCAAAATAATGGGGAGAGGCAGGTTGTCCTACACAAAAAAAGCAAAGACTGTTCTGTCACAGGCAAGATTAGGGCATGCATTTTTTTGGATGGTAATGGAATATAATTAATCAATTATCTTGAAAAGTTGAAGATGTTAACTGTTGAATGTTATGCATGCCATCTGGATACACCGGATGAAATATTTCAAGATAAAAGACCTGGTTTAGCAAAAATGCAATCAGTACAGTGCACCAGAACACAATCTGCTTCTTGGCGATGGGGCAAATCACAAGATTTGAAGTATGACCAGGTAGAAATGCAGCCTATTCACCCCCTCAGATTTTACTGTTAATGGAAAGTCTCAGATTTTGTTTTCAAACCTCAAGAAATTTTATGTTGAATGTTTCTGATCAAATAAAGCTGATGATAAAGCAGATGATCCAGAAAGCTACTACAGGAGTAGGATAATGGCACTGGAGCATCGCTGGACCAAGTGTATTGATGTTAAAGATTATATTGGAAAATAAATTTATTATGAATTGAAGAACTGGCTTATTTATTGTGATGCCAAGAACTTATCAGACAAACCTCGTAGTAACTATGTGTGACTTGTTAAAGCTACATTAGAATAGAGGTTTCATTGTACAATGTAGATTCCATTGTTTTCAGCGATTGTTAAGTGTAGTTTAGTTTAAAAGTTTTAAGGTGTTTCTGACAAAATAATAAATTATAAACTAACTAACTGTATGATAACTGTTATCTGACTGTACGTCAGCTAATTGTAAGATAATTATAATTTCCTGATTACAATTCTACATGAATATGTAATTAAATAGTAAAGTTTTAAACTTTCATATAAGGTAACTTACATAATACAAAGTTAAATAAAAAAAATTCTCATTAACTAGGTCTAGCGAATCCAATAAAGTAAAAAAAAAACTACCCTAAAGTATGTTTTTGCATATCGGCTCAATTATCTTCTAACAATAGTTAACAAAACGGCTGATAAAAGAGATGGAATAATATGGTTCTCCTCATAAAACGTTTGATTAAAAAGTGAGGATTCACATATAGTATTATAGTACTAACAAAATGTTTGTTTTGCATACAGGTGACAAGTATAAAGGTAACTGTCATTTTGCTTTTTCACTTTACTTAATGATAACCTAATTTTTGTTATGTTAGGTATTAGTTTTCTATGTGGACATTTTATTTAAAGACATTCATGTTACGATTAGATTTACCTATAAAAAGTAACAAGGTAACTAGATTCATGTCTCTCGGTCTGTATTCTGTCACACACACACACACACACGCGCGTGCGCGCATGCACGCACGCACACATGCATTTACACTAAAATGAAATCTGAAAAATAAAATTAATATTTTTCTTTCACAGTAATCACTTCTTCAGTAAGTACAGTAAGTGTCACTTAATTCAGCCACATTAATGAATCAGATGTCTAATGAACTAATCTCTTAAATCCCAAACTAAATCTAATAAGCAGATCATTGCATACTTATTCTGTACAGATGTCTCATTACGTACAGTTTAATACAAACTTACCCACTGTCAATAAGTTTCTATTTTTAATAAACAATTTAATTTATACCTTGGGTGTTCACAGAACGAGGCCATGCTTTTCCTAGTGTTATAAAAGCAGCTTCTTTCAAAGCCAGTAATTGCTCTTGATGTTTTGTGCTCTCTGACTCTTCGTCATCTTGTAAAGTCTGGAAACATATTAATTCTAGTACCTCAACTTGAATCCTTCATCCTTTTTTGTTTAACAAAGGATGAAACAAAAATAATAAATTCTTAAAATGTGACTGTACACTGTTTAAAACACACACTTCGTTTACAAATATGTCATTTTGTATACAGACATGTAACAACAGAGCCATTTCAACGGTATACAAAGTGGAGGATATTATTATCTACATACTATTTTACACATGGGTGCACACACTCACACACAAAGGATGACAATGATGGGATGTACACCTAAAAATTACTGTTTAAACCGTAATGGCTACACAACAGTTTGTTTGCTAAAATATGCTAAAATTTCTAACTCTAATATTTACAATGAACTGTTTTTTTTAGTTCTCAGATATATTGAGTTTATAGTATACAGTAAACTCTCGATTATCCGCGGTCTTCCTTTCCTTTTTTTATTGCGACGATAAATTACGGTATTAAAAGAAAACCTACAACAGTAGAATAAGTTATAAAATAAGGCCTACAATTAAACGTTACAGCGAAACACAAAATACCGTAAATGAAAACAAAGAATGTACGGAAATGGAAGCACGCGTGTTGAGAGAGAATGCATGAGCCACGATCGGCAGGTGCAGAAGCTATTTTTAGAGCGACAACCATCAGTTGGAGTGAGTGGAAGTCAATCAGCCAAGGTCATTGGCACTGCTCGTCACTGGCACCTTATTGCCTCCCCTCCTACCCCTTCACTCGCCACTTCCAGTTCTCATAACTCACGCATCAGTTTGTGCGTTTCTGTCAACCTGTGTGCACGTGTCAACTAGCAGTTCGCGTGTGTGTTTAAATTGTTGTACATGATTTCAGTTTACACTACTACTGAAAAATGACTGAAAAAAGGAAAAAAGTGGTCTTATCAATTCAAGAGAAACTAGAATTGATTAAAAAAATTGAAAATGGTGTGTCGAAAAAGCAAATGAGCTTGCAGTATGGAATAGGAGAAAGCACTGTTAGAGACATTTTAGGTATGGTTTTGGAGGAGAGTGAGGAAGAAGAAGAGGATAAGATGCAGAAGCAAGTGAGCCATGATGCAGCCTTAGCACACATTGACGGGCTCATTCAATATCTGGAAGAACAAGACAATGCATCACTTTGTGACAAAATGTTGTTCTTCAATCACAAATAAAGAAGAGGTGTTTTATCACGAAAAAACAAAAACAGTTGACCGATTTTTTTGTGAAAAAGTAAACCAACAAACTTGTAAGTACATAAAACTACTGTTTATTAAGTCATAATTGTATTTGTAGACCTCCTACTGTTAATAAAAATTGTTCAAAAGCATTTTCGTGTTGATTTGTGTCCTTTTTCGGCCATTTTGCGGATTATCCATGGAATTGGCTTATCCGCGGTTGAAGCGCCACCCAATTCCACGGATAATCGGGAGTTTGCTGTACTTTATTTACTCAGCAAGTGCAAAAAAGTTTTTAACTAATCAGTCATTATGGGTACTGGTAAAGATATTGTTATGACGGTCTCATTGAAACTGTATTATTTACTGCAAATAGATAAAATACTCGGGTCCCTAGTTCGGGGCCATTGAAACTACTCAAATTTATAAAATTATAATTAACTCTTACCTTAGGGTTTTATTCCAAGAGTCGTTCAGACGAAACCAGCTACAGAAAGGATTATTTGCGATACAAGGTGTAAAGATCAATACACAGTTTGTGCTAAAACAAATTGCTTCTAGTTTATTATGCCAATTAATTACTTAGTCTCCCTTTTATGACATTTAAATTTCTTATTTCTTTTCTGTTATATTACATACTCGTTGGATGAGAAACAATTAGTAAAATCAAACACAGTGACAAAATGAATATTTCTTACTTCACTAGCCTATGACAAACTATTTATATTTGTAATGAACCAGTACGTAATTCCACCCCACACTCATTCTTTTACATGGCCATTCTATTGAACCCCACTTTAAGATCTCATGATGTAGGAAAACGTCGGTAAATATAAATGTTAATGTATTTAAAAATTCTGAATAATACTCATCCTGGATGTTGCTCGACTCCAACTAACGATGCACGTTTTTTATGCCTCACTTTGAAAGTCAATTGATGCCCATTAAAGTAATTTTGTCTTTGAACTGGTACCAGGTTTTTCTGGTCACTAAAACCACGTTTGTCACATTTAATAATTGTGTCGGCTGACGTAACTATTCGAACACTGAGATGTTGTTGTAGGCGGGCCGCGCGGCCAAGAGTTACAATAGCACTTGTTTTTTAAGTGGTTTAAATAGATAGGCCCACTTAATCTAGGCCTATCTTGTGCCTGAGGCCACTGGTTTTAATTCACGAACTTTACTGTCTGATGCTGGCTGTCTGTTGTTCACCCTCTAATGACACACTGCAGACTGTATCACAAGGCTTCTGCTGGGCGGTTACGCAATACGTCTGGCAATTGTTTTGGCTAACAATGTGCATTGCTGTACTGGAGGCTCCTCACAGGTGAAAGTTAACTATTGAATTACTGAATTAAATACTGATTTATATAAAATAAAATTCCCATTTCTGTACCGTTACATCATGATCATTGTATTGTACAAAATCAAACAAAATACAGAGACCAATGAAGTCACTAATTACCACAGGCTTTAATTAGTCACAAATAACAATTTGAAATCAACAAGGTACTCCCTAAAATAATTCAACTTAAATTTGTCCACATGCAATAATAATGTCAACTATTATACAGTACATATAACACAATAATCACTTTTCACTAATCCACAACAGTCACTTGATTTGCACTCTACAATAATGCCAGGTAATAACTTCTAAGCCGGCCACTGTTGCTTATATAGATCCCACAGAGGTTTCAGAGTAATTTTCCATATTGCTGGCAGCATGCCAACATAATTTGAGTAGTTAAGAGTGTTCGAATAGTCTCGAAGCTACTTGAGTGCACGGCCTTGACAGGGACACCGGACCTGTTTGTCTAGCTGACAAATGTGTAGAACTTTTATGTAACTGCACTTGCCGACTTTTTGAGAGTGTTACAGCATTGTTGTAGCACTGCCCCCTCCTTAAACTGGCAAACCGTCTTTGCATGGTTGGCCATGCAATCTAGGTGGACGACCTCGAATTTCCACTGTCCTTGTTAAATCCGATAAACAACATCGTTGATTATCTTTTTCACAGTGTAAAATCCTTCCCAGTTAGTCTGAAGTTTAGGTGAGCAACCACGATGGTGCTTTGGGTTGTACAACCAAACCTTGGTCTCCTTCAAAACCCACATGATTGCTGCGAATGTTATACCAAGTTTTCATTTTATTACTGGCTATCTTCAACCATCCTCTTATCAAGCAATTAATTTCTTACAGTTGCTTTTCTAATAGCGAGGAATAGTTCTGCGGCTCTTGTAATTGAGTATTGGGTGATCTGAACATCAAGTTTCCAGAAAGATGAATTTCCTGCCTAAAACACCAGTTTTCTTGGAGTCACGCCGGTTGTGTTGTGTACCGATGACCTATAAGCCATTAGGAATAGCGGCATATGCTGGTCCCAGTCTGTTTTGTTCTCGCCAAAACCTTCAACAGATTCTGCTCAAGTATCCTACTGAACCTCTCAACCATTCTGTCAGACTGAGGATGGATAGGCGTTATCCTGGTCTTTCAAATTCCTAGTAGACAGCATAATTCTTTAAACACTCCTGACTAGAAATTTCTCCCTTGATCCATATGGATTTCATAGGGACTCATAACAGTAACAGAAGTTGTGAACTAACGCCTTTGCTACAGTGGTAACCTCCTGATTTGGAACTGCATAAGCTTACATCCACTAAATAAAATAGTCCCTTATAACCATGATGTACCGGTTTCCATTGTCAGTAACTGGGAAAGGTCCAGCAATGTCTACGGCAATTCTCTCAAATGACAGTCCAACATTATACTATCTCATTTTTTCCCTGCCTCTGGTTTGTGGGCACTTACTTGCAGCACATATTTCACATGTCCAACACCATTCCATCTATGCTGTGGCAAAGATGGAGACAATAGAATCAATTACATATTTTGTCAATAGTTTTATTAATACCACGATGACCTCCAGATGCTCCATCATGCATCTCCTTCAAAACAACGGCACTTTACTTCGGGGAATTATCAGCTGTAGACCACAACTCGTCCATCTGCACTTTCCCAAGATCTTTTCAGCAAACCGTTCTCCAAGATTATAGATTCCCGAAGTCTTCAGCACTTCGGAACCATGGCAGACATCTTGCCAATCTGGGCGGCAACCTTCCTTTTTTGCTGTCAAAATTGGTCCAATGTCTTCATCAGTCATCTGTTGCTGAAAATCTTGAGCCGTCCAGCTGTCTGCCAGGAAACCAACAGTGATGGCTTGAACATGGATTTCCTAGTTACACGTACATGTTTAGTAATTCGTGTTCTGTTTTTTTTATCCAATAAATATTTAAGACTCGCCCATCCACACTACCTTAACGTTACACGACCTGAACGAGCGGTGTGGATTGTGTGAGCCATGAAGTTAAGAGCTACGCTGATGGTAGCACACCACTTTCCTAGTCGAACAGAGACACATGACGAACTGAGCGCCACCTTCCAGGCCCTTTCTATTTGTTATTACCTTCCTTGCAATTTTCAGAAAGTGGATAAATGTTGGAGATAACAGGAGAGGCAGCATGAATAGATGAGGGGAACGCCTGTAATATAGGATACTGGACGTGTGTCTTATGCAAAACGAGAGCAGCAATATTATCATAAACTCAGCAGGACTCTGGTATCTCTACCCAAAATAACTTTCTAATCAAATTACAGCCAAGTGAACTATGGATACCAACCAAATAGACTGAAGTGAAAACTGAAGAACAGAAATGAGATTTTACAATGACAAAATTGTATAATATACGGCTACGTAAGATACGATGATACTAAATAATTTTAATTATATATACCGGTACCTCATCTTTCTTTTCCGTTTTGTGCTTCCCTTCATTAATCCATCAGAGTGTACATACGCCGATGAGAGCCTGATTCCTGTGGAGTACTGGAGGTTGGTTCTTATATTGACGCTCGGCCCATAGCCATGGGCTCAACACTAGCTTTTAAAATGCTTATATTTTCTTAGCGAGGCATTCAATACATACATAAGCAAGAATACTTCACTTGCATTCTGTTCTTCCTTTCTGTGCCAATATTGGCATTCTTCCAAACGGGGGCTTCGGGATAAACCATCTGCATTACCAGGTAGGCGCCCCCGCCGATGTTTTACCTTGAAGTTGTACTCTTGCACATGTTCAAGCCACTTTGCCAACTTCCCTTCTGAATTTTTAAATCTCAAAAGCCATGCAAGCGCAGCATAGTTGGTGCGTAATGAAAACTCTTTCTCATAGAGATATTTATGGAAGTGCTCCATAGCTCGGACAATAAGCAGCAACTCTCTCCTTGTAACCCAATAATTTCTCTGACTTAGTTTCTTGCTGTAATACATTATTAGTTGTTATTCACCGATTTGCCCTCGAGCAAAACTGATCCTAGACCAGTACTACTTGTATCTGTGTCTTTTTCTGTCTTACCATTGATACAGTCTGTTCAGCAATTTGTTTTGAAATACATGGTTATGTTTTCATGAATTGCTCGACTTCACTTTTAATTTGTTCTCTTATGCTTGCAATTGAGTATGTTATATTTGCTACATTCTCTCCTACATCAAATTTCTAGTAATCTGGTTATTAAGCTCACCTAGTACAGTAAACCCTCGATTTAACGGACTAATTGGGGCTGAGGGGTGTCCGTAAAATAGAAAGTCCGTTAAATCGCAAATTTTGTTTTTTGAGGATATATTTAAGTCAAATAGGCCTATAATACTTGAAATTTTAATACTATTAATATCATGCAAATACCGTATTGTTCCGAATACAAGCCGCACTTTTTCTCCTAAAAACATGGTCGCTAATTTGGCCTGCATCTTGCATTCGCGCGCTAACGAAATTCGAAGTTATACCTGACTTCTGGCGGGATGAACGCTTTTGGTATCTATGAGTCGTTTACTCCCTAAGCAACAGCAGTTTGCCTGGCTGTAGTTAACTCTGGCGTTATGATTTATGAATACAACCGAATGTTTTAACAGCAAACTGAAGAAAGAATAGGAAGATAAAGTGTAAGTGCGTGTGCACGCACGCGTGCTCGCACCCTTCTGTAGACAGCAAGACAAAGGATGAGTAGAGGGTGTGTGAGTAACATGTTTCTAAATAACGGGTAAACTGCCAGTGTGGTTTTCTATTGTAACAGTGACAACATCGCTTATCTGTAATTTGTTTTCATTCGGCGTTTTTGTAGTGCGTTTGCGGTATGGGTGATATTGTGGAGACTAAAGGCACGCAGTCAAATCAAATTAAACATAACCCGTACGATGTGAATTATAAATTAATTGTGATACAAAATGTAGAAAAACATGCAATCTCGAAGCCGCAAGGAAATTCGATATTGATGAATCCTGTATTCAACGATGGAGAAAACAGAAGGAACGACTTTCAAATGCAAATACTGCGTGACGAGCATTCGCGGTGAGATGCTACTGATTAATTATAAAAACAATCATTAAAAAATAATATACACTCCTCACAACTCTTACCTTTCTCGGGTCCAAAGTTCTTAGCACGAAGTCGTGAAGAATAAGCGTGACTTAGGTTAACATTATTCAAGAAATCATACTCTCAATTATATTCAGAAATAGCTGTATTTATTTACTCATTCTTTGACATTAAATTTTATTGTTGTACTCTTTCATTTAATCTCAAAAACTAACATTGACTTTTTTTATCATTTTCAAAAAAAAACGTGTATGTCCACCAAACATAGTAGTTTATCTATTCTGATATACTGTGAAGATTCATTATTTTTGAATTGTCTTTCTCCGAGAGTTATTTTCCAAACAATATAAATAAATGCTACATATTCTCTAATATTATTCTTTACTGAAAAAAAATATAAAGTTCTTAAAGTATTACTTAAGTTCTAATTTTGAGGCGACCCAGCAATGCTCACACTCGACACTCACACATTTTTTTAATTCCCCATTTTAATTATTTATAACCCCTTTATAAAATGACATAATTATATTGATCGAGGATTACCCAACCGGCGTCGTTCCTCTCGTCATCATGCGTCGCGTTGTACGTGTATGTCCGAAAGTTTGTCTTTTTCCCTTCACCACATTTTATTTTAGATTCGTTCACTTCCCTGGTTCCGTTCTGATTTATCGCTTCACTTTTTTATACAATTGTTACGGGGTCTCACTGGTTAGGTCGGCCGACACTAGTTACGCTCCAGCAAAATGTTTATATGACCGCGCGCTATTGTTTGTACACTTTTAAACGTTTTCACACTTTATTAGATAGGCCGAATTGGTTTTAACGGCCTATCTTATAAACCAGAGGCCACTGTTTTTAAATGCACAAACTTTATGCTGCTTCCTGCTGCTGGCTAAGGTTACAACCAGTGACAGACTGCATACTGGGTTTCACAAAACCTGCTGCTGGGGCAGTTACACAATACGTCTGTGCAATTGTTTTGGCTAACAATGTGCATTGCTGTACTGGGGCTCCTCACAGGTGAAGTGTGGCAATTTGAAACGTGATTGAATTGATGATTTGAATTAATATAAAATTAAACTGGGGTAGCTCACATATATGAAGTGAATTGTGCAATTTTAATAAGATCAAGACCAAAATTAATAAAATAAAAACCTTTTAATTTGCCCCATTACAGTACCCCCCCAATGAGAAGTCTTCTGTCGAAACAGAAGAAATCTCATTGCTACACCCCTAAGAGGACCGGTGAGGAACTGGTGCCAACAACCCCCTTTTACTCTTACACCTCATGGGTAAACAACCCCCCTGGCTCGGCGACTATGGACGCATCTGAACGAGATCACTGGACTTCTCTATGCGAGATCCCAACAGCGAAAAGTCAAACAGATACGCACCACAGCGCACCTCCCCTTCTCACATGTTTCCCCAAAAAATCCAAATCCCTGGCTTATATCATGCCAGATCCTCAACCGATATGTTCCCCCTTTTCCTGCACACTGGGTCGCCTTTGGCAAATACGGGGCGCATACATACACCTATAATATTTTCTAAACAAACTCATCATTTAAAATCACAAAATATTCATCTTTAAATTCACTATTCTCGTAAGTTCAAAATAAGATTTGTATCAAAACAAAAAAATCTCTTGTCTGAATAGATTAATTCTCTTTGTTATTATTACTGATAAAAAAAAACAAATAAATTGAATATTCAATTAAAACATGGACTTCCTTATCCTAGCATTTGATTATACATATATCGTAAACAATATAATTCAATAACACTATTAATACGCATAAACAATAATACAATCGGAATATAAAACATCAGTTTGATGGCAGGCACCAAAAATATTATTTATTTATTTATTTTATTTTATTTTTTCTCTATTACCCCCCATTTAATCCCTTAACCCCTGATACCCGTTACATATTCATGTGTTCTGCGCTAGGCTTCTTGGCCTTTTCCAGCCTCATCCTAGCCGTAAACCACATCTCCCTCGTGACCTGTAACTAGGTCACTGCCCATCCACACTCTCATTGCCCCCCCCCCGGACTGTAGCGTCCAGTTGCTTTCACAAGGACTGATGCGGAAGGGGTGAACATTTTTTTCTTTTATTCCACCCCCATCCTTGCTTCGGCGTTACAATAAAAATTCGGTATTACACCTACTATTCTTGATTTATACACCCCTAATGGACTACCACCCCTATCTGGGTGAAAATAGCCCTGTTCCAAAATTTGGTAGATTCCCCCCAAAATAACCCCCCTACTAAGTCTAACAAACCACCGGGTTAACAAAATAAAACAAACCACAAGCCGGTTATATCAAGTAAAATTTATGAGTTGCCAGAATTAACTACTTTCACGGTCATGGTCTGGTGAGGCCATGGCCGCACTTAGGTGGGGAATCTACAGTTAAAACATAAAATATAAATTGTCCATTGTAAAAGTTTACATAAATAGTTATATAAATATCTTATTTTCCCAAACACTATCTCAGCCCAAATGTTTCCATCAGTTGTCAGTGTTAAATGAATATATTAACCATTATTTACATCAATTAGCATTTACTTTATAATTCCAATTTGAATTCGAATGAAAATAAAGTTAAGTTCATTATTACAAGTTCATTATTAAAATCATCTTTTCAATTAATTTAATTACCAAATTAATTTAATTTTATTTAATTTCTCAAACTCTAAGTTACAGGAATTACCTCATTATTATTTTATCTGTAAAAATTTAATTTCAATTCTTGTATGTCACAATAAGATTTTACTCAAGATACTGATTCATCAAGCTACAACAGTTATCAGCTTCCACACCTGGCTATGCACATTAGTAAAAACATTCAACACACCTGTTTACATCAACAATAGTCTGCCAGACTGGTGTTATAAACACAGTTATAAACACTCCCACAGTCTAAACATTCTGGTTACATCATGTACTGGCATACATACTTCCTTCAATTTTCAATTTCTATAAATCGTTTAGTTAACATATTTGTCAAAGTCTATTTATTACAGTTCAAACCAAATATAATTTTAATTCACCCTTTTAGTTATCATTACTTTTTTAATTACAGTTTTCATTTAATACCATTATCCCAATTCATTTTTATTATTGAATTAAACTCTTTCACACCTGTAAGCATTTTATTCTATCTGATTGGTATTATGAACTTTATACTTACAGTACATTATCCACCTATTGACCTGAACACAAAATACACACCACACACACACACCAATATCTCCACGTAACCTCTGAAACATTTAACAACAATGTTATTTCATACAAACAATTTAACATTTATTTATTAATATCAAATCTCATAAAACAATTTAAATCCATTAGAAAATTCGATTATACAACCTTTAAATTAATCAGAATATTTAAACATCTCAAATTATTTAATTAAATCAATTATTGAAAACACAACATTCAATGCTATCAAAACAATTACAACTCACCAGTTACTGTCTTTAAAATTAATCTTGTTATTTATTTATTGCAAAATATTAATATTATTATTATCACAATTTCCTACAATACACATTGTTTATTCAACATTTTACAATACACACAAATAAATTCACTACAACTATTTACAACCTTTTGTTATTAACTGTTCCGTTTTTCACACTTCATTGTCCAAGTCTGCCAGGTCAAAAACCATAAAACAAAATATTTATAACTGTCCATTAATTGTTTTATAGTCTACCTTCCATCGTCAAAGATTAATCTTTGTTTTATATAACACTTTTTAATTTTATTGACGCACAAATGGTTACTTTGTGTGTCATAACCCCAAAAATCAAATTCGTTCGTTTTATCAAAATAATCATGAAACAAGTCAACATTAAGGATATCTGGTAAGTCTCCATTAGTAAATATTTCCAATATCGGGTCAGTTACTTTTTTATTATAAATTAAATCATTATTTAAATACACTTCTAACCTTACTTTCCACTCATCATAATCTCTATTTAATTCATACAATTATGTTTCTCTCTCAACATACAATTCTCTATTTAAATCTCTCTCCTCATAGTACCATATCACACTCTCAATATTACTCCAGACAGAGGGTACAAAATTATACAACAAAAATAAACAACTCAAATCTTTCACTAATAAGGGTCTCTTGCCCTCCAATAATAACATTTTTGAACACCTTGGTTCATCACAAATAAGGGGAAAATTTACCCTCTGCCCTACACATTCATCTACTCTTTCTTTCCATTCTTTTTCTAATTCATCAACACTAATTACTACTTCGTTACAACATATAACGCTCTCTCTCTCACTCACTATTTCACTATCTTTCCGCTCTCTCTCTAACTCATAAACACACACTAACATTTCATCATCACTACATTCTGCAATTTCATCAGTACTCTCACTATTTATTTTCACCGTATCACTTTCTGATACTACCCTTTCAATCACATTACCACTTTCAATATCATTGTTAACATTTGTTACCTTACTCTCTACTACCACATTTTTAATTATATTCTCATTTTCGACCTTATTGTTATCACTTGTTAATTTCTTACTGTCATTATTACTCTTACTATTGATCCGTTCTTCTACTGACTCTACTATTTTCTCAATATCTTGTTTCAATTCGTTACAACTATTTTCGCATTTCATTTTTACCTCATTAATGTCAGATTTAATTACATCAAATTTAGCGTCAAATTTATTCAATTTTATATCGTTATTGTCAAAACGATTGTTTATACCACCAAATTTGCTATTCTGTTCATTGAATTTAATATTAATATCCCCTCTTAGTTCACTAAAATTACTATACATCATATTATACAATCGTGTTAGCATATTGTCCTCATCGGGCTTCTTATTTTGGTTGACTGAAATAGGTGTCGATTGAGGTTCGACATCTGTCATTATTTTTGATTCGGTTATTTCTACATTACTGTCAGTGAAGCTGACTTCTTCATTATTAGTTGTACACTCCCTACTCAATTTTGGGGTTATTTGAATCCCCGAATCATCTGTACTATTTGTTTCATTTGTAATATTTTTTATTTTATTTTCCTGACTCACGTTTGGAGTCGAGTGGATTTCAAAATCACTCATACTATTTGATTCATTATAGTTTTCGACACTAGTCGTTTAATTTATATTGTTTTCATTCTTTCCTGCCATTTTTGAATTGTAAAATTATCACGTTTATTTTATTATACTATATTTTAACACTTCTTATCTTACATACCTTAAGTATTCGTTAATTATTACTTACGTGTAACCTCACTTTTCTTACTTTTTTACGTACTCCTAACCCACGCTTATATTCACATTTAGGTGCAGTTTATTCAAAATTACATTTATAAACTCGAGTCCCTGTTCGGGCGCCATTGAGATGCTACTGATTAATTATAAAAACAATCATTAAAAAATAATATACACTCCTCACAACTCTTACCTTTCTCGGGTCCAAAGTTCTTAGCACGAAGTCGTGAAGAATAAGCGTGACTTAGGTTAACATTATTCAAGAAATCATACTCTCAATTATATTCAGAAATAGCTGTATTTATTTACTCATTCTTTGACATTAAATTTTATTGTTGTACTCTTTCATTTAATCTCAAAAACTAACATTCACTTTTTTATCATTTTCAAAAAAAAAAAAGTATGTCCACCAAACATAGTAGTTTATCTATTCTGATATACTGTGAAGATTCATTATTTTTGAATTGTCTTTCTCCGAGAGTTATTTTCCAAACAATATAAATAAATGCTACATATTCTCTAATATTATTCTTTACTGAAAAAAATATAAAGTTCTTAAAGTATTACTTAAGTTCTAATTTTGAGGCGACCCAGCAATGCTCACACTCGACACTCACACATTTTTTTAATTCCCCATTTTAATTATTTATAACCCCTTTATAAAATGACATAATTATATTGATCGAGGATTACCCAACCAGCATCGTTCCTCTCGTCATCATGCGTCGCGTTGTACGTGTATGTCCGAAAGTTTGTCTTTTTCCCTTCACCACATTTTATTTTAGATTCGTTCACTTCACTGGTTCCGTTCTGATTTATCGCTTCACTTTTTTATACAATTGTTACGGGGTCTCACTGGTTAGGTCGGCCGACACTAGTTACGCTCCAGCAAAATGTTTATATGACCGCGCCCTATTGTTTGTACACTTTTAAACGTTTTCACACTTTATTAGATAGGCCGAATTGGTTTTAACGGCCTATCTTATAAACCCGAGGCCACTGTTTTTAAATTCACAAACTTTATGCTGCTTCCTGCTGCTGGCTAAGGTTACAACCAGTGACAGACTGCATACTGGGTTTCATAAAACCTGCTGCTGGGGCAGTTACGCAATACGTCTGTGCAATTGTTTTGGCTAACAATGTGCATTGCTGTACTGGGGCTCCTCACAGGTGAAGTGTGGCAATTTGAAACGTGATTGAATTGATGATTTGAATTAATATAAAATTAAACTGGGGTAGCTCACATATATGAAGTGAATTGTGCAATTTTAATAAGATCAAGACCAAAATTAATAAAATAAAAAACCTTTTAATTTGCCCCATTACAGCGGGACCTCAAGTTGGGCGTTTTGTAGCAGTAGAGTCCAGCATCTGTGAATACGTACAGCTTTTAAGAAGGCAAGGACTCCCTGTCACTAGACATGTTTTAAAATTAAAAGCTTTAGAAATCGCAGAAGAATTAAAAGTCTCCGGTTTCAAAGCCAGCTTTGGGTGTATAAGACGAATGATGTGGAAAAATGGATTTGCGCTTAAATGACGTACATCACTCGCACTAAAACTACCGAGTGACTACGAAGGAAAACTCCTACAGTATCAGCGGTTTGTCATTCATTTATACAAGAAGCATAATTATTCACTTGAACACATGGGAAATGCCGATGAAATGCCCTATTTTTTATTTACGTATATTTACGGTGGACCAAAAGGGAACCAAATCTGTAACAGTAAAGATTACGGGAAATGAAAAATTATGTGCCACTGTAATGCTTGCTGTATTAGCCGATGGACGAATATTTCACAGTGAAATAAGATGCATATCAGTGTATATTGTTCAGTGTTAGTCGTCTTCCACTGAACGTGTGCGACGCCTGCATCAATGACAATGCAAAGACAGGGATCGCGAAGAATTAAATGAATTCTTGATGAATACTCCGTTCTCATCAAATACAATTGAAGATGAGAAAATCTGTGTGTTTCAAAACAAGAAGAAAAGGAACGAAAGAATGCTGCGATAGCCAAGCAATATTGCCAGAACAGGAGAGTCTGCAGTTTATGCACATTATACATTTCAAAAGCCTAAAAACATTTTTTTTGTCTGTCAAATAATTCTGTCCGTTAAATCCGAAGTAGACCTTATTCTGCTGTGGTATGTTCTTGCATCTGCTTTTGCTCCTGTATCAAAGCTTTGATGTCACCTGTTTCACGTTTACGTTCCTCTTTTTGTCATTCTTTCAACTCAAGCACGAGTGCTTTTTGCCATTCTTCTGCTTGTTCTGCCTCTTGTCATCGCTCTAATTTTTGCTGATCCTGTGTCTGCTGTAAGAGCGCTTGGAAAGGTTTCATTATATGACTGGTATCCATGTTTACAGTTACTTACAATGTACAAAGTGATGAAGACATTGTCCTCTGTTTCTATTCTTCTACAAAGTGTCCTCTGTTTCCACTTAGAGGTTCTATCCCAGTTCTGACACCACTGTTACAATGGTCTCACGTGCCATTGTATTGTACAGTGGAATCAAAATACATACACCAATGAAGTCACTAATTACCACATGCTTTAATTAGTCACGAATAACAATTTGAAATCAACAAGGTACTCTCATACAATAATTCAAGTTAAATTTGTCCACATGCAATAATAATATCAACTATTACCAGAGGCGTAGCTAGGGTGGGGCAAGGGGACAGCCGCCTCAGGCGGCATAGCCAGGAGGGCGGCAAAGTGAATATTGACTTGAAAAAATTGTTTTCAGTTTATAAAACTACAAACAACTTGTTTCTCTGATATGACTATTCGGATCTAGCTTATGATAGTACGGCAAAGTCAAACTTCCGTCTCCTTGTTTGTACTTATTTTCCGTGTCCAGATTTCTACTGGATCTGTTTTATTCACAAGTAAGTAATGGCAGGTTATGGAGGTTATGTACGACAATGTAACTTAAATAAAATTTACTGTTAGTGTACATTAAAAGGGTGTATTTATTGGAAGTACAGAAATTAGTTTCCATTTATCGCACATAATTATGGTACAGAGACGATTTTTGGAGGTTGTGTCTATGTTTAACAATGTAACTTAACCTTTTAGATCTTTAAAATTAATTAGACTTAACAAAAATTTCCTTAGTTAGTGTACATTCAAAGGCTGTATTTATTGTATGGATAAAAGTCGGTATATAATATTAAAGGCTGTATTTATTCGAAGTACCGTAATTAAAATCTAGTTCCAATTTAGAACGTATAACCTGGTACAATGTAACGTATAACCAAACAAGTAGGCCTACATTAAAATCCTTTTTTCAATTTCAAGAGGAGTGTCAGTTTTTTATGTTTTTTCAATAAATAAAAATGAGAGGAGGGAGAGGGAGAGAGAGAGAGATACCAAAAAAATTGTATGCCTATCTAATTGTTCAAGAACTATGTAGCCTACACATAGCAAAAATGGAATTTCTACAAAGTTTACATTAAATGAAAATGATGAAAGTACTGTTAGCTTTTAACAAATATTGACAATTTTGCCCAATACAGAAATTAAGGAAACTGACAGACAAAGTGTCTACGAGTTCCCTGGAAGTGTTTGAAAAATGATAAACTTTTATTCTATCATTTACTTGTTACATTATGTAACAGAACAACATTTCTTTATTATTTATTTATGATTTTTAATATACATAGTATTTGAATTAACTTGTTTCCATTTATTTTCCATATAGACGAAGACAGGGTAATTGTAAACATGCAGTTAGGATTATAAACACAACATGAAATAGTACAATGACAACTAGTTTACAGTTGTCACTATTTTTGTTTCAACATTTCAAAGGATAAAGAAAACGCCTGTAACTCTAAGATGAGTTATGAGAAAACATGATTACAAATCATAACCTGCCATTAGTTACTTGTGAAGAAAACATATATAACATTTCCAAACAAGAAATCTTCAATTCTCTCCCTATTTGTTTTATAAAAACTGGAGTTTCTACTGCAGGTGTTTAAGTCCACTAACTACTTAATTTAATATACATAATTGTTCCTGATCTTGTTGGGTAACATTATATTAATATATCTGCTTCCTACTCATATGTGCAAACAATGTTTTTAATGTACGGTCCTAAACATCTTTACATTTAATGCATCTTAATTAGTACATTAACAGCACTGCTGTGTCTTACAGTAACACAATACATTACTCTAACTCTAAAGAATTTCTTGTTTTCAGTTTAAAAAAAATTGAAATTGTGTATTTGTTTTCTTTTCCACTCACTTTTTATAGAAACGTGTTTTACATTAATATGTGTACCCTTACTATATTATGGTCCTATACATCTTTAAAATTTAGACAAAGTCTAATGAGCAATTTGGCTTAACCTGAATTTACATGACTTGGCTCAGAACAACTTTATTTTGGCAAATACAAAGATGAAGACTCTGTACACCCTGGTTGCAATTTCTTCAGGGCTCACACCTGCTGCCAGGCTTAGTTCTATAACATGATCAGGAAGAAAGGAATCAGCTCGAACCTGCATCCACTGTGGAAAGGCTTGTACACCATCACCAAGAAGATTAATGATGTCATCTACGAATAACTCATTAGGCCATTTAGCTTTATTTATACATTTAATGCATCTTAATTAGTACACTAACAACACTGCTCTGTCTTACAGTAACACAATACATTACACTAACTCTAAAGAATTTCTTGTTTTCAGTTTAAAAAAGTTGAAATTGTGTATTCTTTTCTTTTACATTCACTTTTTATGAAACGACCTACATTAATATGTGTACGCTTACTATATTGAAATCCAGTGTTCACTATCCAATAGTTAAAAATTTTGTGGAATTGTGAAATTAGTGACACTATATACTAATGTGTGATTATCAGTTGAATTTCTGAATTCCTTTGATTCATTAATAAATGTTACTAATTTGTTTCTTTATGTCTATTGAATGATTTCTTATTAGTTTCTAATCTTTGCGTTTTCATTATTCATTTGTAAATTCTTGGATTTTGTTGTCCATGACATGTCCATTGCTTAACTAATTATCATTAAAACACACAGAGGACTGATCCTCTTATGCAAGATCACAAGTATGTTTCAAGACCATCTGCAGGTCAGGTATTGTTCTGTCTGTTTACTTTCTGAAAGTGGTTGAGAAGCAAGGGGGAGATGTCTCCATTAAAACACACACACACACACACATACACACACACACACACACTAGCACGCACACAATTCCTTTTTTCCTTTATTTAATTTGAATGCTGTATTAGAACAAATGTTTTCAGTTTATACTTTTTTTTTTATTTCTTGGATTAATTTTTTTTAATTTTATGCAATGTGGACACATACAGAGGAGTGTCTGTTTTTTGTTTTTTCAATAAATAAAAATGAGAGGGAAGAGAGAGAGAGAGAGAGAGAGAGAGAGAGAGAGAGAGAGAGAGAGAGAGAGAGAGAGAGAGAGAGAGAGAGACCAAAAATGACACGTACAGAAATTTCATCAGAACTTTCCTGATAGTAAAAAAATAACTAAATAATGAATGGCAAAGAACATTAACAAAATTAATGGAAATTATAGTTATAATGTCTTGTCTAACAAACAGGTACTAGTAATGGCTTCATATACTTCACATCTTAAATTATAAACCTATTACAAACATATTTGGTATACTCAGCTTGAAACAAACTTTCAGACCAACAGAAATGGTTTAAATTTTGCCATGCTGCTTTATTAGTACTGTTGAAACAGCAGGTTGATTATAATTGTTTTTAGAACAGACTTCTGGAATGTTGTGTGCAAGTGTATTGTGTTCAAGTAGCAAGTTTCCACTACTTTATAAAACATATCCTAGAAGCAAATTTTGACATCCAGTAGCTGTTGCTGAGAAACCTTACTAAGGGACTTATATATAAAAAAAAAAAAAAACAACAATTACACGCTTGCTCTTTTGAACATCTGATGAAAAGGTTTTGTAAAGTGTACCTAATCTAAAAATGTACAATGCTCGACTTGTCTTTGTATTCCATACTTCTAGCAGTTTTACATGATATATTGCTAACACGAATAAGAAAAGTTTAAATCTGCTGAAGGTCTAAACGAGTGATAGTTATTTGCAGACTGACAGGGCCACAAAATAATTCTGAAAGAATTGTTGCTTTTACAACACCATCCTTTATCAAGTGACTACTCAAATCTGCCAGTTTTTCACAGCAAACTGAAGTTTGATGATTTGATCCATCATGACCTAGTGATGGTCCAAACATTTCAAGGATTCTCCTAGCCTTAAAAAACTGGACTGACATCATTGAGTGACATGACTAATGTTAAAATAATGTAACTTTGTTAAAGTAATGTTACTTTGGGATACTTCCAAACATAATACAGTTTACAATAAATAAACAAAACTTTATGCCTGTATAATTTTTCCAGAACTGTATACACATAATTTGATCTGGATAGAACATTTATTAAACAATAATACTATTCAATGCAAATAATTAAAATATCGGTATGGAGAACCAGGAAAAGTTCTGATGAAATTTCTGTATGCGCCATTTTTGGTCTCTCTCTCTCTCTCTCTCTCTCTCTCTCTCTCTCTCTCTCTCTCTCTCTCTCTTTCCCCTCTCCTGCCTCTCATTTTTATTGATTGATATATAAAAATACTGACACTCCTCTGTAGTGTCCATATTGCATAAAATTAAAAAAAAACTTGTACCTGTATTGTAACGGGGCAATCTTGAAGGAAATATTTTTTATTTTTGTTTAATAATAATATTGGGACTGATCTGTTTGGACGCCCTTTACGGCCACTAAGACATGCTTTGTTGGACACCCTGTATACAATTCCGTACCAGTCCGTGCCTAGTACAAAACGATAACATCGGAATGCGGCTGGGAGTGTGCGCTCGTGAGCCACTATGCATAATATCGACGCCAAAGTTGTTGGCAGAAGTTAACACAATGTGGCTAATTAAACCGGCCATGTGAGCGCATCAGCCAATCACCGCGCGAGCTGACGGAAATGAATTTGACCGATGCTCATCGTAGCATCAGTCAGTTGGAAAATAACATCTCTAAGTGCCGGACGCAAGCAGTAGTGCGTCCGCCGGCTGGACACAAATTTTCATCTCAACTACATAACAAAATGTGAATCAGCAGTGGTGTTGTTGCGAGGTGGCGGCGGCCGTTTGAACATAACGGGCTGGTGGGCCAAAAATTTATTAACAGTGTAAATATATTCAAACATGTACATAGTGCGACACGTAGCCGGGGAGACGCCGTGAGTAAATAGACGACCAGACAATTATTAACCATTTTAATGTACAGAGCTCTAAATATTATATAAAGGGAATAATTTAAATATTGAATGAATGAATTTGTGTGTATACAAATACTGGGCTGCTTTTAAAACAAACAAAAAAATATATCTATATAATACAAGGAAACTTTAAGCTAAGGTAAAAGATTATTGACTATATCACTTCACCGAAATAATTGTTTGTAATTTTTTCTATTTTGTGTATTTCTCGAAGAAAAGTAAGATAACAGTAAACCTATGTGTTTTGTAATATAACAATGTGTTAGTTGTAATTATTTCGTCATTACCACTTCCTAGTGTTCTGTGCTGAAAAATTCGTCTAACGTTCCCGGGTTTCTTCTGAATTGGGGGGTAGTCAGATTGCAAAATTATCCCTTTTGTTTTATTAAGGAAGAGTGTAAAGGTTTCGATGTATAGCCTAAAACATCGTGGCGACTCTGGACTTCTGATTGGAATTTATAAAAGGTAAGTAAGCGAAGAAAGATCGCAGGTAGGTTCTGGCAGCTTTTATTTTAATTTATTTATTTCGATTAAGTTTGTTTGTTAACAGTATACAATATATAAACTCTGAAAACATTTCTTCTAATACTGAATTCAAATTTAATAAAGAAAAAAGGAATTGTGTGTGTGCGTGTTTTAATGATAATTAGTAATGGACACGTCATGGATAACAAAATCCAAGAATTTACAAATGAATAAAGAAAACACAAAGATTAAAAACTAATAAGAAATCATTCAATAGACATAAAGAAACAAATTAGTAAAATTTATTAATGAATCAAAGGAATTCAGAAATTCAACTGATAATATAGATTGATAATCACACATTAGTACATAGTGTTACTAATTTCACAATTCCACAAAATTTGTATTTATTGGATAGTGAACATTGGATTTCAATATAGTAAGCGTACACATATTAATGTAAAGCATGTTTCACAAAAAGTGAATATAAAAGAAAAGAAATACACAATTTCAACTTTCTTAAACTGAAAACAAGAAATTCTTTTGAGTTAGTGTAATGTGTTGTGTTACTGTAACACAGAGCAGTGCTGTTAGTGTACTAATTAAGATGCATTAAATGTATAAATAAAGCTAAATAGCCTAATGAGTTATTTTTAGATGACATCATTAATCTTTTTGGTAATGGTGTAAAAGCCTTCCCACAGTGGTTGCAGGTTCGGGCCGATTTCTTTCTTCCTTATCATGTTATAGAACTAAGCCTGGGAGCAGGTGTGAGCCCTGAAGAAATTGCAACCAGTCTTCATCTTTGTATTTGCCAAAATAAAGTTGATCTGAGCCAGGTCATGTAAATTCAGATTAGGCCAGATTGCTCATTAGACTTTGTCTAAATTTTAAAGATATAAAGTGTTGATAAAGATTTTAGGACAATACATTAAAAACATTGTTTGCACATATGAGTAGGAAGTAGATGTATTAATATAATATGTTACCCAACAAGATACAGGAACAATTATGTATATTTAATTAAGTAGTTAGTGGACTTAAAACCTGCAGTAGAAACTCCAGTTTTTATAAAACAAATAGGGAGAGAATTGAAGATTTCATGTTTGTAAATGTTATATCTATTTTCTTCACAAGTAACTAATGGCTGGTTATGATTTGTAATCACATTTTCTCATAATGTATGTTGTTAATGACCTTTTTTTTAAGATTTTGAATAAAAACAATAGATATCGGTATTTGAAAAAAGGTGAATTTTATTAGTAGGCCTACATACTAAAGTATAGAGTCCCATTTGTTTCTATTCATTACCAAAGGTCCATACTGTAATAATTTTGTGTGTAATATACAAGCTTTCTTTAATATGTTTACGAGATTCTCCAATTTTATTTGCATTAATTCAGGCTGTAGTAACATTAAATTCCACTCTAACCCATTATTAATACTTAATCATTTGTGTGTTAACTGATGAACGTTTAATCACTTCCAGGGAACTGGTAGACAATTTGTCTGTCAATTTCCTTCATTTTTATGTATTGGGCAAAATTGTCAATATTTGTTAAAAGCTAACAGTACTTTCACCATTTTCATTTAATGTAAACTTTGTAGAAATTCCATTTTTGCTATGTGTAGGCTACATAGTTCTTGAACAATTAGATAGGCATACAATTCTTTTGGTCTCTCTCTCTCTCTCTCTCTCTCTCTCTCTCTCTCTCTCTCTCTCTCTCTCTCTCTCTCTCTCTCTCTCTCTCCTCATTTTTATTTATTGAAAAAACATAAAAAACTGACACTCCTCTTGAAATTGAAAAAAGGATTTTAATGTAGGCCTACTTGTTTGGTTATACGTTACATTGTACTAGGTTATACGTTCTAAATTGGAACTAGATTTTAAGTACGGTACTTCGAATAAATACAGCCTTTTATCCATACAATAAATACAGCCTTTGAATGTACACTAACTAAGGACATTTTTGTTAAGTCTAATTAATTTTAAAAATCTAAAAGGTTAAGTTACATTGTTAAACGTAGACACAACCTCCAAAAATCGTCTCTGTACCGTAATTATGTGCGATAAATGGAAACTAATTTCTGTACTTCCAATAAATTCACCCTTTTAATGTACACTAACACAGTAAATTTTATTTAAGTTACATTGTCGTACATAACCTCCATAACCTACCATTAGTTACTTGTGAATAATACAGATCCAGTAGAAATTTGGACACGGAAAGTAAGTACAAAGGAGAAGACGGAAGTTTGACTTTGCCGTACCATCGTAAGCTAGATCCGACTATTCCTTAATAACTACAGGAATATAAGATTTTCTTAATATGAGATTAAGAACTAAAGCAAGTTCCAAAGAGTTTAGAAGTCTTTTATTCAAGGAAAATCGAACCCTGAATGTCAAAATATTACAATTAACAAGGAATCAACTTGCGAACACAAAATGGAAGTTTTTAGCAATGAGGCTGTTCATAAATACAGAAAAGTTAACGATGTGAATACTTCAAACTGTGAAAATGTCAAAGTACAGTTACAAGATTCAGTTGGCTCTAGTACCATGGATGATGTTGCATCATGCAGTCTTGAAATTACAGGAAATGAAGGATAGATCATTACTAACAACAATATAGAAAGTGTTCCCAGTACTTCTCTACAAGATATGGGAGCTTGGCCAAGCGAGAAATCTCAATCCTTCTGAGATATAATGGTGAATAGAGGAACATGTCAGTTGCAGAACAAGAACAGTCATTTTCCTGAAGATGAAGCTGGACAATCCTTAGACAAGTAATGGTTTGATAATTGTGAAATTGCAAAATTGTGAAAATGTAACACTTGGATGTGTTTTTCTCCGACTAAAAATCTATTTTGCTTTGGTTGCACTTTATTTCCACACAAAAAAAAAACTAACAAAGAAGCTATTTCAATAGTAAAAATGGGTTTTCGTGTTGCGAAAGTTAAATCCCCGTATTCAAGATAATGAAAATAGTCCTGTTCATCGCTCTGCGTTTTTTGAATGGATAGGAGTCAATTACTAACGATCCAAATCCTGGAAACTTTCTGGCTTTGTTAAAATACTTTATTATGCTTTGGATAAATAAAGCATTGACACTTCTGGAGATGCTAACGGACAAATTAAAAGTTTGGAGGAATGAGCTCTGTGACAATGTCGTTACTAAGGCAAAGCAGGCATGTAAGGAATGGAGTGTGAGTATATAACAAAAAGGATAAGATGGAAGCGCACGATGCCAGGGGAGTATGCAGACGATTCTGCATTAACCGTTCGGCAAGAAATGCGACGTTCTCTAATAGAAATTTGTACAAACTGTCAGTTGAAATTTCAAACCGTTTCTCTAACATAAAAGAGTTAGAAAAACGCTTTGGGTTCCTCTGTAAATTTGAGGCGTACGTAAATGATGGGGATATACATTTTAAGGAACAGCTTTTCTAGATCAATACAGGGCTGCAAACTGGTTTTGAGGTCTAAATTACTGATCTTACTGACTAAAATCACTGAAATACTGACTTCTTACTGACCTAAGATAAAATAACTGACCTTAATTACTGACCTCCATCGACCATATTAATATTAATTTACAAGTAATTAGAGACAGTTTAAAACTTATTTTTTATAATTGGCCACCCTTCTCCCCACTGAGCAGCTGTAAAACAAAATCTAACATACAACGGCATTATTTTAGTTTGAGACTTATTAAAAAACATTAAAAACTAAACATTGTTCAAGTAAAATCAGCAGGCATATTGTTAACTGGTTTACAGATACTCAGGCCAATTTCCCTTGCCACCATTATAAGTTAATTTTGTATATTTATTTTATTGACATATTATTCAGCGAACTTACATCTTATATCTAATAAAACTGTAACATAATTACCCATCTTAAATATTCCTAGAATAATATAATGTACATACCAAGAGAACGTTAAATATCCTTGGTACTCTATGATCAGTCTGCTTAAGAATTGTAATTGAAACTCATTGCTTGGGTTTTTTATTGAAAAATGAAGTAATTAGTGACGATTTTCTTTTCTCAACATTTTTCTGAATTTGTTCCGCATCATGTCTTTTTATGTCAGCTTCTTCTTTAACTTTCTGAGCACTTTCCAGGATTGCCTGTGCAACATTAGCCGCAGCAAGATCCTTATTTTTAACAGCCTGCTTCAATCTTTCATTTGCATCTTTTAAAAGAGTATCAGCTACTTTTCTTTTCTCTTCTTCATCACTTTTCAGTTGTTTTAATACTACTTCTTTTTCATCAATACCTTTCCTCTCAGCTGAGAGTTTTTTCTCTAATTCGTTTTCGGCAATACGCTCTTTCTCCTTAGCTTCTTCTTCTTTCTTTTCCTGTTCTTTCTTTAAACGTTGTTCTTCTAGGTACTGCCTATGATGTATATAGGCTGACTGAGTGAGATTCAAGAGCTCTTTGTTTATATGAACCAAATGTACTTTTCCATCATAGAGTTTATGCAACGCGCCCTTAACGTGAAGATAGGCATCCAGAGTTCTTTCAGACACCCTTGCCCGATCAGAGGTCATAACTCTCTGTGAGCTTGAGAAGCCTCTTTCCACATCTGCTGAACCATGAGAAAGAGATAAAGCTGCTTTGACAACCTTAGAAACAAGTGGGTACTTCATCTCACCTGCCTTATTAGTTTTCTTAAAAAACTGGTTCCAGTAAACATCAATGCGATTGCTCTTGCTATGGAGCTCATCTTCTTCCAAACTCAGTAACTTCCATTCATCAATAAGGGAGGCTATGTTCAGATCAATAGGCAATGCTTTTGCCACTTCAACGATGGACTTCCAACTATTGTCTTTTGTTCTTTCGGATGGGATCAAACATTCAAAATGCTTCAATAAAGGTTTTGACGTCAAGGAAGACTTGGTAAAAATGTGTTTACAACTAGCAATGAAATGCTTTTTTGCTTAGAGCAGAAATGCAAGTTTGTCCTTTTCTGGTAACATTTGTAATTCTTTTACATCTAATCCACAGTTTACTTCTTTAAGAGGAAGAAAACTTTTCTCATCATTCAAGGAATCTAACGAGAAGATAACCTCAGAATGACATATACGAGTCATTAGTCTGCTTGTTAGAGTTTTGAGGTGATCATACAGAAGGTGAATCAGAGGTTCTTTCTGAAAGTGACCAGTAAACTGTGAAAATATGTGAGCACTGGAGCAAGCAAAGTTTATTTCCACTTTCATTGTGTTAACTTTCAGAAGACTAACAATGTTCTTGTATTTGGATGATATCATTAAATCACTTTTATATTTTGGCACAAATACCATGAAATACTTTGTGACTGCTGGCCACTGTTCTAGGAGTCTTAAACCTGCTGACTCCAAAGACAACCACCTTGAAGAAACATGTTTGATGAACCTGTGCTTAGGTAGCTTCAGATCATTCTGAATTTTTTCAAAATCTTCCCATCTCGAAGGCCAACCATAAAAAAAGTCATGAATAAGGAATATCAAATTTGAAGCGTTATCACCAAGTTCTTTCATACCGCGCCTAAAAGCATTGTGAAGTACGTGAATGTTGCATGTACCAATGTCAACCATTCGTTTTTTTCTTAATAAAATAAGAGATTCATTCATCAGGTTTGTAACTGCTTTATTGACATTGGGCCCATCATTACTGAGCATCAGTAAGTTGGTTTGCAGTAAGGTTGTGTTATCTATAGCTTCACACAGCTTATTATACAATTCATCAGTGGTAGCTGACCCCATAAAAAAAGTCTGCAAATGCCTTGTAACAATCATTTCTTTAGATGGAGACCAATACTTAACAGCTGTTTGAAGTTCTTTTGATGAGCCAGCATTAACAGTTTCGTCAAAACATAATGTGAAAAGAGCACCATCCATTTCATTCAACATTTGCTTTTTAAAGAATGGTGCCAAAGCATCAGTTATCAAGTATTGTGCCTTTGTTCTTGAAAGTGAAAAATCTGTAGGAACACTTGATGGAAACATCGCTTCAAAAGTCTCCCGAATGTCTTCACAGGATGGAAGCAAAGGAAAGTCCGCTGCAACTGTCTTCATTACCCAAATAAGTTCCGCTTTGGCTGCACTATCTCTAATGTTGTACAACTGAACCGTTTGCTTGATTGTTTCACCAACACTAGTAGATGGCGCACAGTCTTGTGAACCAGCTGTGCATTGGTGAACTGAAGTCAGGTGAAGTTGTGAAGAGGAAAGTTTTTGTTTACATTCTTCTTTATGCTTCCGAGAAGATGCATGCTGTTCCACGGCTTCATATCCCCACGAAATATTGAAAGTTTTTACACAAAGGGTACAGAACATCTCATGGTCACTGGCTTTACGTCCCCACTCAGCAACAATATAGCCATTACAGTCAGACTTTCTCAGCCAGTCACTTTTAAATTTATACCTGCCCATTTCAAATACTTTACACAGTAAGAAATTGTTTTTAAACACTTAAGAGTCCCAACAAATTATTTGATTTCAAAAAATTATAAGGCCGGTATGAAACAACGGATTAAAAAACTTTGGGTGGTCGCTTTCTTCCCTTCAGTTCCGGTTGTATTCTTCTTTCTTAACTTTGAGCCAGTGTAGTAAGTCTATGGAAGCTCTAACAATTTTTTCAGTGATCTTTCATGGATATTATCGGCCTTATAAATTATACCAGTAAACCAGCACCTGAAACAATATCGGTATGGAGAACCATACATGACTTCCATATTCTAAGATTTATATTTAAAATCATTTTCAGCCAAACAGCCAGGCTGTGTCTTACCTGCCTTTTTATTGCTGTATTAAATGAAAAATATTATATTACATTAAAATGAAAAAATTATAATTTTATTGCCTGGCAACAAAATTATTTTATTTTTAACAATTACCATTGTTTCAAAAAGTTTAAATAAATTTTCTAGTACTTTACTCTTGTTAAAACGTAAAAGGTTGAAGGTAAACTACCCCTTCCCCTTAACCGATCTTCACCAAAATCGAAAGTCATTGAGACCTCTACAATTCAGGGACGTATGCAAAACATTATTTGATTCTGTTTGCATTTGCGGCTGTTATCGTTTGCCATAGAAAATACCCTTGTTAAAAAAACGTTGCCGGTAAACTACCCCTTTCCCTCAACCGATCTTCACCAAAAACAATAGGTCTTGAGAACTCTACAATTTAGGGCTGTATGCAAATAATCTTTTGATTCTGTTTGAATTTGCGGCTGTTATCGTTTGCCATAGGAAATACCCTTGTTAAAACATAAAACGTTACAGGTAAACTACCCCTTTCCCTTAACCGATCTTCACCAAAAACAACAGGTCTTGAGTACTCTACAAATCAGGGCTGTATGCAAAACATTATTTGATTCTGTTTGAATTTGCGGCTGTTATCGTTTGCCATAGAAAATACCCTTGTTAAAAAAACGTTGCCGGTAAACTACCCCTTTCCCTCAACCGATCTTCACCAAAAACAATAGGTCTTGAGAAATCTACAATTTAGGGCTGTATGCAAATAATCTTTTGATTCTGTTTGAATTTGCAGCTGTTATCGTTTGCCATAGGAAATACCCTTGTTAAAACATAAAACGTTACAGGTAAACTACCCCTTTCCCTCAACCGAACTTCACCAAAAACAATAGGTCTTGAGAACTCTACAATTTAGGGCTGTATGCAAATAATCTTTTGATTCTGTTTGAATTTGCGGCTGTTATCGTTTGCCATAGGAAATACCCTTGTTAAAACATAAAACGTTACAGGTAAACTACCCCTTTCCCTTAACCGATCTTCACCAAAATCAGCAGATCTTGATAACTCTACAATTCAGGGCTGTATACGAAACATTATTTGATTCTGTTTGAATTTGCGGGTGTTATCGTTTGCCAAACAAACAAAATTACCCTTGCTAAAAAAAACCGTTGCAGGTAAACTACCCCTTTCCCTCAACCGATCTTCACCAAAAACAATAGGTTGCGAGTACTCTGAAAATCAGGCCTGTATGCAAAAAATTATTTGATTCTGTTTGAATTTGCGGCAGTTATCGTTTGCCATAGAAAAAAAATCTACAGACAGACAGACACACAGACACACACACAGACACTTTTCGGAAAACGACTTTTTTCCATGTTTTGAGTGTAGTAGAATCAGAATCTGCAATAATCTCGAACATGATTTTTTTTGCCATCACCATACTTCCATTCCTTAAGGAATATGGAAGTAAAAACACAGATGAAATGTACTGTTAAAAATATTACGGTGCTATAAAAATCTGTTAGTGCAACAGGAATTTATAGCACCAATATTGCGCCCTCAGTTAAACATCATTGGGCAAACAGTACATTCCAGACTGCTTTTACTTCCATATTCCTTAAGGAATGGAAGTATGGTGATGGCAAAAAAAATCGTGTTCGAGATTATTGCAGATTCTGATTGTACTACACTCAAAACATGAAAAAAAGTCGTTTTCCGAAAAGTGTCTGTGTGTGTGTGTGTCTGTCTGTGTGTGTGTCTGTCTGTAGATTTTTTTTCTATGGCAAACGATAACTGCCGCAAATTCAAACAGAATCAAATAATTTTTTGCATGCAGCCCTGATTTGTAGAGTACTCGCGACCTTTTGTTTTTGGTGAAGATCGGTTAAGGGGAAGGGGTAGTTTACCTGCAACCTTTTACGTTTTAACAAGAGTAAAGTACTTGAAAATTTATTTAAACTTTTTGAAACAATGGTAATTATTGAAAATAAAATAATTTTGTTGCCAGGTAACAAAAATAAAGTCATTTTGATTATAAAATATCAATATTTACAACAAGAAAAGAATTTTCAGTTTTCAAAATTTAAATAATTTTTATAAAACAATGGGTTCTTCATTGAGGTGGGGACCATGTCACTCACTCCATCTCAAGCCTCTCCCATTTTGCAGAAAAAGAGGACCCTGTCAAGGCTGATACTTTGACGACAGTGACAGGGCTTTCCACCAAATTCAGCAGAGTGACAGGTAGGCCCAACTCTGATTGGCTCCTCAGATTTCCCCAGCGTTAGTAGGTTCTATGAAAATATTTTATTTCAAAAATGATTTTAAATATAAATCTTAGATATGTTTTATAAATCTCATGTTTTATGTTTTAACATGGGTAATTTTTATATGACGAACCATAACTGCCGTAAATTCAAACAGAATCAAATAATTTTTTACATATGTGCCTGAGCTATAGAGAACTCAATGTCTGTTGATTTTGGTGAAGATCGGTTACGGGGAAAGGGCAGTTTACCTGAAACATTTTTTGTTGTAACATGAGTAAAGTACTTAATTTTGATAAAGTATCCTGATAAGATCTTAATAATCCACTGTAGAAACGTAGATGAAATATCTATAAATGAAGAGGCTAGTTGAACGGGCTGGGGGTAATTTTCTATAAATCAAAATTATAGTTGAAGTGGGAGGGGATAATTTTTTTTTATATGTGTACTACGTTATTGGCAACAAAGAAGTATTTTTTTGTTAAAATTCCTTCCCTGGCTGTTTGGCTGAAAATGATTTTAAATATAAATCTTAGAATATGGAAGTCATGTATGGTTCTCCATACCGATATTTTATACTGGAATGCAATCTCACAATCTGCTTTTCATACCTAATCTTAATTATTTATTTCTGACAAAAAAATTTTTAATTATCATATTAGAAAGTAAGGAAATAAAAAAAATGAATTGCCGGTATTGAGTAAAAACCCTTTCTTAAGAACTACTAAATTCTGCTTTAAAAAACTGAGTTTACTGACCAATTTAAAAAATACTGGCTTTTTACTGACTTGCTCAAAAATACTGACTTTTACTGAGTTTACTGACCAGTTTGCATCCCTGTCAATATTAAGTGCACAGTGCCTGAAAAACTGTATCCACATGACCTAAACAGTGAAAAATTTGTTCAGTGACATGAAAGACGTCATACTTTTATTTGAAAGGGAAAACATTAACCGAGAACAAAAAGATTTTTATACCTCAAGGACTGCTACAATACACTTCTTCAATGAGATTACAAGCCTACAAAACACTAGCAACAGCTAACATTTTTCTTACTTTACTAGTGTATGCGTCTTCTTGTGAAAGATCGTTTAGTAAGCTTAAATTGATTAAATCGTACCTACGATCAACAATATCTCAAGACAGGGTATCAAATCTAGCGATATTTCAATTGAAAACGACATTGCTTCGTCTTTAGATTATAGTGATTTAATAACACACTTTGGAGCTATTAAGACGAGGAAAGTTACATTTTAAATATTTATTAAATATTAAAAATAAATATTAAGTGTTTACTAATAAAGGGTGTCCCATAATGTACACAATATTTGAATTACGCGCCACTGTTGTCTTGTTAGGTTGGTAGCACTGCAACTGTTGTATTGTTGTTGCCGTTTACTCGCCATTAGTCGTCATGGAGCATTACACGAAAGAACAGCACGTTGTTATTGTGAAAACACATTATAAGAATGGTGACTGTTATGTGGAAACCGTTCGTAAATTGCGTGGAATTTTTGGACGACAAAAGCACCTAATCTGTCAACTGTGCAGAGATTGATTAAGAAATTCGAAGAAACAGTTTCTTTATTAGACGTTAAATACTCTGGACGTCCTTGCGCTACCCGTTCTATTGAAAACGTCGCAGTAGTGAGAGATAGAATCGATGTGAGTCCAGGGAAATCAATTCGCCATTGATCACAACAACTGGCCATTCCAAGAAGCACAATGCAGCGAATTCTAAAAAACGATCTTCATCTGAATGCCTACAAAATCCAACTAACACAAGAACTCAAACCGTGTGACCATTTGAAGCGCCGAGAATTCGTCAGTTAGATATTGGGTAAACGTGAAACGGACGGTGATTTTTCCCACAAAATCATCTTTAGCGATGAGGCACACTTCCACCTCAACAGGTACGTAAATAAACAAAATAGTCGGGTTTGGGGTACAGAGAACCCTCGTATCATTCACGAGAAGCCTTTGCATACACAAAGAGCAACTGTTTGGTGCGGGTTTTGGGCTGGTGGCGTGATTGGGCCATATTTCTTTGAGAATGAGGCTGGAGATGCAGTAACAGTGACTGGTGAATGTTACCAGAACATGATAATGGAGTTTTTGTGGCCTCAACTGGAAGGTATGGGATTCGAAGATATGTGGTTTCAGCAGGACGGCGCAACCAGTCATACTGCCCGCGAAACAATTGCTTTGTTATCTGAAAAGTTTCCTGCATGTCTTATTTCACGCAACGGCGATCAGAACTGGCCACCGAGGTCTTGTGATTTAACACCATGCGACTCCTTCTTTTGGGGATATGTGAAATCACGCGCTTATGTCCGCAATCCACAAACAATTTTTCAACTCAAGGAACAGATTCAATGAGTTATTGATGAGATTGAGCCGGAATTGTGCAAGAAGGTCATCGAAAATTTCGATCGACGGACAACAGTGTGCCAGCAGAGTCGCGGGGGACATTTGTCTGATATTGTGTTCCACATTTAGCCGCAGTAAGTGTACTTTGTATTAACATTAAAACATCTGATATTTTTCAATAAATAAAAGTTTTTACAACATTATTAAATCTTGTGTGCTTTATGGGACACCCTTTAGAAGATGGAACCATTAACCTGTAATGGCAAGTGATTTATTTTATTACTTCTAATGTAATTCTTTGCTTAACTTTATGTTACTTTAGAATATTGTTTTGGCGATGCGCTTTAGACCTACAAGGAATTTGGATGTTTATTAGAACATTTCTACGTTATAAATTTTTTATAGTCTACACTTGTTAATAATAAATGTATACAAACTGAATTCCGGCAATATTATAATATGTAATTTCTTAATTTTGGCTTAACAAATATTGTTAACATTGCTGGACTTGCTTTCACACAAAAATCTACACATTTGCATTTATTAAGTACTTTGTTCACTGAATGAGCCTACATTTTTCCTCTTTTGTCCCCATTTAATTGTGAAGGTGAGGCAGCCGACGATCTCCTTGCCCCGGGCGCCAAAAAGCCTAGTTACACCATTGACTATTACACACACTAATTGTAAGACAATAATCACTTTCCACTAATCCAAAACAATCACTTGATCTGCACTCTACAATAACGCCAGGTGCAACTAACTTCTAAGCCGGCCGCTGTTGCTTATATGGATCCCACAGAGGTTGCAGAATAATTTTCTATATTGCTGGTGGCATGCCAACATAATTTGAGTAGTTAAGAGTGCTCAAATAGTCTCGAAGCTACTTGAGTGCAAGCCTTGACAAAGTCACTGCACCTACTTGGCTAGCCAAGAAATGTGTAGAACTTTTATGTAACTGCACCTGCCGACTTTTGAAAGTCTTATGTAATTGTCGTAGCAATATGACTGGAGATGGACAACAGACTATGCTATTACTGATAGGCATATAAAATCACAAATTACTAAAATTTCAACAGATTTTTCTTAGTGTAAAAAGTGTATAAACATAAGAATTATAATTATAACAATTTATATTAGAAGTTCAATTTCCAAAATAAATCAGTAATACTAACATTTATTAATATATATTTTTTATAATTTGTTTTCTATCATTTTTTAACATACCTTTGAAAATATAGCCTGTACTATGTCATAAACCTGATGGAATCTGTCCATTTCCAGAGCTTCTAAAATCTCTCCTAAGGATACTAAGGCATGGCATTTATAAGATATATTCTCTTTGCCACATTCTCTTAATAACACTTCAACTGCATTTTCTGCAATTTCTGTTCCTTTTATACACCTTGAAAATTTCATAATGCATATAATTATCAACATTCATTAAACATTTGGTACATACAATGATTCATTTTTGTTTCTTAAATGTAAATATAAAAAATATTTATTCATGACAGAGAGTTCAACATTTTATTGTTATTTTACAATTCCACACTATGACACTAAATATACAAATAAAATCAACTAACCAAAAAACCAAGAGTAAAAGTATTGAACTTTAGAATCGTTTAATTCATGCCATTTTTCTAGTGTAGAGCTTTTATATTTACAAGAAATCTTTAACTGAAATCATATACATTAATACAGCTTGATCTAAAATTACTTAAACTCTTTCAAGGATATAAAAAGCAATAACTTTCAATTACTGTTACTTTTACTATGCATTGTTATTATATTTGACATATTCTTTTCTATTTCATATTCTTTTTACAATATGTCATATCCTGTGACCACAACTGGCTGGCTTCTATGCTTGGATACTGGTTCACCTTGCTTTAACCAACTAATGTCTAACTTTATTGTCACCATCATAAATCTCACAGTTATCCATTACTATCTACAGAAGTACTGATTTGTAACCTAAAATCATGTTACTGCTGTTACGGTACGGAATTGTGTGCTACCCCAGTTTCAATTTTATTTTATATCAATTCAGTTTTAATTTTCAATTGTTAGCTTTCACCTGTGAGGTGCCTCAGAGTAACACACTGTTAGCATAAACAAGGATGTCTAGATGTATTGCGTAACTGCCCCAGCAGCAGGCTTTGTGAATCACAGTATGCAGATTGTCACCAGTGCATGAACATCAGTCAGAGCAGTTAAAAGTTCGTTAAAAGAAAACAGTGGCCTCGGGGGTGTAAGATAGGCCGTAATTATTAGTCGGCCTATCCATTCAAGCATTAATGTACTAAATAGTACTACAGAAATAAAACCTATATAAAAAAATATAAACAGTGTAGCGCGCGGCCAACTTACAACAACATCCAAGTGTAAAAAGTTACGTAGGCTGACTTGATCATATTTTATAACGTGAGATCAGTAAATCAGTGAGAACCATGAAACAAAAACCGTAAAATCAGTACCAACAGTGGCGTGAGTGCGAGAGAACTCAGAAATCGGTCAGCTAGTGAACTTGTGTCACGGCTATTACATGTGAACAATAGGGGTGTGCATTGGAGTGAAACCATTATTAGGATGAGTACAACTTTTCAAACTTTATTTACTATATTATAAAATTTGCTTTTATAGACACCTTAATAAGAAACAGAGATCTCTAAGAGAGGGGAGTTTATTTAAATATTAACAAAAAGAGAAAGAGTGTGTGTGTGGTTATATACTGGTTCATTTTCAGTCTTCTTATATGTATTTAGTAATGTCAATAGTAGTTAAAAATAAAATTTAACAAAGATACTGTCATTTGTAGGAAGTAAAAGAGGGGTGCGAGTTTCGATAAATAAAATAAGTATGTATATTAGACAGTAGAAAATGCGTTAGAGTAATAATTTCGCACTTCTACCCAGATAACCTTGTCTGCAGTGGATTTTCATCTGTAAGACCCGGGAAAATGCAACCAAAGGTAAGAGTGTATTTACTGGAAAAACCTATATTGAAATCTTGAATTTGTATTAACTTATAGAGTCTCAATGGCGCCCGAACAGGGACGATTTGCGTGATTTAATATAAATCACGCAGACCAGACCTAATTAAGCTGCAGAACAGGTTATTTGGAAGTAAGGGCGTAAATAAAGTAATTTCATAATGGAGAATGAAAATATGTCAACTGAGTCGGCCAATAAAGGCGATTCAGGTATTCAGACAGAGTCACTGTCAATCAGTGACAGTAATGTAGACGAATCTATCAAAATTAGTGAGGCAGGAGCAAATTCTACTCCTGTAATAAGTAAAACAAAAGAAAAAGAGTATTCAACGAGTGATATATTTAATTTTATGAGAGCAATGTCCGATGATATTAAGCAAAGTGTGAATAGTCGTTTTGATAACAATGATATAAAATTTAATGAACTGAAAAGAGATATTAATGAGGTCAAAATTAAGTGTGAGAGTAGTTTTAATGAATTTAAATATGAATTAAATGAAACGTTGAGTCATTCATTAAAAAGTATGAATAACAGAATTGACAAAATAGAGAGTAGTGTGGTAGAAAAAATTGATAAACAAATACAAAAGGTAATTGAAAATTTTGAATGTAAAACAAATGAGAATTATAATGATATGTGTAAAAACGTGGTAGTAGAGAACAAGGAGATTAATGTTGAGAGTGATAAGGAAATTTTGTTGAAGTAGAGTTTAGTAATGAAGTGTTGTTAGCAAATGCCGATGAGAGTGAGAGAGAGCGTGAAGACAGTTTAAATGTAGAGTATAAAAAGAGGGCAAATTTTTCTTGTGATACAGGTGAAGAAAAAGCTTCACCAGTATTGTTGGAGGACAAAGGTTCCTCGCTAGTTTTTGTAGAAGACAAAAGGTCTTTAAAATGTCAAAGAAATAATTTGTGTTTATCTGGTAAAGCCAGATGTAGTAACAAAGTGGTACCCTCTGCATGGAATGAGAGAGAGAATGTGAAATGTTGTGAGAAATATTGTGATGAAAGAAATATAGAGAGAGAAACAGAAATATTTAAGGTGAATAGAGATTATGAAATATTAGTACAGAGTTTATGCATTGAGAGAGAAGAACAAATTGCCTCACCTTGTAAAATAGAGATTGATAATTATTTTGATGATACCTGTATAAATAATAATAACTTGCCTGATGTTTTAATGAGTATAGTAAATGAATATGATGAGAAAATAAATTACCTGATGTTGAATAAAAACACTTACGGAGACAGAATTGAAATTACCAATGTAGACTGGTTATATGAGCTAATAGATAATAATGGTATCAAATATTATATTGATAAGGGTTATTACAATAATAGTATTAATAAATTGAGTGTGAGTAAGGACGATAAGTATTATATAAAAATAAGACTATTACATGATGATGGAGGTTGAGTATAAACTCAATGAATGGACATTGTAAATACTTTAATATATGGTAATGACCTTGCTGATTTAGTAAAATGAAGTGTGGTAAAATTGAACAATTAATGATGAAGATTTGTAAATACATTATAGGGAAATTAATTGTGTGTGTATTGTAAAATGTTTTGTATAAACCATGTGTGTATGGAGTAGAAATTGATTTTAATAATAATAATATTTTATTTTGTTAATTAACAATAATAATTAATAAGAGGTAATAATGAAGTTATTTTGAATTGTGTTTGTATTAAAAGTGTTTTAACTAAAATAACTAAAACCAAATTGTTTTTAGTAAAAGCTATTAAAGTAATTTAAAAGGGTGAATTAAAAGTATATTTGGTCTGAATTGTAATAAATGGTAATTGACAAATATGTTAACATTAAAAGATTTATAGAAATTAAAAGTTGAAGGAGTACAGGTATTAGAGGTGAGGTAAGCAGAATGTTTTGACTGAATGAGTGTTTATAACAGTGTTTATAAAACAAGTCTGGCATACAACTGTTAATGTAAACAGGTGTGTTGTATGTTTTGACTAATGTTTACAGCCAAGTGTTGAAGCTGATAACTGTTGCATTTTGATGAATCAGTGCCTTGAGCAAAACCTTATTGTGACACAAAAGAAATGAAGCTAATTTTTTACAGATAGATAAAATAATAATGAGGTAATTACTGTAACTTAGAGTTTGTGGAATTAAATCAAATTAATTTGGTAATTAAATTAATTGAAAAGATGAATTTTAATAAGTTTAATGAGTTTAAATCTACTTTGATTCAAAGTTTGACTATAATTTTACTTAAATTGAAAACTGAAGGAAATTTTGTATGGATAATAAAAAATGTTCAGGCTGAGATCGTGTTTGGAAAATATGATGTGCACATAACTGTTCATGTAAACTTTTATCAATGTCAATCCATGTTTTATGTTTAACTGTAGATTCCCCACCTAAGTGCGGTCATGACCTCACCGGATCATGACCGTGAAAGTAGTTAATTGTGAGAAATCATAAATTTTACTTGTTATAACCGGCTTGTGGTTTGTTTTATTTTGTTAACCCAGTGGTTTGTTAGACTTAGTAGGGGGGTTATTTTTTGGGGAATCTACCAAATTTTGGAACAGGTCTATTTTCACCCAGATAGGGGTGGTAGTCCATTAGGGGCGCATCAATCAAGAATAGTAAGTGCAATACTGAATTTTTATTGTAACACTGAAGCAAGGATGGGGGTGGAATAAAAGAAAAAATGTCCACCCCTTCCGCATCAGTCCTTGTGGAAGCAACTGGGCGCTACAGTCCAGGGGGGGGGGAAATAGTGAGTGTGGATGGGAGGTGACCCAGTTACAGGTCACGAGGGAGATGTGGTTTACGGCTAGGATGAGGCCGGCAATGGCCAAGAAGCCTAGTGCAGAACACAGTAAAATGTAACGGGTATCAGGGGTTAAGGTACTATTAGGGGGGTAGAAAAAAAAATATCTATCTATATATATAGTAGCTAAGTATAAATATTCTTGAATAATGATAAGTAATAAATTGTTGAGATTTAATGCAATTTTATATAATTAATGTGTTATTTTGGCTGGGCAATATTGTCTGGGGAACGTTAATTTGACTGGAACGTATACGTACTACTGTAAACCTATATTGTTCTGTTAACACTGTATTTTCTAGGGTTAAGATATATTTTATAATAAAAACATAATGAATCAGTACTTTGTCAATGAACCAGTACGGCTAAGAGGAAACAAATCAGTTGTGGATATGGAGTGATGGAAGGCCGTTTGTTAAATTTTAATCGAATGTTTAGAGCAGGGCCGTAACAAGGTACTCCTGCGCCCTTGGCAATTTTGGCAAAGCTGCGCCCCCAACAGTGGTGCCGATCCCCCCCAAGCCCTATGTCGCTTCCCCCCATTCCCCCCCAACTCCAGGCTCGATTGCTAAAAAAAAAAAAAAAAAAAGTTCTTTTTATATTGTACTGTGATTCGTGGATGTCTCATCACGTTATACACCATGCAGCCCCCTTAAGCAAGCTTTGACGCAAATTGCGACCAGGAAATACGTTCTCACATTGTATTCGGTATTTTTGTAATAGTAAATTTCATACAACAGTAAAAAAAATTCATAACTTTAGTCGGTGCTTTAGTTCTATAATTTATCTCGATTTTTTTTACACAGGACTTCAGGACTTGCACTTACAACATTCTGTTGTTGTAACTGCAGGTACCATTTTTTTGGCTCTGGGGGCTGGTAAATAACAAATTGAAACTCTTCAGTAAACAAATATATTGCTTTTACAAATTTTTACATACAGTATACAGCAGAAAAGCCATGGAACTAAAACTTTACCTTTCTTGCTTTCAGCAAGGCAAACTCACTAATTATTTCACTAAAATCAAGTTTTGAAGCAATCTCATATTCTATGGACAGGATAGCTAAGTTTGTCAATCTGTTTTCACACATACTTGACCGTAAGTAGTTTTTGATTATCTTCAGCTTGCTGAAAGTACGCTCGCAAGACGCCACACTGACGGGCATTGTCAAAAATATCCTCAATGCTATTTCGATGTTTGGATAAGCATCTCTTAATCCATAGTTTGAAATAACTTTCAGAATATCCAAATGGGAAGCCTTGTAAATGTTCTTCACCAGCTCTTTTGCATGAAACTTGAAAGCAGCTACTTCGTTAACTACCTCAACTCTATCAATGTCTCTGCTATATATCGCACCAAGATCAGCTGCACACTTTTCAAGAAAAGAAACAGAGCATTCACTTAAGGACTTTCCTGACAAAAAACTGAAGTCTGATGAAACTGTGTGGTAAATGTGTGCCCTTTTTTCCATTTCGCTTACAATTCTATCAAATACAGTGTAACATTCTATCTCAAATGATTTATCAGAACTCAACAAGTGTGCTTCATCTTCAGCCGTCTCCCCAGCCATCCTCTTGACTTTCCTCAGCCTCTTAACAGCAAAACTGCTTTGGATGGCCATGGAATCACAAATAGCTTTGGCTTTTTCTGTGTATTTTTTAATTCCTTCTTTACGTAGGTCTTTAACTTTTTTTGCCAAACCTGAGAGCAAACTTGATGCTACGTCAAGAGTTGTGCCCTTTCCTTGCAGTGACTTGTTGGTGCAGTCCAAACTTATCAAAACATCAGACCACATCTCTAAAAGGCACACAAATTCGTAATCAATTTGTCTAAGAAGTTTCATAGCACCAGACAGTGTGTCAGTGTTCCAGTCGTTGTCTTTATCAGCCATGTTTTGTAAAACTTTGTGTACAGATGATAAGTTCTTCTTAAGAGCTGTCACAGCTTGACGCCTGGAAGACCATCTTGTATCACAATGTCTCTTAAGGGTAGTTTTGAGACAACCAATCAAAGCCTCCCACCTTAAGGTAGAGCTACTAAAGAAGTTGAAAAACTCCAACACATTTCCAAAAAAACTTGTCATCATAATTGACACTTCCGCGGCGTGCACGCCAACGAGGTTAAGACTGTGTGCTGCACAAGGCACAAATTTAGCAAGGTCGTTTAGTTGGGATATGTGCGCTTGAACGCCTTCATATTTTCCTGCCATGTTTGAGCCGTTGTCAAAGCCTTGACCACGACAGTTCTGAATATCCAAGCCGTCATTGTTTAGCTTTTGCAATATTTCTTGTGATAACCCTCTTCCTTTTTTCTGGTGACTTATGATGAAGTCCACAAAACTTTCTTCAACTGAGCATTTCCCATCCTTAATGTTACCATACCTTATTATTTCACTCATTTGTTCTAAATGTGCTGTGTCCGGGGTGCAGTCAAACATAATAGAGAAATACTTAGCACTTTTTACATTCTTCAGTATTTCAGATCGAACCTTATTTCCCAAAATGTCTATGACCTCATTTTGAATTAGAGGTGAAAAATAGCTTGTGACATGTTTTCCACTTTTAACATTTTCTACGTGCTTAGATAGTTGAGGATTGTAGTGACTAATAAGTTCTAATGTACTCAGAAATACACCACAGTTGCTGTCACTGTTGATACATATACCATATTTCATATACATATACTATGAAATTGATACCATATTCATGAAAATTGTGATTGAAATATTTACGTAAACTAATTTTGAAATCGGGACTATTTTAGTCAGCAGACTTGCGCAACAAAATCAGCTGACACTTGCTGAAAATTGGACATTTACAACCACGACCATTTCCGCTAAAAATGAACCAATAGGAATATAAGTTATACCAATGGAACGGGCCCGTTCTTCTTCTTTCTTCCGGTATTTTTTTTATTTTCTGTAGGTCTAGAAAATTAAACGGCGAACACAGTGATATTAGTTAGGCCTATTTGGCTTTGTCAGTCTGGCAGTAAAGACAGAACGAATGTTGGGAAATTATTTCTGACAGCTGGAGTCAAGTTTCGCACGGTAACCTCCATTGATTGATTCACTGACGCTTTCGTGATGTTGAAGAGTAAATAGTATAATTAATGTATTGTTTTGCAATAATACCGTGTTATAATAATAATAATATGTAGTGTTTTCAAAAACTGTACAAAAAGGGAAAAAATAGGCCACCACGGGGAATAACATGCGCCAATTCTAGGGTTAATGTAGACTAAGCTATGGTAAATTTTATTGAAATCATTCTTACCCGTACAACAGAAGCAACGCCAACATCAACAAGTAACAACACAAACACTATAAGTGTCGTCTAATCGCTGAGTGTGAAAATCACTTAGTTCACAAATTACAATAGAAAATAATACCAGCGGCTGTAATTACACTGAGTCTCAACAAAACCAACAGAACAAACTAGAATAGAGCAATAGATTGACGTGGCCGTGGCAGGCGTGGGGGAGGGGTATGAGTATGAGTAATATTCAAGTTATGACAAGCTTGCTAAAACCAACGAATATAGACGTTACTAGAAGCACACTTCTGGGTTATTAAAAGCGTAGTTGAAACAATGCTACTACTTTTTGTATAAAAGAGTGGTAGATGAAAAACATGTTTGTAATAGGCCTAATAAGACGCATGTTCTTGTATATTTTAAAATTCTTTTGCGCACTGCATAATAAATGAATGCATCAAAAGTGCATTTTTTGAGTAGGCTGCATTTATTTGATTCATTCCTTCGTACCCAGTGTGTCAAACAAATGTGAAAAATTTTTGGAGGTTGTGTCTAGTCTAACCCCTACAAACATTTTTTCATCTACCACTTTTTATCTGATAAGTTGTAGCTTTTTCCAATTATATATTAACGAAAATGTTTGAAATTTACTAAATTTCGCGGTATAATACAAAAAATTACTTGGAAACGCCAGCGCCATCTAGTTGCCGGGGTGTTGAACTACGGTTTATCACCCCAGAAAGCTGACCCCACTCGCTCCATAAGAAGTGTTCTTCTAGTTACGTCTATATTCGTTGCTAAAACCAAGAAGGCGCAGGTGCAGTGCAGTGACCCAGTGACTGACACATCAAGGGATGGGCGGAGGGGAAGGGATTTTCGGTTTGCGCCTGGCCCGACTCCGCGCCCATCAGTAGGGCAAGGTCCAGTGCAGTTACAAAATTTACGTAGCTGCTTTTTATTTATTGTATAATAGACACAAATATAGACAGTTCACGTACAGTAACTTTTAACAATCTGAAACTGAAAGATTTTTTCCAATAACGTGGAGTTTTTATTTGCTTGACAAATTGTACCAATCTAACTCTAAAAAAAGATATTTTTCATGGTCAATTTTGCGCCCTCTTTGTACCTGCGCCCTTGGCGGGGGCACATCTCGCCAACGCCTAGTTACGGCCCTGGTTTAGAGTCGGGTGATACTGTGGCGGGTATCTGTCCGAGCTTATGGTGTTGGGATCTCGAGTAGAGAAGTCCAGTAAGAGCGGATGGGTGCTGCCGCAGCCACCAGACTAGGGGGGTAAGGACCCATGATTTTAGTAGAGAGTTCAGGGGGGTTGTGGCGCCATATCCTCACTGATCCTCTTAGGTTTTAGGCAATAAGAGTTTGTATGCTTCGGCATCCAATCTCTTATTGGGGGGGGGGGTATTGTAACGGTACGGAATTGTGTGCTACCCCAGTTTCAATTTTATTTTATATCAATTCAGTTTTAATTTTCAATTGTTAGCTTTCACCTGTGAGGTGCCTCAGAGTAACACACTGTTAGCATAAACAAGGATGTCTAGACGTATTGCGTAACTGCCCCAGCAGCAGGCTTTGTGAATCACAGTATGCAGATTGTCACCAGTGCATGAACATCAGTCAGAGCAGTTAAAAGTTCGTTAAAAGAAAACAGTGGCCTCGGGGGTGTAAGATAGGCCGTAATTATTAGTCGGCCTATCCATTCAAGCATTAATGTACTAAATAGTACTACAGAAATAAAACCTATATAAAAAAATATAAACAGTGTAGCGCGCGGCCAACTTACAACAACATCCAAGTGTAAAAAGTTACGTAGGCTGACTTGATCATATTTTATAACGTGAGATCAGTAAATCAGTGAGAACCATGAAACAAAAACCGTAAAATCAGTACCAACAGTGGCGTGAGTGCGAGAGAACTCAGAAATCGGTCAGCTAGTGAACTTGTGTCACGGCTATTACATGTGAACAATAGGGGTGTGCATTGGAGTGAAACCATTATTAGGATGAGTACAACTTTTCAAACTTTATTTACTATATTATAAAATTTGCTTTTATAGACACCTTAATAAGAAACAGAGATCTCTAAGAGAGGGGAGTTTATTTAAATATTAACAAAAAGAGAAAGAGTGTGTGTGTGGTTATATACTGGTTCATTTTCAGTCTTCTTATATGTATTTAGTAATGTCAATAGTAGTTTAAAATAAAATTTAACAAAGATACTGTCATTTGTAGGAAGTAAAAGAGGGGTGCGAGTTTCGATAAATAAAATAAGTATGTATTTTAGACAGTAGAAAATGCGTTAGAGTAATAATTTCGCACTTCTACCCAGATAACCTTGTCTGCAGTGGATTTTCGTCTGGAAGACCCGGGAAAATGCAACCAAAGGTAAGAGTGTATTTACTGGAAAAACCTATATTGAAATCTTGAATTTGTATTAACTTATAGAGTCTCACTGCATGAACCTCAAAATTGGCAGAATTGTGGCAACAATTATAAATGATTTGTATTCAGCATAACAGAACACACCAAGATAAAAAGCATGTAGATTCCCACTGTTGTACCCGAACAAAAGTAGTTAAGAAACAAACCTTACTTTTTGGACACATTTTTTATTTCAATTTTTAACAGTATATAGAAAAAGCAAAATTAGCATAAAATAGCATTAATTGTTCAACAACACTGCAGGTATCTGGATAGATTCCAATGATAGGTATCGAATACGTTGATATGTTCTAGTGCTTTTGATACCTCTTACACCGACAGACAAGAACACCTGCATGCTAACCATCAAGAGAGAAAAATTAAGTGACTCCTCATTTACTAATTTTGATAAATTTATGTTTAGTAAAGAGAATGCCTTACTATTCATGCCATAACTGGTTTCAATATTTTTTTTATATAGTAAAAGTAACTGAGTGTTATTAAATTAATTAAAAAAGAAGGCATGCGAGACCTAATTTGCCAAACTGTCTCATAAGTCTACTTTTACAATTAGCAGAATGTTTTATTATTTCTTTATATTCATATTTCCTCAAAATTATTCTTGTTTTATTATAATTTTTAATAATAATTAATATTTGTTATTTTCATCAGAATATATTATTTGTATGTGATTTGCTTTACAATGTTTCAACAGTATTTTTAACTGTCATCTTCTTTACAATGCGTATTTTTCATAACGCAATCTTCTTTATTTCTTTACAATCCACAAAGAAAACTATGTACATGGTTTGATCACAGATCTGGAACCAAACAGAACTTTCATGGAATGCAATTGCAAATGGGTGAAATCAGAAACGGCTGTTTAATGATTACCAGTTACAAAATTGGGCTGGACCAAAGGTCAAGTGTTGACACCTATACAAATGAGTAAACTGCCAGCTGGAAGATCATGATTAAAAACAGTATTTTGTAATGCAAGCATGGATGTTCATTTTGTGTACTTGTTAAAGAATGGTTTCATAAGCTCTGATGCTCACAACCTTCATATATTGCAGCGATGAGTTCTGCAAGAATTATCCTAATTTGGAAAATCCAATTCAAGAAAATAATGACAATAAAGAAAAATTGTCAGATGATGAAAATGAAAGACAGATTTGAATATGTGAATAATAATATTTACAATATTATTATTTTCATCTTCAGTTATTCTACTTTTATAACAGATTTTATATTTATTATTTTTATATACTTCTCAATATCTTCACAAAAAATTTGTTTGACAAAATTAAGAAAAAACATTAAATTTTATGTTCTGTTATACTTTATTTTTAACTGAAGTATCTTCTGAACACGTGAATACCATTTCATAGTAAACTAGAATATTTACCCCTATCATTCCACAAGGTTTCAGCTTGTATTAGTTTTTTACAACTTTAACAAACTTTTAGCTCTTACTGACTAGGCTAGGATCATTTATTAAAATTATTAACAGTTGAATATAATATCAAAATTGTGGTTAAAAAAACTGTTATTTGTTTGTGCGATTACAAGTAAACTATAGATGGTAACTGCATGAGACCAATGTACATGGTGCTTGTAGAACAATGAACAACATAACTGTTGACTAAGTACAGCAGTACAAACAATAGTTTGAAACATTGAGGAGCTGTTAGGAATATTTTTTGATAATTTTCTTTCCATAAAAAAAAACAAAACTTCTATGTCAATTAATATCATGAAACTTAAAGCCCTATGAAAATATGTAATTAATGTTTTTATTTAAATAAATCTATAATAAACTGAATTAATTAATGATACCATTAAGGCTACATACTTACTCAGCACTTTTACACAGAGTAGCTAATGCACTCAGCAAGTGTTCTTTCCCATCCCAAGTACGCCCAGAGAGACCATTAACCAATAAGGATATCAAGAATTCACGTTTGTCCTTTGCCAATGATGTACCTAATTTATTTGCTATTGCTCGAACGGACTTTGCAGCCTACAAATATTAATATCATAAAAATTATAATTTGTTTATACATATACAATAAGTAACTAAATTACTGTTCACTGAAATCTATTAAAATTTATGTGGTAAGAGTATGCAATAAATGTATACAATGGCAACTGATACTGGGAGAGAAAGAGTTGGTGGTTGGTCTCATATACATTGCACTTAGCAGTGTCCAAAGATTGTCAGATCTAATACTGACAAGAACATATACCGAACAGGTTTAATTCCATGCAGAACTCTAATGGACATCACTCAAAAAATAGCATTCTTGTAAGCCAATCAAATGTTCAACTGTTTCTAACTTGATTTTGCTTTCTTGAGGCTACAGGATAGAAGGAATCCATAAACTATACAGAAAATTAAGCTGTCACTTTGTTCAGACTACACAGTTGTCCTGTATTCCATTTATATAATTATAAAATAAAGTACCTGAGCCTTCATATTCCAAGATGAAGACTGTAAAACCTGAGATAGAAATGAACAAATGTCTTCAATATAGTTATTTACTGCTGCTTCAGTTATTGGTGCCAAATCATGCCATATTTCTTGCCACATATCTCCACCAGAAGCACTGGCATTATCTGAAAAAAATTACAATTTAATGCTACCATTAAATATTATTATTGTGATTTTTACTTCCATATTCCTTAAGGAAATGGAAGTATGGTGATGGCAAAAAAAATCGTGATCGAGATTATTGCAGATTCTGATTGTACTACACTCAAAACATGAAAAAAAGTCGGTATGGAGAACCATACATGACTTCCATATTCTAAGATTTACTTTTAAAATTATTTTTGAAATGAAATATTACCATAGAAACTACTTCTTTCTACTTACTGCTTCAGCCTTAACCACAGTACTGTGGTCACTAACATATACCACCTCATGTTATCGCACTCGATTTTCACTGATGATGGAAGTCAATGGCATTGCCGAAACGTCTGGTTTTGTAGAAAACATTGGACTACGGCCAAATATCCCGGGAAGGAATTTTAACAAAAACTACTTCTTTGTTGCCGATAACGTTGTACACATATATATAAAAAATATGCATAAAATTAAAGGCTTGTATAAGTTAATGATTGATCTCCATTAAGTAGTGCTCAAGTTTCCAAAGTTTTAATATTATGATGTCCGTAATTAAAACATCAGAGCAGGTTTAGTGTGTATGAGGGTTCACCGTGGACAAAAATTTTCAACATTTCCTATTGAGCGTTGCTTAGAATAAATCTGCGAATCTACAGTGTATGTTTCACAGAACAAACACGCGGAAAAGAAGGAGTGCTCCGAAGTCGCTCATGGACCCTCAGCATCTTGCAGAGGGTTCATTCCCTAAAGACGAAAAGTCTGTCTATGAATCGTTCCTCTGTAAACACGTGCAGTTACACTGCCCAGCGATCCACAGGAAGCAAATCGCTATCCACGCTGGACACTTTTTCGGCTTGCATGCGTTATGTTGGTATGGGTTCGGCACTTTCCATTTAAAAACCGTGCAAATGTAAGAAAATAAACATGAATGAGGCCAGAAATAACGCGAATTGTGTGTGTGTCTTCCCTGCCTTTTTATTGCGGTAGTGATAATAATAAAATGGAAATGTAAACAGTACATAACTGAGATATGCTTGCCTGCCACACACGATATATTTTCTCTTATACATGACTAGCAGAATACCCGTGCTTCGCTACGGAGTTTCACGTTGTACGTAATGAAAATGTTAGTTTAATTAATAAAGTTTAATTAAAGTAGGCTTCTTAAAAATAAATAGCTGTTGCCCACAACTTCGTTCGCGTGGTCTTCAATTTAATGCGATAATATATTTAGAACAGAATCTGTTCTATTGGGTTACCATAGTAACCAGATCTAATAGTTTTTTAAGACCGCAAAGGACCCCCCAGAGGATCGTATCGAAAAAAACACCTGTCCTATGTTGGTTCTCCCGTTGCGTAAAATATTTGTGCCAAGTTTGGTTGAAATCGGTCCAATGGTTTAGGTGGAGACGTGGAAGACCCCAAAGGACCCCCCAAAGGATCGTATCGAAAAAAACACTTGGCCTATGTTGGTTCTCCCTTTGCGTAAAATATTTGTGCCAAGTTTGGTTGAAATCGGTCCAGTGGTTTAGGAGGCGATGTGGAAGACCCCAAAGAACCCCCAAAAGGACCCCATCGAAAAAACACCTATCCTATGTTGGTTCTCCCGTTGCGTAAAATATCTGTGCCAAGTTTGGTTGAATTCGGTACAGTGGTTTAGGAGGAGATGTGGAAGAAACCTTCGCGGACGTGCGCACAACAACTCACCGAAGTTTCATCGCAATCGGATGAATGGTATAGGAACGCATACGGGACAAACAAAGAAACATTCATTTTTATATATAAGATGTAAACTATACCACTTACTTGACATAAACCGTGATAGCTAAGCTAATGTACAACATATATGTATTAATTATACACATAAATGTTCCTCGATAGACACTCTATCTATTGGCGAAAACTTGAATAAAATCCGTTCAGTACTTCCTGAGATTAGCGATTTCAAACACAGAGAGAAAACGGACCGACTTTACTTTATACTATGTACAGATTTACATTAAAATGAAAAAATTATAATTTTATTGCCTGGCAACAAAATTATTTTATTTTTAACAATTACCATTGTTTGAAAAAGTTTAAATGAATTTTCAAGTACTTTACTCTTGTTAAAACGTAAAAGGTTGCAGGTAAACTACCCCTTCCCCTTAACCGATCTTCACCAAAATCAAAAGGCCTTGAGTCCTCTACAATTCAGTGACGTATGCAAAAAATTATTTGATTCTGTTTGAATTTGCGGCAGTTATCGTTTGCCATAGAAAATACGTTTGATAAAAAATGTTGCAGGTAAACTACCCCTTCCCCTCAACCGATCTTCACCAAAAACAATAGGTCTTGAGTACTCTACAAATCACGGCTGTATGCAAAACATTATTTGATTCTGTTTGAATTTGCGGCTGTTATCGTTTGCCATAGAAAATACCCTTGATAAAAAAACGCTGCAGGTAAACTACCCCTTTCCCTTAACCGATCTTCACCAAAAACAATAGGTCTTGAGAACTCTGCAATTTAGGCCTGTATGCAAATAATCTTTTGATTCTGTTTGAATTTGCGGCTGTTATCGTTTGCCATAGGAAATACCCTTGTTAAAACATAAAACGTTACAGGTAAACTACCCCTTTCCCTTAACCGATCTTCACCAAAAACAACAGGTCTTGAGAACTCTACAATTCAGGGCTGTATGCGACACATTATTTGATTCTGTTTGAATTTGCGGCTGTTATCGTTTGCCAAAAAAAAAAATTTCCCTTGATAAAAAAAAACCGTTGCAGGTAAACTACCCCTTTCCCTCAACCGATCTTCACCAAAAACAATAGGTCGTGAGTACTCTACAAATCAGGGCTGTATGCAAAAAATTATTTGATTCTGTTTGAATTTGCGGCAGTTATCGTTTGCCATAGAAAAAAAATCTACACACAGACAGACAGACACACAGACACTTTTCGGAAAACGACTTTTTTCATGTTTTGAGTGTAGTACAATCAGAATCTGCAATAATCTCGAACACGATTTTTTTTTGCCATCACCATACTTCCATTTCCTTAAGGAATATGCAAGTAAAAGTCGTTTTTCGAAAAGTGTCTGTGTGTAGATTTTTTCCCTATGGCAAACGATAACTGCCGCAAATTCAAATAGAATCAAATAATTTTTTGCATACAGCCCTGATTTGTAGAGTACTCACGACCTATTGTTTTTGGCGAAGATCGGTTGAGGGAAAGGGGTAGTTTACCAGCAACGGTTTTTTTTATCAAGGGAAATTTTTTTTTTGGCAAACGATAACAGCCGCAAATTCAAACAGTATCAAATAATGTTTCGCGTACAGCCCTGAATAGTAGAGTTCTCAAGACCTATTGTTTTTGGTGAAGATTGGTTAAGGGAAAGGGGTAGTTTACCTGTAACGTTTTATGTTTTAACAAGGGTATTTCCTATGGCAAACGATAACAGCCGCAAATTCAAACAGAATCAAAAGATTATTTGCATACAGCCCTGATTTGTAGAGTACTCAAGACATATTGTTTTTGGTGAAGATCGGTTAAGGGGAACGGGTAGTTTACCTGAAACGTTTTTTTATCAAGCGTATTTTCTATGGCAAATGATAACAGCCGCAAATTCAAACAGAATCAAATAATTTTTTGCATATGTCCCTGAATTGTAGAGGTCTCAAGGACTTTCGATTTTGGTGAAGATCGGTTAAGGGGAAGGGGTAGTTTACCTGCAACCTTTTACGTTTTAACAACAGTAAAGTACTTGAAAATTCATTTAAACTTTTTCAAACAATAGTAATTGTTAAAAATAAAATAATTTTGTTGCCAGGGAATAAAATTATAATTTTTTCATTTTAATGTAAATTATGTATGAGTTAATATCTTTATATATATAATTCTTCTGTACGTGTGTATGTCGCTGAACTCCTCCATGTATAAAATAATATATCGTTCGTGGCAGGTAAGCATATCTCAGTTATGTGCATTATTATGCCTACAGCAATAAAAAGGCAGGTAAGACACACACACACACACACACACACACACACACACACACACACACACACACACACACACACACACACACACACACACACACACACACACACACACACACACACACACACACACACACACACACAATTCACGTTATTTCTGGCCTCACTCATGTTTATTTTCTTACATTTGCACGCTTTTTAAATGGAAAGTGCCGAAACCCACACCAACATAACGCATGCAAGCCGAAAAAATGGACATCAATTTGCTTCCTGTGGATCGCTGGGCAATGTAACTGCACGTGTTTACAGAGGAACGATTCATAGACAGACTTTTCGTCTTTAGGGAATGAACCCTCTGCAAGATGCTGAGGGTCCATGAGTGACTTCGGAGCGCTCCTTCTTTTTCGCGTGTTTGTTCTGTGAAACGTACATTGTAGATTCGCAGCTTTACTCTAAGCAACGCTCAATAGGAAATGTTGAAAATTTTTGTCCACAGTGTACCCTCATTCACACTAAACCTGCTCTGATGTTTTAATTACGGACATCATAGTACTAAAACTTTGGAAACTTGAGCACTACTTAATGGAGATCAATCATTAACTTATACAAGCCATTAATTTTATGCATATATTTTATATATATGTGTACAACGTTATCGGCAACAAAGAAGTAGTTTTTGTTAAAATTCCTTCCCGGGATATTTGGCCGTAGTCCAATGTTTTCTACAAAACCAGACGTTTCTGCAATGCCATCGACTTCCATCATCAGTGAAAATCGAGTGCGATAACGTGAGGTGGTATACGTTAGTGACCACAGTACTGTGGTTAAGGCTGAAGCAGTAAGTAGAAAGAAGTAGTTTCTATGGTAATATTTCATTTCGAAAATGATTTTAAATATAAATCTTAGAATATGGAAGTCATGTATGGTTCTCCATACCGATATTTAGAATAGTAATACTAACAAATTATTACAAACTAAAAAACAAATTACTTTCGTATTTCCAAAAGCTAATGTTTTACCCTATTTGATTATTTCTCTTCATTATATTATTAACAATATTCACATTTCATAGCATGTAATCATACTTCTAATTTCCGAACTCTATAAACTGTTACAATAGTTGGTGGATAATATTGCACATGCCTGTAAAAGTGTGGGTGGAGATATATATATATATATATATATATATATATATAAGCAGAAGACAGGTGGAGTATGTTGTAGTCTCCAATACACACACACCTGAGACTTGGAGATGAACCCAAGTACAATGTTACACAGTAGCTATTGTGTCATATGCCCACCTACAAAAGAATATAAGAGGTCTGTTTAATTGTTAACAATGTTATCCAACCATATGTAGGGAGGGAGGGTAGCTTACCTAGTGGCATCCAACCCTAATCTCCTTCAAACTAATCCCCTTGTGACTACATACATTTAACATCACAGACCTTTAATTGCTGAAACAATATTTTTATAGCATTCCTCTGGTATGATTAACAGCTATTCATCACCACGTCCTCAACAGCTGTCAAATCTGCATATTTTAATGACATTTTCAGTACGGGGAACAACTAAAATAGTCCTGTTTGTGACAGTTTAGCCTTCTAGTGCATATGGTGCACATTCCATATTCATGATGCACAACTCCATCATGGTACAAAAAAGCATCACTTTCATTCTCACTTCACGTGTCTTGTTTCTTAGTATTGGTTTTGGGTCGTACAGATATACCCAAGACTTGTTACCAGTTATTATGATCTTGAAGAACTCTTATAGATTATGATTTCCTTGGTACACTCTAGCATATCATATGCAATTATGCAATGTCAAAACATATATACAGTACTTCTTTTCAAGAGAAATCATCTCTGATACAAATTTTACAGCCATATTGTGCATGCCCAAATCATCTATTATAATCATGTGTGTAGAACCCTGCTAACCCCAACATCATGTGCAATATCTCGGATTTTCCAGTATCACACCACCAGTATGCTGGTCAACTGAAGTTCAACCATTTTGGAAATAGTTGTACCATTCTGTAATTTGTGTAACCACTATATTGTTACACATCATTTGCAAAAGTCTACTTAATCTTATATATCATTTTAGGTTGGGTATCAGCGAGAATTTGGCAGAACTTCACGGACTAGCAGTGGCGGACCGTGCTTAGGTTGCACGGATGCACAACCCCCATTAAATCCCCAATTGCATTTTAAATTATACAATTATGAATAAAACAATAACTAATAATAGTCTTTTTATGCTAAATAATCGTAATTAATCATTTGGCGATTGAAAAGCGCAGAGCAATACTAAAAACCGTACATGCTCTTGCCGCAGTGTACATGGCAAGTATGCACAAACTGTGACGCGCTTTGTATATGGGGAAATACACCGGAGTAGTGCTGTGGCTGGCTAGACTCGGGTGCTCCTATTACAACGATATAGGCTCGCTTGGTGTGATTAGGGACTGCAAACTCCGCTTGTACATTACAGCACCACCAGTCTATTGATAAATAACATATGTGCGCCAGGTAGGTCTATGTTGTTAACTACTTGAGATAGTTAGTGTCTGTCAAATTTTTTGTGAATTTCGTTGTTAGTGTCAGTTCAATTCATCGTTAAATGTAAATAGTAGTACATATAAAGGATTAAGGTGTCATAGTGTAAGATATTTATTATATTGAACTGGTAGGACAAAATGAATTCTGTCGTAAACTTAATGAAAACGCTGTTCAGTTTACGTCATATTGAGAAAAAAATTAAATTACGAGAGTAGGTAGGCTACACCAGATCTTTCAAATTTAATCAAAATGTAAAATCAGGTAACAGAATATTTAATCATAAATTTAAAAAAGATTTATACAATAAATATTCATGGTTATGAGGGTGACACTAAAATTGCATTATTTTCCTTTCCTTGCGTATTGTTTGGAGGGGAGGAGACTTGGACACAATTTAATATCATCCAACCCAACTGCAATCCCCAAATTTTTCAACCACCAACTGCCACTGCGCACTAGCATTGTTCAACATGTTCTGTCATTGTGCACAAAATACAAATGCAAATGTTACTCTAACATACAATACAATGGCTGCTGGATAACAAACTCTTGTAAAAAAAAATCAGGTACTGCTCAATTCTGCCAAGATTTACTGCTCACATTCAAATACTTTTCCTGGAAAAACTGGTAGGATTCTTTTAATTCCTAACTCACGACTTCAGTTGATATTCTTGCTGTTCATCTGGTTAATCTGGATTCACTCATAACTATGGTGTAAAGCTTTCTTAATTACGTATGTAATTACATGTTCTCTGTCTCTCTCTCTCTCTTACGCGTATGTGCGAACACTTGCACAATTGTCATCCATTTGTTCACCTTATATCCTACGACGAAAACAAAGTTTGTTGTGTCAAAAGATAGTTTACAACGTATAAAATACCCAGTATATCTATTTTTTTTTTAACAAGATTTTTGAAAAACATTTACATTTATGAATTATAAGTTTCCTTTTCATGAATTTATTGTCCCCACAATATTACAGTTTTAAGGACTCCATCATCATGGGAGATTGAAGTTTTGATCTCATTCAGTCTTTAGAGATGGGGGCCACATTACAAACATCTCTGAAGTTGACAGTGCATATTGCATATAGTTCCGTACTTCCAGACAACTAATATCAGTTTTATCTGACACTATTTTGTCTAATGTTCCTTTAGGGTTCCTTATTTATCTACTTTTTTCTGAATTGGAGAGATGTTACTGTGGCATATAGGAGTACTACAATAACACACATGCACCCACGATATTATCATAAAGATTCCTGAATTTTAACAAATAAATAACAAAAATTGTAATAAAGAAAGCTAGAACTTACACAACTTAAGTTATCTATGTAGAACTAAATGAAAATTATGATAAGTACACTTTCTGGCTTCACTCAGGTATATACACAAGTGGCTAACTTAATGTTATTAAAATCAAAAACGTATGCTTTCTGGCTTTACATGTATTTAAAAAAAGTAGCTTTTGATTTTGTGCCGAGTTTTGGAATACTCGGCCATTTCCCAGTTAATTATGTGACTGTCATTGCGGGGTTTGTGAATTAATTATCTGAGCGGGGTCTATGCTGTTATCTGCATGCTTTGTTGCCGATCCGCGCGCGCTCTGTGGGGAGCGATACGCAGCGTTTTACTTGTCACTGCTCTGAGCAGTATTCGTCAGGCAGCCAACGCAGCATCAACCATTCTCTCTCCCGGCGGCGACCAGTTTGAATTTTTGTCTGCTAAAATCTACCATGCCTAGATAAACAACTACGCGACTTTCCGGTAAGTGTGTTCAAGGTAACTTACTTATTATTTAATAAAAGAATTGTAATTTAGCTTAAATTAATGCCGATGCAATGCGATATATATACGAAAATCACCACGTGGCAAGCGCGGGTTAAATTCTGTTTATGCATGTCTTGAAAGTTAACACTGGCTGAGTTAAAGTATTTATACGGTATTTATGGCTGTGTATTTTTTCCTAATTATATCATAATCATTTCATTATAATCAGAGGGGGGCGTAAGAGAATGTTTTATTAACTAATTGTAGAGGTATATGAAACTGTTTATGTATTATGAACCTGTTTAAGTTTGCAACTCATCTCGAAATTGTAATAAGGGATTATTAAGTTGACGAACAATCTATAAATACTAGTCATTTAATTCTATATTTTTTTTACTGAAGGTCATTTCTGTGCATTCTTAAATTTTCAAAATTTTTTTTTAATCTGAGCATGTGATAGTGTGTGAATTATGCCTGAGTCTAGGGGGATTGGGAATTAGGTAACATCTGAGTAATTGTCCATATATATAATTGTTCAGGGTTCCCGACCTAAGACGATTCCCGATTCACTTCAGCGGGTGGCCGAACATCTGCCACCAATGGTATTACATGAGTGATTCTCCGTCTGTGCCATCGGGAGGAAGAACTGGACAATACACCATGAGTACCTCAGGTTTTGTGCCGGATTATACCAGGTGACATTTAACCCATTTATATATATTTTTGGCCTCTACAATGTAGAACATCTGATTCACTTCCTGGAACATCTCCAGTTAAAGTTGTTGGTACACAAGTCCAGCGAGACAATTAGTGCTTGTAAATTTTGTCAGTGTATTTTACTAAGGCTTAAGCCCCCCCTGAGTAAGTGTGAGCCCGGACGGGGTCATGCGTCACTGAATTTTGCTGCGAAATTTTCTTTTAGGGTAATAGTGTGTGACTTAAGATTACTGATTTATAGGGGGGTGAATTATGCTTGCATTGATTAAGGGTATTCATAGCTCTATATGGGTTTTTTTTTTTAAGTAGATTTAAAGGGTTGGGGAGGTGCTGTAACCTGTGGAGCTCACCTGCTGGTGCCGTTATCTACAGGTACATAGCATGTTTTAGTTTGCTGGATCTGGTGGTGCGCATGGCCTCGCCTGTGGCCAAGCCAATTCTGTATGAACACCTCAAATGTGTTTTCTTAGGGGCTGATGTTATGAAGTTTTTTTTCATTAAAATTGTCATTATATATATTTTATAAAAATTTATCTTAACTCTGTAATAATTCAGTAATAAGTGAAATTTCATTCATTTTCTTTTACTGCCATAGCCAGTGTATTACTAGTTCAGTTGTTAAAAATGAGCACACTATTGATTCTTACTTTCAATCATAAATTCTGTTATACATTTGGTACGGCCATGCAGCCATGTTGACCTGGCGATGGCACATTCCTATCTGGGGGAACCTTTCAAAAATTTGAATACTTGTAATAATTTCATTGGTTGCAACGCAGTCATAACTGGACGGGTTAATGGATAGGTTTATGAAAAGTTTTTTATGGAGGCTGGGCACTTTACCCTTTTACAGTAGTTTGGGATGGGGGTCTAGGTCACAGATACTGAGGATTGTGTTCTTCGGAGGCATGGTGAAATGTATATGGGCTGCCTGCCACGTGAACATGTGTGTAATATATATGTGTGTATATAGATATGTGTATGCTATGTGTATTTATGTAACTATATTGATTGATGTTCTATTTATGTATATTTGGGAGAAATTATTATGCTGATGTTTACATATATTATAATTTTATGAGATTACACGTGCATATTTTCAGAGGATTGTAATGACAGGGAGGGGAGTAAAAGTTTGTAACGAAGTTTTTTTAATTCTATAAAATATATTGTATACTGGGAGTGATACTTGCATGTTATTTGAAATGGCTGAATAAAATTGTTATTGTTGCTTAACAACGAGTTTAATTGCAAGTCCCGTCATACTGGACCCAGCGCATTTTTGGCTTCTCTAGGCTCTTGCCTAGTTTTAAATAACTAGTGGCCCCTCTTCAAAAAAAAAAAAATGAAAAGGTTTTTTATAAAGTCTAAAAGTTTGAAAAAGGGGTTACAATTTTAAAGATCAAATATGGGATATGGTTAGATCTAAAATAAATATGATCATTATTACATCAAATAAAGGCACATAAAGGTTTTTCAGAAATGTTCTACCCATTCAGACAAGTATATTTCAGTAGTTGGGAAATGTATACCCTCATTGACAACAATGCGTGACTCTCCAATAGTTAATAATGCTACCCTATAATTAAGTAGAGTACCATAATTTAACAATTACTTAAAAAATATAATCTTAGTACAGTAATTATTTTTCTATATACTGTACAGTGATAAATCAGAATTAACTACTTTCTCCATATATTAATAGTGTCTATTATCACTAAATAAACAAGCAACATATTTGACATTTTAATAATAATTTAGAAATTTACTTTGTTTTTTTCATGAGATCTAAAGTGTGTAACTGAACTCTGTATGATGACATGCATACTGTTGTGTATTCTGTGTATGTTATTCTAAAAATATTTGGTGCAAGATAAATGGCTTTCTCTCAATCATCCTGGGTAATTCAAATTTAAACAACAATAGTAGTTTTATTATTACTATTATGACATTAATAGTTTGTTTGTATAAATAGAAAAATTACTCTTCTACTGTACAAGTAATGTCTCAAATAGAAATGAAGGGTTAAGTGGATGAAGATGCTACATAACATTTAAAAGAAACATTAAAAAGTCTGTGTACTAAATAAAGGTACTACATAACTATCTTTGTATACGAGCTGTGTATGAAATGTATGAACAGATAAACACTACATAGCCAAAGTACTGTTTGATAAAAAACACACAGTTTGTATACAGTGTGACCACATAACACCTTCATCTGTTACAAACTCAGATTTTTGAAAAGAATGTTACCTGAATGTTTCACCTACATCTACTTAACTATTCAATTATAGTACATTTGCACTGCGAAATAACTACTGACAAATTTAATAAAAACCAAACTTCATGATGAGTGGTTGTGTTATTGAGGATATTCTAGTCCAGACAGCTTAGTGTTATTCCTCAAACTCATTGTACCAATCAAGTTGCCATTAACTTCTTCAGTGGTAGGAGGTAGCACTAAGTGAGGCTTACTGAACCCGTATGTTAATACATAATAGAATTAACTATGTACTGATAGTCTATGTCATGTATATAAACTGACTTACCTTCAACTCCAGAAGCATGCATTGCAAAAAAAATTAATGGTAAGATTACTTTGCTTCTGGCCTTAATCCTTTCCTGGTTATGTTGAGCCAATGCTTGCAGAGTTAGTCCCACTGCTGCACGCAGGGATTCGTCTATAATAAGGACAATAATACAAATATGCAGAAAAATGATTCACATACTCCACAGTATTTCACTTTTTATCTACATTAATGTTTTTCAACTTTTTCTAAACCCTGTGTACAGAATTATGCTACATTTAAATGCAACAGGTACTCTAATTAATGTATTTTTGAATAAGTTTAAAATAGTGCAACTTATGTTTCTCCTTTTTCATATCTGTAAGATAAGAAAAACAAATTATATAAGACTTACACTTTTCTGCAATATTTTATTTTTGCAAGTACTTAAAATATTAAAAAGAAACCAAAACTGATGTTTGGAATTTTCTAATCCAGGCTTTCTCCCCCCCCATTACACGCGCACGCACGCACGCGCGCGCGCACACACACACACAGAGTCCTCGAGCAACAAATAGTTTTCTTCATATAAAAAATAACCAGGTACACAAGACTATGTTTCATTGCCTGTTTGTTTTATTGTATAACTATATTTATTTTAATATTTTGATAATCATGATTAGTGTAACATGTTGCTTATGTAGTCTACATAAGCTACTATGTTTAAGGAAAACTAATAAGAAATGAATGCGTCATTTTAAATATAATTTAAAGTAAAATATTAAATGATCTACCATTAATATTTGGCATAATGTGTTTTTTACTACTTTATCACTTTTGATTTGTGTTATTTTTAATTTTATGATTAGTAATAATTTATTTTTTTAATTTTTATCCATCTACTACTAACACTACAAAATGTAATGTGGAGCACAGAAAAGGTATTATGCAAGCATAAAAGGAGAATTATTTTAGAATACAAGTATAGCTGCAGATCAAGTAATATTTCTCAGATTTCTATAAAAAAATATTATTGTAAATATTCTTTGAATTCACAATTATTATCATTTAAAAAACAATAAGCTTACTTCTGTAACAGAAAAACACAGAAATTGTAATACACATGGAAATACAAAATATTTACAATGCATAGCAAAAAACCTATCAAAGGAAAGAACAATTTATCAATTAAAAAAGGGAAGTAAACAAGGAAAGGTTGCAAAAATGTGACAGAAAATCTACCAACTATATCTGGAAACATATTTATGGATACATTTCATACGAAAATATAAAGAAAAATCTGCTGTTAAATTACATTTATTATACAATACAACAGTATAACACAAAATTATCATGTAATCTTGTAAAATTTATACATATTTGTAATTCTTAACAGAAGAATTAAGACACTTCTATAATAAGTTTATTACATAAAAACAACCCATGTATTAAACAATGTAATTTAACTCCATAAAAAACTCAAATTAAATATAAAACCATAACTACAGTAGTGAAGTAAATTTACTATAAATTTTCACCTGTCAGTATAGTAACATGATTAAAAGCATCATGTCTACATTTGTAAAGTCAAACATGAAATGCATGAATACAAAATCTGGTTGGAGACCACACTATGTTCTATGGGTCAGGGACTCTACACAGAAAGGTAGACTATGTCTAGACATAAAGGTAGACACAAGTACAGACTTTATTTGTGTCTATACTTATTTAACATAAAGGTTAACATCCTGCCCAGTATATTCTTAAACACAAAGTAAGTGAAAAAGAAAGCACTGCCAAAGACTTAAAAGATATGTGAAGTGTATAAACATACAATGTTTTATGTTTCTGTAATATATAATCAGCTTAATGTTTGACCAATTCAAATATGCAGCAAAACATATATTCAATTCTATGTATATAAAACATTTATTTATTAAACCTTCTACTTTCTAACAGAAACTTAGGTGTTTAAGTACGACAAATATTAATACCCATTTTTATATTATTAACACAAATTATTATATTATGTCCTCAAATAAATACAGTAGTAAAACACACACACACACACACACACACACACACACACACACACACACACACACACACACACACACACACACACACACACACACACACACACACACACACACACACACACACACACACACACACAATAATGGTTCCTTTTTGTATCAATGAGTAGAGTTTAGTAGTTAAACAGGGTAACCTGCCTTATGTGAACAATTTGGCATACAAGGATGTAGTGTGGCCCGCAGTATTCTTCACCTGCCAATCAATTATTATCCCATGTGATTATTTACAAAGGCTCAGAAAAAACGGGGGCTGAAAAATGTACCTTGAGATTTGAATGATGTGCCTGGGGATCAAACCCAGGACCTCTAGTAGGCAATGCTTTACTACGCTTCACACATACAAATATCTACAATTAAAAAATAACAGGGAAATAAAAATACCTTCTTTCTCTAAATAAACTGAGCGTAACTTCTCTAGTAATTTATCTATACTTGAATCTTTGGCAGATCTTGCCACGTGTCCAATTGTTGAAGAATATGTTTTACGTATTGCTGTATTACGATCTGTCAGGCCAGACACTAAGGCAGCGAGCAATTTACCTGCACAATTAGTTAAATACAACATTTCATTATATTTTTTAATAATATAACTATTTAAAACAAAATTTAAACTTATATTTAACACACTGATAAGATTCTGAAATAATATAACGTAAAAATTTGTAAACTAATGGTATAAAATGTACCATTTTATATAAAATGTGTAAAATGTCTATCCAATACTGGACTTCCAAACATTATCCTTTTCAAAGGAGTTTCTGATCTACCAAATGTGGAAATTGATATTCTGATGGGATACTTAAGCAATGACACCAATTAAGAGGGATTCATGGGAAAATACACAATGGTAAGTTGAATGGGAATGAGAACATCTTATTGTAATGTGCTAAAGCTATGAATTGGTTACACAAAAGGGGTGCTATTTCTGCACAAGGAGGAATACATAAAATCATATGGGTCTTCTGGATACAAAAAAATGTACAAGAGGTTTTCAAGGTGCAGAAGCAGCTACTGACCATTACTTGTTAACCTTTTTTTATTATACTCTCACTGAGTATAACCATGAAATGTTTATGTACCAACAGTGCTTTGAGACAAGATAAACTGCATATACATTTGTAATTAGTAAAATTTTTTTATCATATCTGTGACTTACACTATACGTGTTTTACACAAAGTCAATGGTTTCATACTGTTAATTTCATACAAGATGAATGTGAGCGTGAACTAATGACTATACAAGCTGTGTTAAAAAGGAATCAGACCTTTTTTTTTCATCTCCGATCAAATAAAGTATGGGTGTTGACCTTGAGTACAGGCATGCAGTAAACCCTAGTGCGCAAGCTGCCGTCCTGCTACAACAAATCAGTTGCTGTCTGGCTGCGTGTCAGTAAGTATGTGTATCAAGTCCCCATCGGATTTCATTTATTGTAAAATGACAGAAAAACTAGAGCAGCGGTACTGCATTAAATTTTGCCAATGACTTGGTGATACCCAAGTGGATACTATTCGAAAAATTCAGCAGTCTTTTGGGGATGATGCTATGAGTATCACACATATTAAGGAGTAATATAATCGCTTCAAAGGTGGCTGGCTGCACATCAGTGGACAGCGAACCATATTCTGGCAGGCCCTCAACAAGCCATAATGATGAAATCATTTACCAAATGCAAACTTTGGTCACGGAGAATCATCGAATTACCGTCCGAGTGATTGCAGCAGAGGTGGGAATAAACATTGGTTCAGTACATTCCACTTTGACTGAAAATCTGGTTATGCAAAGAGTGTCTGCAAAATTTGTGCCAAAACTGTTAATGATGAAGCAGAAGGGACTCTGTTTGGAAGTTTTGCAGGACATGTTCGACTGGGTAACATCTGACCCAAGCTTCCTCAACACTGTGATCACTGGAGATGAGATGTGGGTGTATGGGTACAATTCCAAAACCAAAGTTCAGTTTTCATAATGGAAACATTCATGATCCCCGCCGCTGAAAAAAGGAAGACAAGTGCGCAGCAAAATCAAAGTCATGCTGATTGTGTTTTTTGACTCATGCACGATAGTGCATCATGAGAACACACCACAAGGCCAAACAATTACCAAAGAATACTATTTACAGGTTATGCGTCACCTCTGTGATGCTGTGCGACACAAATGGCCAGACCTGTGGACAGCACAAACTTGGCAACTCCATCACAACAATGCACCTGCCCATTCTTCTCATCTAACTCAGAGACTTTCTTATCAAAACACAACACTCCTCAGCTATGCCAGCCTCTCCCTACACTCCTGACATGGCTCCCTATGAGTTTTGGTTATTTCCTAACTTCAAAATGTCACTGAGGGGATCCAATTTGAGTCAAGAGAAGACATCATACAAAATACAATGAGACAGGTGTACTCCACACCAACAGATGACTTCCAGACCGCCAATTACTCATTTAAGTCAGTTCCACTTCCTTACTGAACACAACTGATAATCTATACTGAATGTACTGAATATATACACTCAGTATTGAACAAACACTGAATAGAGAATTGTATGAGTCATTATAAATATTTTGGACTGAATTCTGAAAATAGTTGAATCCTCTGCATGAGCATATTTGGCACTACTGAAAGTATACTGTAGTGTACGTGCACTGAATACCTGTTCACCTATATCGCACACCGAAAAGGTTAATTGGCATAATAAGAGGAGATATCAAAATGTTTTGAGACTAGCACTATATATAACAAAGTTGTATGTAGGATCAAACAGAGCTGCTGATGAAGATCACAACATAGTGCGCTTTCTGTGCTGGGGTCAGAATCTTGGGCATGAACTTTGCTGCAACACGGTGCATCTTCAAAGCAGACATAAGAGTTGTCTGGAACTGTTCCATATGACACGCTGACAATTCAGCAATGGTTCTCCAATACTGCACAATCTCTAATGATAATGCTTGCTGGATCATTTGAAAGGTCTCACATCCAGTTTTACCGAGTTTGATGCAGAATTTGATGTAACCTCTCTGCTCTATTTTACAGTGCATTTTGAATCTGCAAAGTTCCTCTACACAGTTCTCAAGATTCACAAAATGGCACCACTTGGCAAACTACCTAAAGAAAGGCACTGTTGCCTGCCTGCACAACTCTGTGCTTCCACCTCCTTAAGCACTGCTCAACTAGTCTAAGAATTTTCTGATACTACCTTCTAAAACTTCACTCATAAATGTTCACAACACAATCAATAGGGAAACATTTAACACTGCCTGGCAGATAGTTAGAAACACATATTTTTAGCAATTGCACTGCTCAGGTTTTATTTTCTGTGTGTGTTTTCCATTCACTTGATACTGTATTGTTTAAGAGAAGTCTAATTGTTATACATATTTAATTTTTGTAAGCTGTCATTAACATATGACTCTCTGTGACTGGAGTGATGAAATGGTGTTCAATTTTTTCTTATGCTTTAAAATTATAAGCCTGAAGGAGGGCTACCAATTCTTAGTATACCCAAAAGTAATGAATGATGATTTTTTTTTTAATTTACTCACAAATTCAGTCACCATTAACTTTTAAAGGCAGGGTTTAGTCTGGTAATTAGAAGATGTATAACTTGCAGATAACAGAAATCATGAAGTCTCACGTTATAACGGAAATAAAGGGAAAGTTAGAATGTTTCCAACAGAAAACCCAAAAAGTGGGTCTAAAAGTAAACCTTCACTTAAACATTTGAAATGCTGAACCAACTGCAAAACAATCAGTTCAATGAGACTGTCATAGAATTTGTTTACTGTAACTCTGTCATAGATATACCTGGAGATGCTGATTGCAATGTTAAAAAGACAATTCACAAAGCCAGAAAATCATTTGGCATACTAAAAAAAATCTCAAACAGAATTATCGCTGTTGCACACCACTATAGAAAATCGGTATGGAGAATCATACATGACTTCCATGTCCTAAAATTTATATTTAAAATCATTTTTAATATTAATTAAATAAGTGGATGCTTGAATTCTGAAAAAATTATGTATCAGCTAAAATGGTACCACCATGTCAGGTGGATTAAGACTATCCTCATTCTTCATGAGGAAGGACTGTACTTTTGGATAAAATGTCTGTAGGTCGAAAGAAGAGCTAGCTAAAAGTAGCTGCAATCTGATTCCTGTAATGAAATTGGACTCTCGCTGCGAGGGGTCGAGGGATGTCTACAGTGTTATCAAAGTCTTTCCTGTCAATACTATACTAGTCATTTTTCTTTTTTAAAATCGAGTCTCTTGATTTCTTTCTTTCCATTTGTCTTCTGATTTCCTGAATGACTATTCTGTTCACCCGTATAATTACAAATTTCTCAGCAAAACATTTCTTCCTTAATACGTTTGTGTCTCCTGTTTAACACCCACCATTCTGATCCATGACATAACGCTATATTTCACACAGGCTAGTAAATAACTAGCCATCAGGGAGGTCAAAATACTTTCAAGGACGGGCAAATAATTTTCCAAAGGAGAAAAATATTTATATATTTTTCATACATACACACATGCACATATTAGTTTATAATTCTTATATCATAATAGAAATAAGTACACAGATTGTATTAATTGCTTTAATACAACAACACTGCCCAGCGATCCACAGGAAGCAAATCGATGTCCACCTTTTTGGCTTGCATGTGTTGTGTTGGTGTGGGTTTCGGCACTTTCGATTTAAAAAGCATGCAAACAATAAAATAAACATGAGTGAGGCCAGAAATAACACGAATTTTGTATGTGTGTGTGTGTGTGTCCTGCCGGCCTTTTTATTGTGGTAATCACAATAACAAAATTCTGGAAAAGTAAACATTACATAATTGAGATATGCTTGCCTGCCAGGAACTATATATTTTCACTCACACGTGATTTAAATTAAAATGAAAAATATAGAATTTTGTTAAAGTGAAATGAAATGTTTCCATAGAAACTACTTCGTTGTTGTCAATAATGTAGTACACATACAAAAATTTACCTCCTCCATCAACTACAATTTTAATTTATAAAAAAAATTACCCCCTCCCCCTTCAACTACCCTTTTCATTTACAGATATTTCATCTACCTTTCTACAGTGGATTATTATGACCTTCTTTTCAGGATACTTTATTTATCAAAATTAAGCACTTTACTCTTGTTAAAACGTAAAACGTTACAGGTAAACTACCCCTTTCCCTTAACCGATCTTCACCAAAAACAATAGGCCTTGAGTCCCCTACAATTCAGGACTGTATGCAACAAATTATTTGATTCTGTTTGAATTTGCAGCTGTTATCATTTGCCATAGAAAAAATTCTACACAAAGACACTTTTCAAAAAATCGGTATGGAGAACCATACATGACTTCCATATTCTAAGATTTATTTTTAAAATCATTTTCGAAATGAAATATTACCATAGAAACTACTTCTTTCTACTTACTGCTTCAGCCTTAACCACAGTACTGTGGTCACTAACATATACCACCTCACGTTATCGCACTCGATTTTCACTGATGATGGAAGTCAATGGCATTGCCGAAACGTCTGGTTTTGTAGAAAACATTGGACTACGGCCAAATATCCCGGGAAGGAATTTTAACAAAAACTACTTCTTTGTTGCCGATAACGTTGTACACATATATATAAAAAATATGCATAAAATTAATGGCTTGTATAAGTTAATGATTGATCTCCATTAAGTAGTGCTCAAGTTTCCAAAGTTTTAATATTATGATGTCCGTAATTAAAACATCAGAGCAGGTTTAGTGTGTATGAGGGTTCACCGTGGACAAAATTTTTCAACATTTCCTATTGAGCGTTGCTTAGAATAAATCTGCGAATCTACAGTGTACGTTTCACAGAACAAACACGCGGAAAAGAAGGAGGGCTCCAAAGTCACTCATGGACCCTCAGCATCTTGCAGAGGGTTCATTCCCTAAAGACGAAAAGTCTGTCTATGAATCGTTCCTCTGTAAACACGTGCAGTTACACTGCCCAGCGATCCACAGGAAGCAAATCGCTATCCACGCTGGACACTTTTTCGGCTTGCATGCGTTATGTTGGTATGGGTTCGGCACTTTCCATTTAAAAACCGTGCAAATGTAAGAAAATAAACATGAATGAGGCCAGAAATAACGCGAATTGTGTGTGTGTCTTCCCTGCCTTTTTATTGCGTTAGTGATAATAATAAAATGGAAACGTAAACAGTACATAACTGAGATATGCTTGCCTGCCACGCACGATATATTTTCTCTTATACATGACTAGCAGAATACCCGTGCTTCGCTACGGAGTTTCACGTTGTACGTAATGAAAATGTTAGTTTAATTAATAAAGTTTAATTAAAGTAGACTTCTTAAAATAAATAGCTGTTACCCACAACTTCGTTCGTGTGGTCTTCAATTTAATGCGATAATATATTTAGAACGGAATCTATTCTATTGGGTTGCCATAGTAACCAGATCTAATAGTTTAAGACCGCAAAGGACCCCCCCAGAAGATCGTATCAAAAAAAACACCTGTCCTATGTTGGTTCTCCTGTTGCGTAAAATATTTGTGCCAAGTTTGGTTGAAATCGGTCCAATGGTTTAGGTGGAGACGTGGAAGACCCCAAAGGACCCCCAAAGGATCATATCGAAAAAAACACTTGTCCTATGTTGGTTCTCCCTTTGCGTAAAATATTTGTGCCAAGTTTGGTTGAAATCGGTCCAGTGGTTTAGGAGGCGATGTGGAAGACCCCAAAGAACACCCAAAAGGACCCCATCGAAAAAACACCTATCCTATGTTGGTTCCCTCATTGCGTAAAATATTTGTGCCAAGTTTGGTTGAAATCGGTACAGTGGTTTAGGAGGAGATGTGGAAGAAACCTTCGCGGACGTGCGCACAACAACTCACCGAAGTTTCATCGCAATCGGATGAATGGTATAGGAACGCATACGGGACAAACAAAGAAACATTCATTTTTATATATAAGATGTAAACTATACCACTTACTTGACATAAACCGTGATAGCTAAGCTAATGTACAACATATATGTATTAATTATACACATAAATGTTCCTCGATAGACACTCTATCTATTGGCGAAAACTTGAATAAAATCCGTTCAGTACTTCCTGAGATTAGCGATTTCAAACACAGAGAGAAAACGGACCGACTTTACTTTATACTATGTACAGATTTACATTAAAATGAAAAAATTATAATTTTATTGCCTGGCAACAAAATTATTTTATTTTTAACAATTACCATTGTTTGAAAAAGTTTAAATGAAGTTTAAAGTACTTTACTCTTGTTAAAACGTAAAAGGTTGCAGGTAAACTACCCCTTCCCCTTAACCGATCTTCACCAAAATCAAAAGGCCTTGAGTACTCTACAATTCAGTGAAGTATGCAAAAAATTATTTGATTCTGTTTGAATTTGTGGCAGTTATCGTTTGTCATAGAAAATACGCTTGATAAAAAACGTTGCAGGTAAACTACCCCTTCCCCTCAACCGATCTTCACCAAAAACAATAGGTCTTGAGTACTCTACAAATCACGGCTGTATGCAAAAAATTATTTGATTCTGTTTGAATTTGCGGCTGTTATTGTTTGCCATAGAAAATACCCTTGTTAAAAAAACGTTGCAGGTAAACTACCCCTTTCCCTCAACCGATCTTCACCAAAAACAATAGGTCTTGAGAACTCTACAATTTAGGGCAGTATGCAAATAATCTTTTGATTCTGTTTGAATTTGCGACTGTTATCGTTTGCCATAGGAAATACCCTTGTTAAAACATAAAACGTTACAGGTAAACTACCCCTTTCCCTTAACCGATCTTCACTAAAAACAATAGGTCTTGAGAACTCTACAATTCAGGGCTGTATGCATAACATTATTTGATTCTGTTTGAATTTGCGGCTGTTATCGTTTGCCAAAAAAAAAATTTCCGTTGATTAAAAAAAACCGTTGCAGGTAAACTACCCCTTTCCCTCAAACGATCTTCACCAAAAACAATAGGTCGTGAGTACTCTACAAATCAGGGCTGTATGCCAAAAATTATTTGATTCTGTTTGAATTTGCGGCTGTTATCGTTTGCCATAGAAAAAAAATCTACACACAGACAGACACACACACAGACAGACAGACACACACACAGACACTTTTCGGAAAACGACTTTTTTTCATGTTTTGAGTGTAGTACAATCAGAATCTGCAATAATCTCGAACACGATTTTTTTTGCCATCACCATACTTCCATTCCTTAAGGAATATGGAAATAAAATATCGGTATGGAGAACCATACATGACTTCCATATTCTAAGATTTATAATCTGAAATATGCTTGCCTGCCAAGCACGATATATTTTCTAATATATACATAACTTACATTAAAATGAAAAAATTATAATTTTATTGCCTGGCAACAATTACCATTGTTTGAAAACGTTTAAATGATTTTTCAAGTACTTTACTCTTGTTAAAACGTAAAAGGTTGCAGGTAAACTACCCCTTCCCCTTAACTGATCTTCACCAATATCTAATGGCCTTGAGTCCTCTACAATTCACTGACGTATGCAAAAAATTATTTGATTCTCTTTGAATTTGCGGCTGTTATCGTTTGCCATAGAAAATAACCTTGTTAAAAAAACGTTGTAGGTAAACTACCCCTTTCCCTTAACCGATCTTCACCAAAAACAATAGGTCTTGAGAACTCTACAATTTAGGGCTGTATGCAAATAATCTTTTGATTCTGTTTGAATTTGCGGCTGTTATCGTTTGCCATAGGAAATACCCTTGTTAAAACATAAAACGTTACAGGTAAACTACCCCTTTCCCTTAACCGATCTTCACCAAAAACAATAGGTCTTGAGAACTCTACAATTCAGGGCTGTATGCGAAACATTATTTGATTCTGTTAGAATTTGCGGCTGTTATCGTTTGCCAAAAAAAAAAATTTCCCTTGATAAAAAAAAACCGTTGCAGGTAAACTACCCCTTTCCCTCAACCGATCTTCACCAAAAACAATAGGTCGTGAGTACTCTACAAATCAGGGCTGTATGCAAAAAATTATTTGATTCTGTTTGAATTTGCGGCAGTTATCGTTTGCCATAGAAAAAAAATCTACAGACACACAGACACACACACACACAGACAGACACACACACAGACACTTTTCGGAAAACGACTTTTTTTCATGTTTTGAGTGTAGTAGAATCAGAATCTGCAATAATCTCGAACACGATTTTTTTTGCCATCACCATACTTCCATTCCTTAAGGAATATGGAAGTAAAATGACTCTTTTTCATGTTTTGATGGTAGTACACTCAGAATCTGCCGTTATCTCAAACATGATTTTTTTCGCCATGACCATACTTCCATTTCCTGATGGAACATGGAAGTAAAAATTACTGCGATCAGTGCTTTCAAGCTTCCCACCTGGAACTGACCAACAGAGGTAACCCAAACCCTTCACACTCCCCCCCCCCACCTCTGGCCACACAGAACAAGCTATAATTCAAATGTCCCTTCACAACCTCCGAGCCCCCCTCTGGATAGTTACATATTTTTCTAGCACATTCCTTGTGTTTATGTGTTGTGCACGCGTGTGTGTGTACATTCCTTTTAAACCTAACCCTGTACCACCTTTCTCATTCACACTTGTGGGTGCCGTCACTCACCCTTATTTTAAAAATATCCAATTATCCTATGTATTTAATTCTTAATCTTATCTAACCATCCTCTATCTTTTACTTTTTAATTATATTATAAAATATTTCTTCATTATCAAATTTAGTCTTAGTATTCATTAAATTGTCAAACCCTTTTTCTCTTTCTTTCAATATTTCTAACTCCTCCCTAAGCTTCCTTTCAACTGTGTTATTTACTACTTTTACAATTTTGTAGTCTTCCAAAGGATTAACAAACTTATGGGTTTCTTCTATGAAATGTCTTGCATATAACGAATTCGTTCTATTACCTTCTCCACGTTTGTGGTCAGACAACCTGCATACGAATTTCCGTCCTGTCTCACCTAGGTACACTTTGTTGCAGTCTTTACATTTTAATTTATAAACTCCGCTTTTCTGTAGTACTGGGATTTTTTATATATTTTTATTCCTTATCTTATCAAATACCGTTTCACATTTTTTAATAGCTATATCTACTCCATATTTATTAAAACATTTTATAATTTTTCTAGTATGTGATCCTATGTACATAGTTATATTACATATGTATATTATATTACATAGTTATACTACATTTTTTGAGTTATACATTTTTTTGTATAACTCAAAAAATGAACAAAAAATAAGATCAACTGTAACTAAACTACAAAATAAAATAAAAAAGAATGATGTTATAGTTACGAAGGCAGACAAAGGAAATACAATGGTGCTAGTGAAAAAGGATGAATACATAAAGAAAACGGAAGAATTTATAAGTGAAGCACCATATGAAGAAATAACATATGATTATACAAGTAAGTACCACTCACGGATAAAACAAATGATGAAACAAGTAACATTTATAGAAGAAAATAAGAAAAAGTATTTAATGGAAAGTAATCTAACAGCAGAAAATTTAATCGAATTAAGAAAAATAAACAAGATAGCGAGTTATCATCACTATAATATAATAACATCATAATAGGCGAAAAGATTTGGTTATAAATTGACATAACCAACGTGTGGCTATTAACACACACGCACGTAATTTAATATAAATTGACGCTTCCAAAGCAGAGAATATTACAACACAAATTAACTCGCGTGAGTTTCGAAAGTTGCTACAAATTGGCGCTGAAACGTGAGACCTTCCACACTCATAGATTAAAATTGCTACAAATTGGCGCACCAACTAGTGAGGCAAGGTTAAAGTAATAACATAATATTCTAGCGGTGATTACAGGAAAACAAACGGAAATGTCACAACGAGCAACTTCGCGCAAGCGCACTGAAGGAAAGGAAATTGAGTTAGATATGGAAGAGAAGGAGGCTCAACCAGCACCTGAAGTGGAGGTGAGAGCAGGTGATATACTGGCAAACCAACCAGATAGATCCGCACAACCAGAGAATGTAGGCATGCAAGAAATTATAAGGCTAATGATGGATATGAAAGAGAAAATGGATGATAATAATAGATCGTTAAAGGAAGAATTAAGTAAGAAAATAGAGGATACTAATAAATCCACAAAAGAAGATAACCAGAAAAATATAGTAACATTAAAAGAAGAATTAAGTAAGAAAATAGAGGATACTAATAAATACACAAAAGAAGATAACCAGAAGAACATGGAAACACTGAGTAGAAAAATAGAAAAGAACCATACCCAGATGAGTAAGAAGATAGAGGAACAAATGACAGAAATCCGTAGAGAAATGAAGGATCAAATGGGAAGAGACAAATCAAGAAATACAAGTCAAGGAAGACGTCCGAATGCAAATGAACAATATAGAAGAGAACAACCTCATTAAAATGGAGTCAATACGGAAGGAGACCCAGGAAGAGATGGTGCAGGTACAAACAAGATGTGGGGAGAGATGTGAAAAACTAGATGCATCCGTGAATGAAGTATGGGGTCAAGCTATCCACAATAAAGAAAGGATAGAGGAGTTACAGCAACGAGAGATCCCGAAAACACAGGAAGAACTTGAGAGAATACGGGATAGACCAACCCACATTTCGGGTACAAAACTTTGATAATCGAGAAGGAATTAATTTCAAATTGTATCAGAAGAACCCCATGGAATTCCTCGAGAGAGTGGAGGAGAACATAGCAAGAAATCGAGAGACTAGATGGACGACAATCCGGAGCATGCTGGACGAATACTTCAAGGATATCCATGACAATTGGTGGACGGCAACCAGGCATGATATTAAAGATTATCCGGAATTCAAAACGCTCTTCAAGGTAAAGTATGGATCCGAATCTACTCAAAATATAGTGAGGGACGATATTTGCAATGGGAAGTATGATGCGAGTCGAGGAACAAAACCAACTGCATATTTCCTGGGTAAATTGTGTCTAGCCAGGAACCTAGAACCCCAAATCCAAGAAGAATGCCTTGTCACGAAATTGGCATACCATTATGAAGAGGGGATCACATGAGCGCAACTGTGTAGTCAGATTAAGACTATACCAGCCATGGCCGCTTTATTAGAAGATTACGAACGCGAGAGTTATTATAAAAGAAATTGGCAGTGTAATGACCAGTATATGGGAAGAAATCCTAATCATATGAATAACAGTAATAATAATAATAATAATTACTGTAATAATCAACTAAACAATAATAATAATAACAACAACCATCATCGTCCAAATAATCATAACCCTAATTATAATAATCATCGACCTAATAATAATAATAAAAATAATAATAATACTTATTGGCAGAATAACCAGGAAAATAATAACCAAAATCAAACATACCGACAATGGGTAAATTATGTGAGAGCTGATGATAGGGATTACGGAAGGCGTTATTATCAGGGACGTAGGAGTTTCAACGGACATATTGATCGAAACTACCAAAACGAGAATAACCAATACTCCAGGAATGGTACTCGAAGAAGTAGGAGCGGTGAAGATGATCAAAGGAGCAGGAATAATGAAACTTTTAATAACCACCAGATAGAAAGACAGGAGTTAACAGACAATGACAGGCCGAATCAACAGGATGACCGGACTGAAGAAACAGATCAACCTTTAAACGAGCGGCGGCAGTGAAAAACCACCAAGACCCCTCACTGAACCAATCCATTGGGTACACACTAAGACTAAACGATCAGACGATTGACAATACTATTATTATTATTCAAAACTATTATTTAAAAAATATCAGAGAAGAATTATTAGAAGAGGAGTCTACCAACACCACCAATTACAATAATGAAATTGCATATATCGTAGCTAAAGTAAATGGAATAGTAACAAAACTCATGATAGATACTAGCACGAACGTGTCTCTGATCGACAGTACGGAATTCAATAAAATTCAAAAAGAATGTAAGAGCATCTTACCTACTCTACCTATAAACAACATAATTTTGATTGGAGCAACAGGAAGACAAAACAAAACGATAAGAAAGGAAGTGTCATTGGAAGTAACCAGTAACGGCGTAACGTATGATATTTCTGGTAGCGAATGGTTTACCTTTTAATATCTTGATAGTATGCGATATATTGAGAAAATATTTTGCTATCATTGATATGAGCAGAGCAAAAGTATCTCTGAACTCAGAGAATATAGAATGGACAGCTGAGTTAACTGGAAGCAAAAACGCCCCTCAGGCTCGTACCATCTATAATATTAGGGAATTTAATAATTGTAGGGATGACACACTGAAAGGAAGAATAGAGTATGAAAGTGACAATCATAAATTATGGAACGAGAAATTGGAAGAAATCCGACGATTCAAATACGAGTAAAAGGAAAATCATTTAACTGAAAGTCAGGTAGAGAATTTGATATCCGTCTACAACAAGTATCGTCATGTATTCTCCAACGTACCAGGAAAAGTTAAGGGTTACCAGTGCAAACTAAAATTCAAGGAACCGGTAAACTTCAATAAGAAATCCTATCCAATAGTGTACTCATTAAAGGAGGCGATAAGAACCGAAATCAACAGGATGTTAGTGGATGACATAATTGAATATAGTTACTCTCAATACACCAGTCCCATCGTAGTCATCAACAAGAAGGACGGAAAGGTACGGCTTTGTCTGGATGCGAGGGAAATAAACAAAACTATAACAAATGATCGAACATCTCCTGGAGAAATTGAGGAGACACTCAAGAAATTTCATGGTACTAAATTTATCAGTACCTGGGATACGGTTTGCGGGTATTGGCAAGTGGGTTACACCCAAATAGTCGGAAATATGTGGCATTTATTTTCGAAGGGCGTAACTACCAATTCAAGCGACTACCATTTGGACTTGTCAATTCCGTAGCAGTGTTTGTGAAATGTATGGACCAGATACTGGGTCCAGAAACAATCCAATTTACCACCATTTATGTTGACGATCTATTAATAACATCATCTAGTTGGGAAGATCATTGTAATAGAATAGAACAGGTACTGAAAAAATTGTCTGACAACAATATAACTTTGAAGCTTGAGAAATCTAAGTTTATAGCCCATGAAGTTCAATTCCTAGGGTTTAATTTATCCGAACTAGGTATATCCCCATCTAATGACAAGATAGAGTCAATTCAACGGTTTCCAATACCAAAAAATAGAAAACAATTACAGTCGTTCCTGGGCATCTGTAATTACTACAGGAAATTCCAGAGAAACTATTCAGAACTGACAGCAAGGTTTTCACTACAACTATCTTCCAAGGACAAGTGGATGTGGGGGCCTGAACAGGACACAATCTTCCAGTTAATTAAGAATAAATTTTTAAAATCAATTATGTTACAACACCCTAATTTCAACCACCCCATTCTATTTGAATTGTGATGCGAGTGATGTAGTTTCAGATCCGTTTTATACCAAGACGATGAGGATGGAAATCACCGGGTTATTAGCTTCGCAAGTAGGATAATGAACAGCTGCGAACGCAACTACAATGTGACAGAGCAAGAGTTAGTGAGCGTTGTTTTTGCATGTAGTAAGTTCAGGACCTACATTATGGGTTATCCAATAACAGTGAGAACCGATCACAAATCTATTCTTGAAAAACACAATATTTTTCTTGAAAAATTGTAAGTTTAGTCATGGTAGGCTCACAAGGTGGCTACTTGCATTACAAGAATACAACATCAGTTGGGAATATATTCCAGGGAATAAGAATATTGCTGCTGATGTATTATTCCGAATTAATCTGGAACAACAGACGTTTGAGGGGGGAAAAAGAGACAATAGCGAAGGTGTATCATATAATTAAGAGCAGGTCCGATTTGGAAAACATAGTTAAGGAAATTAAACAACACCAAAAAAGTGATGCAAAATTAAGTGACATTATACAAAGGTTAATTAAACAGGATGATAGAGTAACACCATTTTACTGTATACATGAGGATACCTTATTTATCAAAACAAAATACCACCAAAATTCATGGAAAATAGTTATACCCCAAGGGATTGAAAGAGAACAAATACTCGATTACCACATTAGATATGGTCGCATGGGGGCGTTAAAGGTGATAAAGGCGCCTGAAGAACACACATACATAAAGGACATAAATAGAAGGGTACGAAATTGTCTTCAGCATTGCCATATTTGTCAACTAGTTAAATGCAATAATGATAAGAAGGAAGGAATCATGCAGCCCATAACGTCAACCGGTAAATTAGAAAGAATTTTCTTAAGATATATGTGGACCCCTCCCACGCAGTGGAGGATGACATCAATATAAGTTCATAGTAATAATATTTGATCATTACACCAAATTCACGAAGTTATATCCCATTAATTGGGCAACTACTAGTAAGATATTAAGTATCATCACCAAACAATACATACCAGAATTGGGAACTCCAAAATCCATTATCACGGATCACGGTACCCAATTCAGGGGGAGAAGATGGAAGGAAACTTTAATAAACCTCGATGTAAGAACTTATAAAACTTCCGTCTACCATCCGAGTAGCAACCCAGCAGAAAGGGTATTGAGGGAAGTCGGAACGATTCTTCGAACCTACTGCTTCGACAAACAATGGAGATGGAATGAATATATCTCAGCAACAGAAAATTTCATCAATCTAGCTTACCACGAATCCATAGGAGACACCCCTTATACAGTAATGTACGAAAAGCAACCACTTCGAGAAATTACTGAATTAGTCAACTTTCCAGCTAGCCCTGATTACCAGTTTGATAGTATAAGATTTTACAGCAAGGTGGCTGAACGGGTAGAAAAGAGAAGAAATAAGTACCAAATAGCTCAACGGAAGGTAATACAGTATCAAGTTGGAGAAAAGGTATTGTTAAGGAACCGAGAATTACCCAGTTCCATGGAAGGGATTACAAAAAAATTGCTATTACTTTATAGTGGCCCATATGCAATCACAAAGGATAACCACAACAACACATACGTATAAGTGAATTGATGACAAAAAGGATTAAAGGAACCTACAATCAATCATCCTTGAAAAAATACCATGAGGCAAAACAAAAGACAGTTTACATGATGATTTCATCAAAAAACAACAACAGTATTTTCTGAAATAATCAATTTTGGTGGAGAGGCAGTATGTAACATGACATAAGGTAACAGAACGATAAAAAAACAATTACCATTAGAAACAGATAAAAGTTTTATACAACCTTGAAGGAATAAAGAGAACTAATATACTAAAGAATTGATGGACAGAATTATTAGAATATAGAACCAATATCGATATATGGACTAGACAATAACTATGACTATGACAATACCCAAATGATTGGAAGAGTGAGTGAGAAGCATATATAACATTATGATTATTTTATTGTTATATTGGAGTGTTAGTGGTCTCAAATATTTCTACTAGTAATTTTATACAAACCACTATGTTATCTTTGGTATTGACGAGCGCTTTCGGCAGTCAAGCCATCTTCAGGTCATTTACCAACAGAGAAATATGAAACCGTTCACTTCTTATATACCATTTTACCGGACCTATCTAGCCCCGCCCCCTGACAAAGTAACATCTTACTTAGCTCCACCCATGTTTCTCTGTTGGTAAATGACCTGAAGATGGCTTGACTGCCGAAAGCGCTCATCAATACCAAAGATAACATAGTGGTTTGTATAAAATTACTAGTAGAAATTATGATTATTACCCAACCCCTTTTCCCATAATAAGAGTATGATAAATATAAAAAAAAATTGAAGTACAAAGCTGTAGATAATAGTCTAAGTTAGAAAATAAAAAAATAGTTCCATATAACCGATAGGTATCAAAATGTAAACTCATTAATGATAATGACAATTATGTTAATAGAATATAGTAGGAATAGAACTATTGTATAGTAAATGTACAATGTTTAATAGTATGATAAGGAATGTATGTTATGTATTGAAGACTGGCATTTACATAGGATGTTAAAAAAGAGTTATGTTATGTTTTAAAATGATTATGAATAATCGTTTGTTGTGTATTAGTTAATTCATTTCATTGTAATTGAGTTTAAAATATTTAAGGTTCATAAAACTAAAAGGATATGTTATAATAAATGTATAATGAAGATAAGATACACTAGGCCATAGAAGCCTACAGTCATAGCCCGCTTTGCGCGACCCCACATAATGCGAATTCGCTATAACACTTTTTTTTTGTTCTAAGAAAATATTTATTATACATAGTAACAATTACATATACAGTACCAATAATATTGTATATATACGTATCATCGTAAATGTAATGAATATGTAAATTTTGAATTTAACAACTAAAGTTTGCATATTTTATTTTGAAAATGACAAATAAACACATAATTACATTACTGTACTATTTTTTAAAGGGAGTAAGAACACGTCAGCCTACCAACACGTTTGGTAGAAACGTAAAAACAGACAGCTGATTGGTACAGATAAATAAGAGGTTGCATTAGGTCAGACGTAGATCTGTATATAAGTGTCAGCCAAAACAGTAGTACGTTTTGTAAACATACATGGCTGTGCCATTACACATTATAAATGTTATTTGACCTTGAATACTCTTGTTGGCGGGATTCTGACGAATGAGAAATCGTATCTCTGTGCTGAAGACCTGTGGTGACGCTAAATAGACACAACATATTTTCACTACACACAGCAGTGGCTGACGTTTATTAACCATTTCTGAGTTCCGGATGCCACAACTCAGATTAAACTGTGCACAATGTTTGTAGAAAAGGCGGACGTGTGTGACGTAGGCGTTAGTTTGCAAAATGCATCTTCCATTCCCGCCAGAAATGTATTCACGTTTCTTGTTTATCTTGTCTCAGCCAAATAAACATTACTGTACTGTATACGTACTAATTTACATTCTTGGAATGGTAGTACGGGTTAATCCATCCTTTTTAGAGCCCCTTGTTGAACTTAAGTCTCGGCCAATTTCCTGGAAAACCATTCACTCTTCCCCCTGTTATTGTTTCTAAACATTGGGAATACGTTTTCCTTTCAGTTTACTTCGAACATTCAATTACAACGGATTAACAATGTGCGCTGATAAAATGTCGAAATTAGCAGTTAAACGTAAATCGTTGACTCTTGAAGTTAAAATGAAAATTTTAAATCGTATGGAGTCGGGTGTTGGTGCCACAGAAGTCGGTCGTGAGTTTGACATATCGGAGTCAACCATATGTACAATTGTAAATAATAAAGAAAAAATTGTGCTATCGAGTCAGTCCGTGGGTACATCTATTGCTGCTACAAAAGCGAATCGGTCTAGATCCTCTATTATGGAAAAAATGGAACACCTACTGTCAGTTTGGGTTGAAGACATGAACCAGCGACGAATGCCTTTAAGCCAGGCTGTTATCATGGCTAAAGCTAAGTCCCTGTTTGACGACATTAAAAAAAAGGAGGATGAATTTTCGACCATTGAATTTAAAGCAAGTCGAGGTTGGTTTGTCGATTCAAACGTCGCTCAAACCTTCACAGCCTTCGACTTCAAGGTGAATCAGCAAGTGCAGACATGGAAGCAGCTGATAAATATCCTTCCACATTTAAGGATTTGGTGAACAGTCGAAGCTATCCCCCTAACCTTGTTTTCAATGTGGATGAGACAGGGCTGTTTTGGAAAAAGTTACCTTCACGCACTTTCATTTCTAAAAGTGAGCGACAGGCCCCCGGCTTCAAAGCGGCCAAGGATTGGCTTACACTTCTATTGGGGGGTACTGCAAGTGAAAAATTGAAATTAAAACCTCTTTTGGTGTACCACTCAGAAAATCCACAAGCGATGAAATTTTATAAAAAAGAAAATTTGCCCGTCATATGGACATCAAACAAGAAGGCTTGGGTGACAATGGCTGTGTTTAATGATTGGTATCTTAACCATTTCATCTCCGAAGTAAAAAAATATTGTGAGGTGAACGACTTGAACATTAAGCCCTGTTAGTTCTGGATAACGCGCCTGGTCATTTTGTTACCTTGGAAAGCCTCCAAACTGATTTTCCTGCTGATGTTGTGTTTCTTCCTCCCAATACAACTTCATTATTGCAGCCTATGGATCAGGGAGCAATTGCTGCTTTTAAAGTGTATTATTTGCGCCGCACATTCGGCCAATTAATTCATGAAACAGATTCAGCAGACAAGCAGTCAATGAAAGAATGGTGGAAATCGTTTAACATTATGAAAGCCATTGAAAATATTGATCTTTCATGGAAAGAAGTTACGCAACATTGCATGAATGGTTGTTGGAAAAAACTGTGGCCGGACGTGGCCAAAAATGAAGAAAATAAAGTTTTTTCAAATTTAGTGAATGACATCACACAGCTAGCCAACACAGGGAGGCTAAGTGAAGAATCCATAGAAAAACAAGACATTATGAATTGATTGAATCCGACGCGCAGCCTTTGACAAACGAAGAACTTCTGGATCTACAATCTCAAGATGAAGTGGAAAAAGAAGAGATCATTCCTGAAGAAACACCACGAATTTTGTCAACTAAAATTTTGCAGGAAGGTTTAATGTTAATTCAAACAGGATTAAACCTCATAGAGCAAAATGAAGTTGATTGGGAGAGAATCGCGAAAGTCAAAAAAGTTGTCAATGATGGAATAGATTGTTATCAACAACTATTAAATGAGAGGAAGCGAAAAGCATCACAACCAACTCTACACACATTTTTCAAAAAGGCTGCGACTGAGAAGCCATATGAGGAACCTCAACCCGGAACATCTCAAGGATCTTCTTTGTGATCAATTGTAAGTGAATTAGGTAGATGTTTGTATAAATTATTTTTGTACATATTCGTTTGTATGTACGTATGTATATCTTTTAAATTAAAATGCCTTTTTTGAGATTTCGTATTATGAATATTTATTTATCAAAACCTTTGTACGTACATACATATTTTATTATGTTTATAACACATTTTGACAAGGAAAATCATATAAAAGCAATAAAAACTAAAACAACGAGGTATTGGTCGGTAAAAAATAGGAAACCCCACTTAGCGCGATTTTCGTTTTACGTGAATCGCCGAGAAACGTATCACTCTCGTCAAGCGGGGTATGACTGTATAGTAAAATTAAGAAATTTGTAAAATTGGATATTAAAACAGTAGAAATTAATGGTACCATGTATGTTATCATCTTAAGTTTGGTTGTATAATTTTAGAGAACCACAATGTATACAAAAGAATTAGTTTTGAATTAATTAATAATAGAAAACAAAATTGTCAAATTTGTAACTTTGTAAGTACTTGACAGAAAATATTCATGTTTGATTTCAAATTAATTCATGAAAAAAAAGCAATGCAATGGTGTTGTAATATTTATTATTAAATGTAGTATAAAAAGATTATACTAATTAGAAGATATTTGTTAATTTTGTATAAAAAACAGTAGTCATGTCTAACAATGTAAAAAAATGTTCAACCAATGAGAATTAGATACTTTTGTACCTTGACAAACCAAGATTTACATTAAAATTTGTTAGTTCATTATTGGATTCAGAGAAGAAAGGATTAACACCTCCATACAACTAGATAAAATAAAAAGTGATATTACATGGAAATGAAATGATGTTATGAAGACTAATAATCTAACAAGAAGGAAATTGAAAGTGAATCATATTAAAATAGAAGAATAATATTGTATAAACAGTGAAAAATAAGTTGAACATAATAATTGAAGGAAAGTGTTAAGTACAATATCAGGTTATAAAAAACTAATAAGTATAATAAACCATAATACACTTTTACACATTTTCAATCACTGATAGACTATATTTCAATATTAACTTAATATATAAACTTGTAATAATCAATTTATCTCACTATTAAATTATTAATCTATGGTGATAAACTTATTGGAAGTGTAATATTAGTCAGGATACACTTAACCTACAAGCACAGACTGTTGTTAAACAAAATATTTATAACCTTAATTATAGTTTATTAATCACTTATATACTATTCAATTGTATTTTATATGAAGTTTTGTACTTCTTAAAGGATGTTTTTTATTAACTTTTCTGTAATCTCAAGAACCCAACCAACTGAAATCTAATAACCAAAAATTGTATGATATTAGATATTAAAACCTGAGCATTAGTGCCAACCGTTGAGTGTGTAAACATCATAGCTGGAGCAATAATAGTATTATAAAATTATTTCATTTGTTTTAAGGGAAAGAAATAAGGAATCCAAAAGAAATAAAACCAGTATTGAAGATTTTCAAATGTATGTTTAATTTATTTCTATATTAACAATATTTTATTTCTTCATATAGTCAAATGTGGATTTTTTTATCACAAAGGAGAGGTTGGTAACAATAATTATTTTAGGAACGGAATTCAAATTGAATTATAAATAAAAGGTAAGTCGACTAAAACTAATGAAGATAAAAGGAATAAATAAATAAAGTGAGTAATTTTAATTGTTTTAATGACAAAACAATTTGGTGCCTAAAACGGGAAACAAAAATAATTAATATCAAAAAAGAAGAAGAAACGGTTTTGGAACCTGTATTTCTGTCACCGATTTACAACCATTTGTGTGAGAATTAAGAAAAATAAACAAGATAGCGAGTTATCTTCACTATAATATAATAACATCATAATAGGCGAAAAGATTTGGTTATAAATTGACACAACCAACGTGTGGCTATTAACACACACGCACACAATTTGCTATAAATTGATGCTTCGAAAGCAGAGCTTATTACAACACAAATTAACTTGCGTGAGTTTCAAAAGTTGCTACAAATTGGCGCTCAAACGTGAGACCTTCCACACTCATAGATTGAAATTGCTACAATATATATATTATAAAATAGGAGAGTACAGAGAGGGCATCGAGATATACCGGATGAGGGAGGGAGCGGTCAACGCAGAAGTGAATATACTAAACTAGCGACCACGTGGAAATTCCTAACTGACACTTCCAGTGGCGTATTTACCATTTTGTTTTGGGGGGGGGGCTAAAATTTCTTTTTTGCAATACCTCATATCGAATCTGAATTGATCTATATTGTTTCAATGCCTTAAATTTTAAAATAAAGTACTATGGCATGGGTTTGCATTTGTTTAGGCCTATATTAACATACTAATTACATTATGAAAACAATTTTTAAGGTTGCAAAGTTTAAATGATTCTTGTATAAAATATAATCCAGTTCTTAAGAGAATTTTCTGTATGGCTTAATCTATTAATTGCCAATTTTTTATAGTCTAGGCCTATATTAATTAACTTTATTTAAAATCAATGATTAAATTAAAACATTTACAAGAAATTTAAAGTACAAAAGGAAGACGGCGGTTTCTTTGTTTTGACAAGTCGTTTATCACAGTCTGGACATCAATCCTTTCTTCTCGATGAATTGTCATCATGGCGAGCCCATTCAGACGTGCCTCGCTAGTTGTATTCCATAGATATGTCTTGATTCTCTTAAGAGTGGAGAAACTGCGCTCGTTCGTGGCTGTTGTTACTGGTAGAGTTGCCAAGAGTTGTAGCAACCGAAACACATTAGGATAGATCTGACGGTCGCAGACAGACAACGCTTCCATTGCATTTTGTGGCAACTGCTCCAATCGACTCAGACGTTGATGAAAGAGTTTTAATTCAGCCTTTGTCGTTGTTAAATCGGCGACTATTGGATCTGAAGCATAAAATTCATGCAGTGTTTTTTAAGTCCATCAATGACACCTATGTCTTCAACTTTCCATGGTAGAAGACAATTAAAGCTGTTAAAAAGTTCACAATGTGTCAAGAACCGTTCCTACAATGAACAAATGAAGGCATCCAGAAAGGGTATGAACACAGACACTTTGTAGTAACCTTCAACATCATCACCGGTATCCTGATTTGCGTGATGTGCTTGCTTGGTAGAAATGCGTGGTTGCTTGATTTCAACTCCATTGGATGATGCTAATTTCTTGGCTTCTAGGAAAAGCCAGCTGAAAGTATCATCAACATTTTCTCTCATTGCTAGCAATTCCCTTTTGAGATCCCTGGCAATGTTGACTAACTCTCCAAAATCGATATCTTGGCGCTGAAGTTGACGACAGATGGACTCACCCAACGCGAACAATTCTGAAAGTATTACTGAGCAGACGACAAAATCTCCCTTGGTGATGGTTGCTAACAGGATCATGGCATCGTGGGATGTGGTTTTGTTGTCAAATTCTTGAATCTTCTCCAGAGCCGAAACAACGCAACCATATAATTCCTTGAAGTCTTGTGCGCTGCGAAGACGCTCGATCCATCTAGTGAGAGTGGTACATTTCAAACTCCAGGCTCGAACATCTGTTAATGATTCAAGGACATCATTTAATATTTGCCTATGCTTCGGTGGCCCAAAAAAAGTACGTACCATTTTCAGTGTTCCTAGTGAATTCCTTATAAGTGGAATGTTGCATGTGTCGGTGACTACCAAATTAAAATTATGAGCTGCACCATGAGAATATACAGCTAATGGGTTGTCCTGTTGTATGAATGCATGGGCCCCACTTTTCCGGACATGGACACAGCACCGTCATAGCCCTGTCCTCGTATAAATGAGACATCAAGACCAAATTTCACCAAGTTTTCAATGATCGATTCAGCTAATCCTTTGCCAGTCACATCGAACACTGGAACAAATTGCAGAAAATCTTCACGAATCTTGAGATCTGTGGAAATATAACGGGCACAAAGAGAGAGTTGCTCTATTCCGGCAACATCAGCAGTTTCATCCGCAAGTACCATGAAACCTTTGGCATCATTTATGCGCTGAACAATCCTTTCCAGAAGTTGATTATTGATACAACTGACGATCTGGTTTTGGATTGGGGCACTAATGTATTTGTCGCGTTTACCAGTTCCTTCCAAACTTGCTCGTAGGTTTTCGTCACCTTTAGTGCAATATTTTAGAATGGCGCGAAAGTTACCCGTGTTCAAGTCATCTTCTTTGTCCACTTCAATAGGCCCGAAGTCCCTGTGTCCCCTTAATGCAATCTCCTGGCAATATCCCTTAATAATGCAATATCCTGGCTGACCCCTTTAGCAAGTACGAATGTGTCAATGAGATTTTTTATGCTTCGGCATAAAATATCTCATTGAGGGGGTATTGTAACGGGGCATTTTTGGCCTAATTTTGGGGTAATAAAGAAGTTTGTATTTTTTAATAAAACAAATAACATTTTTTTACTATGATAGGGACAAACGTAAACAAAGGTAAATTCAGTGGTAGCACTGCTTGGGACATTATATACGTGAAAATTATTGAAGCGACAGAATCAACAAGCTGGAATTGTGCCAAGGTCAACCAATGACACACAAAAACAGCGTAAACAAGTTATGTAATTGAGCATCAGGCGATGTTACGTCAGAGCCTAGCCTAACGGTGGAATGCAGTTGGCGTAGTAATACAAACTTAAAAACAATGAGAATTGGTCATACAACAACAGCGACTTTATAAAATAGTGCCGTTGGCCTAGCGCCAGTCTAACTTCACCACTCGCGCGAGTGATATACGTAAAAGTTCCGGAACGCAAATTACGGGCGCCCGTATGTAACAATTTGTTTCAAAATGTGAATTTAAATCAAAAGTAAACAGTTTTAATAAAGTTACAGTTCCGGAGAACGAATAAAATAAGGAAAATGTGCGGAATAGAAACGAAATACGTGGTAGAGACGGACTCGTCAAGATCTTAAATTTGGCAGATAAGTAACCAACAAGGGTTAAATCTAAAACCTTTAAAAGAAATTTTTGAGAATGTTTACCAAAGAACTGGCAGCCTAAAATAAACTTAAACTAATGAATTAATTAAACATGGGAGGGGTATAGAAATGTAGAGAGAGAGAGAGAGAGAGAGAGAGAGAGAGAGAGAGAGAGAGAGAGAGAGAGAGAGAGAGAGAGAGAGAGAGCGAATATAGAAATTTAAAAGAAGTGCTGGTTTGTGTATAAAAGAAAGAAATATAATTAATAAATAAGACCAAATCAATAATGGAAAAGATGTAAGGAAATTAATTTTAATGGCATTCATTTCATGAGTTTATAGCTAAATTTGCAATAGTATGTAAGTGCAGGAAAAGAAGTTTTATTTTTTGTTGTGTGCATTATAGAGTAAATAAACCTTTTGTTCATTGCCAATGTGAATTAAATTAATTATTGCAAATAAACCATTCTGCTCCTGTGTTCGCCGAAAAGGACCCGAAAAATGGTAAGTACACATATTTTTTCATACGTAGTTGGCAATACAAGATGGCGCCCGACAAAGTTAGACAGTAAAAATTGAATAAATTTAAAATCAATCATGTTTTATTTATTTTATTAATATCAATAAAACAAAACATAACATTGGCTTCTGAACAGGAACAATTTTATATAAAGAAATTTATATAAAATATAGGCCTACTGGAAGAGCAGAATGGTTATTTGGAATAGGAAATAAAATTTTTGTGTGTACGTAAAATAGACGTATAAAGATAAGGTTATGTTATGATTATGTGTAGTATGGGTGAGTAGAATATTTTTTCAAGTATGTGTTACATATAGTAATATTTTACAAAGAAATATATCTAAAAGATTTAAAAAAAAAAAAAAAAAAAAAAAAAATGGCAGATAATAATGAAGTCAGCTTATCTGACAGTCAGATACAAAGTCAGTTAAGTAGCGATTCGGGAGTTCAAACGAATGACAGTAATTTAGAGAGTCAGTTGACCGAATCGAAAATAATGGAAGGTGTGACGAGTCAGTCAACGCCGACCTTAATTAAGAGAGAAAGTAATAGTGATATGATGAAAATGATCCAATTTCTTTGTACTAGTTTTAATAAATTTGAAAGCAGTGTAAATGAGAAGTTAGATATACAGAATGATAATAATAAAAAATTCGAAGAACAGAATACGCAGTTTCAACAAAGTATTAGCGTAAAATTTGATGAACTCAAAACTGAAATTAATAAAGTACAAATCAAATGCGAGAGTAACTGTAACAAATTAAAATATGAATTAAATGAAACGTTGAGTCACTCATTAGATAGTATGAATACTAGAATTGACGAAGTTGAGAGTAGTGTGGTAGAAAAAGCCAATAAACAAATACAGAAGGTAACCGAAAATTGTGATTGTAAAATAGATGAATGTAATGTTAGTAATGAGTACAAATTGAATTGTGTAGTTGATAAGATTGAAACATATGAAAATAGTACTAATGTCAAAATCAATGAAATAGAAAGTAACTGCAAAACAGAGATACAAGCTATACAAAATACAGTAAATACTATAGATACAAGTAATAAACAATTTGAATATGTAAATAATAATAAATTTGTGTCAATTGAGCAGAGTATAGTTAATGTCAAGGATGAATTGAATATCGTTATAAACGAAAAACTTAATAGAGTTACTGAACATATAGTCATTGCTAAAGATATGAATAGCGATATCGATTTGGAGTTATTTAATTGTGAAAACAGGGGGGTACACCCTATGCAATTTTTAAATAGAGTCAGAGAATTTAATCAGTTTTGTAGAAGTAGCTGGGAGGTACAATTGTTAAAAATCATGAAGTGTTTTAGAGGGAATTCCGCGGTATGGGCGGAGGTGCATAAAGTAGACTGGGTAAATTATCAGTGTTTTGAAACGGCTTTTAGAGAGAAATATTGGTCGGAGGAGGAACAAGAGATATTACGGAATAAAATTATGGGACCAGGTAATTTTGGGACCCAAGGGGGTAACGTAACTATGTACGTAATGCGATATTATAATGAGGCAAAATATTTAGAGCCACCGTTACCATTTGGGTCATTTGTCCGTCACATAAGCAAGCACTTACCGAGAGAAATACAAATTACATTAATGACTCGAGAGATTGTAGAAATCACGGAATTAGAGAAAATCTTAGACATATTTCAGAATATAAGAGAACGGGATATGAGTAGGCGGATAAACACACCAGTATCACATATAAATGGGAATCATAATCAAACAAGGGGAATACACAATTTTCACCGTGGAGCGTGGGGAGGAAGTTTCGATAATAGGGGCGAGAGTTGGAGGTGTAGAGACTGTGAAACTGATAATTATGCTAATCGAACAAATTGTTTTAGATGTCATCGAAACAGGGAGTGCGCCAGAAACGAGAGAACGAACCCAACACCAAATCAACAGTCGAGGGGAGGAGAATTTTATAGAGGAGCACCAAGAGGAGGAGGAGGACATTATAATAGAGGAAGAGGAGGAAATCATCCCGCTGTAGCAGGTCCATCCACGGGAAACTAAGGAAGACAATGGAGAAGCAGGCCCAACCATTGTCTATGGAGAACAGGGTCCAAGTAATCAACGAATACGCAAACAACGTTATCAAGATGGACATGGCGAAAGAATTGTTAGAAGAAGAGGAGAACAAGGTGATGGAACACAGAGCAGGATTGACTGAGGTGACCATTAACATTGAAGGTAAGAATTATAAAACTTTAATTGATACTGGTAGCGAGATCTCAGTAATTTCTGAAAATGTTATGGGTGAATTAAAAGATATAAATAAGAATATACCATCCTTACCAGTTGCCGGGGTTACAGTAGTGGGGGTAACTGGGGTGAGAAGTAAGAGAATAACCAGACAAGTACAGTTAAATATTTTAATAAATGAAGTTGAATTTGAAAACACTTTCCTGGTAGTTAAAGGGTTGAGTCTAGATGTAATATTGGGAAATGATTTTTTGGAAAGAAACGGAGCAGTAATAGATTTCAATAAACAAATAGTAAAATTTGAAAAGGGGAATAAACCAGTCAGAATAGAGTTTAAGAAAGTAGTAAATGAAGCTAAAGTCACGGGAATAAAAATGTTACATAACCCTACTCAAACCCTTCGGTAGTAGTGATCAAAAAGGATGGCAAGGTAAGGTTATGTTTAGATGCTCGGAAAATTAATCAAATTATTATACCTGACAGGGAATCTCCGGAACCCATAAATGAGATTTTACAGAAGTTCAGCGGAGTCAAATACATGACGTCCTTAGACCTGACAGCGGGATACTGGCAGGTGCCATTAGCAACAGAGAGCAGGAAATACACAGCTTTTCTTTTTAACGGTAAGAATTACCAGTTCAAACGCTTACCTTTTGGATTAAACACCAGTGTTGCCAGTTTTATTAAATGTTTAGATAATATTTTACAACCGAAGGATTTAGATTTTTTAACCGTATATGTCGATGATATCTTGATAGCTTCTAGAACATTCACGGAACATTTAGAACACATAGAATATGTATTAGATAAGCTTCAAAGAGGGGGTTTAACAGTGAATTGGGACAAGTCTAAGTTTCTGCAGACAGAAATACATTTCTTAGGATTTATTATTACACAGGAGGGGATATTAGCCAACCCTGACAAAGTAGAAGCCATAATGCGATTCCCCGAACCTAAAAACATTAAGCAATTACAAAGTTTTTTAGGCCTATGCAATTTTTACAGGAAATTTCAGGAGAACTACGCACACACGACATCCAAACTGAGTGCTGTACTGCAGAAGAATAAACAGTGGAGATGGGGCGATACGGAACGAAATGCGTTTAATGAAATTAAGAGAAAGTTTAGTCACATGATCATGATGAATCATCCCGATTTTAATAAAACTTTTTATTTGCAGACCGACGCCAGCAATGTAGCGCTAGGGGCGGAGCTCTACCAGGAGGGTTGCGACAAGGAACATCTGACGGTCGCCTTCGCCAGTAGATCGCTGTTGTCGGCTGAGAAAAATTATACAACGACTAAAAAAGAACTTCTAAGTATTGTGTTCGCCGTGGGTAAATTCCGGACCTACATCCTAGGCAATACCACGATAATCCGGACGGACCACAAGGCATTATCATTCCTTAATTCATGTAAGCTGACACATAGCAGATTAACCAGGTGGGTATTAGCCTTACAAGAATATAACTTTTCCTGGGAGTATATAAAGGGGTCAGATAATAAGGTACCAGATACACTTTCTAGGGTAGATGTTATAGACAATAAAACTGGTAGGGATCTTAAAGAAATAGACATTTTTAGATTAACTAGAGAAGATAGAATTTTTGGTGAAGAATTAAGTGATATTAAAAACATGCAAAGATCTGAAAATAAATTGGGTAAAGTAATTGTTAGTTTAGAGACAGAGGTAGAGGGATCTGAATATAATGAGCGATTTCAAGTATATCAAGGCATTTTGTTTAAAAAAGTAGATAGTGGGGAGCGTGATTGGAGGTTAGTTATACCCGAGAGGTTAATAGATAAAATTGTTTGGGATTGTCATATAAGGTATGGTCATTTTGGTGCGAGAAAGTGTGCAAATGTTTTGAAAGAATCATGTATATTTAAGAATATGGAGAAGAGAGTTAGAAAAGTGTTGAGAGTGTGTGATTTATGTCAAAAATCGAAAGTAGTGAATTATAAAGTAGAAGGAGAGATGAATTACATAAAAGTAGAGAAACCGTTTGATCTAGTTGCGGTTGATTTGTATGGACCATTACCCAGAGGTAGAGGTGGTGTGTTGTATGTATTTGTAGTTCTAGACACCTTTTCAAAATTTGTAAAGTTATATAGCATTAAGAGAGCGACGAGTAAAGTACTCAGTGAGAAAATAGTAAAAGACTACATGTTTAATGTTGGAAAACCGAAAATTATATTATCTGACCACGGTCCACAATTTGTAAGCGGCAAGTGGCGGCAGACGCTTGGATGGGAAGGCATCATACCCAAGCATACGGCAGTGTATCATCCTCAGTCGAACCAAGCAGAACGGGTGATGAGAGAGATTGGTAGGATATTTCGGGCGTACTGTTACGCCAAACACACAGAATGGCCATCCTACGTGAAAAAAGTAGAGGAGTGGTTGAATTGTACCACCCATGAGTCCATGGGATTTACGCCGCATGAGTTGATTAGGGGAACAAGGCCGCCCAGGATATTGGAACAACTTTTCGAATACCCACCAGAAGGTCAGGTTTTGGACAGGAACATGAAAATTAGATTGGCAAACGAGAACTTACTCACGAGAGGAGAGCGAAGAAAACAGAAACATGATGCCAAGGGTAAATGGACCAAGTATGAGGTAGGTCAATTAGTGTTAGTAAAAAGGCATGATTTGTCCAGTGCTCAAGATAGAGAAATAAAGAAGTTTTTCTTGTTGTATGAAGGACCCTATGAAATTGTAGAAATAAAAATGCAGAATGCGTATGTGCTGAGGAACCCAGCAACGCAGGAAATAGTAGGTACTCAAAATGTGACGAATTTAAAATTATATCGGTCACTTTAATTATGTTTATAAATAAGATGTCAAATATTGTTGTATGTTTACAGAAGGGATCCTCCCCCATTTTCGGGCGGTCACGATCTTACCAGTCCTGGCCGTGGAATTCGGAACTCGGAGGCGGGCCATGGTTGGCGGATCTTCCTTCGGGCGGTGAAAACAACGATGGTCCGGCTCCACCAAAATTGGTATAAACTAGAAAATTTAACTACATATTTGAACGGGGAGGGGGACCCCAACAGGTACGTGACATGAATGAAATTTTTTAATACACTCCAGGTGCAGCGGTCTCGGTGTACCTGTCACGTGCCTGCACTGCCTTAGAGTGTTGTACATAATGGAGGCTGCACCTAAAAACAGGGCAGTGCATACAAACTTAAATATTTTTAGTGTCAATGGCAAAATTCAAGTTGAGCCATTGACAATAGTTTTGCTTACACCCGAAACGAAGAGCTTTGCGGAGAAGTATAATGAATGCCAGATCAGACGATGGGTTAGTGGAGATGAGAAGATAAGGTAGCACAGTTGCATAGAAGGGGAAGTAACTGCACAAAGTAGATCTGCTCTGGCATTTTTATATACTTCATCGCGGAGCACCCCCATTTCAGGCGACTGCGACCTTCCTAGACGTAATGAAAGTTACGATAGAGTCAGCCTTCAAGGTAAATAGAATTTTGAAAAAAAAAAAAAAAAAAAAAATACCAAAATAATTTTGGATGTTTATAATTTTAAATTTAAATAAATTTTAGAATTAAGTGACCAAATATAATTGTCAAGGTTTAGTATCAGTGAGTATAGGAACGCTTTGAAAAGATGTGTAATAAAATAAAAACTTGTTATCAATACAAGATGTGGGGATAATTTTGGGGGGTAGATTGGTGCTCAAAGAAGTGATAGGACAGTGGAGTGTGGAACTGCAATGGTCGAAAGTTTTAGTTTATCATTTTTAATTAATTAGTTATTAAGTTGCTGTTGCTGGAGTGGCATGTGCCCCAGTAGATAGCGGAAAGTGTTGGGGGTAACAGAGAGTGTTACCTCCATCGGAGGCCAACATGGCGAAAATGCACGGCACACCTTTTGTACAATTTTATATTGTAACTTGATAAATTGCCGTGCCGTGCATATTAATGATGATGAATACATGCCTGAAGGAAGAGATGATTTCCCCGACTTTTCGGACGATTACTGCCTTACCAGCACTAATCTTGGTTTTGGCTAGCGGTCAGCTATGGTCATATCAAGTCCCTTGACCATAGCTGGCTTGAAATTGGTCTATATTAGAAATTAATGGGGGGGGGGTGAAACTAGGGGAAATCCCGGAACTATGGAACAGCGGCTGCCACTCTGTTCGAGGAGGAACAGCAAAGCCAGGTGGTAGACCCGCATTAAGGGCGCATAACTATAGAACACAGATATATTGATATCTAAACCTTTCAAATGTAACGCCGAAGCAAGGACACGGAAATGTCAAATTCCTCCAAAACCTCAGTCCTTGTGGATGCAACTGGACGCCACAGTCCAGGGGGGTCATAGTGTGTGTGGCAGGGAGGTTACCCAGGGGGGTAACGAATTAGAAATTTGTTGTATTTTAATAATGATGACTCGCTACTAAATAATTTTGTTTTGATTTGAAAAATAGATGCACTACATACTTCCTATAATGTGTTTATTATGTCTTATTGTGTTAATTGCATGTAGTATGTTAGGAATAAGGATTATAAAAATATGATAATATGTTTTCAATGTGTTTATAGATTTTAAAATAAAATGAAATAAATTTGTGATAGTTAAAATTTTGAATGGGTTGCAAAAGATAGAAGTTGGGTGATAGTAATTATTTGAGTAAAACGTTTGAGTCAGTCCAAGTTGAATATATTGGGGTATTAAAGAGAATGAGAGATGAAATACATGTAATAGAGAATTTGAGTATAAGTAGAGACACAGTAGAAATGGAGAATATATGTAGAGTTTTGATTGATATATTGTTGTTTATAATTGATGATGTTATTTTGTTGTAGTTGTAGTGAGGTAATAAGATTGAGATTTTGGGGATGGCAATTTTGTAGTAGGGGGTAGTGTAATGTGGGAGTCCGCAACATAATAGTAAGTTGGGACGGGATAGGAACGATTTTAGTGGAAAGGGGTTGCCTTAGGTAGAAACCAGGAACCAGATAATGGGAAATGAGTTTTTTGGGGGGGGAACACGTATCCTAAGTACAAAGGGTTAGAGGGTATTTTTTTTATATATTGAGAGAAGGTGGCGAATTGAGTTAAAGTAGTAAGTAGTTAGAGGTAGAGAAAGGTTAGTAGATTTTTTGATAGAGGGGTGTCATACTAGTTAAAGATTTTGTAAGGGAGCGTTAGAGTAATAAAAGGGGTAAGATTATGGGTAAATGCCAAGTTGATAAAGTGAATTATAATGAATAACGTAGAATCACCCAAATTAATGAAAGGGAATAATAAATGAAATGATGTATAAAACGAAGATTGAAAAAAAAATAAATAAATAAAAAAAATTTTTTGAGAAACGAATTAATAAAAGTAAAGTGAGATTAAAAGATAATTTTATGATTTTATATGCAAATTTAATGATGTAAAGTGTGTAAATTTTTAAATACAAATTGTTTATTTTAAGATAATAATAACAATGTGAATTATGAGTGTACTATGTTTTCTTATGTTGTATTATGTTTGTTAGTTTAAGAGAATTTTATGAATTTAAATATTTTAAATGCAAATTGGGGATGACATAGATGTATAATATGGTAATGGGGAATGTTTATTTAAATTCTGATGGGAATCAGGGCGATAGTTTTGAATCTTGGGATAAAAGTTAACAAGAGAAAGTAGATAGACTGAGATTATGGAATTTTGAAATGGGTATCATGTTGTTGTTAGGTATTCTGATATATGTTAGAAGTAAGTAAAAAACAAAACCAGTGCTTCTTAGTGCAAACCAGCACCGCTAGGGGGAAACAGATCAGTTGGGGATATAGTGTTGTATGAGGCCACTAGTTGATATTTGATTTGTTGTTTCAGTGTTTGGTGATGCTGTGGCGGCGGACCTGAGCTGGCCAGCGCATCAGAGCAGGGGCGTTAAGTATCTGTCTGACTCTACGGTGTTGGGATCTCGAGAGAGAAGTCCAGTATTGTCATGCAGGTGCGGTCACAGTCACCAGACCAAGGGTGAGTTAATTATATTTTTTGTAAACCATACAGGGGGTTGTGGCGACATATCCTGGCTGACCCCTTTAGCAAGTACGAATGTGTCAATGAGATTTTTTATGCTTCGGCATAAAATATCTCATTGAGGGGGTATTGTAACGGGGCATTTTTGGCCTAATTTTGGGGTAATAAAGAAGTTTGTATTTTTTAATAAAACAAATAACATTTTTTTACTATGATAGGGACAAACGTAAACAAAGGTAAATTCAGTGGTAGCACTGCTTGGGACATTATATACGTGAAAATTATTGAAGCGACAGAATCAAAAGCTGGAATTGTGCCAAGGTCAACCAATGACACACAAAAACAGCGTAAACAAGTTATGTAATTGAGCATCAGGCGATGTTATGTCAGAGCCTAGCCTAACGGTGGAATGCAGTTGGCGTAGTAATACAAACTTAAAAACAATGAGAATTGGTCATACAACAACAGCGACTTTATAAAATAGTGCCGTTGGCCTAGCGCCAGTCTAACTTCACCACTCGCGCGAGTGATATACGTAAAAGTTCCGGAACGCAAATTACGGGCGCCCGTATGTAACAATTTGTTTCAAAATGTGAATTTAAATCAAAAGTAAACAGTTTTAATAAAGTTACAGTTCCGGAGAACGAATAAAATAAGGAAAATGTGCGGAATAGAAACGAAATACGTGGTAGAGACGGACTCGTCAAGATCTTAAATTTGGCAGATAAGTAACCAACAAGGGTTAAATCTAAAACCTTTAAAAGAAATTTTTGAGAATGTTTACCAAAGAACTGGCAGCCTAATATAAACTTAAACTAATGAATTAATTAAACATGGGAGGGGTATAGAAATAGAGAGAGAGAGAGAGAGAGAGAGAGAGAGAGAGAGAGAGAGAGAGAGAGAGAGAGAGCGAATATAGAAATTTAAAAGAAGTGCTGGTTTGTGTATAAAAGAAAGAAATATAATTAATAAATAAGACCAAATCAATAATGGAAAAGATGTAAGGAAATTAATTTTAATGGCATTCATTTCATGAGTTTATAGCTAAATTTGCAATAGTATGTAAGTGCAGGAAAAGAAGTGTTATTTTTGTTGTGTGCATTATAGAGTAAATAAACCTTTTGTTCATTGCCAATGTGAATTAAATTAATTATTGCAAATAAACCATTCTGCTCCTGTGTTCGCCGAAAAGGACCCGAAAAATGGTAAGTACACATATTTTTTCATACGTAGTTGGCAATACAAGATGGCGCCTGACAAAGTTAGACAGTAAAAATTGAATAAATTTAAAATCAATCATGTTTTATTTATTTTATTAATATCAATAAAACAAAACATAACAAACTTAGGTTGAACTTATGATATTGGCCATTTTGCAAAGTGAGGGGAAATTTGTAAGTTGTATGGGGCACAAAAATATTTTGGAAATGATGTAGCTTTATGTGGTCATCAACTTTTTCATTGTTTGATGGTATACAATCAGTTATGTTATACGTACAACCTGATGGTGGATTCTCAAAGCTTGATGTGTCAATGAGAGATACTGATTTTGCCTCAGGACCCAGTAAAAGTGATTTCGAATTATCAAAAACACTTTTATTATTTGAAAACATCGGCGGCGGTGACTGTGGTGGATCATCAATTTTTCCCGCCTCAGAGGACGGAGTTTCCTCTAGTCGTGGTGTTTTGGAGAAATAGTTCAAAATGTTTCCACTTTTTGTTTTGCGATTCATTGTTGTAAGTTATCAGAATCAACACTTCACTGACTTCACTACACTAGTTTCAATAACACTCGTTTTCGCAACACTATCCATTGTTTCAATCAACAATATTAACACGTGGCTGACGCGGAAATACCTCTACAAACGTTCGAGACAAACTAGTAAGTTTCCTGGTCAGCGCATGCTCTGAGAGTATGTGCCCACCACCTCAGTAGAATTAACCAATCACAACATACAACCACGCCAGTTATCGGCGATTCTCTTTTGTGCGGAGATTCGTTCGTAGCCAGTGCGTTGTTGACATATTCAAGGGCGGCCACTGTTGTAGCAGCATACAGCCTGCTTCTTTGCATAGTAAAGCAGTGATGAGGTAAACCCTTGTTTTCCACTCATAATATTACGATATTGTGTGCATTTGTTTATAATCCTAAATTTCGGGGGGGAGGGCTTAAGCCCGGAAGCCCCCTTAAATACGCCACTGGACACTTCACAAATTAACAAGCAACAACACACTCACCCCCATGCTCTAACCCTCCCATGGCAAAAATCGTAAGGGAAGCGAGATATAAAACACGTGCAGTAGTTAAATCAACATTAGTATGCCTTGAAAATGTTCGGGGATTACAGAACGAAACGTCGGCATTATAAACATCACATACACGGATGTACCCAAAAACCTACTACAACATACATATATATATATATATATATATTGTTACAACACCAAAAGCAGCCCCAATACCAGAGAAGAACTATAAAGAATTAACTATATTAAATCAAGGAAAATAAAATGACTATAACGAGACAAATGACCAAGACCCAACCCGAGTGATTGACCCAATAAAGACAATAAAATGAGAAGGTATAAACTAAACTAATGATAAAAAAGCACAAATAAATAATAAATATCTAGTAATGAGTATTAAATAAAACAATCCAAATTAAAGTACACTAACCATAATAAGTAAGTGAAACCATTATTAATAGATAATGTATGTTGTTAATAACCTTATGATGATAAGAAAACCAAAACATAAAAATGTTGACAGACTAACTATAAGTTGTGTATAAAAAAGTAAAAACTCAAGAGTGAGAGACAGATAGGAAGTGAAAGTGATAAACAGTGTAAGTGTTAGAAGTGAGAAAATAAACAATTCATAATTATAAGAAAAAGGAAACAAAGGTAATAAAACAGATTTTAAAAGATGAATCTAATGTCATAGTGTTAAATAATAATAAACTAGTACTATGAGTGCAATGAAAATAAAACATCCTATGTTAACAAAAATATTCAAAGGGATGATTAGGAAGATAGAATAAATGGTGTTATAATATTGTTCACCAAAATTGTTATTAGTTTAATTAAAAGAGTTGAGTTTGTAAGAAGGAATATGGCTGAAAAATGAACAGACCATAAACCTATTTTTGTGTTATGTTTTATAGTAATATTAAGTGATAAACAAGTTGTAAGAAATGGCAATAGATATGAGTAAGGAGATAAATTTTACAAACATAATATTAATCATGAGAGTAAATACAGAAAAATAAAATAAGAGAATAACAGACAAGCAATGATTTTGTAAATTAAGAACATTCAGTTATTGTAAAACAGCCCAAATTAATTCAAAAGGTAAATAAGTCATAAGTGACACCAAACAAAACATATGTAAATGAAAAATAATCTTTAATTTGTGTAAAATAAGAAGTTATAGCCAATTATTGCTTAGGCCTATAAAATGCCTAACTGTATAAATTCAAAATAAACAAATTGTAAGAAATTAACTATTGTATTAGAAAATTCAGGGCAAGTAACTCGTTAATTACAATTAGTGAACCATAATAAGATGTCAGAATTAGAATAAAAACATAAAATAAGGAAAATATGTAATAATATAATATTAGCATTTTGTCGAAACTTTAATACATGAACAAACCCAGCTTTGTGGGATGTCAAAATAATCTTTGAAAGAAAATAGAAACAGTTATGTTAATATCTAATACATTGACAAGAAGACCAAAGAATAATAGCCATTAGAAAATATTTATTAATTTTGAACTAAAATTCAAATATTATAACAATAGACATAAATGTATTCAACCAATGAGAGTATAGGAGGTTGCCATAACAACGGAACGTTATTATATTGAAATCCATTATAAAACATTAGTCCATTATTGACGATCAAGAGAGACGGAAGCCAAATCATATTCGACTCAATTATTAATGAAAATAGTTATAAATACTGCTAAATTCACTGAGATGTGGATTCAAGAAGTCGAGCAAGGAACTATTTAACCCAAGAGAACTAATAAACCAAATTTTAATAGTTAAAAATAATTAAAAAATCCAAATTAATTGAAAAAGAAGCCAGATGAAATCAAAAGTACAAATGATGGAAGATTAATGATTGTATCTAGTCCAGTAAGCGCAGCTTTTGATGTAACAACATTTTGACTGTCAATGGAATTTCACGAAATTTGATATGTATGTTCTATATGCACTCTAGAACAAAGTTAAAAAAGTTAAACTGTACGCTTTTTATTTGGGGGTGAGAACAACCACTTTTTCAAGGGTGATTGACAAAAAAAAAATTAACCCCAGGATCCAATAGAGAATCAAATTCTAAGCAAAAAAGTCAGTATGCAAGTGTTTTGAAAAATGTGTTGTTTTCGAGTTATTCCAAATCAACATTTTCGATTTTTACCCCCCAAAAACAGGATTTTAGCGTAATTTTTAGCGAATAACTAAAAAACGTTTGAGTTCATAGTAAAAATGAATAGGACCAAAATTATTCTATACGAAATAACAAACAAAATGCGTTTTGGCCGGGTTTTAATCCACGAGTTGTTTTCAAGATATGGCCGTGAGAAGTTGTAACTTGCAAATTTTTTGCCTGTACTAACAAAGTTTAACCCTTCCTACTAACCGAGAAAAATACTTTTGACTATAAAATGTCTAGTGCATATTGATGGTCTATTAATATCCTTTAAATTAATCATTATCCGGATTTTCTGTCTTCAAAATAAAAAAGTTACATAATAAAAATTGCGCATTTTTTGGAATTTTTTCCTAGCTCCAGCCCGCGCAATGTTTCCCACATGTCCAAAAATAGACATAATTAAAAATATTTCTAGAGTTAACTTATACATACCATAAGGACCAACTACAAATTATTTAGATTATTTTCGGTGCTCTCGACAAAAATGGTGGCGATTTTTCCTTTTTTCACATTTTCGGAAATTTGTAAATCTCAATACATTTGGTGAAATAGCGGAATAAGGATTAACTTTAGCAAAAACATTATACAGATCAAAGTCAAAGTACACAATTAGATGACCAAAATGCCTCTTGGTCCATGTTTTTACCTGTCATCGTTTCAAAGATGCAGCTGTCACAAGGTGGTCAAGTACCGAATTTGAGGGGTGACATTTTTCCTTTGACATTGAATATTTTTTTGTCGTACAACTTTTAGACAGGTGGTCCTCAGGACATTATTTGTAAGGGTTGAAATTATCTATCTATTCGTTTTTGAATTATTTGTGTAGAGTTAAAATGAACAAAGTTATAGCTACATATATATATATATATATATATATTGTAATAAAACCGTTAATGTATGATTACGTTCCCTTGTAATTTGTTATGCCCCACTGTTGGGTTCGCCAATTTGTAAAGAAACTGGTAAAATTAGATTTAGGGTTTAACTAAGCTCCACGTTGGTATGTGCCAATTTGTAAAACAACAGTTAACGAGTAACTAGTGTTGCGGGTTTATCGTTAATTCCGCCCACATTGAATTAACCAATTGGTTACTAATCCACTGCAAATCAATATTAATTTATAAAAACAATTATTTATTATATAGTTGATATGACTCGTATGTTGAACATAGACCTGTGTTAATTAATTACCAAGTGTTTTACCAGAGAATAACGATATATTACGGGTATTATAGTTAATAATTCAGTAATTCTCTCCAACCCTAGTCGGTCTGTATTATTTAAATTGACCAAAGTGTGGCGAAGAGAATACGTTAGTTCTACACTCTCCCGTATTCACCAGCTGTCTGCAACGAGCGCTGTTATTAGTAATTGACTCGTTCTTATAGGTTAGTTCGTTTCACTTGACGGTTTTATCACTTTCTTTCTCTGTAAATTACTCCCCAATCAAAATACAATAACTATTCTACAATAACACAGAACATCATCACATACAAGAAGGATTCTTTATTTATATTATTTTTAAATTTCAACAGTCGTCTTCTTAGGTTATTAGATCGTAATATCGATCGTACAATACTGAATCGATTTGTTAGTGGACTAGTGATGTATATTACAATTTAAATATAATTTTTGGTTTATCTCTTATCCCAGGGTACATGTGATTCTTTTAACGATTAGTAAGGCCAGGTAATGCAAAATTAAGGTTACTAAGTATTACAATTGTTATTAACTCTTAATATATAAAATTAAATATAAGCAGGTTTGTTACCGTGCAATATGATACTTAAGGTGGCCGTATCTGTTTATAACTGAGTGAAGGTGGAATGGTTAGGTTACTCTTGACCAAAAACCGCGTCCAGATTATCAATAAAGGTTTAAATGTGATGTTCAGGAGTGTAACTGAAGTTCAGTTCTGTTCTTCGTTCTTCTTCACGATCCTAGTAGTTGCCGGTCCCAGTGGAATTGGTGTAGTATTACGACTTCGTTAGTCTATTGAAAGTGAGGTTTAGTATTTCAATACAAAAGTTCTTCGTGTATGTTTTAATTTATATTTGCATTAATTTTGACTTCTTCTGCTATGGATCATCTTGGTTTAATTGTAAATCGGTTTCATCATCATTCTTTTACTGGAATTAGTTTGAAGAAGGATTTATTAATTCCGTGAACTTTGAGGATGTGTAGAATTATATTTCCTGAAATCTAGTTCAGTAGTTATTACTCAATTCTTTTTTTTTTTAAATGGATTGGCTTTAAGACATTTGATTTGTTAAATTTTATTAATTTTATTTTATTCTCTTTTTAAATTTGTCTGCTGAACTTTTCCCAATAGCATATAACAATTGAATGTTGAAATCAACAAAATTTCTTGCATTTCTGTTACCCTAACAACCATTACTTTTCCTGTCATTGGATAATATTTGATATCCTAGAGCCAGAATTAGGAAATATTACTACTCTTATTTAATAAAATACTCCATGCTTGGAATTACACCAAATCACATAAAACTTTCACTTAATCTGCCTTATTAAACCATATACATTTTACTACATTTTCATCTGAATGGACTTATTAAAAAGGTATTAATTTCCTTTTACAAATATTAAATTTAGGCCTATTGGTTTTATTACACATGTTATAATAATGTTTTGTTTTTAATTTAATTTTTCTTTACCTGACCTACTGTACAAAGAGTCACTGGCTTATGGCCACTTATATCAATTTTAATTTCCTGGTTTCAATTCATTATTATTATTTAGTTCATCATTGAACCCTTCATTGGTTTTTAACATAATTATAATAACTACTTGCCAACTTATTAATACTTATTGTCTTCCTGGCCAAGTTTACAAATATTATTTTAAACATCTTCATTAATTAATTAAAGTAAATACATTTAACATAATATCATACCTAATAAATGTACTTGTATTCAATTATTTAAATACAATTTTAACATGAATAACATGAGTACCCATGACTTAGTACCTCCTTAAAGTAACAGCTCCACACTTACCACACACAAAACATAAAATAAATATCATGTAAACACTATATCATGATACAGTACAACACCAAGTACATTTTATAACACATTAAATATTAATTGAACAGTATATTATACTCAACTTCTACACATTAAACTCATCCCACTAGACACAGTGTTTATATTTTACATCTCATACTACTCATTACATATTTTATATTTAGGTACACCTTCGATGTTTTATTACTTAGTAACCTTACTAGGTACCTTCAATGCATTTTTTAGGTGCGATTGGCCCTCTTGTATTTAATTATAACATACTTTGGGCATTGTTTTAAGTCATGTTTACAAAGTTTTTTATGTAACGTCGGGAACCTCAACTCTGTTACGTTACATAATACTCCCCCTTCGAAAGAAGTTTATTTTGGCTGAATAAAGTTTAGTTAAAATAAACTTATAGTTCGTCTATGATAAGGTTTTCTTCTTACTCGTAGTATTTTTTTTATTTCCATTTGGTTATAAGTACCCTTCACCTTATTATTTATTGGGTCAGACACCACGTATGTGTTGCTTTGATTGTCCTGGCTTATTACAAAAGGTCCAACATATAATAACAATAATTTTTTGGCTATTCCTTCAGAACTGCTCGGTTGTTGACGGTTTCTTATTAAAATTTTTTCGCCGACGGTGTATTTGATGATATTTTTCCGGGTAGCATTCTGTTTTTTTCCTTCTAGTTTCCAACTTGTGGAGTAATCTATTATATACATGTGTAAGGTCAAGTTCTTCTTCGGGTCCTTCAGGGAATTGTATCAATTTAGTAATTTCTCGAGGTGGTAGTTTTGAAAACATCATTTGGTATGGCGTAACACCAATAGTTTCGTGATGAGCAATATTTAAAAAGGTTTCGGTTTCATTTATGAATTCACTCCATTTTCTATGATTGTCATAACAATAAGTACGGAGGACTCACCCTACCTCTCTGAGTACCCTCTCCGCCGGATTACTGCTAGGATGGTAAATAGAAGTTTTGTAGGTTTTGATTCCTCGATTTAACATTTCTAATTTCCATTTTTGACCTTTGAATTGGGTTCCATGGTCCGTTATTAATGAATATGGAGTTCCCACATCTATGAGGTACCTTTCTGCGATCACCTTAATAATAACATTGGTGGATGCTTTACTGATAGGATACAATTTAGTGTACCGTGTGAAATGGTCTAGGATGATTACAATATATTTATATCGGCGCCTGCCTCCACTGCGTGGGAAAGGCCCGCAAATGTCAAGAAATGTTTTTTCTAATTTTTCTCTCTGAAGTAATTGTTATTAAAGCCCCTTCCTTTCGCTCATTGTTTACCTTAACCCTTTGACATATTCCACATCTTTTTATTAATTCCCTTACCTTCTTGTTTAAACCCTTAATATACACATGCTCCTCCAGTGCCTTTACTACTTTGATGGGACCCATGTGTCCATACATTTGATGATAATTATTTATTATTAATGACTCTGTAGATTTGGGAATATATAATTTCCACTTATTTTTCACAACAGGGGATTTTATGAAAATTAACCCGTTATAGTTTTGATAATATTGCACAATTATATCATCATTACTGATGAGGCGTTCCCGTATGGTGGATAATCTCTGATCCCTTGCCTGTTCTTCCTGAATTTTGTTTAATACTTCTACTAGTTCTTCTCTAGCTAATATTACATGATATATTCTTCCAATGTCCTCCCTTTCAATTTCAAAAGTACCATTCTCCAGGTTCACTCTAGATAGAGCATCAGCTACAGTGTTTTGTTTACCTGGTACGTATTCCCATGTTATGTTATATTCTTGGAGAGCCAACATCCAACGAGTTAGTCTACCATGGCTTAGTTTGCACCTTTGTATGAATGATATGGACTCATGGTCGGACCGTACTGTTAAGGGATAACCTAATACATACGTGCGGAATTTACCGCATGAAAATACCACACTCAATAATTCCTTTACCGTGACACTGTAATTTCTTTCACACTGATTTAATACCCTGCTGGCAAAACTTATTACTTGGTGATCTCCTTCTTGATCTTCCTGGTACAGTTCAGCACCCAGACTCACATCACTGGCGTCACAATTTATAAAAAATTTCTTATCAAAATCAGGATGATGCAGAATGATGTTCTGTAAAAATTTTTCCTTAATTAAGATGAATATCTCATCATCTTCCTCCTTTCACTTCCATTTATGTTTAGATGACAGTAAGTGTTTAAATCTTGCTGTTAATTGGGAATAATTCCTTTGGAATTTTCGGTAGTAGTTGCACACTCCTAGGAATGATTGCAACTGTCGAATGTTTTTAGGTCTGGGGAAGTTTTGAATAGCTTCCACTTTTTCAGGGGATGTGGATATTCCATTTTCAGAGAGTATGAAACCTAGGAATTGTAATTGATTGGTTAATAATTTTGACTTATTCAATTTCAGAGTAATGTTGCTCCTTTCCAATTTGCTTAATACCATTTCCACACGTTGGCAATGTTCCTCCCATGTGGTTGAAGTTACCAATATATCATCTACGTACACTGTTGTGAAGGCTAACACTTCTCTACCTTGGACCTGGTCCATGCATTTAATAAAAACCGCCACAGAGTTTAGTAATCCAAAAGGAAGACATTTAAAATGGTAATTTCTACCTTCAAATATAAAGGCGACGTAATTTCTACTGTTGGGATGTGACTCCAACTGCCAGTATCCACAAACAGCATCCCAAATACTCATATACTTGCAATTCTTAAATTTCTTCATTAACTCCTCAATTTTCCCTGGTGAGGTTCTATCATTTATTATATTTTTATTTATCTCCCTGGCATCCAAACATAAGCGTACGGTACCATCCTTTTTCTTTATGGCTACTATAGGTCTGGTGTATGGTGATGAGCTATACTCAATTATGTCCTGTTCTATCATACTCTGTATTCCCTTCTCACTGCTGGCTTTAGGGATTGGGGTATAGGATATGATTTCCTGTTAAAATTGATGGGTTGTTTAAATGACAATTCACAAATAAAATTCTTAGCCTTTCTTGGCAAATCCGAAAATACTTTTTTATATCTGTTATAGATTTTTATTAACTGATTTTTTTGTTCAGGTGTCACTCCATTATTATTGGCAGTTTTAAACAAATAAACTTCTTGTAATTTTTCTTTCCATTCATCCTCCTTAACACAGGCTAATTCCTCAAAAGCTGTTCTATATTCCATTCCATCATCACGCATTAGAGTAAAAGAATGTCGGTGGTGAGTGGCATTTTTATGATCCACTATTTCACTTGACCATTCTCCATTTTCATGGTACAGGGTTATTTTTCCTCTGCCCATATCAATAATAGCTGAGTGGCGCCGCAGCGTATCACACCCTAGCATTGCTTTAAATGGTAATCCTTGAGCTACCATAAACACCATAGGAATAGTTTTACCTTCACTAGATACTTCCATCATTACTTGTTGCCGTATTGTTTTATTTGGTCTGCCAGTAGCACCTATTATTACCATGTTATTGACTGGTAATGTTGGTATATTTTTCTTATACATCTCCCTTATTCGGTTATATTCTACTTTGTCCAGAAGTGACACGTTCACTCCGGTATCAATCACCATATTTGTCATAACTCCTTGCAATTCTGCCATTATATATATAATTTGATTGTCAGTTTTATTCTCTGATTGTAACCCTTGTTCAGTTAAATCATTTCGTATGTCCTTTAAATAATTGTTTTCCGTAATGGTTATAATTTTGTTATTTTCTTTTTGGGTTCGTACATACCCTTTCAATCCCAGCAGTGAGGGGTTACTTGATACTTCCACTGCTGTATTTAGTTTTCCACCCTATCCTGTGGACGATCGTCTCTAGCAGCGGTTCCTGGGTTGCCATCATCGGGTCTGAACTCTCTATGATTTTCTTGGTGTCTAGGTAGGTCCTCCTCTCGACTTCTATTACCAGTTTGATTTCGTTGGTCGTTGTTCGCTCGGTTATTATTCCAATAGTCTCTCCCGTTATCAAAATTCCTGTGGCCTGCGCTGTATCTGTTATTATTACAGTTATTATAATGATTGTTTTGGTAATGATTATTACAGTAACAATTATTCATAAAATGGTCATTAACCCTTCGGTTATAATTATTGTTGTTATATCTATTTATTCCCGGACGCGACTCTTGATTTGGCTCCTCCCTCCTATTGTTTGAATAGTCACTTTGCCTTCGAGACCTTTGATAATAGCCTTCCATTTCGTAACTGGCCAACAAGGTTTCCATTGCTCCCACTGTCTTCACTTGTCCACTGCGTCTGGCACGAACTATCTCTTCTTCAAAATGGTAAGATAGTTTATTTACTAAACATTCCTCTGGCATTCGCGGTTCCAAATGACGCGCCAAACACACCTTTCCCAAAAAGTAGGTAGTTGGGGACTGCTCTTGATTAATATTGAATCTCCCGTTGGTAATGTTGTCCCTAATCATGTTCTGTACGGAATCCGACCAGTATTTCGACCTAAAAGCCTTTTTAAACTCATCATAATTACTCGTTTCATTCCGGACCGCTGACCACCAATTATCATTTATGCTTTTAAAACAATCATCCAACAAACTTTTTATTATGTTCCATCGGGTCACCTTAATCCTACTAAACCATTCATCTATTCTCTCCAGAAATTCTATGGGGTTTCCCCTATAAATTTTGAAATTGATATTTTCTTTTTGCTCAGGGGCTATGTGATGTGCCAGATACATTGGTCGATTTTGTAAAACTTCTATTGACTCCTTTATATTAATCAATTCCTGATTCTGTATATTTTCAACGGTCCCCTTATTTTGATCCACTTGGGTTTTTATTTGTGTTATTTCGTTGTTAACTATTTCAATTCTCCCAGCTATATTAATTTGCACTTCGTCCAATTTCCCTTGGGTTTCTAATTGTACTGCTTTTATTCTAGTTTTGTTATTATTTTCCACTTGATTAATTTTGGCCTCTACTTCCACTGCGAGTTGTATGATGGTTTCATCTGTCTTTTGTAGACCCACCTTAGTTTCAGTTATTTGCTGTCTTACTTCCTCTTCATAATTATCCACCCTTTTGTTAATTGTTTCATTGACATTTGCAACCCTTTCATTGATGACTTCCCTCAACGCTTGGTTTTGTTCATTTATAATTTGCCGTAACTCCTTATTACTGTTTTCAATTTTCTCGTCTATTTGTTTGTTATTTTCCTGAATTTGCTTTAAGCTCTCATTGTTCCTGTCAAACCTTTCATTAATTTGGTTTAAGCTTTCATTTATCAGCCGGTTATTCTCATCAGTTTCCTCTTTATTTTTGTCAAACTTCTCATTAATTAGTTTGATTAAATTCTCACTCAAAATTTCGTTTTGTTTCTTTGAGTTTTCGCTGATATTGTCTATTTTGTTTTCCAGCTTTTCTGAATTCTCACTTATACGGTCTATTTTTTCATTGATTTGTCTTAAACTCTCATTAGTGTTCTCATTTTGTTTCCTAAAATTTTCATTAGTTTGTTTATTCTGTTCCTTAAATTGTTCTGACATAAATTTCATCATGTCTTGCCAATTTAGTTCTTCTCTGGTTACCGCTTTATCTGGTTGGTCCCCTTGGGCATCCTCTTTATCGCTCGCCTGTTGTTCCATTTCGATGTCTGTAACTACCTCTGCTTCTTCTTCCCGTCTATCTTCTTTCGTTTCTTGGTCTTTCGCCATCCTTTTAGAAACACCTCTCGTATGCATTCCTGTGCCTCTAATAGTTGCCTGCTCCAGTTAAGTAATAGCCGAATTTTTTACTTAACTAAAGCCCACTCGTTGAGCACCAATTTGTAATAAAACCGTTAATGTATGATTACGTTCCCTTGTAATTTGTTATGCCCCACTGTTGGGTTCGCCAATTTGTAAAGAAACTGGTAAAATTAGATTTAGGGTTTAATTAAGCTCCACGTTGGTATGTGCCAATTTGTAAAACAACAGTTAACGAGTAACTAGTGTTGCGGGTTTATCGTTAATTCCGCCCACATTGAATTAACCAATTGGTTACTAATCCACTCTGTTTATAAGAAAAATATTTATTATGTTGTTGCAGATGAGACCTCCTGCAAATCAATATTAATTTATAAAAACAATTATTTATTATATAGTTGACATGACTCGTATGTTGAACATAGACCTGTGTTAATGAATTACCAAGTGTTTTACCAGAGAATAATGATATATTACGGATATTATAGTTAATAATTCAGTAATTCTCTCCAACCCTAGTCGGTCTGTATTATTTAAATTGACCAAAGTGTGGCGAAGAGAATACGTTAGTTCTACACTCTCCCGTATTCACCAGCTGTCTGCAACGAGCGCTGTTATTAGTAATTGACTCGTTCTTATAGGTTAGTTCGTTTCACTTGACGGTTTCACTTTCTTTCTCTGTAAATTACTCCCCAATCAAAATACAATAACTATTCTACAATAACACAGAATATCATCACATACAAGAAGGATTCTTTATTTATATTATTTTTAAATTTCAACAGTCGTCTTCTTAGGTTATTAGATCGTAATATCGATCGTACAATACTGAATCGATTTGTTAGTGGACTAGTGATGTATATTACAATTTAAATATAATTTTCGGTTTATCTCTTATCCCAGGGTACATGTGATTCTTTTAACGATTAGTAAGGCCAGGTAATGCAAAATTAAGGTTACTAAGTATTACAATTGTTATTAACTCTTAATATATAAAATTAAATATAAGCAGGTTTGTTACCGTGCAATACGATACTTAAGGTGGCCGTGTCTGTTTATAACTGAGTGAAGGTGGCATGGTTAGGTTACTCTTGACCAAAAACCGCGTCCAGATTATCAATAAAGGTTTAAATGTGATGTCCAGGAGTGTAACCGAAGTTCAGTTCTGTTCTTCGTTCTTCTTCACGATCCTAGTAGTTGCCGGTCCCAGTGGAATTGGTATAGTATTACGACTTCGTTAGTCTATTGAAAGTGAGGTTTAGTATTTCAATACAAAAGTTCTTCGTGTATGTTTTAATTTATATTTGCATTAATTTCGACTTCTTCTGCTATGGATCATCTTGGTTTAATTGTAAATCGGTTTCATCATCATTCTTTTACTGGAATTAGTTTGAAGAAGGATTTATTAATTCCGTGAACTTTGAGGATGTGTAGAATTATATTTCCTGAAATCTAGTTCAGTAGTTATTACTCAATTCTTTTTTTTTTTTTAAATGGATTGGCTTTAAGACATTTGATTTGTTAAATTTTATTAATTTTATTTTATTCTCTTTTTAAATTTGTCTGCTGAACTTTTCCCAATAGCATATAACAATTGAATGTTGAAATCAACAAAATTTCTTGCATTTCTGTTACCCTAACAACCATTACTTTTCCTGTCATTGGATAATATTTGATATCCTAGAGCCAGAATTAGGAAATATTACTACTCTTATTTAATAAAATACTCCATGCTTGGAATTACACCAAATCACATAAAACTTTCACTTAATCTGCCTTATTAAACCGTATACATTTTACTACATTTTCATCTGAATGGACTTATTAAAAAGGTATTAATTTCCTTTTACAAATATTAAATTTAGGCCTATTGGTTTTATTACACATGTTATAATAATGTTTTGTTTTTAATTTAATTTTTCTTTACCTGACCTACTGTACAAAGAGTCACTGGCTTATGGCCACTTATATCAATTTTAATTTCCTGGTTTCAATTCATTATTATTATTTAGTTCATCATTGAACCCTTCATTGGTTTTTAACATAATTATAATAACTACTTGCCAACTTATTAATACTTATTGTCTTCCTGGCCAAGTTTACAAATATTATTTTAAACATCTTCATTAATTAATTAAAGTAAATACATTTAACATAATATCATACCTAATAAATGTACTTGTATTCAATTATTTAAATACAATTTTAACATGAATAACATGAGTACCCATGACTTAGTACCTCCTTAAAGTAATGGCTCCACACTTACCACACACAAAACATAAAATAAATATCATGTAAACACTATATCATGATACAGTACAACACCAAGTACATTTTATAACACATTAAATATTAATTGAACAGTATATTATACTCAACTTCTACACATTAAACTCATCCTACTAGACACAGTGTTTATATTTTACATCTCATACTACTCATTACATATTTTATATTTAGATACACCTTCGATGTTTTATTACTTAGTAACCTTACTAGGTACCTTCAATGCATTTTTTAGGTGCGATTGGCCCTCTTGTATTTAATTATAACATACTTTGGGCATTGTTTTAAGTCATGTTTACAAAGTTTTTTATGTAACGTCGGGAACCTCAACTCTGTTACGTTACATAATACTCCCCCTTCGAAAGAAGTTTATTTTGGCTGAATAAAGTTTAGTTAAAATAAACTTATAGTTCGTCTATGATAAGGTTTTCTTCTTACTCGTAGTATTTTTTTATTTCCGTTTGGTTATAAGTACCCTTCACCTTATTATTTATTGGGTCAGACACCACGTATGTGTTGCTTTGATTGTCCTGGCTTATTACAAAAGGTCCAACATATAATATCAATAATTTTTTGGCTATTCCTTCAGAACTGCTCGGTTGTTGACGGTTTCTTATTAAAATTTTTTCGCCGACGGTGTATTTGATGATATTTTTCCGGGTAGCATTCTGTTTTTTTCCTTCTAGTTTCCAACTTGTGGAGTAATCTATTATATACATGTGTAAGGTCAAGTTCTTCTTCGGGTCCTTCAGGGAATTGTATCAATTTAGTAATTTCTCGAGGTGGTAGTTTTGAAAACATCATTTGGTATGGCGTAACACCAATAGTTTCGTGATGAGCAATATTTAAAAAGGTTTCGGTTTCATTTATGAATTCACTCCATTTTCTATGATTGTCATAACAATAAGTACGGAGGACTCACCCTACCTCTCTGAGTACCCTCTCCGCCGGATTACTGCTAGGATGGTAAATAAAAGTTTTGTAGGTTTTGATTCCTCGATTTGACATTTCTAATTTCCATTTTTGACCTTTGAATTGGGTTCCATGGTCCGTTATTAATGAATATGGAGTTCCCACATCTATGAGGTACCTTTCTGCGATCACCTTAATAATAACATTGGTGGATGCTTTACTGATAGGATACAGTTTAGTGTAACGTGTGAAATGGTCTAGGATGATTACAATATATTTATATCGGCGCCTGCCTCCACTGCGTGGGAAAGGCCCGCAAATGTCAAGAAATGTTTTTTCTAATTTTTCTCTCTGAAGTAATTGTTATTAAAGCCCCTTCCTTTCGCTCATTGTTTACCTTAACCCTTTGACATATTCCACATCTTTTTATTAATTCCCTTACCTTCTTGTTTAAACCCTTAATATACACATGCTCCTCCAGTGCCTTTACTACTTTGATGGGACCCATGTGTCCATACATTTGATGATAATTATTTATTATTAATGACTCTGTAGATTTGGGAATATATAATTTCCACTTATTTTTCACAACAGGGGATTTTATGAAAATTAACCCGTTATAGTTTTGATAATATTGCACAATTATATCATCATTACTGATGAGGCGTTCCCGTATGGTGGATAATCTCTGATCCCTTGCCTGTTCTTCCTGAATTTTGTTTAATACTTCTACTAGTTCTTCTCTAGCTAATATTACATGATATATTCTTCCAATGTCCTCCCTTTCAATTTCAAAAGTACCATTCTCCAGGTTCACTCTAGATAGAGCATCAGCTACAGTGTTTTGTTTACCTGGTACGTATTCCCATGTTATGTTATATTCTTGGAGAGCCAACATCCAACGAGTTAGTCTACCATGGCTTAGTTTGCACCTTTGTATGAATGATATGGACTCATGGTCGGACCGTACTGTTAAGGGATAACCTAATACATACGTGCGGAATTTACCGCATGCAAATACCACACTCAATAATTCCTTTACCGTGACACTGTAATTTCTTTCACACTGATTTAATACCCTGCTGGCAAAACTTATTACTTGGTGATCTCCTTCTTGATCTTCCTGGTACAGTTCAGCACCCAGACTCACATCACTGGCGTCACAATTTATAAAAAATTTCTTATCAAAATCAGGATGATGCAGAATGATGTTCTGTAAAAATTTTTCCTTAATTAAGATGAATATCTCATCATCTTCCTCCTTTCACTTCCATTTATGTTTAGATGACAGTAAGTGTTTAAATCTTGCTGTTAATTGGGAATAATTCCTTTGGAATTTTCAGTAGTAGTTGCACACTCCTAGGAATGATTGTAACTGTCGAATGTTTTTAGGTCTGGGGAAGTTTTGAATAGCTTCCACTTTTTCAGGGGATGTGGATATTCCATTTTCAGAGAGTATGAAACCTAGGAATTGTAATTGATTGGTTAATAATTTTGACTTATTCAATTTCAGAGTAATGTTGCTCCTTTCCAATTTGCTTAATACCATTTCCACACGTTGGCAATGTTCCTCCCATGTGGTTGAAGTTACCAATATATCATCTACGTACACTGTTGTGAAGGCTAACACTTCTCTACCTTGGACCTGGTCCATGCATTTAATAAAAACCGCCACAGAGTTTAGTAATCCAAAAGGAAGACATTTAAAATGGTAATTTCTACCTTCAAATATAAAGGCGACGTAATTTCTACTGTTGGGATGTGACTCCAACTGCCAGTATCCACAAACAGCATCCCAAATACTCATATACTTGCAATTCTTAAATTTCTTCATTAACTCCTCAATTTTCCCTGGTGAGGTTCTATCATTTATTATATTTTTATTTATCTCCCTGGCATCCAAACATAAGCGTACGGTACCATCCTTTTTCTTTATGGCTACTATAGGTCTGGTGTATGGTGATGAGCTATACTCAATTATGTCCTGTTCTATCATACTCTGTATTCCCTTCTCACTGCTGGCTTTAGGGATTGGGGTATAGGATATGATTTCCTGTTAAAATTGATGGGTTGTTTAAATGACAATTCACAAATAAAATTCTTAGCCTTTCCTGGCAAATCCGAAAATACTTTTTTATATCTGTTATAGATTTTTATTAACTGATTTTTTTGTTCAGGTGTCACTCCATTATTATTGGCAGTTTTAAACAAATAAACTTCTTGTAATTTTTCTTTCCATTCATCCTCCTTAACACAGGCTAATTCCTCAAAAGCTGTTCTATATTCCATTCCATCATCACGCATTAGAGTAAAAGAATGTCGGTGGCGAGTGGCATTTTTATGATCCACTATTTCACTTGACCATTCTCCATTTTCATGGTACAGGGTTATTTTTCCTCTGCCCATATCAATAATAGCTGAGTGGCGCCGCAGCGTATCACACCCTAGCATTGCTTTAAATGGTAATCCTTGAGCTACCATAAACACCATAGGAATAGTTTTACCTTCACTAGATACTTCCATCATTACTTGTTGCCGTATTGTTTTATTTGGTCTGCCAGTAGCACCTATTATTACCATGTTATTGACTGGTAATGTTGGTATATTTTTCTTATACATCTCCCTTATTCGGTTATATTCTACTTTGTCCAGAAGTGACACGTTCACTCCGGTATCAATCACCATATTTGTCATAACTCCTTGCAATTCTGCCATTATATATATAATTTGATTGTCAGTTTTATTCTCTGATTGTAACCCTTGTTCAGTTAAATCATTTCGTATGTCCTTTAAATAATTGTTTTCCGTAATGGTTATAATTTTGTTATTTTCTTTTTGGGTTCGTACATACCCTTTCAATCCCAGCAGTGAGGGGTTACTTGATACTTCCACTGCTGTATTTAGTTTTCCACCCTATCCTGTGGACGATCGTCTCTAGCAGCGGTTCCTGGGTTGCCATCATCGGGTCTGAACTCTCTATGATTTTCTTGGTGTCTAGGTAGGTCCTCCTCTCGACTTCTATTACCAGTTTGATTTCGTTGGTCGTTGTTCGCTCGGTTATTATTCCAATAGTCTCTCCCGTTATCAAAATTCCTGTGGCCTGCGCTGTATCTGTTATTATTACAGTTATTATAATGATTGTTTTGGTAATGATTATTACAGTAACAATTATTCATAAAATGGTCATTAACCCTTCGGTTATAATTATTGTTGTTATATCTATTTATTCCCGGACGCGACTCTTGATTTGGCTCCTCCCTCCTATTGTTTGAATAGTCACTTTGCCTTCGAGACCTTTGATAATAGCCTTCCATTTCGTAACTGGCCAACAAGGTTTCCATTGCTCCCACTGTCTTCACTTGTCCACTGCGTCTGGCACGAACTATCTCTTCTTCAAAATGGTAAGATAGTTTATTTACTAAACATTCCTCTGGCATTCGCGGTTCCAAATGACGCGCCAAACACACCTTTCCCAAAAAGTAGGTAGTTGGGGACTGCTCTTGATTAATATTGAATCTCCCGTTGGTAATGTTGTCCCTAATCATGTTCTGTACGGAATCCGACCAGTATTTCGACCTAAAAGCCTTTTTAAACTCATCATAATTACTCGTTTCATTCCGGACCGCTGACCACCAATTATCATTTATGCTTTTAAAACAATCATCCAACAAACTTTTTATTATGTTCCATCGGGTCACCTTAATCCTACTAAACCATTCATCTATTCTCTCCAGAAATTCTATGGGGTTTCCCCTATAAATTTTGAAATTGATATTTTCTTTTTGCTCAGGGGCTATGTGATGTGCCAGATACATTGGTCGATTTTGTAAAACTTCTATTGACTCTTTTATATTAATCAATTCCTGATTCTGTATATTTTCAACGGTCCCCTTATTTTGATCCACTTGGGTTTTTATTTGTGTTATTTCGTTGTTAACTATTTCAATTCTCCCAGCTATATTAATTTGCACTTCGTCCAATTTCCCTTGGGTTTCTAATTGTACTGCTTTTATTCTAGTTGTGTTATTATTTTCCACTTGATTAATTTTGGCCTCTACTTCCACTGCGAGTTGTATGATGGTTTCATCTGTCTTTTGTAGACCCACCTTAGTTTCAGTTATTTGCTGTCTTACTTCCTCTTCATAATTATCCACCCTTTTGTTAATTGTTTCATTGACATTTGCAACCCTTTCATTGATGACTTCCCTCAACACTTGGTTTTGTTCATTTATAATTTGCCGTAACTCCTTATTACTGTTTTCAATTTTCTCGTCTATTTGTTTGTTATTTTCCTGAATTTGCTTTAAGCTCTCATTGTTCCTGTCAAACCTTTCATTAATTTGGTTTAAGCTTTCATTTATCAGCCGGTTATTCTCATCAGTTTCCTCTTTATTTTTGTCAAACTTCTCATTAATTAGTTTGATTAAATTCTCACTCAAAATTTCGTTTTGTTTCTTTGAGTTTTCGCTGATATTGTCTATTTTGTTTTCCAGCTTTTCTGAATTCTCACTTATACGGTCTATTTTTTCATTGATTTGTCTTAAACTCTCATTAGTGTTCTCATTTTGTTTCCTAAAATTTTCATTAGTTTGTTTATTCTGTTCCTTAAATTGTTCTGACATAAATTTCATCATGTCTTGCCAATTTAGTTCTTCTCTGGTTACCGCTTTATCTGGTTGGTCCCCTTGGGCATCCTCTTTATCGCTCGCCTGTTGTTCCATTTCGATGTCTGTAACTACCTCTGCTTCTTCTTCCCGTCTATCTTCTTCCGTTTCTTGGTCTTTCGCCATCCTTTTAGAAACACCTCTCGTATGCATTCCTGTGCCTCTAATAGTTGCCTGCTCCAGTTAAGTAATAGCCGAATTTTTTACTTAACTAAAGCCCACTCGTTGAGCACCAATTTGTAATAAAACCGTTAATGTATGATTACGTTCCCTTGTAATTTGTTATGCCCCACTGTTGGGTTCGCCAATTTGTAAAGAAACTGGTAAAATTAGATTTAGGGTTTAATTAAGCTCCACGTTGGTATGTGCCAATTTGTAAAACAACAGTTAACGAGTAACTAGTGTTGCGGGTTTATCGTTAATTCCGCCCACATTGAATTAACCAATTGGTTACTAATCCACTCTGTTTATAAGAAAAATATTTATTATGTTGTTGCAGATGAGACCTCCTGCAAATCAATATTAATTTATAAAAACAATTATTTATTATATAGTTGACATGACTCGTATGTTGAACATAGACCTGTGTTAATGAATTACCAAGTGTTTTACCAGAGAATAACGATTATCATTAATACCTTGTATTTAATGATAACATACTTTGGGCATTGTTTTAAGTCATGTTTACAAAGTTTTTTATGTAACGTCGGGAACCTCAACTCTGTTACGTTACAATATATATATATATATATATACCTTAACTCTGTTACGTATATACAATATATATATATATATATATATATATACACGGCACGTCCTCAAAAGTGCTTATTGTAAAAATAATACATTTTTAATCCTACTTCGTGAAAATTGCGATAATATTTTGTACAAATAAATTAAAGATACTCTAATAAGTACTATAAAATTGTATTTAATTAAAATAATAAATACATTTTTTAAATGTTAAAGTTGTATTATAGCATGATCCAATAATATCAAAAAAGTAGCTTGAAAAATAGAGTAAAAACAGAAATAAATTTATGTATTTTTGTCTTATATGCATTATAGATAAAGGTAATAAAAAAATTACATATTGTATATATATATATATATATATATATACAACCATACTTTACTTTATACTACACTGTTAAGAAAAACACAAAATTTTGGGATAAAATCGAATAACACAATTTTTGTGTTATATTTCATTAAATTAACACAAACATTTGTGTTGATTTTAGATTTTTGTGTTAAATTTTTAACACAAAAAATTAAAATAAAATAAAATAAAAGGATAGCCAGCAGCAGATGGTTACATGACGATTTGATACAATTTTGTGTTATTATTTCATCTTACAATTATTCGAACACAGTGAATTTTAAAACCCTTATTTTTAATTAGACACTATTTTCATATTAAGTGATTGTTTGTAAGTGATCTATTAATACAAAATTTTATAATTTGCCGATCTCAAAAACATCATGGTACCATTTTCTGAACGCACCTTTTGATTATTTACTCTTACAGTAATTTATTTAATTTTAGTGGTAGCTTTTACCCTCAACTAGTGGATGAAAAAAATTTCTGGCATCATATTTAAATGTGTCGACCTCAAAAACGGCCAGATACAAATTTTCAGCCGGTTTATCCAATTATTTATTTTAATAGTAATTTTTTTATTAATAGGGGTGGGTTTCACCCTGATATAGTGAATGACAAACTTTTCTGGCATCTTATTTGAATTTATCGACCTCAAAAACATCCAGAAACAAATTTTCAGTCGTTTTCTTTAATTATTTATTTTCATTTTCATTTTTTAATTACAGGGGTGGTTTTCACTTTCTTACATCGTCGCCACGCATATTTGTGTCTACCCTGGACATGGTCTTACATAGTAGCCTTTAATATTGCTCTAAAAAGTAATTATACACCAAAATGCGGCATTAAAGCATTAAAAATGCGAATGTTCTTATAACCACCCCCATAATATTATTCAGGTAATATAATTATAAATTTTAAATAATATATATACACATACACAAGTACAGTTTTTTTTTACAGGAACTTCTAATAAGTTTGTTAATACAACTTATTGTAAATCTTGGCATGTATGTTCATACTTTTACCCTACAGTTCCCTACTGTTTTAGAGATTAACCCCCTGCACCAAAAATGGTTGGGCGGGTGCAAGAATGTAAGAGTGATAAAATTGTGAAAAAAGTTACAGAAGTCCATGTGAAGTATCAAATTAGAGAGAATTTTGTCTAACGTCTGAATGTAGTGTTAAGTTTTGGAAATTTCAAAATTTTTGGACCTCAGTGCCTAAAAAAAAGAGTATCAACATTTTTTTTTTTTTATGTGAAAATCCATGCACAGTTAACATGGAAATAGTCGATTCGTGTCTGGTAGACTTGCTTGTAATCTGGTTAATATAAACTTATGCACACCCTTTGTACTGGACTAACTGACTAACTGTGAATCAAACTAATTGTGCAGTACCTGATAGGTTGTGTGTTTGTTATAACAGTGTGAGATGTATACCAATATGTGTTTGGTTTTATTACTGGTGTCCATCATTCCAAGTTGATCATTACATTATAGAACGTAGAAACTTCTCAAAGCTTCTTTATCCGACCCAGTTGCTGCTGTTTTCTTTAATGTCTCAACAGGGTTTCTCAGCACCTTTGTCTCCATGAGGATGTTCTCCACATGATCCTGAGTACCCTCTGCTCTGAGGTCATTGAAATTTCTCGATTTAACTCTTCTGACTGGTTACAAAAATTTATGACATTCCTTTGAGAGTCGCTACCCCCCTTTCTAAATTATTCGAATGCTTGGGTTATTGGTTTTGAGATTACAAAAGTGACGCCAAACATTTGGCGAAAATCATGGAAATATCTTATAATTGATACAATGTTCTGACGTTACTTTTAATTGCTGATCTGACATTACCATGATGTTGCAATTGTCAGCCTCTTTATTTAGAGTCCTCACATGGAATATCTTCGTTCATTAATAACAAATATAGTTTCTTGAAATTATAATTAACACAATTTTTTAATAAATTTATACCTTATTTAACTTAAATTAACAAATGGCTATCATATCTTATCGAGATGATGCTTTCCAAGTCCTTTTGTGTACTTTTTACACAGTATTTGTTTATAATTATTCATAAAAATGCACAAGCTAGGTATAAGCATTAGTAGGCCTATGACACTACAAACTAGATTCACATGTTACATCTTAATAGTGGTTTTTTAACAAGTTCCATTATGTCACAATTAATCTGAAATGACCATTACAACTACTGATCACATCAGTTTTTAATTATTACACCTTTCTTTTGTTGATTCTAGTCTTTAAGATCACCCTTGGTTTGTACTACAGGGTGTTGCATGAATTACCTTCATTCTAAATTATATAGTGGTTTTTTAAGTTATTGTTTCTCACATAAATGATCCTTATAATGATTATAAAGTTTACAATGCTTTGGTTTGCACCAGGACACTCTCAATAGTTATTATTTCATCAATATTTCTTGCATCTAGTTCTATATGACAATTATGTTTAGTTTACATTATTATGACTCAATTCTATGATAATACTTATTGGTTTACATTACATTAGTGGTATTACACATCATTAACTATACTGAGATCAACCATCTTCTCTTTTATTATTATTTCTAAAGGTTTTTTTCAGATTGGTTATTTGGTAACTTCTATGCTGTCCATTTCAGTACTTTAATTTACTCTAATTATAATATAAATTTTCCTTTGGTAACCAATCTTGTTACTGGTATTATCCTTATAACATCTAGTTTCCTTTCAGTATAACAGAATATGGTTTATCAACATTTTTATTATTAGTTCTTGTCATTATAAGTACAAAAGCTTGTTGAGTTAGGTTATGTGTCCTTACTTTGGTTCATAACAATGGTTTTTTTTTTGTGTGTGGTTTGTTCTATACATTTTTCCTACATTATTTAAATGTGCTAGTACTATTAATTATTATCCATTGGTTGGTATTTATTTTCTATTTTCTATTATATTAATTTTATTACATTATTGTTGATTACATTATCTGATATCCCTGTGTCCATATTACTTATATAAATAATAGCTAAGATACAAATTTGTTGTTATAACTTTATACATTATTAAATCATATTACTACAAGTTTTAATCTCACTCTCCTAATCACTATTGATTGGATCATAATTTTACATTAGAGTTATGGTCATAGTTAAGTCACCTAAAATAGTCTGTCAGTGTTTTTATGTCATTAACAGTTCTTCACTTTGTAATTTACTTGTCTTATTTTATTTATCTCACTGTTGTACTTCTTTTGTTGTAGATTGTGGGAGATGTCTTGTCTCTTCCTTTGGTTATTTTTTTATCTGAGTTATAGCATACTGTTATTCACTTCTATTCATTTTTATTATCTATGTTTTTGTTTACTCACTGACCTAATCTATTGGGTCATTGGGTTAATCACATTTAATTTTTTCTTCTTTATTCTGTTCTCATTACTATTTCTTTACTTTTGGTAAATTCGTTCCTTAATTATTAATTTTTTGATTGATTTTAATATTTGGTGCACAGTTCTTGATCCTTGGTAGGTCTTGTGTCATTTAATTGTTATGTTATTGTTTCTAAAATTAGGTTCAAAATATGGTGGTAATATGTATAGTTACAATATATATATATAAAACACAAATTTAAGTAAATAATAAAAAGGAAATAATTGTGAATTGACAAGGCACTATAGCTGTTTTACTTGAGCGGTCATTATAAGCAATATCAGGTTTTAAACTGGTTTGAGTACTTTTACAGGGAAATACGTAAATTTTGATACTTTCTTTCATCTTTAATTAAAGAAGTGGAACTTCAACACATAAGGTATAAAAAAGTAATCCGTCTCAAAATAAGTTACTTGTATCCCTAAGGGCTTCATTACATTAGGCGAGTTTACTAGCGCCTCTATTTCCAGTGAAGATGTAGGTGAGTCAGTTAGTATGCGAGTAGTGTTACACATTACTTTTGAACTCACTCAATTGCCTACTAGCTAGAGGCATTGCATCACCTGCTGTGTGTTCTGAATTTATTTTCACTCACCTCAATGAATAGCTGAAGGACACGAGAAATTGCCGTGATCACTTCAGGCATAAATTGTTGATTCCAGAACTTGGAACAGGTACTCTAGAGACTTGTAAGAATCACCAGTAGCTAAATAACAAAGTGTAATTTCCAGTTTTGTGGCAGTCGGGATTGACCATCTCATTTTTGTATCTTGTTTCTTGAGCATTCCATCAACCATCTGGAGTAAATCATCAAACTGGGTACTGTTTAATCTCAAAATATTCCTGTAAGCCACAGAATCTTCATTCTTCAACTCTATTAAAAAAATTCTGGATGTGCCATATTTCTCATGTCTTCCTATCCACTTTTTAATCACACTTTTCCTTGCCTTACTCTGTTCTTTATTCTTTTTTCTAACTCCTTCCTTATAACAAGAGCAAGAACAACAACATCCGCACAAACTACTTCTGTTGACATTTGCAATCAGGAACCACTGAAAACTCACAGCAATTTCACTAGGAGCTGTGATTACACACAGCTGGTTTACTAGCTAGATAGTGAAAACGCAAGCGAATAGTGAGGAAAGTAGCCCAGCCTTCAACTTTACTTTCACTAGCAGAGCTAGTACATAGTTAACTAGTCAACATGATTACACAGAGCAAATTCAAAAGCAGCTAGTGAATTTGTCAGTGAGTAGCTAGTAAACTTGCCTAATGTAATCGAACCTTAAGTGCCTTACTCAGACTTATGTCTTATTTAACATTCAGGGAACAAGCTAATATTTTCAATTGTGATAGCAGCCATTTTCCACTTGACGTGTATCACACTGTTCCCACCTTCTCCCAACTACAACCTGTGCAACTGCTTCATGTGATAATATGTCACACAGTATACTTATGCCTAGTGGACTCAGTCAGAGTATACCCATGTTAATTCCCTCCCTTTGGTATCACATTACAGGTGTGTCTCGTGTTCAGCTGTCACAAAATGCTTTTATATCAATATATGATTGTCTACAGTGCACTCTGCTTTCAATTTTCATAAACATCATCAAGTTTTAAACAGTCGATACAATTTGTTTGCAGCGTAGTTCTAACCTGTACATTTATCATTAGCGTGTGTTCACTGTTGTTTTACTCAATAAAGAGTGTGAAATATTAAACATAATTAACATAAAGCCTTTATGTATGCCAGAATGTTTCCAGTTGTACCAAAGAGTTGCCAATTACTTTTAGAACCTGGGCGTTTTAATTTTTTTTTCTTTTATAAAAAATTGACATTTTGAAAAAATAGTGTTATTTTATTTGTAACTTTGTGTATTTATTAATGTAATATTTTAATAAAGTAATACTTGAATATTTATTTAATATGTAATACATGTATACATGTAAAAAGTGTTAAGAAAGTTAGTTCCAGGAAAGTTAGCAAAATCAGCCAGACTGGAAGTAGTATACAGGTAACTTATACCACTAGAATGGAAAGTGTTAACTATACATATGATTATACTGTACTTAATTTGTGATAAATAATATCTGGCAATAAGTTAAATAGTTAGAGCTACAACGTTTCATCCTGCAACAGTTAATGTTACAACCTTAACAGTTAAATACCTGCAAATGGTTGAAGGTCTGCAGTGGTGAAATGATGTGTAATAAGTACTACAAAATGAGCAGTTGCAACTCTAGTACCCAGACCCACTGAACTACGCAATAATTCCTGTATCTGAGGTACGATAACTGGTAGACTCTCTGCATCAAGGTACTGAATGCACTGGTTAAACATACGTATATAACAATTTAATACTATAAAAATTGTAAATAAATCCTTTGGAAATAACAAGTGACAAAACATATTAACAAGCAGAAAATAAGTAAAACATTTTGCAACTTAATGCACTAAAAATATTATTTATATAATGTGTGAAATTACTTTTTCTACAAACTTTATCTAAATTTCAGTAATACTGTACTACTAAACATTATCTTATACAAATATGAATAACAGATCAATATAACAGATATGATAAAAACAAAAATAGGTATGCTAAAGGATTGATTTATAATAATGCCATTAGTATACAAAAAAAAGTTATAAATTCTTAACAACATTAATATTTTCTATTCTCTATTATCCACTACCAAATTATATATTTTTTGAATGATGCTCACTGCCCTCTTGTTAGAGCAGCCTCCAAAAGAAACAGTCTGGTGGCAACTGGTTGGATGTAGTTTTTAATATAATGATATTTTGAAGCAGAAAAATACTCTGTCAGTAGGTTTTCTCAGGAAAACTCATGAATAAATTTTAACTTACAGAAGATATATAAAGTAAGCAATACCATAAATTTAACTTTATTGTCAAATTTATGATTAAGCAGAATGGACAAAATTGTTACAAATTTTATTCTACACAAAATTAACTTTGTTTTGCTTACACATCATCAATGTTTACATTGTGGAACAGACTGTTCTTTTTAACATGTACATGAAATTTATTTATCAAATTAAGAATTACAACTACTTTACCTTACTAAGTTAAATAATTAAACAAAAATGTATTAATGATTTAAAAATGAAACCATCCATGATTTAATTATACAACACAAATTGATTCAAATGGTCCTCATTTATAGTTCTTGAAATTTTACCATATAAAAAATAGCCTGAAATGAAACAATATTTCATCTGTTTACACATTATTCAATTCTAAAAATCTGTTATTTTGATTGTAAAATCACTGTTGCCTTATTTATCATTTTACTTTAAGACAGTATGAAAATACTTCATCTGGAACAGTTTCTTGTCAAATTAACACAGTGTCTATTAATATAAAAATAAATATGTGTAAATCAAAATTAATTAATTTTAATGTGTAATTATTTAAATTTCTTAAAATTCTCATATGGACAAGAAACAGTGAACTTCTGAAACTATCTAAACTAACACACTTGTTTTATTTCTTATAAAATACATGTGCACAAATCATTCATTTTGCTGCCGCACATGCACAGATCATGCTGTGTACCACTACCAATTCCCAACCTGCCACGTAAAGTTGATACAAAGCTGTTACGGGTCAGCACCAATCGCACTGCATGCACACTTGTAATTTAAATATGTACACGATGTATTATTTCCTTATGATAGTATTCAAATTTAATGACTCAGTCCTAGCCTAGAATATATTGGAGAATTAGTCTGTACACTTTCACTCTCATCTGTTTGTAGATTTATATTCAAATCTGTATCTGTATCAGCTGTTTTGTCTTGTATTACTTTAACTGATAATGTAGTGATGTAATGTTAATGTATAGCAAAATTGAAAGTTAAGGGCATGGAAATGTGCGAAACGCTTACGGTCAGAGGGGAAAGGCAATGTGGAGGGAGTCGCTGTGCAGCGATAGTGCAGCCAACCTATGAATCTTATTTCTAATTGTATCAAAAACTCGCGACTGTTAAGGTTTGTTTGAAAATGTGTCTCCACGAATCTCTATCTGTGTGTGTGTGTGTGTGCGTGCGTACACCTATTTGTTGCTGTTACATATCAGAATGTTTTATAAACATATCTGAGTTTTGTTTGGTTCTGTCATTGTGTACTGCTGAGACGTAAAAAACTACAGCCTTCCTGACCATTCTTATCGCAATGAAATTTGCAAACTGTATACTTCCACTCCTTAATTACACACGACTATCTCTCCAGTTTATCATTACACAAAGGAATTTGTGTAATTAATTTAATTGCAAGAATCTTTTTAATCCTGGACAACAAAAAATGTTTCTAGAAGAAGTAAAAAGCAAGTCATTTCAATACAGAATTTTATGAAAAGAATATTTTTTAAATATTTAACAAAATGTTACAACCGGTAAAAGAAACAGATGAATGAGAAAAGAGATGATTTATGTCTTACCAGCTGGCAAATAACGTTTTACTGTAAATAAAGTGAAAAGTTGAAGTTATAACATGTGATGGTCAATATCTATGAAATTTCTTTCATTTCAGTAATCTATTTCATTTTATTATTAAGCAAAATTTGAGCGTGCACACACACACACACACACACACACACACACACACACACACACACACACACACACACACACACACACACACACACTTTTCATTATAATACAACTAATATTCTATTATTTCTGTTCTTTTTTTATAATTATTTACATTGTAAGAAACCTATTTACAAAGGGTTATTTAGCCACATGTTGGTTAAATCAATTTGTAAGAAACCGGAGTTATTACTCCTTTAGTTGGTTGGTTACTTAATTTATTAATTTGGAATAAGTTTATTATTTATTGAATTTGTTATGGTTCGAATTGGATTTTATTTTTATTTTACTTTAGTTTAATTAATAAAAAACGTTATCAGTCAAAAACAGGTTGTCGCGGAGTTAACTATTTTGAAAATGTCGCCAAAAATAATTGTTCTTAATAATTAAAAATAGATTGTGTGGGTTCTTCACAATCGATTGGTGATTCAACTCAGTCTTATAGGTTACCTGGCCTTTTCTATTAATTGCTTGATGTTCTTTACTTTCACCGTATTCCTCTTTTTGCTTATCGCCTGCAAATCCTTTATCTTAATTTACTTTAAAGAAATAATATGCTTTGTAAATAAAAAAATCACTTAATTTGATGATTTTAAACTCAGGGTAAGTTCAACCAGGGTGTCCACAGAAATTCTGTTTTAATTTTCCCTGACCTACTTACAGAAATTTCCCTGACTCACTAAAATGCATAGTACGTTAATTCTTTGAGCATTATATTTTACAAGGAAGAAAAAAGAAAACCCAGCCTCCACCTTCCCCATAGCTGGCCTAATTCTCTCTCCACTTTCTTTTTTTTTCCTCTTTTATTTTATTTATTTTTTATTATTTATTTATTGAAAAATACAAATACATTGATGGCATTTTAAAAATAAATATTTCCATTATTACCTAAAGGTAACACTTAGGTAACATAAGAATGAGAGTATTTTCACTAGAACTTAATAAAATAATATATGAACAAGATAAAATGGACTAATTAATAGAACAACTTACATGGTAACAAATAATTATAATAATCAGCTATAGCTTTCAATATTGAAAATGAACCAGTCCGACAGGATGAGAATGAAAAAGAAAAATATGCACTCCTTCAAAATTTACTAGTGTGATCTCTTCATGTTCTCCAGCAGTTTTTTCTTTTCCCCAATTTCTACATCCTCCATTTCTCTTTCAAGTTTCAATTTTTTTCTTTTTTCTTCCAACTCGTTCAACTGTAATTCAATTTTCCTTTTCTCTATTTTCTTTTTTTCCTCTTCTGACTGCATTTCTTTTTCTTTTCCAAATATGATTGATATCTTCTTCTTGAAGATCTGACCGAGGTAAGCATACTTCTGTTGATAGTCACATTCCTCAAACCACCTAGATGCTTTATGCTATCACAAATAACTCTTTGGGACACAAGGGATTCTTCTAGAAGATTTTCAACTAGTAAATGCTTATTGACAGAAAAGCCAGATTCAACTGATGCATTACCATGGGATAAAATGAAACACAGCTTCATTACAGACCAGAGATCTTCATATTTCTTATCTTCTCCTAAAAGGCCGTAGTAAAATTCGTCCAATCCCATGACATCAGATGTTTTGGAAATGAAATTGTTAGCTTCTTCAGTTAGCAAAGAAAACTATCGTTTGGCCTTTTCAGCACTTTTATCACATATTCTTCTATGACTGTGCAGGTTTTGTAGAACATCAATCCTTTTTATTGCCAAACTGGGTTTGAGCATTATCATTTTAGGGTCTAAGGCAGTGAGGCCTCGTGCTAAATGTGATTTCAAAGGACTTTTCTCTCTGAGTTTTTCTATCATGGTGGTAAGGAGATTTTTGAACTCATTTTTAAAAACAAGTTTCTCTTTTTCTGAGTATTTAATTTGTTTCATTAAGCTTTCTGCAGCATAACAAACGTCCACCTTTCCTACTGAAACCAGATTGGCACTGTCTTGCAAGTCCAAGTTCATTAATTTTTGAGTAGTACTTGCTTCAGCTATTTTTTCATATTTTACAAATCTCATCATTAGGTTTTTCATAAGTTGTTCAAGTGAAGTAAAGAGATAAGGGACCATAGGCTTCTGACTTTGGAACCTTCTCAGGAACGGCTCAACGTCTGACAATATGCTTCTGAAAGCACTTAGTTTTGCCTTAAAAAATGGATTTTTCATAGCTTCTCTAAGGTATTGCAGGTTTTTGTTGTCTTTTTCGTTGTATTCTTTTACAAATTTATCGACATGATCAAATATTTTGAGAGCTTGATCTACACAGCGACCATTTTCCAGCCATCTTACTGCTGTGAACTTAAAAGGGAAAGAGGTGCTGGTTGTAATATCTGAGTATTTTGCTCGCCAAGCTGGGCTATCTTTGAAAAGACTGTAGAGAGATCTAAAAAAGTGAAAAAGTTCCCAACCAGTTTTGGAGATCCCAGTCTTCAGGGCTCCATTAACTGTATGCAAACTGCATATGCCAATATCAAGAAGGGACTTTCCCTCTGGATTTAAGACTTGCAAATGGCTCTCGAGTTTTTTCATAAAACTGAGGTTAACATTCGGCCCGTCCATTGAGATTTGCAAAATATTTCCTAAAGGTAAGGAGAGCCCTTGAATAAACCCATCTAACAAGTGATCTGCAGTTGCCCTGCCTAAAAATACACTATTCCAATATCGTGTTGAAACTTTCTGAAGGTTTACTTCCCAAAACCTTACACCATTTGTCCTCTTTGAACAAATTTGTTCAGAGATTCATCAAAACAAACAACATAGTCAGATCACTGTTTCATGTTATTTTGCAACATTTCTTGAAAATATGGGGCTAACCCATGATTTATTACATAGGAAGCCTTAGTCTTGCCCATAGAAAAGCTCCGAGCGATTTTACTGTCTGGAAACATATTTTTGAAGGCTGCAGAGGTTTCATCACAAGAGTTTAGAGACATTTTCCCAGTGATGACGTGGAGAGCCCATGCTTCGGCTGACGTACCATCATCTTCATTCACACTGAAACTCTTTAAACTTGTTTGACTTGTTCCTGGCACTACTAATAATTCTTTTGTAGCTGAAGTTGAAGGTGTTGGCTGCACATCTTTTAATGGAGATGGAGTAGTAAAAAAAGAAATTGCCGGCTGGGAAGCCTTTGCTCTCATGTTTTTTACATGAGTTGGTCCCTTACCATGAGAAACAATTGCTTGTTTCCCCATATTGCTTAGTTTAAAAGATTTGAGACACACTTGACAATAAGCCGAATTTGCATCACTAACCACCAAGTCCAACCAATCAGTAAATTCCGGAAACACTTTACTGTCCAGCGAAATTTTATTAAACAAACATTTCTTGTTAGCCATTGTAATGAGTTTAAGTCAGCAGCCTAAAAAAACTGAAAATAGAAAAAGAATTAGCTAAATCGGTTGAAAAAAGGACACAAGGGCACAACAAAAAATATATAATTGTTGTGCACTTCTTGTGAAAAATACCTGGAAAAAATGCGACAATAGTCTGGGTTACGGAAGACTAGAGCATTCAAAATTCCCCTCAAATCCATCATCGGGGAAGATTTCCCTGACTTTTCAGATTTTTCACGGGTTGCGGCAGACTAGAGTAAAAAATTACCTTCAAGTCTGTCATCGAGGAAGATTTCCCTGACTTTCCAGATTTTTTGTTTATTTCCCTGACCAACATTTTTTTCCCTGACTTTCCAGAATGTGGACACCCTGTCAACGGTTCGTGAATCGAATGGGATAGTAACCGTATTGACTCGCTCACCAAGCTTGACTAGGAAAAATACAATGTTCAAAATGAATTACAATATTATTTTTTATATCAGGTCGTGGATACTTTGAGCTGCTAAGAAAGATCTGAAAATGCTTACGGACAAAATACAATACATCAAAGTTAGTTAATTAACATTCTTAATAAATAATAACATTTAAATAGTATTAATTTAAGAGTATTACAATTCTGTGTTCTGTTCCAAGTGTCACTCGAAATGGCGGAGATGTTTCAAGAAAATGGCCGTCGGCCAGCGTCTATGCGTACCGAAATCTGCTTCACCTATTTTCTTTAAATTAAATAGTGTTTTAATGGTTTTATGTCCACAATGTTATTAAATAAAGGTTTGTTGAAGTTCACAAGTGTCTGGATTAACAGTGTTTTTGGTGAATCTCGTGTTGTGTATGTAAGGTTATTTCGTTATGAGTTTATGAAGATATCTCACCACTCGGCGATATGACTTTCATATCTTGGAACGTATTAGTTTGAGTAAATCGTAGTCTTGTTATTCGGTCTTCAATTATTTCTGTTAGTACGGTTTGCCTGTGTAATTCTTTAATGTTTTTTCTTAATTTGGTATCGACATCTCTATATTTTTACTTTTGGTCATTAATTATTCATCAAAATGTGATTATCTGTTACATGGAGTTCATCTGTACAGCTTGATAACAATAGACTAAATCGAAAAATCTGTTTAGTTAGCGATTATGACCAAGCTTTTGTGAGCTCTGATTGGTTCTTATTCCCGACCCCTGGTCACATGACGTTAATTATTTTAAATCTGTAAATTTTAAATCTGTCACCTCAAATTACTCCTTATTCATTTTTAGATTAAGTTAAATTTGGGTTATACGATGTTGTTGTTTGGAAAAATATAATTATTTTGATACCGAATGTGGCCCATTTCGGTCCAGTATTACTTATTTTAACACATTTATAATTTTAAATTTTTAGGCTTTTACATATTTTTTCTTCACACTTCTTATTGCCTTCTTTGCTATTTAAATATGTCCTAATAGGGTTGTACTTATTACTAACAATAATGTCTGATACCTCTACATTATATATAACATTACAGTTTTAAATACATATTCTTCATTTTCTTATTATAACAATGATATTGACAGCATGTCAGTTCAATGGCTTATCTTATGTGTTAATATTACTTTCCCTATTCATCTAATTATTATAATTATGGGTTTTTACATATAATTTTGTCAATACCTTCCCTGTTTCATTAAGGTCAGGCTTCTAGTTGATTTTATTCGGTTTGGTTAATACTATTTTGGACATTTTACTGTTTAAGTTCAGCTCACCTCTTTTGGCCTATATGTCTAGCACTTTGCCATTCCTTTACAATGATTTTTTACACAATATGGTGTTTCACCCTGTACCTGATATTGATATTTCTGAACAGCTCTTATAACTACTGTTCTTGAAAAGTGAGCAAATCTTTTAACAAATAACTATAACATGATAAAATAATGGGTATGCAAGACCCCTTAAACACTTACTTATAAGACAATCCTGTGGGTATATATAAAACCTTTAAATAACTAATTCTAACACAATAAATCATGGGTATACAAAAACCCTTTAAATAATTAACTATAACATGGTACATCCTGTGGGTATACAAAAACCCTTTACACAATTAATTATAATGTAATAACTCCTGGTTATATAGAACCCTTTAAACATATATAACTCTGTATTTACTGGTTCTTAATGTATATTGTTTTATACACAAGACCATTACTTCACTTTCTCCCTCCCCACTGGTTTATAACATGATCTTTGATCATCACTATTTCCTACCTTGTACACTAATCACTTCACTTCCTTACAATATAAGTTTTTACAATTTTTCTTAAACTAAATGCACATTTTTCTTACTTTCATTTATATCATTGTATTGCATTTTCTACAACTCTACCTACTTTCTGATCTTATCTCTTTTAATTAGTATTATTGTTATTAAATTATGTAGTACTTTTTATTTATATTTTACTTGGTCATTAACATGTTTTTAGTTTATTTTCTTTTGTTATTTTTTAGTTCTTCATTCCTTTGTGTTGTCTTGTCATTCATGTGGTCCTTTGTGTTGTCTTGTTGCATGTCTCTATTTCAGTTAGTTGTTTCATTGTTGGGTTTGTTTATACCCCTCACTTACCATATCTATTGGGTTTATCACGTTATTAAGTTCTATTCTTCTAATTTTCATTATAATTACAATATTATCTTGCTTTAACATTTCTTTTGCTTCATCCCTTGTTTTGTTTTAGCTTGGAACCAGAATACACTGCTTAATACTCACTCATTAGTAAGTTTTCTTTCATTTATTATTTATTCTAGTACTTAGTTAACTATGGTTTCTTTATCTTAATAGTTCTTCTATGCATGGTGGTGATATGTATCGCCACAACATTTATTTTAAAGAAACACAAAACCTTAATAAAACACCTTCAGACTCATTCAAGTATATGCGAAAGCTAGCATGAATAGATTCATTTTTAAAAAAGCTTATTCAGTTAGCGTATTTGGCGCTCAGGCCTATCTCTATCCAATTTTTCTTAGAAGAACTCCGAGGGAACTAATTTGGCCCTTGAAGTTAATGTTTTCTCTACTGATGGGTAGCAGTGTGCTTACCATTGGATGTCTCTTGTGAGTGATATGGAACTGATTAACAGTTCGTCGTATAACGTGGGTGTCGAAGTCGTCCACACTTGTCTTGGGATCAACCTGGGGTTTGGTCTTTTTTGGGCTCTTAAACTGTCCCCTTCTTATTTTTCTCCCTCATTTGCAATACCCGATAACGTGCAAGTAGATATTCCAGTTGCCATAGTAACCCGTTCGAAAAAAACTTTTAATTGAAATTTTTATTCCTTCAGCCGATTCTTTTCTCATAAATTGTAAAACAATAAAAATTACTTTCCGTGCTTGACTATAAATAACTTCCCTGTGTTTACTAGTTGAAAGAGAAGTATCCAGTTTAACAAATCCCGTTACTGGATGATAACACAAATAATTACGATAACATGTAATTACAGAAAAAACTACAAATAGAAATTAACTAAAAAATTAAATAACTATTAAAATTGAGGGACTGTAAAACAACGATACAATTAATAATAAATTGAGATAATAATAACAAATGCAAGACTGAGATTGCGCGTAAAACAGTAACTAACAATGTACTGGTAACTAAAACATCACACGCAAATTTGCAATACCTTTACTTGCACACCAGCTGATTCTCCGTTACCCTCTTGCCATTCACGATTTCAAAGTGGACTCATCCATCCATAAATTGGTTTCTGTGCATATGCCCTTAACTTTCAATTTTACTGTATATCTGTTATCTGTGTGTCTATGCATAATGTAAATCATAATCTCTTTTTAAAATATCTAAATTGGGTGGGAAAGTACTCCATAGCTAAACACAGGAAGTTCTGTGTAGCCTATTAAAATTTATGAAGCATAAAGCTAACACTATAGGTTCATAACAGATTTAAAAAATATAGTAATAATAACAATAGAAAGTGCAGCAGTTTATGCATATCTATAATTACAATTTGAAAAATTAAGATGGAATCAATAGAAATACAAACTGGTGGATATAAATATTTTAGTACTCCTCAGACAACATGAAAAGCAAAACCTACCTGTCTCCAAATTAGACGATTTTGTTAAATCTGTAGTTCTCTGTGCAGTAAACAATTATGTTACTGAAAAAAGTGTTCCTTCAATAACAAAATTACACAGCAAGCTTGCAACAGATGGCATTTTCAAAAGGGATAAAACAAGCCTTTACAAGATTTTGGGTGAGTTGGGTTTCAGGTGGAAAACGAGAAAAAATTCTATATCAGTTTTAATAGAGCAGCCGATTCAATATAGTGGATTTTGTTTTTAAAGGTCACTATCAAAGTATAGAAATGAAGGTATGAAAATCTAATCAATCAACTGGGATTAATTAAATTAACACATTGACTGCCACATGAGCCATATGTGGCCCACTGGCCCATGGACAATTTTCTATTTACAAGCCACATGAGCCAGCTGTGGCTCACAAACAATGCTTTTTTACATTTGTTTTACTAATCATGGCCTCTGAGAATATGCCAGTGTGTTTAGCATTCAAGAAATTTTAGGCCTGGCATCACTGATGGTATCTGTAAAACAGCTGACTTTGTTTCAATATCCACTCTTCTTATCACATGTTGACAGTTCATCCTTAGTTGTGGCTGTCACTCATTTGTATTAATGCATTTTCATTATGTTTTCTAAAGGAAAAATGTTAGTTAATTTAGCTAAAAAATGTGAAGTTACGGAAAATTATGAGGATACTGATAGTGACGATAATTTATTTAGTGAGGATACGGACATGGACTCAGACTATGAACCTATTGTACAGGACTGATCTAAAAAGCAGAAGTTTATTGAAATGATTCTGAAGACAGTGATGAGTCTCTGAATGACATTACGCATCAGAAAAATATCCTGGACTCTTAAACACTCTAAATACAGTAAGTTTTAATGCAAATAATAATATAAATATGCCAAGTACAAGTTTAACTGTTTACTAAACACACAAGTATCCGGTGATCTGCCTGAAACTTATGGTTCTAATGTTTGTATTCAAGACTGGACTGATACACATCCTTTAATTAGTTCTGATAATTCTGACAGTAAAACAGTTCATGATTTTATCAATGATCAGAATACAATTTGGGGAGATTTTATATGTGAGCCAGAGTGCTTTCCTCTTGAGCTTCGTCCTTTTCTAAATGTTGAAGTTCTTAATAAAGTGAGCAGTAGTTCTCCTGGGGACATATATAGTTTATTTGTTAACACTGATATAATTGATTACCTTGTGCAAGAAACAAATCGTTATACAAACCAAAAAATCAATCAAGAAGAAATCAGTATTGGTCTAGACATAGACAAAGGCATGATACTGATAGGGTAGAAATGAAAAACTTGATTGGAATTATAATGTGGATGGGTTTGATAAAAATACCAAACCTGTCCTGTTACTGGAGCTCAAATCTGTTGTATTAAAATTAAGTGTAATGGTACATTTTATTAAGCTTAACACAAGGACAGATTTTTGTATTTGTGAAAAAATATCAGAAAGCGTGGAATTGTTTGTACATGACTTTGGCTTGGGAAATGTTGGCATTGTTCTGTCAAGTGTGTATCAACTCACAACTGCAGATTTTCTCACAGGTCTGGAGCAAACCGATATAGTGGAGGAGACGGGGTAGGAAGCATAGTGTCAGTCAGTCGCAATTTTGACACCAAATGGTCCAAACTGTGACAGCAGCGGTATGCGAAAATCTGCTCTCCGGTACCAACGGTGGACACAGCGAGCCAATCAGCGATCCCGGTTAGTGCATAAAACCAGCCCCGGTAGAAATTTTCGAGGCACTCTTCATCGCCATGCCATCGGACGCACTTTATCTCCTCTCCTCTCTCGGACAACATCGGCGTGGAGTCAGCCGGAAGGAACAACCGAAGAATAGAACCAGCGTACTTGCGTCTTCGCCCTCCAGTTCCGCGCCAGCGATGGATTTCGCTGGGCCGGCAGCTGACTCTACAACCGATGCCGAAAGAAGAGTAGGACTGCAGTACGCCACGAACAGCGTGCGCAGCCGCCGAATACCTCAGTGCGGCACAACCAACATCAGCCTTCTAGCCACATAGTCCTTTTTAGGACCACCAAAAACACTAGAGTGTACGATTGGCGCCATTAGTCATGCGGCAAGCCTTTTATCCGGTGACAAGTGGCACCCAACGTGGGGCCATGATCAACTTGCGGATGCAAGATCCAGCCACGCCAGCGAGCTACCAGCCGGCACACAAAACAACATGGCACCCAACAGACACCTCTACAAGATCTGGAGAAGAGCAGTAGGCTGGCTACTGGAGAGCATTCAAGACCCGGGAGAGTTGTGACGGCAGCGGTATGCGAACTGCTGTTCTCCTTTACCAGCGGCGGACACAGCGAGTCAATCAGGGATCAGCAGCCGAGATGTGACCAACTAACGTGCTCGGAGTGAGCCAATCAGTGATCCCGGTTAGTGCAAAAACCAGGGCCGCTAGAAATTTTCGACGCACTCTTCATCGCCACGCCATCGGACGCACTTCATCTCCTCTCCTCCCTCGGACAACATTGACGCGGAGTCAGCCTGAAGGAACGGCAGAAGAATAGAACCGGTGTTCTTGCGTCTTCGCCCTCCAGTTCCGCGCCAGCGATGGATTTCACTGGGCCGGCAGCCGACTCTACAAACGATGCCGGAAGAAGAGGAGGACTGCAGTGTGCCACGAACAGCGGGCGCAGCCGCCGAATGTCTCAGCGTGGCACAACCAACATCAGCTTTCTCGCCACACGGTCCTTTTTAGGGCCACCAAAAACACTACAGTGTATGATTGGTGCCATTTGTCATGCGGCAAGCCTTTTGTCCAGTGACAAGTGGCGCCCCGATCATCTTGCGGATGCAACATCCAGCCACACCAGCGGGCTTACCAGCCGGCACACAAAACAACTTGGCGCCCAACAAACACCTCTACAACATCCGGAGAAGAGCAGTAGGCTGGCTACCAGAGAGCATTCAAGACCCGGTGGAGTTGTGATGGCAGCGGTATGCGAACATCTGCTCTCCAGTACCAGCGGCGGACACAGCGAGCTAATCGGGGATCAGAAGCCGAGATGTGACAACTAACGTGCTTGGAGCGAGCCAATCAGCGATCCTGGTTAGTGCATAAAACCAGCCCCAGTGGAAATTTTCGAGGCACTCTATATCGCCACGCCATCGGACGCACTTCATCTCCTCTCCTCTCTCGGACGACATCGACACGGAGTCAGCCGGAAGGAATGGCATTTTTGCGTTTTCGCCCTCCAGTTCCATGCCAGCGATGGATTTCGCTGGGCCGGCAGCCGACTCTACAACTGATGCTGGAAGAAGAGGAGGACTGCAGTGCGCCACGAACAACGGGCGCAGCCGCTGAACATCTCAGCGCGGCATGACCAACATCAGCCTTCTCGCCACACGGTCCTTTTTAGGGCCACCAAAACACTAGTGTATGATTGGCGCCACTTGTCATTAGGTAAGCCTTTTGTCCGGTGACAGAACGTCAACGGCGGTGGCAGCAACTCAAGAAGGCTGGTCCCCCGGTTAACATTATCACCAACAATTGAGTTTTAAGTTTTAAAAGTATTGAAAACACTCACCGAACAGTGCGCCCATTAAAATTGCAGTAACTCGGTGCCCGTGGGTGACAACCTGTAGGCCTATGCCAATGTACTAATTACATCAGTACATCATGAACAAGGTGTCGGACAGTTTATAAAGTTTTGAAAAGTTCTATCTGGCAGATATATACCTAAAAGGTGCATAATTTAATAAAAGAACCGAATATGTACTAAGCGTTTCAACCTTGCGATTTGAGCGAGAGAGCAAAGGACTGAGGAGATGATTTGAGGAGAGGAGCGTTGGACACACAAACAGCTAAGTACAAAAGCGGGGAAAATTTTGGCCAAGTGAGATATAAATGGAGGGGAAAAATACATATAAAATACAAGTGCTGAAATAAACTCTATATAGAATATGAGAGAGAGAGAGAGAGAGAGAGAGAGAGAGAGAGAGAGAGAGAGAGAGAGAGAGAGAGAGAGAGAGAGAGAGAGAGAGAGAGTGAGTGAGAGAGGGAGGGAGGGAGGGAGAGTAAATTGTTTTTCTCTTCTCTCGCAATTCGACTACTGGACGCGGGCTTGTGCTGTGGTTTATAGTCAGCCGGTTATTATAGGTTAAGTTGTTCCAATCGCTGTATTTCTCTTGTTTCTCTCTCTGCAAACTACAAATTATTCAAAGCGGACTAAATAGTCAACAAATAATAATAAGTCATTAATTTCAGGAAGGATTCTTTATTTTTATATTTTTTAAAACAGATGTTTTAAACAGATGTTCTCTTCACTTAGGTCCAACAAATCAACCACATTTGAATGAATCGATTAGTTACAGAATTCGATTTTTAGATATTAAATTTTAATTATATTATTATTTCCTTAATCTCAGGGTTCGAAGGGTTCTTGTGACTATTAGGATGGTCAGAAAATGCGAAATAAAAGTACAAGGTATTACAATTTTAATTATAAAATCTTATTAATTAATATCTTAAACGTAAGTTGAATTTTACTGTCTGTCGACGAAGTTTACTTGTAATGGCAGCACATCGATAAACTCGTGATGGTTGGCCAACTAGTATACAGATGTATGAATCATTCCCAGTTTCCCGTTCCAAAATAAAAGTTTGGTGTTTTGGTCCCTGGATGGAGTAGAAATTCCAATTCTTAATCTTCGCTAATGTTAAAGTTTCTTGTGGTTACGAGTTCCAATGGATTTTGTGTAGTAATAGTTTTCTTCACTTGGTCGTAAGGAAGTGAGGTTCAGAATTCAATTTTAATTTTTCTTTTCGTCTTTTATCATACTTGATTACTTTAATTTTTTTGGGTCTTTTGTTTTCTTCATTTATTTATTATTTAGTACTTTAATTATTAATCATATTACTTGAATTAATTGGGAAATTTATCCCTTTAGATTTTTTCTTTAATTTTATTCTTGGTTCATGAAGCTGAACTGTCCTCTTTCATAGATAACAATAGAGTAATTTAGTAAACAAAATTTCTTGCCTTTATGTCGTCCTTGACAACCAATCTTTGTTCTGTTATTGGTTAATATTTGTAATCCTGGAGCCATAATTAAAAATGTTCTTGCACTTACTTAATAATATACTCCTTTACTAAAGTCATATTATATCATCTTAAATTTTCACATATTCTTTGTTATAAAATTACATACATTTTGCTACCTTTTTCCCCTTAATCTTCTTAGTCTAACAAGTAATATCTTCTCATTACAAAATACTAATTTTGGGCCTATTTTTCTATTATATATTTTATGATTTTATTGTAATTTCAAGGCACTTATCTGCTATTAATAACTACTATTACTTTATTCTAATTCATTATATAACATTTAGTGTCTTTACATTTTTTAGTTACCTAACTTTTCTGACATGGCTTCCTGTACAATGTGTCACTGGCTTAGGGCCAATAATTCAATTTTTCACTCCATTCTGATTTTTAATTTATTATTACATAGTTTAGTATAGAACCCTTCATATGTCCACAACATAGTTACAACAAAACCCTTTGGCATTTTATCGCCTTCCTGGCCAAGTTTACAATTATGATCTAACAACACAACCATTATCTATTCAATATGAGTACAAAATAAATACTCTATATAAAATTTAACATAAATTCCATGGTGACATGTTCGTTACCTAAAATTAAATTAACATCAATTATTTGATACACTCTTAAAGCAATTGCTTAACACCTCCTACATAGAAAACTACAACATAAATGCCATGATGACATGTTCATTATTATAAATTAAATTAACATTAATTAATTAATATACTCTCAATGTAATCATTCTTGATCATTGACTAAACTGTTTATACTATTTTTCATATTATTTAACACTGTATTTATCACTCACTCTTTGCACTGACCACTTCATAGTTTGTATTTCTAAACATTTATTTGTGACTCTACTACCTTGTAATTTTATGTGATATCATTTGTTTTCTTTACTTAATAATGGTTTACACTTCTGACCTTCATTACAACGAATAACTAGCGTTTTTTTATTATACTTATAACTTTTTATGTAACGTCCCCTATGTTTTGTTACGTTACTATATATATATATATATATATATATATATATATATATATCATTTTCTATATAAGTAACTCGATGTTTCTTGCAGTAATTATATAATTTGTGATGTTTTCAATTTGTTTCTTCTGCAAGTAGTATAATTTCGTATATTCTTTTTAACACCTGACGCACGTTTTACTGAAAAATATCAGTATCATCAGAGGTTTCTAAGTAAATTAATAACAATCGAAATAATTCTATTAATATAAAATTAACGAATAATCGAATTTGTATCGATTTTAACGTAAAATAAAATAACTGATAATCGATTTAGGTCGATTAGTTAATGATTGTTTTAATGTTTATTAAATGTTTATTTCGTATATAAAAAGAATATACGAAATTATACTACTTGCAGAAGAAACAAATTGAAAACATCACAAATTATATATATATTTGCAACGACATATATAGCAATGATACGTTTAGCATAAGTCTCTGTATCGACCCCTGACTGCGGTATGAGAACATACGAACGCACGTATGAGTCGTGTGAAAGATGTAAATAATGAAAATAATGTAATAATTAAGCGTTAGGTATAAGACATAAATAAAAGAAACAAACGTATTAATTAATTTTAAATAAGGAAATAATTGTAAGTGAACATGCATATGGAATTGCCAAGCCTTGTTGGTTTTAAACGCAGCGAAGGAAGACGAAACATGCCTCGACCGGCAGATGTGATGTCATTGCTGCAGGCAACCGTTTGGTATCAGTTTGTGTGTGTGTGTTAGTGTGTAAATGAAGAACAAGTTGAATTACGTATACGATTATGGAAAATTTTACACAGTTTTTTTAGTGCTGAACGAAAACCAGAAGTCACACGAATCAGAGACATATGTAGAAACACAGCTGGCGCCCGGTGCTACAATTCGATACTAAGAGGTCTATGATCGTGGGAACCGTTCAGCTACCGTGTGAAATTTTGCCATAACATCCATAGTTTACACACCTTAATGTTCATAATTTGCATAGGTTAAGTTTATTAATGTACCTAATGATTTGTCAAATAATATTTATAAAAAAATGTGCGCTTCATAGAAAGACGCGTAGGTTGTAATTAGTTAATAAACCGACGCGCTGACTTGTTCAACTCTGTCTGAACAGTTTTCAACAGGAGTTGAATGCCGGCAGGAGTATAAAACCCCAGCAAGCGACACACTCTTTCTCAGATCATCAACAGACAGCACGTGAAGTCCACGCATCTCACCACTGGAAATTTTACAAAGTTTAAGTAATGTTTTAAATTGTATTACATAAACTAAAGTGCGATGGAACTGGCAGTATGTCGGTGAAAGTAATTATTGATATACACGAGTGATGTAAAAGACAATAATACCGTAAACTACGAGGAGTCGAAACGTCGTCGATGAACTTCAAGAACTCCACGTAGAACTTCGAGACATCCATGAGGGAAAAGACGAGGAGAGGAGAGGAAACAGAACAATATACTAGAGGACACAGGGACAGCCACACGCAGCTACAGCCAGCCGTACAGCATCACGACCAGAGGTCCATGTCAGAACTCAGCATCCATTAGACGGAGAGAGTAATTCCAAACGACGCAGAGACAGAGAAGGTGATTCCGGAAGGGAATCCCAAAACTCGAGAGTCCAGGTGGCGGTAACAACACAGTTAAAACTTATTAATCTCATAAATAAATTGTAAGTAGAGAAACCATATTTTATTATATTTTTATATTATAATTAAATAATTAAAATCAAGTAACTGTAACATAAAATCAAGTACGAAAGTTTACTTCAATTGCAGATTTTAATTAATTGAGACATTAGGAGTATAGTTAAATAAAGTAATAGAATGGTCTCTATTAGAATTTTTATAAATGTTTAATTTTTTTTTTAATTAAGTGGTACATAAGAAAAAACCACACTTGCTAAGTCAATATTAATATTCAATTTCGTACGTGTTCATCATGCATTGTAATAATATATGTGTTATGTATTATATGTCTGTGTAAATATTCCAGGTCATATATGTCTTATGTTTGTGTATACTGCGTCTTAGACTATCAGAGCTAAGAGTTTGCCACGTTATAATTATACGATATTCGTTATAGTGAATATAAGGGTTTCAATATTAGTTAACCCACACACTAATTAATAACATGACAATTTGCAGTTTTTAATTACTAAACAAAATGAATATAATTTTATTAACAAAGTCATACTAATTTCACAACCAGTACTAAATACTCTGTACTCTTTACTTGTAACGATATTCACGTGCTTATCCACCCTCAATTAACTACCAAAGCCTGCGACCTAGCTGGGAAACATCAAGGTAAATACTGCAGAAGAAGAGTATACCTTCGAGACGTGGGTAAGTGCACACAAATGAGTCATAGCATATGTGCAAAAGTGAGTTGTTAAGAGTATCGTTGCATAAATAATGTCGCTTCCAACGGTGGGACCTGACACGAAAAAAAAAACGAGAATAATCATTACAAGTAAATGGCGCCCAGAATATAAATAAAGTCAAATAAATAATTGGCACAAGTATTGTATAAAAAATAATAGTAAATTCAAGTAATAAGTAATATTACAAATTGTTAAATTTAAGTACAGAGAGAAAAAAAAGTTGTGAAATTAATACTAATTAATAAATAAAATAAATTATAAATAAAGAAATATAAAGTCACGATGGACCAATAATTAAACACATAATTAGTATAACGAATCAGTTAGGACACTGTAGTCTACAATGACGAAGCAACCAACAATGGACTTTGTAATGGGGCGAATTAGAAGGTTTTTTATTTTTTATTAATTTTGGTTTTCATCTTTTAAAATACTTCAAATCATTTCATATGGGTGTCCAGTCCTTGTTTGAATCTAACTCGCAGCCTAAACAATAAAAGCATTACACACTGTGTTGAAATATTTATAAAGGAATGTCATGTTGTCGACTGTGTCACGATTCTAAGAACTTTGCGTCTGTGTGACATCCACTCACAAATGCACAAACACCAACATCTGCGGAGCGCATAACTTTACATAAACGAAAGTAAAGGCTGTGAAATATCGTCGAAGCACAGCACACGTAAATCCTGTGTGTCAGATGTACAGCTACTAAAAATTCGACAACGAAGGCTGTGAACGGCGATGAAATTCGTTCGCAGGCAAGGCAGTGCTGCCCGCCCAATGTCACATCGTCAGATAAAGTTTGCCGCCCAGTCGACTAACAATATCGGCCGCGCGCGGTCATATAAACATTTTGCTGAAGTGTAACTAGTGTCGGCCGACCTAACCAGTGAGACCCCGTAACAATTGTATAAAAAAGTGAAGCGGTAAATCAGAACGGAACCAGTGAAGTGAACGAATCTAAAATAAAATGTGGTGAAGGGAAAATGACAAACTTTCGGACATATACGTACAACGCGACGCATGATGACGAGAGGAACGACGCCGGTTGGGTAATCCTCGATCAATATAATTATGTCATTTTATAAAGGGGTTATAAATAATTAAAATGGGTAATTAAAAAATTGTGCGAGTGTCGAGCGTGAGCATTGCTGGGTCCTCTCAAAATTAGAATTTAAGTAATACTTTAAGAACTTTATATTTTTTTTCAGTAAAGAATAATATTAGAGAATATGTAGCATTTATTTATATTGTTTGGAAAACAACTCTCGGAGAAAGACGATTCAAAAATAATGAATCTTCATAGTATATCAGAATAGATAAACTACTATGTTTGGTGGACATACGAATGATAAAAAAGATCAATGTTAGTTTTGGTGATTAAAGGAAAGAGTACAACAATAAAATTTAATGTCAAAGAATGAGTAAATAAATACAGCTATTTCTGAATATAATTGAGAGTATGATTTCTTGAGTAATGTTAACCTAAGTCACGCTTATTTTTCACGACTTCGTGCTAAGAACTTTGGACCCGAGAAAGGTAAGAGTTGTGAGGAGTGTATATTATTTTTTAATAATTTTTTTATAATAAATCACTAGCTTCTCAATGGCGCCCGAACAGGGACTCGAGTTTATAAATGTAATTTTGAATAAACCGCACCTAAATGTGTAAATAAGTGTGGGTTAGGAGTACGTAAAAAAGTACGAAAAGTAAGGTTATACGTAAGTAATAATTAAGGAATACTTAAGGTATGTAAGATAGGAAGTGTTAAAGTATAGTATAATAAAATAAAAGTAGTAAATTTACAATATAAAAATGGCAGACAATAATGAAGTCAGCTTATCTGAGTCAGACAGAAAGTCAAATAAATACCGACTCAGGTATCCAAACAGAGTCAATGTTAACAAGTAGTAATAACGAAGTCAGCTTCGTTGATAGAAATGTAGCAGCACAATCTACTCCGACAACACGAATTAAAGAGTTGTCAATGGAAGATATGTTTAATTTCATGAAAACAATATCTGATAACTTGAGTAGTTTTAACGGGAAATTTGATGAACAGAAAAACGAAATTCAAGAATTTAAAAGTAGTGTCAATGAGAAATTAGATATACAGAATAACAAATTTAACGAATTAAATAATCGTTTTGATGAAATTAAGACCGAAATTAAAAGCGAATTTAATTGTAAATTTGATGTACTCAAATTTGACATTGATGAGGTAAAAATAAAATGCGAAAATAGTTGTAACGAATTGAAACAAGATATTGAGAGAATAGTAGAGTCAGTAGGAGAACAGAGTAAAAGTAAGAATAATAATGATAATAAAAAATTAACAAATGATGACAATAATGTCGAAAATGAGAATATAATTAAAAATGTGGTAGTAGAGAGTAAGATAACAAAAGTTAACAATGATATTGAAAGTGGTAATGTAATTGAAAAGGTGGTATCAGAGAGTGATACGTTGAAAATAGATAGTGAAATAGTGAGTGAGAGAGAGAGAGAAATATGTTGTAACGACGTAGTAATTAGTGTTGATGAATTAGAAAAAGAATGGAGAGAGAGAGTAGCTGAATGTGTAGGGCAGAGGGTAAATTTTCCCCTTATTTGTGATGAACCAAGGTGTTCAAAAATGTTATTACTGGAGGGCAAGAGACCCTATTTAATGGAAGATTTGAGTTATATCCCTTTTTTGTATAAATTAGTACCCTCTGTGTGGAATGGGGTTAAAAGTGTGATATGGTGTTATAATGAGAAAGATTTAGATGGAGAGTTGTGTGTTGATAAAGAGATAGAATTCTATAAACTAAAGAGAGATGATAATGAGTGGAAAGAGATGTTAAATGATTTGAAGTACTTACCTGTTAAAATTGAGAGTGAAGATTATTTTGATGATACATGTTTAAATAATAATAATTTACCTTATGATGAAAAATTAACCGACTTGATAATGAATATAATTACTAATTGAGACTGGACAGAAATAAATAATGTTGACCTGGTATATGATTATTATGGTAAAATGAATAAACTGAAATTTTACGGTTACTATACACAAGATAACCGTATGTGGAATGCAAATAAAATTGAAAATTGTTATTTGACACCCAGATTAAATTTTGACGATGGAGGCTGAGCCTTAAATTCACAAATGGACACTTTTAAATATATTGTTTTATGGTTTTGACCTCGCAACCTTGGACATTGACGTGTGATATAACTGAATAATTAATGCTGAAGATTTGTAAATATGTTTAGTGAAATTAATTGTATGTATTATAAAATGTTAGATAAACAATGTATGTATGTAGTAGAAATTGTTGTGATGATAATAATAATATTAATATTTTGCAGCTTAAATAAATAACAAAAATAATTTGGAAGAAGATAATGAATGAGTTGTAGTTATTGCAATGGGTGAAAGTAATTAAAAATGTTGTTTTCAATAATTGATCTAATTAAAATAATTTGAAATGTTTAAATATTTTGCTTGACTTAAATGTTATATGGTTGAATTTTTCTAATGAGCTTAAATTGTTTTATGAGATTTGATATTAATAAATAAATGTTAAATTGTTTGTATGAAATAACATTGTCATTAAATGTTTCAGAGGTTACACGGAGATATTGGTGTGTGTGTGGTGTGTATTTTGTGTTCAGGTCAATAGGTGGATAATGTATTGTAAGTATAAAGTTCATAATACCAATTAGATAAAATAAAATGCTTACAGGTGTGAAAAGAGTTTAATTCAACAATATAAATGAATTAAGATAATGGTATTAAATAAAAACTGTAATTAAAAAAGTAATAATAACTAAAAGGGTGAATTAAACTTATATTTGGTTTGAACTGTAATAAATAGACTTTGATAAATATGTTAACATTAAAAGATTAATAGAAACAACAATTTTGTAGGAAGCAGATATGTCAGTATACGACGTAACCATGAATGTTTAGACTGAAGGAGTGTTTATAACTGTGTTTATAACACCAATCTGGCAGACAATTGTTTATGTAAACAGGTGTGTTGAATGTTTTGACTAATGTGCATAGCCAAGTGTTGAAGCTGCTAACTGTTGCAGTTTGATGAATCAATGCCAGTAGAAAATCCTATTATGAAATAAAAAGAGAGACCATATGTGAAGAAAGGAATGTAAATTTTTTGATTAACGTAGGTAATATTTTTGTCGGATTATCTTGAAAAATGTAATTAATTTTGAAATTGTTGATTAAAATAATATGAATTAAATTAAATTAAAATGGTAATTAAATTAATTGAAAAGATGATTTTTAATAATGAACTTAACTTTATTTTCATTCGAATTCAAACTGGAATTATAAATTAAATGCTAATTGATGTAAATAATGATTAAAATATTCATTTAACACTGACAACTGATGGAAATATTTGGGCTGAGATAGTGTTTGGGAAAATAAGATGTTCATATGACCATTCATGTAAACTTTTACAATTGACAATCCATGTTTTACGTTTAACTGTAGATTCCCCATCTAAGTGCGGTCATGACCTCACCGGATCATGACCGTGAAAGTAGTTAATTGTGGCAAATCATAAATTTTACTTGATATAACCGGCTTGTGGTTTGTTTTATTTTGTCAACCCGGTGGTTTGTTAGATTTAGTAGGGGGGTTATTTTTTGGGGAATCTACCAAATTTTGGAACAGGGCTATTTTCACCCAGATAGGGGTGGTAGTCCATTAGGGGTGTATAAACAAAAACTAGTAGGTGTAATACCGAATTTTATTGTAACGCCGAAGCAAGGATGGGGGTGGAATAAAAGAAAAAAATGTCCACCCCTTCCGCATCAGTCCTTGTGAAAGCAACTAGACGCTACAGTCTAGGGGGGGTAATAGTGAGTGTGGATGGACGGTGACCCAGTTACAGGTCACGAGGGAGATGTGGTTTACGGCTAGGATGAGGCTGGAAAAGGCCAAGAAGTCTAGTGCTGCACACAGTAGAATGTAACGGGTATCCGGGGTTAAGGGATTAAAAGGGGGGGTAAGAAAAAAAAAAAAATGTTTTTGGTGTCTGCCATCAAACTGATGTTTGTATTAATTCTGATTGTATTATTGTTTATGCGTATTAATAGCGTTATTGAATTATATTGTTTAGGATATAGGTATAATCAAATGTTAAGATAAGGCAGTTCATGTTTTAATTAAATATTCAATTTATTTGTTTTTCTTTTCAGTAATAATAACAAAGAGATTTAATTCATTTAGATAAGAGATTTTGTTTTGTTTTGATACGATCTGATTTTGAACTTAAATTTTAAAGGATGAGTTTGTTTAGAAAATATGATAGGTGTATGTATGCGCCCAGTATTTGCCAAAGGCGACCCAGTTTGCATGTAAGGGGGAACATATCGGTTGAGGATCTGGCATGATATAAGCCAGGGATTTGGATTTTTTGGGGAAACATGTTAGAAGGTGAGGCGCGCTGTGGTGCGTGTCTGTTCGATTTTTCGGTGTTGGGATCTCTTACAGAGAAGTCCAGTGATCTCGTTCAGATGCGTCCATAGTCACCGAGCCAAGGGGGTTGTTTACCCTTGAGGTATAAGAACAATGGGGGTTGTTGGCACCATATCCTCACCGGTCCTCTTAGGGGTTTAGCAATGAGATTTCTTCTGTTTCGACAGAAGATTTCTCATTGGGGGGGGGGTATTGTAATGGGGCGAATTAGAAGGTTTTTTATTTTTTATTAATTTCGGTTTTCATCTTTTAAAATACTTCAAATCATTTCATATGGGTGTCCAGTCCTTGTTTGAATCTAACTCGCAGCCTAAACAATAAAAGCATTACACACTGTGTTGAAATATTTATAAAGGAATGTCATGTTGACGACTGTGTCACGATTCTAAGAACTTTGCGTCTGTGTGACGTCCACTCACAAATGCACAAACACCAACATCTGCGGAGCGCATAACTTTACATAAACGAAAGTAAAGGCTGTGAAATATCGTCGAAGCACAGCACACGTAAATCCTGTGTGTCAGATGTACAGCTACTAAAAATTCAACAACGAAGGCTGTGAACGGCGATGAAATTCGTTCGCAGGCAAGGCAGTGCTGCCCGCCCAATGTCACATCGTCAGATAAAGTTTGCCGCCCAGTCGACTAACAATATCGGCCGCGCGTGGTCATATAAACATTTTGCTGGAGCGTAACTAGTGTCGGCCGACCTAACCAGTGAGACCCCGTAACAACTGTATAAAAAAGTGAAGCGGTAAATCAGAACGGAACCAGTGAAGTGAACGAATCTAAAATAAAATGTGGTGAAGGGAAAAAGACAAACTTTCGGACATATACGTACAACGCGACGCATGATGACGAGAGGAACGACGCCGGTTGGGTAATCCTCGATCAATATAATTATGTCATTTTATAAAGGGGTTATAAATAATTAAAATGGGTAATTAAAAAATTGTGTGAGTGTCGAGTGTGAGCATTGCTGGGTCGTCTCAAAATTAGAATTTAAGTAATACTTTAAGAACTTTATTTTTTTTTCAGTAAAGAATAATATTAGAGAATATGTAGCATTTATTTATATTGTTTGGAAAACAACTCTCGGAGAAAGACAATTCAAAAATAATGAATCTTCACAGTATATCAGAATAGATAAACTACTATGTTTGGTGGACATACGAATGATAAAAAAGATCAATGTTAGTTTTGGTGATTAAAGGAAAGAGTACAACAATAAAATTTAATGTCAAAGAATGAGTAAATAAATACAGCTATTTCTGAATATAATTGAGAGTATGATTTCTTGAGTAATGTTAACCTAAGTCACGCTTATTTTTCACGACTTCGTGCTAAGAACTTTGGACCCGAGAAAGGTAAGAGTTGTGAGGAGTGTACATTATTTTTTAATAATTTTTTTATAATAAATCACTAACTTCTCAACTTCGAAACAATGTTTCAACAACTGCAAGAGGAGCTGAAAATGAATAGTGCAGAACTAAAAACTCAATTAGAAAGTAGCAATGAAAAATTAGAAAATAAATTAGGAAGATTAGAGGATAGTAATACGAGATTAGAAACTCAAGTAGAAGATAGTCGTAATAGATTAGAAATCACTACTGAAGAATTAAAAACTCAGTTAGAAAGTAATAATGATGAGTTAAAAAGTAAAACAGATAGTAATAATACGAGGTTAGAAGCTAAGACAGAACTCATCAGTAACACTTTGAAAACAGAGCTTACTGCACGCGTTGAAGCCGTCGAACAGCGTGTTCAACAGTCACTTAATGAACAAGCTGTAAAGATCGATAGCAAGTTCAGAGAACAGCGTGAATATACAACACGTGAAATAAAAGAACACATTAAACAACTGGCTGAACAGTGGAATGAAAAATTTTAAATTACGAAGCAGGAGCAAGATCTCAAAAACAAGGACATAAATGAGCGCATCCTGGACAACACAAATAGAACAAAGGAACTCACTGTGAGGACCCAGACAGTAGAAATAGCCGTGGTGGAGGAGGTCACTAGAAAAACTACGCACCACTCCATGGAAATTAACAACATGAAAGATGGACTGCAAGAGGAGGTAGAAAAACTACAAGTGGAGGTCAAGAGACGACCAAGTGCTATAATGATGTGTGCTGCAAAAGTAGAGGATCAAGAGAAGATCAGCTTTAAAGGCAACAAATGGGAGAACCCCATAGAATTTTTACAAAAGTGTGAACGAGAAATGGCAACAATAGGGAGCAACCTAAGCGACAGAGAACGTATAGATTTTGTAAGTCGACAATTCCAGGAAACAGCATCCAAATGGTATACGATTGTTCGGGACCAAACAGAAACTTATGAACAGTTCAAGGCATCGTTCGAAAATCGGTACTGGAATATACATACCCAGAGAGAGGTACGAGACCAGCTGGAGTATGGGCGGTATTACGTCAACAGCAAACGATCCATGGAAGACTACATCATACAACTCGTCGAACGTTGTAAGCACCTTAGACCAAGTTTCACTGAGCATGAATTAGTATTAAAACTAAGCTACCATTTTGACAGACACATTAGTCTCGCCGTATATACCCAAGGAGTTAAAACCATTGAGGAACTTCTTATCCTTGTGACGCAATCATCACAGTTTGTTAATAAAGAGTACGAAAGGAGAGACAACCGGCCGCAGCAGCAGCAGTACTCTACGCAAAATCAAATACACCACAAATTGGCGCAGTTCAAGACTAAAGAAGAGGACATACGGAAAGATAAGTGGAAAGAGTATAAACACCCCTATGAAAAAGGTAACCCGACTCCGAATAAAGGAGCGTACGCCCACCCATTTTTTGTTAATGTGTCGAAAAAACACAAAACCATACAATTCCAATGTACAAAACATCAATAGAAATAATAATCATAATAATAAACATAATTATGAAAATAAAATTGTGCAACAGCCGACACACCCGTCAACGTCCAAAGAGGAAGGGGGTGATCGTAGAACACCAACCGATAAGAAAACTGTATGACTACAGAAGGGTAACAAAACGCCAGTACGTACAGGTTTAATAAACAACCTGCAGACACACGATTTGCATGACACCCTAAACAATACAGATACACAACAGGAAATAACGTTATCTAAAACCTATTGTCCTATGTTAGGGGGAACAATACATAATTTAAATATGAACATCCTTGTCGACACTAGAAGTGAGGTATCCGTAATCAGCTGGACTTGCATCAACAAGAACAGGAACCACTTCAGACATGCACCAGTGTTACCGATAAGCAATTATTATATAACAACGGCGACAAAGATTAAACAGATTGCCACACAACAAATATATGTTAATTTTAAATGTAATAAACTTAATGCGATTGTTAACTTACACCTTTTATGTATATTAATTATACAATTATTAGTACTGAATGTATGATAATTAATATTTGTGTAATTTGAATAATAAATCTTATCACCGGAGTAACACGTGTTTTGCTCATTTACTTGCATTAGGCTTTTGGTCCAGAATTGCGTTAAGCAGACAGCGGCAGAAGTCGTTGGGTATAGAAATAACGTGACACATTAAATAACGATAACGAATTTTGGTTTTATTTTCAGTAAATACTTGGTAAATTAATATAAGCATAACAATGGTTCATGATTCAAAATTCCAAAATGGCGGCTAGACTATTCCGCCCTTGACTTTACTCAAGGTTAATTGTGCACATTTTATGATGCTATATAACTGACTTCTTTTATGTATGTAATTCTCATCATTGAACAGAATTATAGTTTTTATTTCTTTAATACTTTACTCTTAATACTGATTAAACATGATCACAAACCAACACCTTATTTTAATATTGGGTTGATCAACACCGGTTACACTCTCGCTTGCACTCTCTCACTCTCTCACCTGAATTTAGACAAATTTTATAGAAATTGAGCTCATCTTTATCTACTTTTTGAAATTTAGTAATGTAATGCAGGGCTTTCCTGAATAGAAGTGGCGTAGTTCCTTCCTTAGCGGCTCCATGCGGTGGGCAGGTGTTTGTCCATTTTGCTGTTGTCCATTTTCACTGACTCTACTTTGAATACATTTTTAAAAAGTTCACTGATGCTATATAACTGTTAGTGTTTACGGTGAGATTATGTAGACCATTTTTAGCAATAAAATGTTACATTTTTCTGGCAGAAAAATGCCCACTACTGTTAGAGCGTGTATGCTCCCTGATTTACTTTTGACGACTGAGAGCGGGTTAGACGTAATTGTTATGTAAGTGGTCGTGCATCTGACGTCATTGTCTATTGTTCTCTACCCACTGTTTTGGTTAATACGTAATGGTTTTATATCGTCATTGTGTTTTTGATGACGATTTACTACAATGGACCAATCGAAAGTCAGTATTGTCAGTTTTTAGCGCCTAACACTGCCATTTTCGTCGTTTCAATTTGCTCGTGCGCCGCTGACCTTGGATCGGCTCTCCACCGGTGAATTCACATATGTTGTGGGACTTGGGTCAAAACTAACCTTGTCTGATTTAACTTGATGATTACAATAAAATTTACCATAAAATATATCCCTACATACCATTATTCTGGTACGGTTAATTCTGTACTGTTACAAAACCCCCTCAATGAAAGGTTTGGTGTCGAGACACAAAAACTTTCATTGACTCATTCATACTTTTCTAAAAGGATCAGTTCAGATATGTGCCACAACCCCCTGTAGTGTTAATAAAATAAAAAAATCTCAATCACTTACCCTTGGTTCCATAGTGTCGATCGTACCCGTCTGACCTTACTGGACTTCTCCTGAGAGATCCCTACACCATAAGGCCATGAGGCACTGCACGCTCCTGTTCTGACACGCCGGCCAGCGCAGGACCGCGGTCACCACACCATAAAAACTCTGAAACATTCAATACAAATTTTAAAATAGTGGCCTTATTCATTTACATATCCGCAACTGATATGTTTCCTCTTAGATGCATTGGTTTGTGATTTGAGGCGTTGGTTTTATTTATTTATAAAGTACCAAATAACACAATAAAATATAACAAGATTTAGGATAGATAAGCCTTCTACTTGACAACACTCCTACACATTCGTATCAATTGCTTTGACTCCCGTCAATACTAAATTGCCTCTTTTCCTCATAAAATTGTACTCTTATACTAAACACAACATAAAAAATTTTTTATTCTCCAACAACAACTACTATTTTTATTCATTTATTTCAATTACTCTCAGTATATTTCTCTAGCATGGCAGCATTTTTAACTATCTAAATTTCTTTACTCATTTCTTTATTTTAATTTCAAATCCTTTTTAACAGAATCATTTTTCTTTCAGAGACTGGTCACTACCACACAAAATTTAATCTATTTGTTATGTTCACTACTTTTCTAGTAGTCTCCTAACCACACACTCTATCATCAACATAATAAAATACAATAAAACATCGTACAATAAACATTAAACACTAACATTGAACAATTCACATTACTTAATTAATATTTACATAACTTGTAGCAAAATTTTATAACATTTCTATTGTCAACAATTCTCTATTAACTTTTATTCATTTAACATTCATTTAGATTCTATACAACAACAAAATTTCAAATATACCATTACCCTTCCAGTTACCTCACCTTTCTACTATGAATTTTCCCTTTTCTAACCCTTTTTTCCTTACTAGTTTGGGTGACTCTCAATTACTCACTATTTTCTCTATCTTATTTTGGCATTGTCAATCTAACCTTACTCACCTCCTTTTTTCTACTAACAACCGCTTCTAACCATTAATACATTATGACACCAATATCTCAATAATAACCCCCTTCAAATATCCCATTTAAAACCTCTGGCACCGCTCATTGTTTTGTACTAGTATGTGTGTATTCCCTCTAACCAACTCATTCCCTTATCGGTTCCTGACCCTTTCAGATAACCCTTTCCGGCACACAACGGTCCCTTCCTGTCTCAACATCTCTCGTTGGACTCCTACACCAATACCCTTATTACAAAATATCACCAACAACAACAAATATAATTACCACTCACATTACTCAACTCTACATATAATCGCTAACCACTGTGTCCCTAAAATATCTAACACCTCTTTATTTTTTATTAGCATCTCAACACTTTATTTTTCCTAACTCCCATTAACTCTATTCAACTAACTCCAATGCCCTGATTTATCCTTATTCCCAAACTCTTTATAACATTTCAACATTAATATACCATTATAAAATTCATCACTTACCTACTAACAACAATACCTCTCACCATCCAAATATATAATCATCTACTAACCCTTTAGAATCTAAATTCCATAAATCTTTTCAAAATCATTATTAAACTTCTTTCACTTATTTAAAATCCTACAATACATGTTTACATAAAAATACACAAAATACACAACAGCAAAAATACACAAATACATAGACATCAATACACAAAAATATACAATTCACATAATCATGAAATCATTTACCATAATCAGTCCTAATCAGTCCATTTTTAGAAACACTGTCCACACAATTAAATGTTCATAACACAATAAACAATTACCCCATATCGTCGAACAAGAATCGAACCTTAAAATTATATACATGGTTTAATATTGAATGTCTTATATTATTACAATCAATATACATACTACTCAAATTTCTATAATTTTCCACAATCTCATATAACTCATGATCGGGTATGGTCATGTCGCCTTTGGTATAGTCTGTTACAGCCAGGTATTTTGTAAAGTTATCTTTCTCATTATCTCCTACTACTTCAGCTTTATTATAAGGTAAGTACTTGTTATATTCATCAATCATCTCTACACCTAACCTTTCCATAAACTCTTCATAATCTCTACATATATTAAAAATTTCTACTTCTCTGTTTCTCTCAATATATCTCTCACTATCATACCATCTCTCTCTCTTAAAATATCTCTCATAATAACTCTCCCAACAACACTTCTCTCTCTCAATATCTCTCTCTTTACACCCTCTCTTTAAACCTTCAAAACACACTATCATTCCCTTATTATTATATTCTATTCCCCATAAAATTTCATTTATACTACCAACCTCCACACTATTATCACCTATTACTATATTTTCATCTATTTTATCGTAATTTTCTACCCCACTTACCTTGTCATCTTTGTTCACTTCAAATTTGTTTAATTCTAATTTCTTCTTTTCTAATTCTATTTTCTCTAACTTTGTACCTATTTCATTTAATCTTTTGTCAAAATTGCAACCTTGTTTTTTAATTTCTTTTTTGATGTCCTTCAATTGTACCTCAAATTGGTTTAATTTTTCGTTAAAAGTATCAAATTTGATGCTCTGCTCATTGAAAAGCAGTTTCATCATTCTTATTGTGTCATTTTCCTCAACTCTTTTTGTTGTTGGGGCTGGTGTTGAACAAATACTATCACCCATCATTTCTGATTCTGTTCTACTCGTCTCATTACTGTTTGCCATTTCTTTTCTTTTTTATTATTAATATATTAACAATAATAATAAATTTATTTTAGTTGTGTTGTACTCTATTTGTACCATGCATAACCTATACAGGTAATCTCTATATATATTTTTTTCCGTATATTTCCCTACCCGTCTAACCTCTGCTTTTGTCTGCTTATTTATATATTTTTATTCATATATAAAGTCCAGGTTCGGGCTGCCATCTGTTAACTTACACCTTTTATATGTATATTAATTATACAATTATTAGTACTGAATGTATGATAATTAATATTTGTGTAATTTGAATAATAAATCTTATCACCGGAGTAACACGTGTTTTGCTCATTTACTTGCATTAGGCTTTTGGTCCAGAATTGCGTTAAGCAGACAGCGGCAGAAGTCGTTGGGTATAGAAATAACGTGACACATTAAATAACGATAACGAATTTTGGTTTTATTTTCAGTAAATACTTGGTAAATTAATATAAGCATAACAATGGTTCATGATTCAAAATTCCAAAATGGCGGCTAGACTATTCCGCCCTTGACTTTACTCAAGGTTAATTGTGCACATTTTATGATGCTATATAACTGACTTCTTTTATGTATGTAATTCTCATCATTGAACAGAATTATAGTTTTTATTTCTTTAATACTTTACTCTTAATACTGACTAAACATGATCACAAACCAACGCCTTATTTTAATATTGGGTTGATCAACACCGGTTACACTCTCGCTTGCACTCTCTCACTCTCTCACCTGAATTTAGACAAATTTTATAGAAATTGAGCTCATCTTTATCTACTTTTTGAAATTTAGTAATGTAATGCAGGGCTTTCCTGAATAGAAGAGGCGTAGTTCCTTCCTTAGCGGCTCCATGCGGTGGGCAGGTGTTTGTCCATTTTGCTGTTGTCCATTTTCACTGACTCTACTTTGAATACATTTTTAAAAAGTTCACTGATGCTATATAACTGTTAGTGTTTACGGTGAGATTATGTAGACCATTTTTAGCAATAAAATGTTACATTTTTCTGGCAGAAAACTGCCCACTACTGTTAGAGCGTGTATGCTCCCTGATTTACTTTTGACGACTGAGAGCGGGTTAGACGTAATTGTTATGTAAGTGGTCGTGCATCTGACGTCATTGTCTATTGTTCTCTACCCACTGTTTTGGTTAATACGTAATGGTTTTATATCGTCATTGTGTTTTTGATGACGATTTACTACAATGGACCAATCGAAAGTCAGTATTGTCAGTTTTTAGCGCCTAACACTGCCATTTTCGTCGTTTCAATTTGCTCGTACGCCGCTGACCTTGGATCGGCTCTCCACCGGTGAATTCACATATGTTGTGGGACTTGGGTCAAAACTAACCTTGTCTGATTTAACTTGATGATTACAATAAAATTTACCATAAAATATATCCCTACATACCATTATTCTGGTACGGTTAATTCTGTACTGTTACACGATATTCCTATGATAGTAGTAGATAAGCTTACATATGAGTGTATCATAGGTATCGACGTATTAAACAAATTAGGAGCAGTTTGTCAAACTATCTACTTTCTTCTTAATTATTACACACATGTACTGATATTTATATGTATAAATAGTACCGTATGTATATATAGTATTTATATGTATGTAAATAGTATATGTATGGTACATATGTGTACTTACCAATTTCAGTCATTGCCGGGTTCATACTCTTCTTTTTAATATGCTTTTTACCTAAGGGGCCAGGATTCATTAACAGCGAGATTTTTGATACACAGAAGGTGACACAAATGATAACACTGTATTATACTGAAAGCAACTATCAAAATTTTAATTTCCCAGATATGTTTTACATACACGACCATGTGGCCAAAATGGCGTCATACAAGATTACCAAAACAAAATGGTGGTTAGTTTAATTGCCAAAATCATTCTTAATACTCCCCTTTTTGGTTTCTAAATCAAGATCATTGTAACTTTTATATTGCTGCAGCTTTAATCATTTATTAATTAGTATTTAAGTTACACACAAACCAATGCCCTCGGCATAGATATTTCTGGCCATGTGTTCACTCACTCACTCTCACACACGTTCACCCTGTTACAAGTACATTCGTTTAATTAATTATTCTTGATTAATGAGCTCATTAAAATAATAAAGAAAGATGGTAAAATTGGACTTCTCTTAGTGTTGGTCGGTGTTGCTCCTTCGCTGTTGTTGGTTGACGCCCATGTTGATGGCCGGTGTTCGCCTCAAGTTCTGCTGAGTTTTTTAATTAAGTAAATATAAGCACTGATTCTACATGTTATAGTTCATACTGTTACTAAATTCGAGCCTTTATTGCTCCACCATTACACTGGTAATTTAGAGTCTAGTTGTAATAAACTTTTGTTATAAAACTGATCATACAGCGATACATCGCTGTTGATCCTTTGAAGAACTACGCTGAATTGAGAAATAGGCAAATGTAAATTTGCGCTTGTGTGTGTGTTTTTTACGTCATCAAGCTTTGTCATGCTGGACAACGCCTCGTTGCACGTATTGTAGTCAGTGCGTCATTGTTTTTGGTTATGACGGAACAGTGTTATTATCCAATCACAATGCATATTTACAGTCATTCGTCACAAACACCGCCATGGCCTTTTCCGACTCCAGCACGTCCACCGGTGACCTGGGTATGGTACTCTTGCTGAATTTACTTTGTTCCTTCGTATATAGGGACAATGGACCTAACCATTCTGTATTTTAATGATTAAACAATAAAACATAAAAAAAATACCTTTAAATCCCATAATAATGGTATTGGGTCATTATGTACTGTTACAAACCCCCTCAATGAAAGATTTTGTGTCGAGACACAAAAACTTTCATTGACTCATTCACACTTTCCTAAAAGGATCCGTCTAGATATGTCACCACAACCCCCCTGTAATGTTACTATATCAAAAATATTTGTCATCACTTACCCTTGGTCCAATGATGTTGGTCGCACCTTCTGACCTTACTGGACTTCTCCTGAGAGATCCCTACACCATAAGGCCATGGGGCACTCTACGCTCCTGTTCTGACGCTCCAGCCAGCCCAGGACCGCGGTCACAACACCACAAAACTCTGAAACATTGAATACAAAAATTAAAATAGTGGTCTAAGATACCTCCATATCTACAACCGATATGTTCCCTTTTAGATGCATTGGTTTGTGTTTGGGGCATGTTTTGTTCTAATTCAAAAGTTTAACATAACAACAACAAGACTCTAAAAAGTATATTCTTTTACCACCACCAAACTCAATTTCTTCCTTGTAAGAGAAACACACTATATATATATATACCTACAAATAACACAATACATAAACAATTCTCTAATATTCCCCCAAAATACCTTCACCTATCTATTACTACAAATTCAACCTACAACTATTATGGCAGACACGTTTATTATTCAAATTTTATTACTCAACTTATAATCATTTATCTATTTGGTAAATGGCATCCTACTATATTTTTGCACAACTTCATTTGTACCTTTAGACTTTCAACCTTTAAAAGCTACTATTCTTTGACACTTGTTAACGTCATTACCAATAATAATAAAACATCATAAAACATTAGACACTACACATTAAAATTGCTACATTTACATTAAACAATTTACATTTACATGACTTGTACCCAAAACTTTATCACATCATTACTATCAACAATTCTCTATTAACTTTTAATCATTTAACATTCATCAGATTCTATACAACAATTTCAATTTTATCCTTACCTTTCAGTTACATTACCTTTCTTTGTTACCTCACCTTCCTACCATGAATTTTCCTTTTTCTAACCCTTTTATCCTTACTAGTTTGGGTGACTCTCTATTATTCATTATTCTCTATCTCTTATTTTGGCATTGTCAATCTAACCTTACTACCCCTTTTTTACACTAACAACCGCGTCTAACCATTAACATATTATGACACCAATATCTATATAATAACCCCCTTCACAAATCCCATTTAAAACCTCTGGCACCGCTCATTTTTTGTACTAGTATGTGTGTTCCCTATCTATGCTCATTCCATTATTGGTTCCTGACCCTTTCAGATAACCCTTTCCAGCACACAACGGTCCCTTCCTGTCCCAACATCTCTCGCTGCAGACTCCCTACACCAATACCCTTATTACAAAATATCACCATCAATCAAATATAATTACCATTCACATTACTCAACTCTACATATATAATCACTAACCACTGTGTCCCTTAAATATCTAACACCTCTTTATATATTATCTGTACCTCAACACTTATTTTCACTAACTCCCATTAACTCTATACAACTAACTCCAATGCCCTTATTTATCACTATTACCCAAACTCTTTTACAACATTTCAACTTAATATATCACTGGAAAATTCATCACTTATCTACTAACAACAATACATCTCCATATCCAAATATATAACATGCTTAATCATTTAATTTATTAACCTTTAGAATCATCAAACTTCCTTAAATTATTTAAAATTCTACAATACATGTTTACACAAAAAAATACATAAAATACACAACAGCAAAAATACACAAATTCACTGCCATTAATACACAAAAATATACAATTCACATAATCATTAATCATTTACCAAAATCAATCATAATCAGTCCATTTTAAAAAACACTGTTCACATAATTAAATGTTCATAAACACAATAAAAGGTCTACCCTCCATCGTCAAATAGCAATCGAACCTTTAAACTATATACATGGTTTAATATTAGATATTTTATACTAACATCCTTATACATGCACCAACTATTCAAATTTTTATCCGTTTCCACAAATTCATATAACTCCTGATCGGGTATGTTTCTGTCACCTTCAGTAAAATCAGTCATAATTCGGTATTTTATCAAGTCATTATTATCAACATCACCTCCTACTGCTTTAGTTTCAATACAAGGTAAGTTTTTATTATTTTTATCACTTCTCTCTCCACCTAACCTTTCAATGAACTCTTCATAATCTCTACATACTCTATATAACTCTATCTCCCAATTATCCCACAACTCTCTTTCACAATAACTCCTATCATAACCCCAAATCACATTCTCTCTCCCAATATATGCAGGGGACACTACAACTTTATTCTCGCACCACCTATCAGGTGCACAAAAAATCCAGGGACAACTATTTGCAGACCTTTTGTCTCCAAAATCTACATCGAAGGCACTCTTGTCCTTCCTAAAAACATGTATATCACCCCCAAATACACCATTAAGGGAAAAATCTAACCCCTGCAATTCTTTTACAATTATGCTCTCTCTACACACTGTCTTTAACCCTTTAACACACACTATCATTCCATCATTATTATATTCTATTCCCCATAAAACCTCATTATTACTACCCCTGTTTACATAATCATTCTCTAACATCATACTTTTATTTATATTATCATAATTTTCTACCCCACTTACCTTGTTTTTGTTTCTACCTAATCTGTCTATTTCTCTACTCTTATTTTCTAACTGTATCTCATTAATTCTCTTGTCTAATTTCTCCTCTACTCGATCTAATTTTACGTTTTGTAAGGTATTTTGCTTCTTGAGCTCATTCTCAAAACTATCTAATTTTACATTAAATGTACTATTCATTTGATTGAATTTGTCTTCAAATTTACTATTCTGTTGTTCGAATTTGTCACTGATTAACGTGAATAAATCTTCTAACGAGATTTTATTTCTGCCTACTCTAGGTGTTGAGCTAACATGTTTTTCTAATAAAATGGATTCCGTGTCTGTATTGTCCATTTCCAGACTATTATTATTTTTTGCCATCGTTAATTTAATTATTTAAATGACTATTTATTTTTATTTATACATAACTATGCAATTACTAGTTACTTTACTTCGTCAACATAACCTCTTGTGTACTAGGTTACGTTCCGTCTTGTATCACCTTCTCCGTTTCCAAATCTGGCCTGTTTTATATAAAATAATTTTATATAATGTCCACAGTAAGGGCGCCATTTGTCAAACTACCTACTTTTACATTAATTATTACACACATGTACTGATATTTATATGTATAAATAGTACCATAATATGGTACATATGTGTACTTACCAATTTCAGTCATTGCCGGGTTCATACTCTTCTTTTTAATATGCTTTTTACCTAAGGGGCCAAGATTCATTAACAGCGAGATTTTTGATACACAGAAGGTGACACAAATGATAACACTGTATTATACTGAAAGCAACTATCAAAATTTTAATTTCCCAGATACGTTTTACATACACGACCATGTGGCCAAAATGGCGTCATACAAGATTACCAAAACAAAATGGTGGTTAGTTTAATTGCCAAAATCATTCTTAATACTCCCCTTTTTGGTTTCTAAATCAAGATCATTGTAACTTTTATATTGCTGCAGCTTTAATCATTTATTAATTAGTATTTAAGTTACACACAAACCAATGCCCTCGGCATAGACATTTCTGGCCATGTGTTCACTCACTCACTCTCACACACGTTCACCCTGTTACAAGTACATTCGTTTAATTAATTATTCTTGATTAATGAGCTCATTAAAATAATAAAGAAAGATGGTAAAATTGGACTTCTCTTAGTGTTGGTCGGTGTTGCTCCTTCACTGTTGTTGGTTGACACCCATGTTGATGGCCGGTGTTCGCCTCAAGTTCTGCTGAGTTTTTTAATTAAGTAAATATAAGCACTGATTCTACATGTTATAGTTCATACTGTTACTAAATTCGAGCCTTTATTGCTCCACCATTACACTGGTAATTTAGAGCCTAGTTGTAATAAACTTTTGTTATAAAACTGATCATACAGCGATACATCGCTGTTGATCCTTTGAAGAACTACGCTGAATTGAGAAAGAGGCAAATGTAAATTTGCGCTTGTGTGTGTGTTTTTTATGTCATCAAGCTTTGTCATGCTGGACAACGCCTCGTTACACGTATTGTAGTCAGTGCGTCATTGTTTTTGGTTATGACGGAACAGTGTTATTATCCAATCACAATGCATATTTACAGTCATTCGTCACAAACACCGCCATGGCCTTTTCCGACTCCAGCACGTCCACCGGTGACCTGGGTATGGTACTCTTGCTGAATTTACTTTGTTCCTTCGTATATAGGGACAATGGACCTAACCATTCTGTATTTTAATGATTAAACAATAAAACATAAAAAAAATACCTTTAAATCCCATAATTATGGTATTGGGTCATTATGTACTGTTACAAGCTATTAATTTAGAAAACAATTCAATGACGTGCAAAGTTAAGGGAGGACTCTACATAATTAAATTTGAAGAAAGTCAAAACAACTTGGAAGAAGAACAGGAACCAATCGTCATCTCCAGACCAGCTGTAATACACGCTGCAAGTGACATCAATACACAAGAGGACAATCAACATGAAGGAATAGAGTTAATAGAAGACTTGATACAGGAATATCAAGATATATTTAGGACGTGCCTACAATTACGAATACTTATGAACACAAGATTCAGGTCACCGATCCTACTAAGTTTGTACGGAGGACATATCCGATCCCCATGAAATATGCGGAACCAGTTGACGAGGAAATCAGAAGAATGTTGGATAACGGCGTAATAGAGCGATCCAACAGCAGCTTCATCAATCCTCTCGTTGTCGTTAAAAAGAAGACGGACGAAATAAGACTATGTTTAGGCATGCGGAATCTAAATGTCGTCGAAAAGGATTTTGATTGTGCACCAAATATTGAAGAATTATATAACAAATGTCAAGGAGCAAAATATCTAACCAAGTTAGACTTGACTTCATCATTTTGGCAAATTCCCATTCGCAAACAAGATCGCAAATACACCGCATTCCTGTACAAGAACAAAAGCTACCAACATCGAGTAGTGCCCTTTGGATTGAGTACAAGCCTCGCAGCAATTGTAAAGTGTTTGGAAAATGCACTAGGACCAGAGGTGGAACCATACACCATGATCTTCGTGGACGACATCCTTGTAATCTCGCCAACGTTGGAAGAACACCTTCAGCATCTGAACACTATATTTCAAAAGTTCAGAGACGCTAACCTCTCACTGAAGTTAGAGAAGTGCGAATTTATTAAAACTTCAATAAAATTCTTAGGTCATATAATATCTGACAAGGGAATACAAACAGACCCTTGCAAGCTAAAGAGTATAATGGAGTTCCCAAGACCCAAGAACATAAAAGGGTTAAGAGCATTCCTAGGACTCACGGGATACTACCGACGTTTTTCATCATTATATGCGGAGAAAATCCAACCACTTCTAGAACTCACTAGAAAAGAAAGCAAATGGAAATGGGAGCTACATCATGAAGAAGCGTTCCGTGAAGTGAAAAATTTATTTCTACATAACATTATGCTGCATCACCCACAACGGGAAGGACGCTTTATAATCTACGCAGATGCCAGTGACTATGCAGTAGGGAGTGTCCTGTATCAAGAGGATAAACACGGAGAGCTACGAGTCATCGCATACACGCCAGTCGAGCCTTCAAAGGATCAGAAAAACACTACTGTACGTCAGAGAAGGAAATCTTAGCGATAGTATACGCCTTGAAGCAGTTTCGTTATTATGTGTATGGAACACACTTTGAGATACACATGGATCATCAAGAGCTTTCATTTTTATTAAGTTTTAAAGCAACAAATGCATGACTAATGAGATGGATACTGGCCATACAAGAGTATTCATTCACAATAAAATATTGTAAAGGCTTGGATAATATAATTGCCGACACCCTAAGTCGTTATCCACCGCAAGAGACACAAGAAACTCATGAAGCTAAGTGGAACGATGTTAGAATATTAAACATAACATATCAAACAGATGATAAAGTTAAAAATATTTATTAAATATTATAGCAAATGAACAAAACAAAGATCTTCAAATAAGTCACATGAAGTTATCACTACTACCTAGTAGATATACAATAAAAAATAGTATATTGTACAAACTCGTCAATTATGATTGGAAAATAGTCCTATCACTAGAGATGCTAAAAACACTAATTATACCTTGTCATCAAAGTCTAGCACATACGTCTGCTTTAAAATGTCATTTAGCTTTAAAGGAAGACTTCATTTTGAATAATATGTTTAGAAGAATAAAAGCAATCTTAAAAGGATGCTATGAATGTCAAACAGCCCGACATCTGAATCTTCATACCTACGTAGATATGCAAAATATCAAGACACAGGAAAAGGGAGAATTAGTAGCAGTAGACTTCCTGGGCCCGTTTCTGAGAGCTATTCATGGGCGTACAAAACACATACTTGTATGTATAGATGTGTTCACCAAGGCAGTTCGACTCTACGCTATTCGAAGACCCACCACAAAAAGTGTACTGAATGTCATACTACGCAAATATGTACCGAAGTATGGTCAAATAAAAAAGATATTGAGTGACCAAGGTAAACAATTCCAAAATAAAGCATGGGCAGAAACGCTAATGCAGCACGGCATACAACCAGTGTTAACATCAATATGACACCCACAAGGAAATCTTGCTGAAAGGGTAAACAAAGAGTTAGGAAAACATTTACGCATCTACTGTAATGAACAACAGAACCGATGGGCAGAGTACTTATCATTTTTCGAACAAGCCATAAATGCTACATACAGTGAAGCTACGGGATATACACCGGTGGAACTGGAAACGAATAAAAGACCTACTAGATTCTGGTCAAAAAACACTGATAAACCTCCAAACCAAAATCTGCAAATTTCATTGATTCACAAGTACGACAATGCGAAGAAAAGGATGGAAAAACTTGAAGAGAAGAGGATCGAGAGGTTCAACAGAACGCACAAACTCATCACATTCCATGAAGGAGAGATAGTGCTACTAAGAAGCAATCCAGTGGGAAAAAGAATCGACAATACAGCAAAGAAACTATTTAGACTGTACGAGGGACCCTACTTATTACAAAGAAGGAAAGGACAACACACCTTTATCGTCTACGATCCAACAAAAAGAAAGACTATTGGAAAGTACCATGCATCAGCATTCCGTAAATTCTATGGATAAAGAAAAAAAAAACCAAAGTCAACTTATAAATCCATGGGAGGGACGTAATCCACCCAGGGAAAGATTGAAAAAAATTTAAGAACACTTATAACCACTAAGTGTGAGTTAAAAAAAAAAAAAAAAAAAAAATTCAAATTTTATTTTACCCAGCAGGGGAATTTATGCAACAATACGTTTAGCATAAGTCTCCGTATCAACCCCTGACTGCGGTATGAGAAGATACGAACGCACGTATGAGTCGTGTGAAAGATGTAAATAATGAAAATAATGTAATATTTAAGCGTTAGGTATAAGACATAAATAAAAAGAAACGAACGTATTAATTAATTTTAAATAAGGAAATAATTGTAAGTGAACATGCATATGGAATTGCCAAGCCTTGTTGGTTTTAAATGCAGCAAAGGAAGACGAAACACGCCTCAACCGGCAGCTGTGACATCATTGCTGCAGGCAACTGTTTGGTATCAGTTTGTGTGTGTGTGTGTGTGTGTGTGTGTGTGTGTGTGTGTGTGTGTGTGTGTTAGTGTGTAAATGAAGAACAAGTTGAATTGTGTATATGATTATGCAAAATTTTACACAGTTTTTTTAATGCTGAACGAAAACTAGAAGTCACACGAATCAGAGACATATGTAGAAACACAGCTGGCGCCCGGCGCTACAATTCGATACTAAGAGGTCTATGATCGTGGGAACCGTTCAGCTACCGTGTGAAATTTTGCCATAACTTCCATAGTTTACACACCTTAATGTTCATAATTTGCATAGGTTAAGTTTATTAATGTACCTAACGATTTGTCAAATAATATTTATAAAAAAAATGTGTGCTTTATAGAAAGACACGCGTTGTAATTAGTTAATAAACCGACGCGCTGACTTGTTCAACTCTGTCCGAACAGTTTTCAACAGGAGTTAACGCCGGCAGGAGTATAAAACCCCAGCGAGCGACACACTCTTTCTCAGATCATCAACAGACAGCACGTGAAGTCCACGCATCTCACCACCACAAATTTTACAAAGTTTAAGTAATGTTTTAAATCATATTATGTAAACTAAAGTGCAATGGAACCGGCAGTACATTGGTGAAAGTAATTAGTGATATACACGAGTGATGTAAAAGACAATAATACCGTAAACTACGAGGAGTCGAAACGTCGTGATGAACTTCAAGAAGTCCACGTAGAACTTTGAGACATCCACGAGGGAAAAGACGAGGAGAGGAGAGGAAACAGAGCAATATACTAGAGGATGCAGGGACAGCCACACACAGCTACAGCCAGCCATACATCATCACGACCAGAGGTCCATGTCAAAACTCAGCATCCATTAGACGGAGAGAGTAATTCCAAGCGACGCAGAAACAGAGAAGGTCATACCGGAAGGGGATCCCAAAACTTGAGAGTCCAGGTGACGGTAACAACACAGTTAAATGGTTGCAGAAATATGCAGGTGAAGTCAGACATTTATTCAATCTTATAAATGACCCTGAGGTCTATCAAAAAAAGGCTCTAGATTCGATATCCAAGTTTACATAAATTTTATTATTTTTATTTGCATAATGTATAATTAATAAAAGTTCAGAGAATAATAATTTATAACAAAGAACATAAAACTTGTTAATCTCATAAATAAATGGTAAGTAGAGGAACCATATTTTATTATATTTTTATATTATAATTAAATAATTAAAATCAAGTAACTGTAACATAAAATCAAGTACGAAAGTTTACTTCAATTGTAGATTTTAATTAATTGAGACATTAGGAATATAGTTAAATAAAGCAATAGAATGGTCTCTATTAGAATTTTTATAAATGTTTAATTATTTATTTTTTTTAATTAAGTGGTACATAAGAAAAAACCACACTTGCTAAGTCAATATTAATATTCAATTTTGTACGTGTTCATCACGCATTGTAATAATATATGTGTTATGTATTATATGTCTGTGTAAATATTCCAGGTCATATATGTCTTATGTTTGTGTATAATGTGTCTTAGACTATCAGAGCTAAGAGTTTGCCACGTTATAATTATACGATATTCGTTATAGTGAATATAAGGGTTTCAATATTAGTTAACCCACACACTAATTAATAACATGACAATTTGCAGTTTTTAATTAATAAACAAAATGAATATAATTTTATTAACAAAGTCGTACTAATTTCACAACCAGTACTAAATCCTCTGTACTCTTTACTTGTAACGATATTCACGTGCTTATCCACCCTCAATTAACTACCAAGCCTGCGACCTAGCTGGGAAACATCAAGGTAAATACTGCAGAAGAAGAGTATACCTTCGAGACGTGGGTAAGTGCGCACAAATGAGTAATAGCATATGTGCAAAAGTGAGTTGTTAAGTGTAGCGGGTCAATTTTTGGGTGTCTTTATTTTAACCGTTTGGGGCATTTATATATTTGTATTCGTTTCATTTTCGGTCGGGAGCCTTATAAAATATTGCAAAATAAATGTATTATTGTGCAACGTATTTGTCAGTATAACAGACCAGTGTTGAGAAACAGTTGGAAACAAAGCAATAAGACGCAGGTTGTTGTTGAGTAATGCGGTGAAGAATTTACCACCCTAAAATTCGCAGAACTCTGTACATGTGTTTCGACGCCCGTATGCAACTCAGCCGGGCGGGGATCGGCAATGACGCCGTGAGAGACACAAAGTTGAGGCAAACATGGCGCTGGGACGAAAAGTTGGTGGCTCCAAGTGATCGGCTACCGGAAAACAGCGTTAAACTCCGCCTACTGTTGGTGACATCACCAGAGCCAACTCCAATATTAAGCTCTGGTCACACACATATATCAGCTCCATTCCATATATAAAATGGTTACCCAACAGCAAATGAGCAATGAACGACGACGCAAAGCGGGCGGCAGTGACCAACAGCTTCCCTCCAAAGAAAGCAAGCTGTACCTGTTACGTTCTCGGTGACGCCCCAGTCGACTAACCACCCACGCCATGCGTGGCTGCTATCAGTTTTGTGCCCGGGCAAAATTTCCGTATTTCTTCTTAAGTCGGCCGACAAAATAACTATGTGAGTTCAAAAACATATACAACAGTGCCTATGGTGACGATGAATACCTATTGATCGTGATTAAATGTTACACGCTTGAAAAAATCCGAAGAATGAAAGACTTTGGTAAACGCAAAACGTGGTCGGGCAATACGACGCAACACACGTAATGTTACACACTAACGACTTATAGCGTTAATTTTACATAACAAGGGGGTGTTTTTATAAGTTTTTATATGAGGGGTTTTTAGAATGTGAGTAGCGCGTGTGCAGGCTGGGCTATTTTAAAGTAAGTAAATAATAGAAGTTAAGCATAGTACGTAAGTTATAGGAGTTACACAATTTTTAAAAACCATGTAAACCTATAAATATGAAATTGGAAATTTTATAAATGGAAAACTAATGGATTCAATATTTCTGATTAATAAATGAAAAATAATTTCTCTTCCAAGATGCATTGTATAAGTTCTTCACACAACCTTGAAAATTACGCTTGTATCCCAAAGTACGTATGAGATCCTGGACCCAAGAACACGCAAAACGGTAAGTGTAAGTTTTTTTTTTTATTATGGTATGGTTTTCTAAGTTAATTAAATGGTGATAAATTCGTAATTTCACAGTTGGCACCCGAACAGGGACAGTTTTTATAAGTTAAAATTTGATGTAAAAACCATACCTACAAATAAGATACAAGTGCAATTGAGAGGTTAAGTGAAAGACGTAAAAGGTTATGTTTAATATTGGTGAGTAGAATATTTTTCAATAAGTATATGTTACGTATAATAAGATTATATAAAGAAATATATATAAAAAATTTTTAAGAAAAATGGCAGACAATCATGAAACTGTCAGCGTCACTGACAGTGTAGATGAAAGCCAGATAAGCGTAACTGAATCCCAAATCATGCATGAAGGTGTTCACTCAACACCAGTCATGAATAAAAAGGCTGAAGATAATGATATGATCAAGATGATGAAATTGCTTTTTAATGAACAGAAAAACGATATGCAAGAGTTCAAAAGTAGTATAAATGAGAAGTTCGATATTCAAAAGAATAGTTTTGAGGAGTTATTAAAAAATCAGAATAAAGAGTTGAAACATGAGATACAAGAAATGAATAAATGTTGTAAAAATACCCATGAAACAATAATGACTAGTCTGAATAAGTTAGAACAGAGTGTTGAGCGAATGGGAGTACATATGATGAATCTAGGAAAAAATAATACAAATGAAACTTGTAATGACAAATACAAAAATGTAATGCCAGATAAAGAGTTAACAAATAATGTACGTAATATTGAGAATAATAATGTGTTTGAGAAATTGGTATCAGAAAGTGATACGGTAAAAATAAATAGTGAGAGTACTAATGAAAGTGTAGAATGCAGTGATTATGAGATGTTAATGTGTGTCAGTGAGTTAGAGAGAGAGAGAAAAAATAATGTTGTAGTAGAGTGGGGACAGAGGGGAAATTTTCCTTTTATTATCTATGATGAGTTAATGTGGTCACAAGAGTTTTTGAAGGGCAAGGGTCCCGTGTTAGTAGAAGATTTGAGTTTATTTTATTTGTATAAGTTTATACCCTCTGTCTGGAGTAATATTGAAGATATGAGATGGTGTTATGATGAGAGAGATTTAAATAGAGAATTGTGTGTTGAGAGAGAGATAGAAGTATATAATTTAAAGAGAGATTATGATGAGTTGAAAGAAATATTAGAAATGTATTTAAACAAGAATGATTTAATTGATAACACAAAAGTAACTAACCCGATATTGGAAATATTTACTGACGGAGATTTAACAGAAATACTTAACGTAGACTTGGTGAATGATTATTATGGTATAACGGATAAATTGAAATTGTTTGGTTATGACACACAAGACAACAATATGTATGTCAATATAATTGAACAGTGCTATACAAAACCAAGATTAATCTTTGACGATGGAGGCTAAACTATAAACAATCAATGGACAGTTATATATATATTGTTTTATGGTTTTGTGACCTCGCCACCTTTGAACAGTGAAGTGTGATATGACTAAATAAATAAGGATGCAGATTTGTAAATAAATGTTTAGTAAATTTATTTGTGTGTATTGTAGAATGTTAAGTAAACAATGTGTGTGTAGGTGATTGTTGTAATAATAATATTAATATTTGCAATTTAAACAAATAACCGAATTAATTTTGAAAACTAATTGGCTAATTGTAAATGTTTAATTAATTTAATTAAAATAATTTGAAATGTTTTAAATATTTTGATTAATTCAAAGATTATATAATTGAATTTTCTAATGAATTTAAATGGTTTAACGAGAAGTGAAGTTGGTAATTAAATGATAAATTGTTGATTTGAAATAACTTTTGTTAAATGTTTCAGAGGTTACTTGGAGTAGTGGTGTATGGTGTATATAGTTGTGTGTGTCAGTATATGAATTATGGACTGTAAGTATAAAATTTTTATGATACAAATCAAATATAATAAAATGTACACAAATGTTTAACTTAATGGAACGAATTTTAACTTCAGTAATGAAAATAATTTGAGATAATGATTTAAAGGGTAATAATAACTGAGATATGACGAAAAATAAATATTAATAATGAATTTGAAAAATTTTAAGTAATCTAATTGTAGAAAGTTATGAAGGATGATTAATGATTGATGATGGATGAAGATGTCACATTAGAATGTTGTATATAAAAATTCTATTAATTAGTTATTAAGTGGCTATTGAGGGGGTGGCCTGTGCTCTCTTAGATAGCGAAATGGGTTGGGGGTAGCAGTGAGTGTTACCTCCATCGGAGGCCAAACTGGCGATAAATGTGCGGCACACCTTATCCGTGTAAATAAAAATTTTACACACCTTACTAAATGACCGTGTCGCACATAATAATATTGATGTGAAACAGGCAGTGAAATAAAAGTTTAGATTTCCTCGACTTTTCGGGCGGTTACTGTCTTACCAGCACTAACCGTGGTTTTGGCTAGCGGCCAGCTATGGTCATATCAAGTCCCTTGACCATAGCTGACTTGAAATTGGTATATATTTGAAATTCAATGGGGGGACATTAGAGGAAATCTCCGGTACTATGGAACAGCGGCTGCCACTCTGCCCGCTTGGGGGTGGCATAGACAGGTGGCAGATCCGTTTTAAGGGTGTATGATTATAGAACAAGAACATGATGATGTTCACTACTTTAAAACTTAACAGCGGAAGCAGAGGCACGGAGAGGTAAAACCCTGCTCCAAAATATACCGTCTCTGTGGAAGCGAATGGGCGCCACAGTCCAACATAATCTGAAATAGTGTGTGTGGCTGGGAGGTGATGCAAAGGAGTCACGAATTTAAAGTTTATGACGTAAAAGTTTTTTTATTCAAAGTTTGATCAAATAAAACTGCTTGTGCTCTGTTCAGGTAACTAGCTGCTTAGATATTTAAAAATAAGGTGTTCATGCTATAATTTCAAGTGTATTATTTTATTGTTGTCTATTAGATAAGCATTGATAAGAATATGTAATGGTATTATGTGTGTATTTGTTTAAGTCAATAAGTAAATCGTCTGGCAGGCTAACATAAATAACCAGAATCAGAGAAATGGGAAACAATGAGGTGAGAAGGGAGAATAAATAAAAATAAATATGTATATTCCATGTAATTTGTTCAATTTTAAGATGTATTTTCATTGTGTTAGGAGGATCAGCTGATCAGCAATAACGTCACTGGTATATTGGTTAGTAAATGTTACAAGTAATTAATGTTTAATGTACTACAGATATTTTGAAGTAAAGATAAAAAAGAATATGAGAAATAAAATAACAATAATTTATGCAAATTAATAAAAGATAATTCATGGGTGATAAATGTTTTATGGGACACGTAGACCTGTCCAAATTGAATTAAAAGTGAAGTGGAAATAATAGAGATGAATATGATGTAATGTTGTTTTTGAGTTAATGTAATGTAACAGAGTTGGTGAAGTATTAATGTTGACACAGTGGTAATGGAGACTTTATGTAGATTTTGAGTGACATATTGTTGTTTTTATAATTAATGAGGTTATTTTGTTGTATTTGTAGTAATGTAATGAGATTGAGATTTTTGGGGATGGCAATTTTGTATTAGGGGGTAGTGTATTTGGGGAGTCCGCAACAAGGGTTGGGACGGGATAGGGATAGATTTTAGTGGGGAAGGGGCCGCCTTAGGTAGAATCCGGGCCGCCAAATAAGGGAATTGAGTTTTTTGGGGGCGGGGAAACACGTATCCTATATACAAAGGGTTAGAGAGTATTTTATAATGGGAGAAGGTGGCGAATTGTGTTAAATGATAAGTTGGGGTTTAGAGTGTTCTGATTAGTAGAGATTTTGATAGAGATGGGTGTCATGTTACTAAAAGTTGTAGGTGTTGGAGTCAAAGAGAAAGTTTATATATGCATACAGATCTAATACAGAAAAATGAGAATAAATAATTTATATCACCCACAGTAAAGTATAGTGAGATTGTTAAATGAAGAGTAGGATTGTTAAGCAAAAAGAGAGATTCATGATAAAGAATATACAATTGTTTATTTTTTTTCAACCAGTGACAGAATTTTGATAAAATTTGAAGATGATGTAAAGTCAAGAATTGTTTATTTTAAATAATTTAAATGCCAATTTGATTATCATTAATATTAATATTTTGTAATTTTAAATATTTTATGTTACTATGTTTTGTATTTCAAGTTAGGATATTACAGATGTTCAATGTGTTTTCAGAACTTATATATAACATATGTAGGTCAAGGGTTTCGGACTTGACCTAGTTACGATCAGCTGATGAGGTCATACACCTACTAAGCTTGTATAGTAGGAAGCCAATTTTAATTTGTTTGTTTAATTAATTCAAACCAATATTTGAATAATTTTAATAAATATGTTATTTAATAAATAAATTTAATAAATTTTTTTAATGAATAAATTTAAATTTTTTTTGAATTTTAAAATTTTGAAAATTTTAAATTTTTTTGAAAAAAAAAAAAAAAAAAGATTTTTCGCCTGCCAGCGAATGAATATTTTAGATAATGATTCTTTTATTATGTGTGTATTAACCATGTTTCTTTTATTGTATTGCATTATATTGGTAGACTATAAGTGGTTCTCATGTTAGAGTAAGGATGTGTTTAGCTTAGTAGAAATGTCTAGGTTAAGTCATGTGAAACAAAAATTTAGAAAAACCAGGAAGAGAATTTTTTGATAAAAGATTATTTTTTTTGACTTTTGATTTTTTGTTAAATTTTTAATAAATCTTAAAAGCAATTTTTTACTTTTAATGTGTTATGGTAACATTAAGGTAAGTGTGTGTGAGCCCAGTATCTGCTAAAGGCAGCCCAGCTTGCATACAAGGGGAAACATATCGGTAGAGGATCTGGAATAATCTGAGCCAGGGATTGAGGATTTTTGGGGGTAGCATGTTAGAAGGCGAGGCGCGCCGTGGTGCGAGTCTGTTCGATTTCTCGGTGTTGGGATCTCTTACGGAGAAGTCCAGTGATCTCGTTCAGATGAGTCCATGGTCGCTGCACCAGGGGGGTCGTGTACCCATGAGATTAAGAACCAGGGGTTTGTTGGCACCAGTTCCTCACCGGTCCTCTTCGGGGTTATCGATGAGATTTCTTCTGTTATGAACAGCAGAATTCTCATCGAGGGGGTATTGTAGCGGGTCAATTTTTGGGTGTCTTTATTTTAACCGTTTGGGGCATTTATATATTTGTATTCGTTTCATTTTCGGTTGGGAGCCTTATAAAATATTGCAAAATAAATGTATTATTGTGCAACGTATTTGTCAGTATAACAGACCAGTGTTGAGAAACAGTTGGAAACAAAGCAATAAGACGCAGGTTGTTGTTGAGTAATGCGGTGAAGAATTTACCACCCTAAAATTCGCAGAACTCTGTACATGTGTTTCGACGCCCGTATGCAACTCAGCCGGGCGGGGATCGCCAATGACGCCGTGAGAGACACAAAGTTGAGGCAAACATGGCGCTGGGACGAAAAGTTGGTGGCTCCAAGTGATCGGCTACCGGAAAACAGCGTTAAACTCCGCCTACTGTTGGTGACATCACCAGAGCCAACTCCAATATTAAGCTCTGGTCACACACATATATCAGCTCCATTCCATATATAAAATGGTTACCCAACAGCAAATGAGCAATGAACGACGATGCAAAGCGGGCGGCAGTGACCAACAGCTTCCCTCCAAAGAAAGCAAGCTGTACCTGTTACGTTCTCGGTGACGCCCCAGTCGACTAACCACCCACGCCATGCGTGGCTGCTATCAGTTTTGTGCCCGGGCAAAATTTCCGTATTTCTTCTTAAGTCGGCCGACAAAATAACTATGTGAGTTCAAAAACATATACAACAGTGCCTATGGTGACGATGAATACCTATTGATCGTGATTAAATGTTACACGCTTGAAAAAATCCGAAGAATGAAAGACTTTGGTAAACGCAAAACGTGGTCGGGCAATACGACGCAACACACGTAATGTTACACACTAACGACTTATAGCGTTAATTTTACATAACAAGGGGGTGTTTTTATAAGTTTTTATATGAGGGGTTTTTAGAATGTGAGTAGCGCGTGTGCAGGCTGGGCTATTTTAAAGTAAGTAAATAATAGAAGTTAAGCATAGTACGTAAGTTATAGGAGTTACACAATTTTTAAAAACCATGTAAACCTATAAATATGAAATTGGAAATTTTATAAATGGAAAACTAATGGATTCAATATTTCTGATTAATAAACGAAAAATAATTTCTCTTCCAAGATGCATTGTATAAGTTCTTCACACAACCTTGAAAATTACGCTTGTATCCCAAAGTACGTATGAGATCCTGGACCCAAGAACACGCAAAACGGTAAGTGTAAGTTTTTTTTTTTATTATGGTATGGTTTTCTAAGTTAATTAAATGGTGATAAATTCGTAATTTCACATAAGAGTATCGTTGCAATATATATATATATATATATATATTTATTTTTTCTATATAAGTAACTCGATGTTTCTTGCAGTAATTATATAATTTGTGATGTTTTCAATTTGTTTCTTCTGCAAGTAGATAATATTGTATATTCTTTTTAACACCTGACGCACGTTTCACTGAAAAATATCAGTATCATCAGAGGTTTCTAAGTGAATTAATAACAATCGAAATAATTCTATTAATATAAAATTAACGAATAATTGAATTTGTATCGATTTTAATGTAAAATAAAATAACTGATAATCGATTTAGGTCGATTAGTTAACGATTGTTTTAATGTTTATTTTCTTCAGCAGCTGTTTTCTCGGTTATATTTGAAATTTTGTTTATATTTTATTCAATTTTATTTTAATTTTTTAGTAAATTTATAATTTTAAATAGATCGTCTTGTTTTGTTTTTATTTGGGTTTGTTCTTTAATTAATAAATTATTGTTATTGTGTTTGTAAATGTTAAGATTTTCCCAAATATTCATTTTTTGACCTTTTTGTATGTTTTTAATTAATTTTATATTTTCAATGTTTGGAAATTGGTGGTTATTATTTAGACAATGTGTGGCTAAATTAGATTTATAAATATTTGGTTTTAAATATGCATTGCGGTGTTGAACGAATCTATCTCGTAGTTTTTTCTTCGTCTGGCCCATGTAAAATTTATTGCAATCTGGACATTCTATTTTATATATTCCATTTTTATTGTGAGTATTGGATTTAGTTTTAGGTTTTATTTTATTAAAAATTATATTATCTGTGTTATAAGATATTTTTAAATTAGTATCTTTAAATATTTTATTTAGTTTTTGAGTTATATTTCCGTAATAAGTGAAGGTTGTATATTTTATATTATTATTAATAGATGAATTTTTAAATGTAGTGTTTTTAGGAATTTTATTAGTGATTTTATGTTTAATTTTATTTTCTAATTTAGTAATAGTTTTTATTTTGTATCCATTTTTAACTGCTATTTGTTGGATAATTTTTCTTTCTTTGTTTCTTTCTGTGTTATTTAATGGGATCCTAAGCATTCGGTAAATCATGGAATTAAATACTGCCATTTTGTGTTGGGGAGGATGATTAGAAGTATTTGGTATTACTAAGTCAGTTTGAGAAGGTTTCCTGTATATTGCGTATTCAAAATTTGTTTCATTTTTCTTTATTGTTAAGTCTAAATAATTTAATTTATTATTAGATTCTTCTTCTAACGTGAATTTTATTTTAGAATGTAAATTATTTATGGAGTTGAATATTTTATTTATATTTATACCATTGTTTTGGGAAATGTACAGAGTGTCATCAACGTATCTAAAATAACATCCTAATGGGTCGTTTAATTTTATTATATTTATTATTTGTTCGTCGAGTTTTTGTAGGAAGATTTCTGATATGATAGCGGAGGTTGGGGCTCCCATAGCAAGGCCATCTGCTTGATAGTACAATTTGTTGTTGTATTGAAAATAATTTTGATTTAAAATTATTTTTAAAGTATTAGTTAACTGTTTAATGTATGTGTTACTTTCGTTATTTGTTTTCAGATTATTTATTATAATATTTATAGTTTCTTCAATGGGAATGTTTGTATACATGTTTGATATGTCGAATGAATATAATTTTGTATTTCTGTTTACTTCTACGTTTATTAGTTGTTCCGTGAGTTCGATACTATTTTTTATATTGTGTTTTGCTGGAAGTTCAATTTTATGTTTTAAGATTTGAGTTAATAATTTTGATATTTTATAATTTGGTGCGGTCCTAGCGTTTATTAAAGGTCTGATAGGTTTGTTGATTTTGTGTAATTTTATTAAAGAATTTAATTTTGGTGCACAGGGATTATCCATTTTATATTTAAAGGAGTCTTTAGGATTTATGATTTGGTTACTATTTTTTAATATATTTGTTATTTGTGTTTGATATTTATTTGTGGGATCTTTATTTAATGTTATGCAATTATTATTAACTATAAATTCTTCTGTTTTATCGTCTAAATCTTTCTGAGAAATTATTATTGTACTATTACTCTTATCAGCTTTGGTTAAAGTGAGGTTATTAGTCGTTAGTTTCTGTTTTATGTTATTAATGGTTTTATTTTGTTTATTTTTTTTATTTTTAATATGATGATTTTGGTTATTATATTTTTTTATATACTTTATTATTTCCATTGAGGCTTCTGTTCTTATTTTATCTTGTTTTTCTTGTTCTACATTATTAATTGCGTTTTCAGTTTCGACTATGGTATTATCTATTACATATTTGTTTACATTTTTAAGATTTGTTTTGTTTGATGATTCTAGGGTAGCTATTTCGTTTTCCGTGAATTTAATATTAGATAAATTTACGAATTTTGGGTAAAAAGTGTGGTTATTATTTAATGTGTGTAAATTTTGGTTATCTTCTTTAGGTGTACTATTTATTAGTAGATTTTTAAGTTTTTTATTGATTGTGTTAAATTTAATTGTTTTGTGTTTATTTAGTATTTTAAGCATATTAATATATTTATTATTCCATGTATGATAATCAAGTGTGTTGGCTAAAAATTGGCTAAAAAGATTGCAATAAATTTTACGTGGGCCAGACGAAGAAAAAACTACGAGATAGATTCGTTCAACACCGCAATGCATATTTAAAACCAAATATTTATAAATCTAATTTAGCCACACATTGTCTAAATAATAACCACCAATTTCCAAACATTGAAAATATAAAATTAATTAAAAACATACAAAAAGGTCAAAAAATGAATATTTGGGAAAATCTTAACATTTACAAACACAATAACAATAATTTATTAATTAAAGAACAAACCCAAATAAAAACAAAACAAGACGATCTATTTAAAATTATAAATTTACTAAAAAATAAAAATAAAATTGAATAAAATATAAACAAAATTTCAAATATAACCGAGAAAACAGCTGCTGAAGAAAATAAACATTAAAACAATCGTTAACTAATCGACCTAAATCGATTATCAGTTATTTTATTTTACATTAAAATCGATACAAATTCGATTATTCGTTAATTTTATATTAATAGAATTATTTTGATTGTTATTAATTCACTTAGAAACCTCTGATGATACTGATATTTTTCAGTGAAACAAGCGTCAGGTGTTAAAAAGAATATACAATATTATCTACTTGCAGAAGAAACAAATTGAAAACATCACAAATTATATAATTACTGCAAGATACATCGAGTTACTTATATAGAAAATGATGGATGAAAACACCATACAAGGTGATGTAACTCATTCCTATAACCAATTTATTAAACGTAAAAAACAATTAATTAATTGTTTTGGAAACATATATTTTAACAAAAAATGCCTACACCTTAATATTTTTCCAAAATACACAAAAATAATAGTAAAAAACAACAATAACAATAAAGTAAGCAAATATATTTCTCAAGCCCAATATAAATGGATTAAAGACGAAATATCAAATAATTACAGAAAAATCGACTACATTAATAAACAATTAATTAATTTACATCTTCTTTTAGCCAACACACTTGATTATCATACATGGAATAATAAATATATTAATATGCTTAAAATACTAAATAAACACAAAACAATTAAATTTAACACAATCAATAAAAAACTTAAAAATCTATTAATAAATAGTACACCTAAAGAAGATAACCAAAATTTACACACATTAAATAATAACCACACTTTTTACCCAAAATTCGTAAATTTATCTAATATTAAATTCACGGAAAACGAAATAGCTACCCTAGAATCATCAAACAAAACAAATCTTAAAAATGTAAACAAATATGTAATAGATAATATCATAGTCGAAACTGAAAACGCAATTAATAATGTAGAACAAGAAAAACAAGATAAAATAAGAACAGAAGCCTCAATGGAAATAATAAAATATATAAAAAAATATAATAACCAAAATCATCATATTAAAAATAAAAAAAATAAACAAAATAAAACCATTAATAACATAAAACAGAAACTAACGACTAATAACCTCACTTTAACCAAAGCTGATAAGAGTAATAGTACAATAATAATTTCTCAGAAAGATTTAGACGATAAAACAGAAGAATTTATAGTTAATAATAATTGCATAACATTAAATAAAGATCCCACAAATAAATATCAAACACAAATAACAAATATATTAAAAAATAGTAACCAAATCATAAATCCTAAAGACTCCTTTAAATATAAAATGGATAATCCCTGTGCACCAAAATTAAATTCTTTAATAAAATTACACAAAATCAACAAACCTATCAGACCTTTAATAAACGCTAGGACCGCACCAAATTATAAAATATCAAAATTATTAACTCAAATCTTAAAACATAAAATTGAACTTCCAGCAAAACACAATATAAAAAATAGTATCGAACTCACGGAACAACTAATAAACGTAGAAGTAAACAGAAATACAAAATTATATTCATTCGACATATCAAACATGTATACAAACATTCCCATTGAAGAAACTATAAATATTATAATAAATAATCTGAAAACAAATAACGAAAGTAACACATACATTAAACAGTTAACTAATACTTTAAAAATAATTTTAAATCAAAATTATTTTCAATACAACAACAAATTGTACTATCAAGCAGATGGCCTTGCTATGGGAGCCCCAACCTCCGCTATCATATCAGAAATCTTCCTACAAAAACTCGATGAACAAATAATAAATATAATAAAATTAAACGACCCATTAGGATGTTATTTTAGATACGTTGATGACACTCTGTACATTTCCCAAAACAATGGTATAAATATAAATAAAATATTCAACTCCATAAATAATTTACATTCTAAAATAAAATTCACGTTAGAAGAAGAATCTAATAATAAATTAAATTATTTAGACTTAACAATAAAGAAAAATGAAACAAATTTTGAATACGCAATATACAGGAAACCTTCTCAAACTGACTTAGTAATACCAAATACTTCTAATCATCCTCCCCAACACAAAATGGCAGTATTTAATTCCATGATTTACCGAATGCTTAGGATCCCATTAAATAACACAGAAAGAAACAAAGAAAGAAAAATTATCCAACAAATAGCAGTTAAAAATGGATACAAAATAAAAACTATTAATAAATTAGAAAATAAAATTAAACATAAAATCACTAATAAAATTCCTAAAAACACTACATTTAAAAATTCATCTATTAATAATAATATAAAATATACAACCTTCACTTATTACGGAAATATAACTCAAAAACTAAATAAAATATTTAAAGATACTAATTTAAAAATATCTTATAACACAGATAATATAATTTTTAATAAAATAAAACCTAAAACTAAATCCAATACTCACAATAAAAATGGAATATATAAAATAGAATGTCCAGATTGCAATAAATTTTACGTGGGCCAGACGAAGAAAAAACTACGAGATAGATTCGTTCAACACCGCAATGCATATTTAAAACCAAATATTTATAAATCTAATTTAGCCACACATTGTCTAAATAATAACCACCAATTTCCAAACACTGAAAATATAAAATTAATTAAAAACATACAAAAAGGTCAAAAAATGAATATTTGGGAAAATCTTAACATTTACAAACACAATAACAATAATTTATTAATTAAAGAACAAACCCAAATAAAAACAAAACAAGACGATCTATTTAAAATTATAAATTTACTAAAAAATAAAAATAAAATTGAATAAAATATAAACAAAATTTCAAATATAACCGAGAAAACAGCTGCTGAAGAAAATAAACATTAAAACAATCGTTAACTAATCGACCTAAATCGATTATCAGTTATTTTATTTTACATTAAAATCGATACAAATTCAATTATTCGTTAATTTTATATTAATAGAATTATTTCGATTGTTATTAATTCACTTAGAAACCTCTGATGATACTGATATTTTTCAGTGAAACGTGCGTCAGGTGTTAAAAAGAATATACAATATTATCTACTTGCAGAAGAAACAAATTGAAAACATCACAAATTATATATATATATATATATATATATATATATATATATATATATATATATTTATAATGACTATAATGTTTACCTCAAATGTTTTCTCTTTGATTGGAACATGTTTCGGGAAGCCTTGTGTTCCTGTCTTTAGCCTTCCTGATTTTGAGTCTTGTGAAGTACTTGTGTGTTGGTTGGTTGTCGTGTTGTGGTTTCCTGTTTGAAAACAACCAATCAACACACAAGTACTTCACAAGACTCAAAATCAGGAAGGCTGAAAAGATGGGAACACAAGGCTTCCCGAAACATGTTCCAAATAAGGAGAAAACATCTTGAGGTAAAGTCATTATAAATATTAAATATATTATATACATCAAGAAACAAACTGTAGCAAAAAGTGTTTGAATATATATGCAATTTCAAATTGTTGCTATTGTTGATTGGTAATACAGTTGAATAATAATAGATGGGTTATAACTAAATTAAACACTAACAATGGTTAGTAAATACAGTTCAAATTGTACTAATAAAGGAACCGATTAGAATAACAATGAATATGTGTTAAGTTATTTCAACGTCATCTACCTAAACTAAACTGTGCTCAATCAGTTTGTCTAATGGATTTTGAATCTTCTGATAAGGGAAAGTTTTATATTTTAAATTTTTTTCACGGGGAAAGGAAACAGAAATTGGAAATTGTTTTTCCACATTCCGTCTATAAAAATGTTGGTGACGACACAAGGGCTTTTGGTTTTTTGGAATTTTCTAGTAAGTAAAGGTTAGTGAAGTAGTATCGGGGCTTCTTCTTTCTTTCTTCATTTTCTTATTAGTTGTACAATTACAAAAGTAAGTTACATTATGTCTCTAAACAGGTTTCAAATATTTCTGAGAATGTTTCATGCTGCAAACAATGAAGTAGAATGTGAAGGTGGCAGACTTTACAAAGTGCAATCTTTTATTGCTTGTTTGTTACCTAAATGTCAAAATATAGTTAATCCTCAAGAAGACATTTCTGTAGATGAGACCATTACACCTTGGAGAGGGTGACTAAAGTTTCATCAGTACGTGCAAAACAAATGGTATCGCTATAGTGTAAAGGTGTTTAAACTTTGTCTTACCAGTAAGGTATACATGGAACATAAAAGTGTATGCTGGGAAAGAGCCAACATCTGGTGGCAGTGTCCCACAGAAAGAATCATGGAGCTGTTAGATCCTGTTACAGGCAGGTCGCACATTATACTGTGATAACTGGTACACTAGTGTTTCACTGGCCACAGAGCTAATGCAAAAAACATTGTTAAGGCTAAATTGAAAAAATCGGTATGGAGAACCATACATGACTTCCATGTCCCAAAATTTATATTTAAAATCATTTAAATATTAATTAAATAAGTGGATGCTTCGAGTTCTGAAAAAATTACGTATCAGCTAAAATGGTACCACCATGTCAGGTGGATTCAGACTATCCTCAACCTTCGTGAGGAAGGACTGTACTTTTGGATAAAATGTCTGTAGGTCGAACGAAGAGCTAGCTAAAGGTAGCTGCGATCTGGTTCCTGTAATGAAATTTAATGAAGAAATTTGTGTTAGTTGTTGAAATCACAAGCAGAATGATCACTGTTGCACACCACTATATATATATAGTGGTGTGCAACAGTGATCATTCTGCTTGTAATGAAATTGGACTCTCACTGCGAGGGGCCGAGGGATGTCTATAGTGTTATCAAAGTCTTTCCAGTCAATACTATACTAGTCATTTTTCTTTTTTAAAATCGAGTCTTGATTTCTTTCTTTCCATTTGTCTTCTGATTTCCTGAACGACTATTCTGTTCACCCGTGTAATTATACATTTCTGAGCAAAACATTTCTTCCTTAATACGTTTGTGTCTCCTGTTTAACACCCACCATTCTGATCCATGTCATAATGCTATATTTCACACAGGCTAGTAAATAACTAGCCATCAGGGAGGTCAAAATATTTTCAAGGAGGGGCAAACAATTTTCCAAAGGAGAAACATATTTATATATTTGTCATACATACACACATGCACATATTAGTTTATAATTCTCGTATCATAATAGAAATAAGTACACAGATTGTATTAATTGCTTTAATACACCAACAATGCCCAGCAACCCACAGGAAGCAAATCGACGTCCATCTTTTCGACTTGCACGCGTTGTGTTGGTATGGGTTTCGGCACTTTCCATTTAAAAAGGGTGCAAACATAAGAAAGTAAACATGAGTGAGGCCAGAAATAACGCGAATTTTGTATGTGTATGTGTGTGTGTCCTGCCGGCCTTTTTATTGCGGTAATCACAATAATAAAACTTTGGAAAAGTAAACATTACATAATTGAGATATGCTTGCCTGCCAGGAACTATATATTTTCACTCACACGTGATTTAAATTAAAATGAAAAATATAGAATTTTGTTAAAGTGAAATGAAATGTTTCCATAGAAACTACTTCTTTGTTGTCAATAATGTAGTACACATAAAACTTATAAAAATTAACCTCCTCCATCATCAACTACCATTTTAATTTATAAAAAAATTACCCGCTCCCCCTTCAACTACCCTTTTCATTTATAGATATTTCATCTACCTTTCTACAGTGGATTATTATGACCTTCTTTTCAGGGTACTTTATTTATCAAAATTAAGCACTTTACTCTTGTTAAAATGTAAAACGTTTCAGGTAAACTGCCCCTTTTCCTTAACCGATCTTCACCAAAAACAATAGGCATTGAGTCCTCTACAATTCAGGGCTGTATGCAAAAAATTATTTGATTCTGTTTAAATTTGCGGCTGTTATCGTTTGCCATAGAAAAAATTCTACACACAGACACTTTTCGAAAAATGACTTTTTTTCATGTTTTGATGGTAGTACAATCAGAATCTGCTGTTATCTCGAACACGACTTTTTTCGCCATGACCATACTTCCATCTTTATGGAAGTAAAAAGGGCAAACTATTTCAGCTCAGAGTAACACAAAAGAGGTGCTATTAAATGGCAAGATAAACATGAAGTCTTGATGATAACTACAAAGCACAAAGATGAACTACTCGCAGTCTCTAAAAGAGAGAACGAAGTTTTGAAGCCAAAAGCAATTGTAGACTACAACAAGGCAAAATCATTCATGATTTGTCTGACCAAATGAGTTCATTCTCAACTACTTTACGCAGCACAATCAAGTGGTATAAAATAATTACAAGTGGTATAAAAAACTTATTTTTGAATTACTGTTTGGTACATCAATTGTTAACGCTCTGGTGTTATATAATACAGCTAATACAAGTATGCAGTATACAAATGAAGATTGTGAAATTTTGTGAGATAGTAACATAAATTTTAAATTACTTGTATATATATTGTAACAAATATAAAGGAACGTATATTATATATTGATTATATTTATATGCCGCACGTTGGATGCGTCAATTTGTAACAAATATAATTATGTTGAACGATAAATTATTATGCTACTGTTGTATTCTGCCGCTCGCTCCCACTATACATCCAGTCCCAATGACGTCACTCAGAGTTGCCAACAGTTGCTCCATCCACTGTGCTATGTTATCGTAATTCTCAATTGAAACAGTAATAATAATGCAAAGATAACACCAAACAGATATATTCCTTTTAACAATCTTTATTCAAATGAAGTATTGATTAATTACTTCTCATTTTTCTTTACTGTAATTACAATTATGACAAAATTATGCGTCTTCATTCATAAGTTGGTAGTAGCTAAAATAATGTGCTCTATGCTGGATTCGACAAGCAAAAGAATGATGCAGTTTGTTTTTATTTCAAAGAAATAAATAATCTCAGGGCGTATTTGGTTAGGAAATTATGGTTAAACAAATAATACAACTCTTAAAATCAAAATACAAACTTCACAATATAAGGATATTACAAGGTTTTGATGTGTATAGAGCAAACTGGTAGTTGTGTATGTGTTACTCACTATTATAGGTTATGAACAGTTTAGATGCTTATTAGTTATCGTTAAAGTTTGTATGGTGTTCAAGAAAGGTGTAATACTCAATTGGTGTTATTTTCAAGTGTTCTTTAGTGTTAGTGTACGATAGTGTCTGTAGTTTTATTTATTGTTTAATTCCTAAATAGTTGTGTACACAAGTGTAGGTGTTGTCACATAAGATGATAAATTGTTCAAATTCACCAGATCCTCTTCTTTATTCTTCCAGGACGAAGATAGGGTCCAAGTCTTCTTTGCTTCTTCTCCCCGGACCTAATTTCTTCTGAATTAAATTCTTGATGTTCTTTTGTTATTATAATATTTTGTATTGACTATACCAATTCGTTTTACTCAGTCTGGTATGTGTTTCACTAATTAAAATGTAATTATCTGAGACATTTTTATAACGCATCTGTCTTCAATGACGGTTGTTAAAGAAGTCCCTATTTTATTTATCTGAATTTTCGGTTGCTAAGGTAAAACTTGAAATCTGGTTGGTTGATTCAGATATACATTGTCATACAAATTCATTATTTCAATGTCTGAATTTGGTCAAAAACTTTTAAATTAGTATAACTTTTTTGTACTGATTGGGAATTTAAAACCAATAGCATCATTATTTTGGTCTTAACATTTGTGACATATAGACACCAAACATGCCTATTTTTGCTTAAGAAATACTGATGTTACAATTTTTTGCTATCTGAATTTTTCTTAAATAACTTACAACTGATTATTTCGATTCCATATTTGTTGTGTATACTATTAATTATAAACCTATCCATATTATAACATTTGTTTTATAAAATTCTAACTGTATTTCCCAAAATTTACAAAATTCTAAAGTTTTTTATAGTCTTGACATGTTAAATTTCTATTTTCTATTATTGTAACATCTATTAACAATGCAACTACCATCAAAACTACTCCCTATAACTCTATTAGTATTATTATTTAAAATATAACAATAATTATTACTGTAACATTATAAAAAAACATAATTCAGATTTTGTGATTAAACAATTTGTATATGTCTGGTTACATACATCCTGCATAAGGCATATCATACACTCATCTATATATATAAAAGAGAAATACCACTGACTCACTCACTGACTCATCACGAAATCTCCGAAACTATAACACCTAGAAACTTGAAATTTGGCATGTAGGTTCCTTATGTGATGTAGGTATCCGCTAAGAAGGGATTTTTGGAAATTCGACCTTTAAAGGGGGAAAAAGGGGGGGAAAGTTTGCCTGACTGACTGACATAGAATCAACGTAGAGCAAAACTACTGAATGGATATCAATGAAACTTTGAACATAGCTTCATCATCAGTCTTAGGTGCTCACTAAGAAACGGTTTTAAAAACTTTCACTCCTAAGGGGCAAACCCCCCATTGTATCTATGTATGTATGTTCCACATCTCCTCCTAAACCACTGGACCGAGTTCAACCAAGCTTGGCACAAATATTTTACGCGACGGGAGAACCAACATAGGATAGGTGTTTTTTTCGATGGGGTCCTTTGGGGTTTTTCACATCTCCTCCTAAACCACTGGACCGATTTCAACCAAACTTGGGACAAATATTTTACGCAGCGGGAGAATCAACATAGGATATGTGTTTTCTTCGGTGGGGTCCTTTGGGGTCTTCCACATCTCCTCCTAAACCACTGGACCGACTTCAACCAAACTTGGCACAAATATTTTACTCAACGGAGGAACCAACATAAGATAGGTGTTTTTTCGATACAATCCTTCGGGGGGTCCTTTGGGGTCTTCCACATCTCCTCCTAAACCACTGGACATATTTCAACCAAACTTGGCACAAATATTTTACGCAACGGGAGAACCAACATAGGACAAGTGTTTTTTTGATACGATCCTTTGGGGGGTCCTTTGGGGTCTTCCACATCTCCTCCTAAACCAGTGGACCGATTTCAACCAAACTTGGCACAAATATTTTACGCAACGGGAGAACCAACATAGGACAGGTGTTTTTTTTTTGATACGATCCTCTGGGGGGTCCTTTGGGCCTTAAACAACTATTAGATCTGGTTACTATGGCAACCCAATAGAATAGATTCTTGTTACCATAGCATCGGTGGAAGTCTCCCGCGTAGGAAATAGCGCGGGAGTCGTCCGACGGGCCTTCCCCAGAGTTCATCCACGGAACCCGGGGAGTCTTAGGTCGGATCCCGCGAAAGACGGCGGGGCCAGAGTCCACGGTTCTTATAAATAAAGATATAGGTTATGATATCAAAGGTGGTGTATGCATCTTAAGAAACGTCTTAATAGTGTGTGAATTCAGAGTTGTTTCAGTTTGAATTTAAAAGTGTTAAAAAGTGTGTAAAGTGTTTAAGAGTTAAGATCGAAGTAAGTTATAAGCGAGTACAAAAAACAAAGTTTTGATAGCGAATGTATTCAGACCATAGAGCTCAGACAATATAAATGCACTTGCTTCAGTTTGAATTTAAAAATTGATAAGCTGAAATCTATAGAGGTATTGTATTGTTAGAATAAGTTTAGGAGACACTAATTTAACAAATGCCTTATTTCAACATTAACACAATGAATTATAAAACGACAGTTAAATACGCAGCGCGTGCAAGTACTGTAGACATTTTATTGAAAACTAATTTAGCTGTTCGCCCTCTCCCAGAGTTAGAAATCGAGCAGAAGCATCACGCGCAACAGAATTCTTCTCCAGATATAAGAATACAGTTTATGACATGTTCTTAAACAGGTGCGCTACAGAGTATTCCTCCAGTGAGAATGCGAACGTAACAATATAAGGAAGATTATACAGTATACAAGTAATATAACGTTAGAACAAGAATAGGTGCCTATGAGCCTATGAATAAATTATGAACCCGAGCAACGCTGGGTAAATCGGCTAGATATAGATATCTATATAAGCCAAATACCACTGACTGACTCACTGATCACGATATCTCTGAAACCACTGAATGGATATCAGTGAAACTTTGAACATAGCTTCATCATAGGTCTTAGGTGCTCACTAAGAAACGGTTTTAAAAACTTTCACTCCTAAGGGGCAAAAAACCAAATACTGAAATTTATAGCGGGAAATGCATACTTGGTAAATGAAGTGGTTGACATCTCAGTTTACTGGAAACCCCGAATACATTTAGTCCTGAGTTTTTAATCATTGTTTTAAATTGAGAAAACTTCGTTGTTTGCAGGTTCTTATAGTCGAGAAAATTTCGAAGTTCAATTAATTAATAAATGTATGTCCTTTTTGTTCTCGGAAACGGCTCTAACGATTTTCTCGAAATAAATAATAAATAGCTGTTGCTATGAATGTAAATAGACAAACTAAGAGTTGAGAATTTGTACAATCTATCTAATCCTATACTATTAAGCGAGCAATAACTGTACAATTACGTACAACGTGAAACTCCGTAGCGAAGCACGGGTATTTTGCTAGTAACTTAATAAAACTATAAATAACATCAACACAACTTCATCTTATTTTTAAAACATAAAAAGGAAAGTTTAATCATTTAATAATGATTTATAATTTCTATTCTTTTCTCATGCAGTTCAGCCATTGCTGTACTAGGTCATTTTACCATTTTTTTTTGTTTTATACATTTGAGAATTATTATGTGATTATACATTATTTATTTGATAACATTATGTCCACTATTATTTACAGTTAGTTGCATGTTTCCATGTACCTATAATAATCGTTTTGTTGTATTATTTCATTATATCATTTAGTTAACAATTTACTAATATATTATTTTACATTATATTGTATATTTGGGCCTATTATCCCTCAATTTGTATTTTGATTATTTTTATATTTTGATACATTTAATAAAACAATTTGTTTACTTATAGTAAAATAATTGAATTTTGAGGTTTATTCAAATTCGTTTATTGGCTTCATAATACATTTTTAAGGAAACTTGGTTGTATGTTCCCTTAATCTTTTTCGTCTCCACATCACTAATTACATAAGTATTGTTGTTATTGTTTTTATAACAACATATGGTCCGTTATAAAGTAATAATAGCTTGTTTTCTTATCGACTTGTTTTGCCTTTCGGTGGCTCCAATTAAAATTATATTCTGGATTGGTAGAGTCGGTAAGATGATCTTACTTAATTTTTGAATTTTGTGGTATTCTTCTTAATAGATTCGAAATACTTTCTTCAGAAACACATGGTAAGACGTTCTTACTTAATTTTTGAATTTTGTGGTATTCGTTGTTATCGATTAACGACACGTTTGCGCCCGTATCTATCATGAATCTTGTGTCTAGTCCATTTACTTGGGCGATAATATAAGCAATCTCATTATTCACATTATTGTTCGTTATAGTATCTTCGTTTAGCAAATCTTCTCTCACATTTTGTAAAAAATGATTATGCACTATCGTTATTGTATTGTCAGTCGTTTTGTCTCGTCCTAGTAAGTACCCAAATTGTCAGTTCAGTGATGGGACCTGTTGGTTTTTCACTGTCGCGGTCCGTTTAAATCAGGGCTGATCTCCTCGGTCCTGTTGTCTGGTTGACGGGGTCTGTCTCTATTATGTAATTCTTGTATGTCACTGGCGTTATTATTGAACATCACTATGTTTCTGTTGCTCCTGTCATCGTCGCAGCTCCTACTATGTCTATGTTCATCCCAGTAGCGTTGGTTATTCTCCTCCTGAAAATTTCTCTCCCAGTTCACATTATAATTTATTCGTCCCTGGTACGAACGTCTTCCCATATCTCTATCTTCGGTGTTCACATAATTCACCTGCCTTCGATATGTTTGGTTTTGGTTGTTATAATTGCCATTATTATTATGTCTGTATCGGTTATCGTAATTGTTTTGATAACCTCGGTTGTTCTGGTAATGGTTGTCTCTATCATTGGCACGCTGGTATCCGTTATTATTATTCGTAGGAGAGCTACGGTAATAGTGGTTGTTGTTATTGTTGTTGTTATTCGTCGTATTATTCCGTGGGTAGTTATTATTATTTTGGTAACTACGTTGATAGTGATTACCGTTGTTGTTGTAATTATTATTTGGTCTATGCCCGTTATTTTCATATCGGGCGTCGTGGCGACCATTGTTTCTATCCATCTCATCGCTCCTTCGTCTGTATTGGAGGAAGCTCTTCTCTTGTTCAATTTCCGCTAACAATGCCGACATCTCCTCAATGGTTTGTATTCGTCCGTTTATTCGGCCTCTCGTAATTTCCCCACCATAGTGATAAGCCAATAGCCTCACTAAACATTCTGTAGGAATTGCAGGTTCTAAATGTCTGGCTATGTTGATCTTACCCAGAAAGTATGCGGTCGGAGTTTGTTTGCCGTGTAGATCATATCGGCCCAATCCTATGTCACTTCTTATCATGTGTTGTGTGGCATCAGACCAGTACTTGGATTTAAATTGTTTTTTGAATTCTTGAAAATTTTGTATATTCGGCCGCATCGCCGTCCACCAATTGTCATAGACTTTTCTGAACATTTTGTCCAGCATTCTCCTAATTACAACCCATCTGTCTTCTCCGGTTTTTGCTATTTTTTCTTCTACCCGTTCTAGGAATAGTATAGGGTTTCTTCTATAATTCTGGAAGTCGATAACTTCTCGGTTTTCCTCACATGTGGTATGGGCACCGATACATTGTCTGTTTCTTAGAGAGTTGATTTCATCTCTATGGGCAGTTGTTTGGTCTTGTACTCGATTAAGACTAGTACCTATGCTTTCTAATCTTTCTCCTATCACTGCTTGGTTGGTTTTTATATTTTCTATTCGTCCATTCATTTCTTCCCGGACGCTCAGTACCTCTTGGTTCATCCGCTCACACTTTTCCTTGGTCTCGGATTCTACCCTTTTAATTTCGGTCACCGGTTCTTCTAGCTTCTTGTCCCATTCTTCCTGCAATTGCCGGTTATTAATTTCCATCTTGTTATTCCACTCTTCTTTTAATGACTCTTTGTGTTCATCCAATTTTTTCTTGGTTTCCTGGTAATTTCCCTTCAATTCTTCCCTCAATGCTCTATTATTTTCGTCTATTTTCTCCTCCATTTTCCTGCTATTCTCTTTCAATTCTCGGCTCAATTCCTCCTTGGTCTGTTTATTATCACTCTTTATTTCCTCCATTTTCTTACTCAAGTCTTCCTTCAATATTACTAAGTTCTTATTACTATTCTCACTTAATTCTTCCATTTTCTTACTATTCTCTTCCGTTTGTCGGCTTATTTCCTCCATAGACTGTTTATTGTCTTCCATTTCGTCTATTAGTTTCTTATTACTCTCCTCCGTTTTCTTACCAGTTTCCTGCATTAATTCTATCATATGTGTAATCATTTCTTGCGTCTTCTCGCTTTCTGTTTGTGTGGGTTCTTCTGGTTGTTTCTCCTGAGCCTTCCTTATTATGGTTTCTACTTCCTCAACCGGTATTGCTTCCTTGTCTTCCATGGTTAATTCGCTTACTTTCTCTGTTTCAGCCGCTCGTTTGCGCGATGTTTCTCGCTTCCTCATTTTTGTTTATTTTTGTTTGTTTAATTATAAATTATATTTTAATTTATCGCCTCACACGTTGGTTCGCCAATTTGTAACAAATTTAATTATAAGGGTCTCCCGAGTATCCACGTCAAGCCCCACTGTTGGGTTCGTCAATTTGTAACAAATATAATTATGTTGAACGATAAATTATTATGCTACTGTTGTATTCTACCGCTCGCTCCCACTATACATCTAGTCCCAATGACGTCACTCGGAGTTGCCAACAATTGCTCCGTCCGCTGTGCTATGTTATCGTAATTCTCAATTGAAACAGTAATAATAATGCACAGATAACACCAAACAGATATATTCCTTTTAACAATCTTTATTCAAATGAAGTATTGATTAATTACTTCTCGTTTTTCTTTACTGTAATTACAATTATGACAAAATTATGCGTCTTCATTCATAAGTTGGTAGTAGCTAAAATAATGTGCTCTATGCTGGATTCGACAAGCAAAAGAATGATGCAGTTTGTTTTTATTTCAATGAAATAAATAATCTCAGGGCGTATTTGGTTCGGAAATTATGGTTAAACAAATAATACAACTCTTAAAATCAAAATAGAAACTTCACAATATAAGGATATTACAAGGTTTTGATGAGTATAGAGCAAACTGGTAGTCGTGTATGTGTTACTCACTATTATAGGTTATGAACAGTTTAGATGCTTATTAGTTATCGTTAAAGTTTTTATGGTGTTCAAGAAAGGTGTAATACTCAATTGGTGTTATTTTCAAGTGTTCTTTAGTGTTAGTGTACGATAGTGTCTGTAGTTTTATTTATTGTTTAATTCCTAAATAGTTGTGTACACAAGTGTAGGTGTTGTCACATAAGATGATAAATTGTTCAAATTCACCAGATCCTCTTCTTTATTCTTCCAGGACGAAGATAGGGTCCAAGTCTTCTTTGCTTTTTCTCCCCGGATCTAAATTCTTCTGAATTAAATTCTTGATGTTCTTTTGTTATTATAATATTTTGTATTGACTATACCAATTCATTTTACTCAGTCTGGTATGTGTTTTCACTAATTAAAATGTAATTATCTGAGACGTTTTTATAACGCATCTGTATTCAATGACGGTTGTTAAAGAAGTCCCTATTTTATTTATCTGAATTTTCGGTTGCTAAGGTAAAACTTGAAATCTGGTTGGTTGATTCAGATATACATTGTCATACAAATTCATTATTTCAATGTCTGAATTTGGTCAAAAACTTTTAAATTAGTATAACTTTTTTGTACTGTTTGGGAATTTAAAACCAATAGCATCATTATTTTGGTCTTAACATTTGTGATATATAGACACCAAACATGCCTATTTTTGCTTAAGAAATACTGATGTTACAATTTTTTGCTATCTGAATTTTTCTTAAATAACTTACAACTGATTATTTCGATTCCATATTTGTTGTGTATACTATTAATTATAAACCTATCCATATTATAACATTTGTTTTATAAAATTCTAACTGTATTTCCCAAAATTTACAAAATTCCAAAGTTTTTTATAGGCCTAGGTTTGACATGTTAAATTTCTATTTTCTATTATTGTAACACCTATTAACAATGCAACTACCATCAAAACTACTCCCTATAACTCTATTAGTATTATTATTTAAAATATAACAATAATTATTACTGTAACATTATAAAAAAACATAATTCACATTTTGTGATTAAACAATTTGTATATGTCTGGTTGCATACATCCTGCATAAGGCATATCATACACTCATTACTTAATAAAACTATAAATAACATCAACACAACTTCATCTTATTTTTAAAACATAAAAAGGAAAGTTTAATCATTTAATAATGATTTATAATTTCTATTCTTTTCTCATGCAGTTCAGCCATTGCTGTACTAGGTAATTTTACCATTTTTTTTGTTTTATACATTTGAGAATTATTATGTGATTATACATTATTTATTTGATAACATTATGTCCACTATTATTTACAGTTAGTTGCATGTTTCCATGTACCTATAATAATTGTTTTGTTGTATTATTTCATTATATCATTTAGTTAACAATTTACTAATATATTATTTTACATTATATTGTATATTTGGGCCTATTATCCCTCAATTGGTACTTTGATTATTTTTATATTTTGATACATTTAATAAAACAATTTGTTTACTTATAGTAATGGTACATAATGCTGTCTGTCTTTATAAGTATTATTTTTGTCATTATTTGAAATTCATGTCATCATCGGGGTATTTTGCATCACTTTACCTAAACATTAATTTGGGTACGGACAGTTATAGTACAAGTAAGTCTAAAGTAGTTATTTGTTCATCTTCACTATCATTTTTAAAAGATATTTTTTCTTCTTGTTAATTTTCTTATCCATGATCTTCATTAAATCTGGTACGATATCAAGCTACGCCAAATGTAATGTTACATACTACCCTGCCACCAAATTTGATTATTTTAATAAAATAATATATTTTGTTGAAATTATCAATTATCTTATCTTCCATATTAGCACTTGTTATCCTTTTTATGATCTGGTATACTTGTCTTTAATTATAAGTGTTCTATCCCTGGATCATGTTACCTCCCTAACAAATTAATCATCATCACATATATTTTGGAATCAGTCGGGGGGCTCTCTTGACCTAATACCCCGCTGTCCTTATAATACATAATACATAAATAATATCGATTGCTGGAGCTATCTCATCAGTCAATCACATTTAATAATAACTAGTCTATTCATGACTAAATCAAATAAAAATAATATAATAATATATTCTTGGGATGCTTCACTCAAGTTTAAATTCTCAGATCTAAATATTTCTTTCCATTGATTCTTTCAGATGTTTATTTTCTTGTGGCGATATTAATAACATTTTTATTTTTAATTGGTACTATCTTCTTTCCTTCTTTATCAGTACTCCTTAATCTTCATTTTTTTTCATTCGCTATCTATTCAATTAACACGTAACAAGTATCTGTATCTATAGTTGTTGTTGATTCTCTCACAATCATGATAGGTTATTTGTAGTAAATTCGTTACTAGTTTTGTCTTATTTTCATCGTCGATCGTCTACATTTGTCTTTTCTTATTCATTTTATAATACTTTGGTTTCTCCTGATTCATGGATGTTGTCTCTTTCTTTTATATTCCAATAATAAGTTCACAATTATATTTAATAAGAGGTGCTTATTTCGTTTAGAATTTTGAAATTTATTCAAATTTGTTTATTCACTTGGTTCAAAATAACATTATCAAAATGTACTGTACGTTGTCCTTACTATTTGTTTGAATTTTGAGGTTTATTCAAATTCGTTTATTAGCTTCATAATACATTTTTAAGGAAACTTGGTTGTATGTTCCCTTAATCTTTTTCGTCTCCACATCACTAATTACCGGTACATAAGTATTGCTGTTATTGTTTTTACAACAACATATGGTCCGTTATAAAGTAATAATAGCTTGTTTTCTTATTGACTTATTTTGCCTTCCGGTGGCTCCAATTAAAATTATATTCTGGATTGGTAGAGTCGGTAAGATGATCTTACTTAATTTTTGAATTTTGTGGTATTCTTCTTAATAGATTCGAAATACTTTCTTCAGAAACACATGGTAAGACGTTCTTACTTAATTTTTGAATTTTGTGGTATTCGTTGTTATCGATTAACGACACGTTTGCGCCCGTATCTATCATGAATCTTGTGTCTAGTCCATTTACTTGGGCGATAGATATAAGCAATCTCATTATTCACATTATTGTTCATTATAGTATCTTCGTTTAGCAATTCTTCTCTCACATTTTTAAAAAAATGATTATGCACTATTATTATTGTATTGTCAGTCGTTTTGTCTCATCCTAGTAAGTACCCAAATTGTCGGTTCAGTGATGGGACCTGTTGGTTTTTCACTGCCGCGGTCCGTTTAAATTAGGGCTGATCTCCTCGGTCCTGTTGTCTGGTTGACGGGGTCTGTCTCTATTATGTAATTCTTGTATGTCACTGGCGTTATTATTGAACATCACTATGTTTCTGTTGCTCCTGTCATCGTCGCAGCTCCTACTACGTCTATGTTCATCCCAGTAGCGTTGGTTATTCTCCTCCTGAAAATTTCTCTCCCAGTTCACATTATAATTTATTCGTCCCTGGTACGAACGTCTTCCCATATCTCTATCTTCGGTGTTCACATAATTCACCTGCCTTCGATATGTTTGGTTTTGGTTGTTATAATTGCCATTATTATTATGTCTGTATCGGTTATCGTAATTGTTTTGATAACCTCGGTTGTTCTGGTAATGGTTGTCTCTATCATTGGCACGCTGGTATCCGTTATTATTATTCGTAGGAGAGCTACGGTAATAGTGGTTGTTGTTATTGTTGTTGTTATTCGTCGTATTATTCCGTGGGTAGTTATTATTATTTTGGTAACTACGTTGATAGTGATTACCGTTGTTGTTGTAATTATTATTTGGTCTATGCCCGTTATTTTCATATCGGGCGTCGTGGCGACCATTGTTTCTATCCATCTCATCGCTCCTTCGTCTGTATTGGAGGAAGCTCTTCTCTTGTTCAATTTCTACTAACAATGCCGACATCTCCTCAATGGTTTGTATTCGTCCGTTTATTCGGCCTCTCGTAATTTCCCCACAATAGTGATAAGCCAATAGCCTCACTAAACATTCTGTAGGAATTGCAGGTTCTAAATGTCTGGCTATGTTGATCTTACCCAGAAAGTATGCGGTCGGAGTTTGTTTGCCGTGCAGATCATATCGGCCCAATCCTATGTCACTTCTTATCATGTGTTGTGTGGCATCAGACCAGTACTTGGATTTAAATTGTTTTTTGATTTCTTGAAAATTTTGTACATTCGGCCGCATCGCCGTCCACCAATTGTCACAGACTTTTCTGAACATTTCGTCCAGCATACTCCTAATTACAACCCATCTGTCTTCTCCAGTTTTAGCTATTTTTTCTTCTACCCGTTCTAGGAATAGCATAGGGTTTCTTCTATAATTCTGGAAGTCGATAACTTCTCGGTTTTCCTCACATGTGGTATGGGCACCGATACATTGTCTGTTTCTTAGAGAGTTGATTTCATCTCTATGGGCAGTTGTTTGGTCTTGTACTCGATTAAGACTAGTACCTATGCTTTCTAATCTTTCTCCTATCACTGCTTGGTTGGTTTTTATATTTTCTATTCGTCCATTCGTTTCTTCCCGGACGCTCAGTACCTCTTGGTTCATCCGCTCACACTTTTCCTTGGTCTCGGATTCTACCCTTTTAATTTCGGTCACCGGTTCTTCTAGCTTCTTGTCCCATTCTTCCTGCAATTGCCGGTTATTAATTTCCATCTTGTTATTCCACTCTTCTTTTAATGACTCTTTGTGTTCATCCAATTTTTTCATGGTTTCCTGGTAATTTCCCTTCAATTCTTCCCTCAATGCTCTATTATTTTCGTCTATTTTCTCCTCCATTTTCCTGCTATTCTCTTTCAATTCTCGGCTCAATTCCTCCTTTGTCTGTTTATTGTCACTCTTTATTTCCTCCATCTTCTTACTCAAGTCTTCCTTCAATATTACTAAGTTCTTATTACTATTCTCACTTAATTCTTCCATTTTCTTACTATTCTCTTCCGTTTGTCGGCTTATTTCCTCCATAGACTGTTTATTGTCTTCCATTTCGTCTATTAGTTTCTTATTACTCTCCTCCGTTTTCTTACCAGTTTTCTGCATTAATTCCATCATATGTTTAATCATTTCTTGCGTCTTCTCGCTTTCTGTTTGTGTGGGTTCTTCTGGTTGTTTCTCCTGAGCCTTCCTTATTATGGTTTCTACTTCCTCAACCGGTATTGCTTCCTTGTCTTCCATGGTTAATTCACTTACTTTCTCGGTTTCAGCCGCTCGTTTGCGCGATGTTTCTCGCTTCCTCATTTTTGTTTATTTTTGTTTGTTTAATTATAAATTATATTTTAATTTATCGCCTCACACGTTGGTTCGCCAATTTGTAACAAATTTAATTATAAGGTTCTCCCGAGTATCCACGTCAAGCCCCACTGTTGGGTTCGTCAATTTGTAACAAATATAATTATGTTGAACGATAAATTATTACGCTACTGTTGTATTCTGCCGCTCGCTCCCACTATACATCCAGTCCCAATGACGTCACTCGGAGTTGCCAACAATTGCTCCGTCCGCTGTGCTATGTTATCGTAATTCTCAATTGAAACAGTAATAATAATGCACAGATAACACCAAACAGATATATTCCTTTTAACAATCTTTATTCAAATGAAGTATTGATTAATTACTTCTCGTTTTTCTTTACTGTAATTACAATTATGACAAAATTATGCGTCTTCATTCATAAGTTGGTAGTAGCTAAAATAATGTGCTCTATGCTGGATTCGACAAGCAAAAGAATGATGCAGTTTGTTTTATTTCAATGGAATAAATAATCTCAGGGCGTATTTGGTTAGGAAATTATGGTTAAACAAATAATACAACTCTTAAAATCAAAATACAAACTTCACAATATAAGGATATTACAAGGTTTTGATGAATATAGAGCAAACTGGTAGTCGTGTATGTGTTACTCACTATTAAAGGTTATGAACAGTTTAGATGCTTATTAGTTATCGTTAAAGTTTTTATGGTGTTCAAAAAAGGTGTAATACTCAATTGGTGTTATTTTCAAGTGTTCTTTAGTGTTAGTGTACGATAGTGTCTGTAGTTTTATTTATTGTTTAATTCCTAAATAGTTGTGTACACAAGTGTAGGTGTTGTCACATAAGATGATAAATTGTTCAAATTCACCAGATCCTCTTCTTTATTCTTCCAGGACGAAGATAGCGTCCAAGTCTTCTTTGCTTCTTCTCCCCGGATCTAAATTCTTCAGAATTAAATTCTTGATGTTCTTTTGTTATTATAATATTTTTTATTGACTATACCAATTCATTTTACTCAGTCTGGTATGTGTTTTCACTAATTAAAATGTAATTATCTGAGACGTTTTTATAACGCATCTGTATTCAATGACGGTTGTTAAAGAAGTCCCTATTTTATTTATCTGAATTTTCGGTTGCTAAGGTAAAACTTGAAATCTGGTTGGTTGATTCAGATATACATTGTCATACAAATTCATTATTTCAATGTCTGAATTTGGTCAAAAACTTTTAAATTAGTATAACTTTTTTGTACTGTTTGGGAATTTAAAACCAATAGCATCATTATTTTGGTCTTAACATTTGTGATATATAGACACCAAACATGCCTATTTTTGCTTAAGAAATACTGATGTTACAATTTTTTGCTATCTGAATTTTTCTTAAATAACTTAAAACTGATTATTTCGATTCCATATTTGTTGTGTATACTATTAATTATAAACCTATCCATATTATAACATTTGTTTTATAAAATTCTAACTGTATTTCCCAAAATTTACAAAATTCCAAAGTTTTTTATAGGCCTAGGTTTGACATGTTAAATTTCTATTTTCTATTATTGTAACACCTATTAACAATGCAACTACCATCAAAACTACTCCCTATAACTCTATTAGTATTATTATTTAAAATATAACAATAATTATTACTGTAACATTATAAAAAAACATAATTCACATTTTGTGATTAAACAATTTGTATATGTCTGGTTGCATACATCCTGCATAAGGCATATCATACACTCATTACTTAATAAAACTATAAATAACATCAACACAACTTCATCTTATTTTTAAAACATAAAAAGGAAAGTTTAATCATTTAATAATGATTTATAATTTCTATTCTTTTCTCATGCAGTTCAGCCATTGCTGTACTAGGTAATTTTACCATTTTTTTTGTTTTATACATTTGAGAATTATTATGTGATTATACATTATTTATTTGATAACATTATGTCCACTATTATTTACAGTTAGTTGCATGTTTCCATGTACCTATAATAATTGTTTTGTTGTATTATTTCATTATATCATTTAGTTAACAATTTACTAATATATTATTTTACATTATATTGTATATTTGGGCCTATTATCCCTCAATTGGTACTTTGATTATTTTTATATTTTGATACATTTAATAAAACAATTTGTTTACTTATAGTAATGGTACATAATGCTGTCTGTCTTTATAAGTATTATTTTTGTCATTATTTGAAATTCATGTCATCATCGGGGTATTTTGCATCACTTTACCTAAACATTAATTTGGGTACGGACAGTTATAGTACAAGTAAGTCTAAAGTAGTTATTTGTTCATCTTCACTATCATTTTTAAAAGATATTTTTTCTTCTTGTTAATTTTCTTATCCATGATCTTCATTAAATCTGGTACGATATCAAGCTACGCCAAATGTAATGTTACATACTACCCTGCCACCAAATTTGATTATTTTAATAAAATAATATATTTTGTTGAAATTATCAATTATCTTATCTTCCATATTAGCACTTGTTATCCTTTTTATGATCTGGTATACTTGTCTTTAATTATAAGTGTTCTATCCCTGGATCATGTTACCTCCCTAACAAATTAATCATCATCACATATATTTTGGAATCAGTCGGGGGGCTCTCTTGACCTAATACCCCGCTGTCCTTATAATACATAATACATAAATAATATCGATTGCTGGAGCTATCTCATCAGTCAATCACATTTAATAATAACTAGTCTATTCATGACTAAATCAAATAAAAATAATATAATAATATATTCTTGGGATGCTTCACTCAAGTTTAAATTCTCAGATCTAAATATTTCTTTCCATTGATTCTTTCAGATGTTTATTTTCTTGTGGCGATATTAATAACATTTTTATTTTTAATTGGTACTATCTTCTTTCCTTCTTTATCAGTACTCCTTAATCTTCATTTTTTTTCATTCGCTATCTATTCAATTAACACGTAACAAGTATCTGTATCTATAGTTGTTGTTGATTCTCTCACAATCATGATAGGTTATTTGTAGTAAATTCGTTACTAGTTTTGTCTTATTTTCATCGTCGATCGTCTACATTTGTCTTTTCTTATTCATTTTATAATACTTTGGTTTCTCCTGATTCATGGATGTTGTCTCTTTCTTTTATATTCCAATAATAAGTTCACAATTATATTTAATAAGAGGTGCTTATTTCGTTTAGAATTTTGAAATTTATTCAAATTTGTTTATTCACTTGGTTCAAAATAACATTATCAAAATGTACTGTACGTTGTCCTTACTATTTGTTTGAATTTTGAGGTTTATTCAAATTCGTTTATTAGCTTCATAATACATTTTTAAGGAAACTTGGTTGTATGTTCCCTTAATCTTTTTCGTCTCCACATCACTAATTACCGGTACATAAGTATTGCTGTTATTGTTTTTACAACAACATATGGTCCGTTATAAAGTAATAATAGCTTGTTTTCTTATTGACTTGTTTTGCCTTCCGGTGGCTCCAATTAAAATTATATTCTGGATTGGTAGAGTCGGTAAGATGATCTTACTTAATTTTTGAATTTTGTGGTATTCTTCTTAATAGATTCGAAATACTTTCTTCAGAAACACATGGTAAGACGTTCTTACTTAATTTTTGAATTTTGTGGTATTCGTTGTTATCGATTAACGACACGTTTGCGCCCGTATCTATCATGAATCTTGTGTCTAGTCCATTTACTTGGGCGATAGATATAACCAATCTCATTATTCACATTATTGTTCATTATAGTATCTTCGTTTAGCAATTCTTCTCTCACATTTTTAAAAAAATGATTATGCACTATTATTATTGTATTGTCAGTCATTTTGTCTCATCCTAGTAAGTACCCAAATTGTCGGTTCAGTGATGGGACCTGTTGGTTTTTCACTGCCGCGGTCCGTTTAAATTAGGGCTGATCTCCTCGGTCCTGTTGTCTGGTTGACGGGGTCTGTCTCTATTATGTAATTCTTGTATGTCACTGGCGTTATTATTGAACATCACTATGTTTCTGTTGCTCCTGTCATCGTCGCAGCTCCTACTATGTCTATGGTCATCCCAGTAGCGTTGGTTATTCTCCTCCTGAAAATTTCTCTCCCAGTTCACATTATAATTTATTCGTCCCTGGTACGAACGTCTTCCCATATCTCTATCTTTGGTGTTCACATAATTCACCTGCCTTCGATATGTTTGGTTTTGGTTGTTATAATTGCCATTATTATTATGTCTGTATCGGTTATCGTAATTGTTTTGATAACCTCGGTTGTTCTGGTAATGGTTGTCTCTATCATTGGCACGCTGGTATCCGTTATTATTATTCGTAGGAGAGCTACGGTAATAGTGGTTGTTGTTATTGTTATTCGTCGTATTATTCCGTGGGTAGTTATTATTATTTTGGTAACTACGTTGATAGTGATTACCGTTGTTGTTGTAATTATTATTTGGTCTATGCCCGTTATTTTCATATCGGGCGTCGTGGCGACCATTGTTTCTATCCATCTCATCGCTCCTTCGTCTGTATTGGAGGAAGCTCTTCTCTTGTTCAATTTCCGCTAACAATGCCGACATCTCCTCAATGGTTTGTATTCGTCCGTTTATTCGGCCTCTCGTAATTTCCCCACCATAGTGATAAGCCAATAGCCTCACTAAACATTCTGTAGGAATTGCAGGTTCTAAATGTCTGGCTATGTTGATCTTACCCAGAAAGTATGCGGTCGGAGTTTGTTTGCCGTGTAGATCATATCGGCCCAATCCTATGTCACTTCTTATCATGTGTTGTGTGGCATCAGACCAGTACTTGGATTTAAATTGTTTTTTGATTTCTTGAAAATTTTGTACATTCGGCCGCATCGCCGTCCACCAATTGTCACAGACTTTTCTGAACATTTCGTCCAGCATACTCCTAATTACAACCCATCTGTCTTCTCCAGTTTTAGCTATTTTTTCTTCTACCCGTTCTAGGAATAGCATAGGGTTTCTTCTATAATTCTGGAAGTCGATAACTTCTCGGTTTTCCTCACATGTGGTATGGGCACCGATACATTGTCTGTTTCTTAGAGAGTTGATTTCATCTCTATGGGCAGTTGTTTGGTCTTGTACTCGATTAAGACTAGTACCTATGCTTTCTAATCTTTCTCCTATCACTGCTTGGTTGGTTTTTATATTTTCTATTCGTCCATTCGTTTCTTCCCGGACGCTCAGTACCTCTTGGTTCATCCGCTCACACTTTTCCTTGGTCTCGGATTCTACCCTTTTAATTTCGGTCACCGGTTCTTCTAGCTTCTTGTCCCATTCTTCCTGCAATTGCCGGTTATTAATTTCCATCTTGTTATTCCACTCTTCTTTTAATGACTCTTTGTGTTCATCCAATTTTTTCATGGTTTCCTGGTAATTTCCCTTCAATTCTTCCCTCAATGCTCTATTATTTTCGTCTATTTTCTCCTCCATTTTCCTGCTATTCTCTTTCAATTCTCGGCTCAATTCCTCCTTTGTCTGTTTATTGTCACTCTTTATTTCCTCCATCTTCTTACTCAAGTCTTCCTTCAATATTACTAAGGTCTTATTACTAGTCTCACTTAATTCTTCCATTTTCTTACTATTCTCTTCCGTTTGTCGGCTTATTTCCTCCATAGGCTGTTTATTGTCTTCCATTTCGTCCATTAATTTTTCTTATTACTCTCCTCCGTTTTCTTACCAGTTTTCTGCATTAATTCCATCATATGTTTAATCATTTCTTGCGTCTTCTCGCTTTCTGTTTGTGTGGGTTCTTCTGGTTGTTTCTCCTGAGCCTTCCTTATTATGGTTTCTACTTCCTCAACCGGTATTGCTTCCTTGTCTTCCATGGTTAATTCGCTTACTTTCTCGGTTTCAGCCGCTCGTTTGCGCGATGTTTCTCGCTTCCTCATTTTTGTTTATTTTTGTTTGTTTAATTATAAATTATATTTTAATTTATCGCCTCACACGTTGGTTCGCCAATTTGTAACAAATTTAATTATAAGGTTCTCCCGAGTATCCACGTCAAGCCCCACTGTTGGGTTCGTCAATTTGTAACAAATATAATTATGTTGAACGATAAATTATTACGCTACTGTTGTATTCTGCCGCTCGCTCCCACTATACATCCAGTCCCAATGACGTCACTCGGAGTTGCCAACAATTGCTCCGTCCGCTGTGCTATGTTATCGTAATTCTCAATTGAAACAGTAATAATAATGCACAGATAACACCAAACAGATATATTCCTTTTAACAATCTTTATTCAAATGAAGTATTGATTAATTACTTCTCGTTTTTCTTTACTGTAATTACAATTATGACAAAATTATGCGTCTTCATTCATAAGTTGGTAGTAGCTAAAATAATGTGCTCTATGCTGGATTCGACAAGCAAAAGAATGATGCAGTTTGTTTTATTTCAATGGAATAAATAATCTCAGGGCGTATTTGGTTAGGAAATTATGGTTAAACAAATAATACAACTCTTAAAATCAAAATACAAACTTCACAATATAAGGATATTACAAGGTTTTGATGAATATAGAGCAAACTGGTAGTCGTGTATGTGTTACTCACTATTAAAGGTTATGAACAGTTTAGATGCTTATTAGTTATCGTTAAAGTTTTTATGGTGTTCAAAAAAGGTGTAATACTCAATTGGTGTTATTTTCAAGTGTTCTTTAGTGTTAGTGTACGATAGTGTCTGTAGTTTTATTTATTGTTTAATTCCTAAATAGTTGTGTACACAAGTGTAGGTGTTGTCACATAAGATGATAAATTGTTCAAATTCACCAGATCCTCTTCGTTATTCTTCCAGGACGAAGATAGGGTCCAAGTCTTCTTTGCTTCTTCTCCCCGGATCTAAATTCTTCAGAATTAAATTCTTGATGTTCTTTTGTTATTATAATATTTTTTATTGACTATACCAATTCATTTTACTCAGTCTGGTATGTGTTTTCACTAATTAAAATGTAATTATCTGAGACGTTTTTATAACGCATCTGTATTCAATGACGGTTGTTAAAGAAGTCCCTATTTTATTTATCTGAATTTTCGGTTGCTAAGGTAAAACTTGAAATCTGGTTGGTTGATTCAGATATACATTGTCATACAAATTCATTATTTCAATGTCTGAATTTGGTCAAAAACTTTTAAATTAGTATAACTTTTTTGTACTGTTTGGGAATTTAAAACCAATAGCATCATTATTTTGGTCTTAACATTTGTGATATATAGACACCAAACATGCCTATTTTTGCTTAAGAAATACTGATGTTACAATTTTTTGCTATCTGAATTTTTCTTAAATAACTTAAAACTGATTATTTCGATTCCATATTTGTTGTGTATACTATTAATTATAAACCTATCCATATTATAACATTTGTTTTATAAAATTCTAACTGTATTTCCCAAAATTTACAAAATTCCAAAGTTTTTTATAGGCCTAGGCTTGACATGTTAAATTTCTATTTTCTATTATTGTAACATCTATTAACAATGCAACTACCATCAAAACTACTCCCTATAACTCTATTAGTATTATTATTTAAAATATAACAATAATTATTACTGTAACATTATAAAAAAACATAATTCACATTTTGTGATTAAACAATTTGTATATGTCTGGTTGCATACATCCTGCATAAGGCATATCATACACTCATTACTTAATAAAACTATAAATAACATCAACACAACTTCATCTTATTTTTAAAACATAAAAAGGAAAGTTTAATCATTTAATAATGATTTATAATTTCTATTCTTTTCTCATGCAGTTCAGCCATTGCTGTACTAGGTAATTTTACCATTTTTTTTGTTTTATACATTTGAGAATTATTATGTGATTATACATTATTTATTTGATAACATTATGTCCACTATTATTTACAGTTAGTTGCATGTTTCCATGTACCTATAATAATTGTTTTGTTGTATTATTTCATTATATCATTTAGTTAACAATTTACTAATATATTATTTTACATTATATTGTATATTTGGGCCTATTATCCCTCAATTGGTACTTTGATTATTTTTATATTTTGATACATTTAATAAAACAATTTGTTTACTTATAGTAATGGTACATAATGCTGTCTGTCTTTATAAGTATTATTTTTGTCATTATTTGAAATTCATGTCATCATCGGGGTATTTTGCATCACTTTACCTAAACATTAATTTGGGTACGGACAGTTATAATACAAGTCAGTCTAAAGTAGTTATTTGTTCATCTTCACTATCATTTTTAAAAGATATTTTTTCTTCTTGTTAATTTTCTTATCCATGATCTTCATTAAATCTGGTACGATATCAAGCTACGCCAAATGTAATGTTACATACTACCCTGCCACCAAATTTGATTATTTTAATAAAATAATATATTTTGTTGAAATTATCAATTATCTTATCTTCCATATTAGCACTTGTTATCCTTTTTATGATCTGGTATACTTGTCTTTAATTATAAGTGTTCTATCCCTGGATCATGTTACCTCCCTAACAAATTAATCATCATCACATATATTTTGGAATCAGTCGGGGGGCTCTCTTGACCTAATACCCCGCTGTCCTTATAATACATAAATAATATCGATTGCTGGAGCTATCTCATCAGTCAATCACATTTAATAATAACTAGTCTACTCATGACTAAATCAAATAAAAATAATATAATAATACATTCTTGGGATGCTTCACTCAAGTTTAAATTCTCAGATCTAAATATTTCTTTCCATTGATTCTTTCAGATGTTTATTTTCTTGTGGCGATATTAATAACATTTTTATTTTTAATTGGTACTATCTTCTTTCCTTCTTTATCAGTACTCCTTAATCTTCATTTTTTTTTCATTCGCTATCTATTCAATTAACACGTAACAAGTATCTGTATCTATAGTTGTTGTTGATTCTCTCACAATCATGATAGGTTATTTGTAGTAAATTCGTTTCTAGTTTTGTCTTATTTTCATCGTCGATCGTCTACATTTGTCTTTTCTTATTCATTTTATAATACTTTGGTTTCTCCTGATTCATGGATGTTGTCTCTTTCTTTTATATTCCAATAATAAGTTCACAATTATATTTAATAAGAGGTGCTCATTTCGTTTAGAATTTTGAAATTTATTCAAATTTGTTTATTCACTTGGTTCAAAATAACATTATCAAAATGTACTGTACGTTGTCCTTACTATTTGTTTGAATTTTGAGGTTTATTCAAATTCGTTTATTAGCTTCATAATACATTTTTAAGGAAACTTGGTTGTATGTTCCCTTAATCTTTTTCGTCTCCACATCACTAATTACATAAGTATTGCTGTTATTGTTTTTACAACAACATATGGTCCGTTATAAAGTAATAATAGCTTGTTTTCTTATTGACTTGTTTTGCCTTCCGGTGGCTCCAATTAAAATTATATTCTGGATTGGTAGAGTCGGTAAGATGATCTTACTTAATTTTTGAATTTTGTGGTATTCTTCTTAATAGATTCGAAATACTTTCTTCAGAAACACATGGTAAGACGTTCTTACTTAATTTTTGAATTTTGTGGTATTCGTTGTTATCGATTAACGACACGTTTGCGCCCGTATCTATCATGAATCTTGTGTCTAGTCCATTTACTTGGGCGATAGATATAACCAATCTCATTATTCACATTATTGTTCATTATAGTTCTTCGTTTAGCAATTCTTCTCTCACATTTTTAAAAAAATGATTATGCACTATTATTATTGTATTGTCAGTCATTTTGTCTCATCCTAGTAAGTACCCAAATTGTCGGTTCAGTGATGGGACCTGTTGGTTTTTCACTGCCGCGGTCCGTTTAAATTAGGGCTGATCTCCTCGGTCCTGTTGTCTGGTTGACGGGGTCTGTCTCTATTATGTAATTCTTGTATGTCACTGGCGTTATTATTGAACATCACTATGTTTCTGTTGCTCCTGTCATCGTCGCAGCTCCTACTATGTCTATGTTCATCCCAGTAGCGTTGGTTATTCTCCTCCTGAAAATTTCTCTCCCAGTTCACATTATAATTTATTCGTCCCTGGTACGAACGTCTTACCATATCTCTATCTTCGGTGTTCACATAATTCACCTGCCTTCGATATGTTTGGTTTTGGTTGTTATAATTGCCATTATTATTATGTCTGTATCGGTTATCGTAATTGTTTTGATAACCTCGGTTGTTCTGGTAATGGTTGTCTCTATCATTGGCACGCTGGTATCCGTTATTATTATTCGTAGGAGAGCTACGGTAATAGTGGTTGTTGTTATTGTTATTCGTCGTATTATTCCGTGGGTAGTTATTATTATTTTGGTAACTACGTTGATAGTGATTACCGTTGTTGTTGTAATTATTATTTGGTCTATGCCCGTTATTTTCATATCGGGCGTCGTGGCGACCATTGTTTCTATCCATCTCATCGCTCCTTCGTCTGTATTGGAGGAAGCTCTTCTCTTGTTCAATTTCCGCTAACAATGCCGACATCTCCTCAATGGTTTGTATTCGTCCGTTTATTCGGCCTCTCGTAATTTCCCCACCATAGTGATAAGCCAATAGCCTCACTAAACATTCTGTAGGAATTGCAGGTTCTAAATGTCTGGCTATGTTGATCTTACCCAGAAAGTATGCGGTCGGAGTTTGTTTGCCGTGTAGATCATATCGGCCCAATCCTATGTCACTTCTTATCATGTGTTGTGTGGCATCAGACCAGTACTTGGATTTAAATTGTTTTTTGATTTCTTGAAAATTTTGTACATTCGGCCGCATCGCCGTCCACCAATTGTCACAGACTTTTCTGAACATTTCGTCCAGCATACTCCTAATTACAACCCATCTGTCTTCTCCAGTTTTAGCTATTTTTTCTTCTACCCGTTCTAGGAATAGCATAGGGTTTCTTCTATAATTCTGGAAGTCGATAACTTCTCGGTTTTCCTCACATGTGGTATGGGCACCGATACATTGTCTGTTTCTTAGAGAGTTGATTTCATCTCTATGGGCAGTTGTTTGGTCTTGTACTCGATTAAGACTAGTACCTATGCTTTCTAATCTTTCTCCTATCACTGCTTGGTTGGTTTTTATATTTTCTATTCGTCCATTCGTTTCTTCCCGGACGCTCAGTACCTCTTGGTTCATCCGCTCACACTTTTCCTTGGTCTCGGATTCTACCCTTTTAATTTCGGTCACCGGTTCTTCTAGCTTCTTGTCCCATTCTTCCTGCAATTGCCGGTTATTAATTTCCATCTTGTTATTCCACTCTTCTTTTAATGACTCTTTGTGTTCATCCAATTTTTTCATGGTTTCCTGGTAATTTCCCTTCAATTCTTCCCTCAATGCTCTATTATTTTCGTCTATTTTCTCCTCCATTTTCCTGCTATTCTCTTTCAATTCCTCCTTTGTCTGTTTATTGTCACTCTTTATTTCCTCCATCTTCTTACTCAAGTCTTCCTTCAATATTACTAAGGTCTTATTACTAGTCTCACTTAATTCTTCCATTTTCTTACTATTCTCTTCCGTTTGTCGGCTTATTTCCTCCATAGACTGTTTATTGTCTTCCATTTCGTCCATTAATTTTTCTTATTACTCTCCTCCGTTTTCTTACCAGTTTTCTGCATTAATTCCATCATATGTTTAATCATTTCTTGCGTCTTCTCGCTTTCTGTTTGTGTGGGTTCTTCTGGTTGTTTCTCCTGAGCCTTCCTTATTATGGTTTCTACTTCCTCAACCGGTATTGCTTCCTTGTCTTCCATGGTTAATTCGCTTACTTTCTCGGTTTCAGCCGCTCGTTTGCGCGCTGTTTCTCGCTTCCTCATTTTTGTTTGTTTAATTATAAATTATATTTTAATTTATCGCCTCACACGTTGGTTCGCCAATTTGTAACAAATTTAATTATAAGGTTCTCCCGAGTATCCACGTCAAGCCCCACTGTTGGGTTCGTCAATTTGTAACAAATATAATTATGTTGAACGATAAATTATTACGCTACTGTTGTATTCTGCCGCTCGCTCCCACTATACATCCAGTCCCAATGACGTCACTCGGAGTTGCCAACAATTGCTCCGTCCGCTGTGCTATGTTATCGTAATTCTCAATTGAAACAGTAATAATAATGCACAGATAACACCAAACAGATATATTCCTTTTAACAATCTTTATTCAAATGAAGTATTGATTAATTACTTCTCGTTTTTCTTTACTGTAATTACAATTATGACAAAATTATGCGTCTTCATTCATAAGTTGGTAGTAGCTAAAATAATGTGCTCTATGCTGGATTCGACAAGCAAAAGAATGATGCAGTTTGTTTTATTTCAATGGAATAAATAATCTCAGGGCGTATTTGGTTAGGAAATTATGGTTAAACAAATAATACAACTCTTAAAATCAAAATACAAACTTCACAATATAAGGATATTACAAGGTTTTGATGAATATAGAGCAAACTGGTAGTCGTGTATGTGTTACTCACTATTAAAGGTTATGAACAGTTTAGATGCTTATTAGTTATCGTTAAAGTTTTTATGGTGTTCAAAAAAGGTGTAATACTCAATTGGTGTTATTTTCAAGTGTTCTTTAGTGTTAGTGTACGATAGTGTCTGTAGTTTTATTTATTGTTTAATTCCTAAATAGTTGTGTACACAAGTGTAGGTGTTGTCACATAAGATGATAAATTGTTCAAATTCACCAGATCCTCTTCGTTATTCTTCCAGGACGAAGATAGGGTCCAAGTCTTCTTTGCTTCTTCTCCCCGGATCTAAATTCTTCAGAATTAAATTCTTGATGTTCTTTTGTTATTATAATATTTTTTATTGACTATACCAATTCATTTTACTCAGTCTGGTATGTGTTTTCACTAATTAAAATGTAATTATCTGAGACGTTTTTATAACGCATCTGTATTCAATGACGGTTGTTAAAGAAGTCCCTATTTTATTTATCTGAATTTTCGGTTGCTAAGGTAAAACTTGAAATCTGGTTGGTTGATTCAGATATACATTGTCATACAAATTCATTATTTCAATGTCTGAATTTGGTCAAAAACTTTTAAATTAGTATAACTTTTTTGTACTGTTTGGGAATTTAAAACCAATAGCATCATTATTTTGGTCTTAACATTTGTGATATATAGACACCAAACATGCCTATTTTTGCTTAAGAAATACTGATGTTACAATTTTTTGCTATCTGAATTTTTCTTAAATAACTTAAAACTGATTATTTCGATTCCATATTTGTTGTGTATACTATTAATTATAAACCTATCCATATTATAACATTTGTTTTATAAAATTCTAACTGTATTTCCCAAAATTTACAAAATTCCAAAGTTTTTTATAGGCCTAGGTTTGACATGTTAAATTTCTATTTTCTATTATTGTAACACCTATTAACAATGCAACTACCATCAAAACTACTCCCTATAACTCTATTAGTATTATTATTTAAAATATAACAATAATTATTACTGTAACATTATAAAAAAACATAATTCACATTTTGTGATTAAACAATTTGTATATGTCTGGTTGCATACATCCTGCATAAGGCATATCATACACTCATTACTTAATAAAACTATAAATAACATCAACACAACTTCATCTTATTTTTAAAACATAAAAAGGAAAGTTTAATCATTTAATAATGATTTATAATTTCTATTCTTTTCTCATGCAGTTCAGCCATTGCTGTACTAGGTAATTTTACCATTTTTTTTGTTTTATACATTTGAGAATTATTATGTGATTATACATTATTTATTTGATAACATTATGTCCACTATTATTTACAGTTAGTTGCATGTTTCCATGTACCTATAATAATTGTTTTGTTGTATTATTTCATTATATCATTTAGTTAACAATTTACTAATATATTATTTTACATTATATTGTATATTTGGGCCTATTATCCCTCAATTGGTACTTTGATTATTTTTATATTTTGATACATTTAATAAAACAATTTGTTTACTTATAGTAATGGTACATAATGCTGTCTGTCTTTATAAGTATTATTTTTGTCATTATTTGAAATTCATGTCATCATCGGGGTATTTTGCATCACTTTACCTAAACATTAATTTGGGTACGGACAGTTATAATACAAGTCAGTCTAAAGTAGTTATTTGTTCATCTTCACTATCATTTTTAAAAGATATTTTTTCTTCTTGTTAATTTTCTTATCCATGATCTTCATTAAATCTGGTACGATATCAAGCTACGCCAAATGTAATGTTACATACTACCCTGCCACCAAATTTGATTATTTTAATAAAATATTTTGTTGAAATTATCAATTATCTTATCTTCCATATTAGCACTTGTTATCCTTTTTATGATCTGGTATACTTGTCTTTAATTATAAGTGTTCTATCCCTGGATCATGTTACCTCCCTAACAAATTAATCATCATCACATATATTTTGGAATCAGTCGGGGGGCTCTCTTGACCTAATACCCCGCTGTCCTTATAATACATAATACATAAATAATATCGATTGCTGGAGCTATCTCATCAGTCAATCACATTTAATAATAACTAGTCTATTCATGACTAAATCAAATAAAAATAATATAATAATACATTCTTGGGATGCTTCACTCAAGTTTAAATTCTCAGATCTAAATATTTCTTTCCATTGATTCTTTCAGATGTTTATTTTCTTGTGGCGATATTAATAACATTTTTATTTTTAATTGGTACTATCTTCTTTCCTTCTTTATCAGTACTCCTTAATCTTCATTTTTTTTCATTCGCTATCTATTCAATTAACACGTAACAAGTATCTGTATCTATAGTTGTTGTTGATTCTCTCACAATCATGATAGGTTATTTGTAGTAAATTCGTTTCTAGTTTTGTCTTATTTTCATCGTCGATCGTCTACATTTGTCTTTTCTTATTCATTTTATAATACTTTGGTTTCTCCTGATTCATGGATGTTGTCTCTTTCTTTTATATTCCAATAATAAGTTCACAATTATATTTAATAAGAGGTGCTTATTTCGTTTAGAATTTTGAAATTTATTCAAATTTGTTTATTCACTTGGTTCAAAATAACATTATCAAAATGTACTGTACGTTGTCCTTACTATTTGTTTGAATTTTGAGGTTTATTCAAATTCGTTTATTAGCTTCATAATACATTTTTAAGGAAACTTGGTTGTATGTTCCCTTAATCTTTTTCGTCTCCACATCACTAATTACATAAGTATTGCTGTTATTGTTTTTACAACAACATATGGTCCGTTATAAAGTAATAATAGCTTGTTTTCTTATTGACTTGTTTTGCCTTCCGGTGGCTCCAATTAAAATTATATTCTGGATTGGTAGAGTCGGTAAGATGATCTTACTTAATTTTTGAATTTTGTAGTATTCTTCTTAATAGATTCGAAATACTTTCTTCAGAAACACATGGTAAGACGTTCTTACTTAATTTTTGAATTTTGTGGTATTCGTTGTTATCGATTAACGACACGTTTGCGCCCGTATCTATCATGAATCTTGTGTCTAGTCCATTTACTTGGGCGATAGATATAACCAATCTCATTATTCACATTATTGTTCATTATAGTATCTTCGTTTAGCAATTCTTCTCTCACATTTAAAAAAAAATTATTATGGACTATTATTATTGTATTGTCAGTCGTTTTGTCTCATCCTAGTAAGTACCCAAATTGTCGGTTCAGTGATGGGACCTGTTGGTTTTTCACTGCCGCGGTCCGTTTAAATTAGGGCTGATCTCCTCGGTCCTGTTGTCTGGTTGACGGGGTCTGTCTCTATTATGTAATTCTTGTATGTCACTGGCGTTATTATTGAACATCACTATGTTTCTGTTGCTCCTGTCATCGTCGCAGCTCCTACTATGTCTATGTTCATCCCAGTAGCGTTGGTTATTCTCCTCCTGAAAATTTCTCTCCCAGTTCACATTATAATTTATTCGTCCCTGGTACGAACGTCTTCCCATATCTCTATCTTCGGTGTTCACATAATTCACCTGCCTTCGATATGTTTGGTTTTGGTTGTTATAATTGCCATTATTATTATGTCTGTATCGGTTATCGTAATTGTTTTGATAACCTCGGTTGTTCTGGTAATGGTTGTCTCTATCATTGGCACGCTGGTATCCGTTATTATTATTCGTAGGAGAGCTACGGTAATAGTGGTTGTTGTTATTCGTCGTATTATTCCGTGGGTAGTTATTATTATTTTGGTAACTACGTTGATAGTGATTACCGTTGTTGTTGTAATTATTATTTGGTCTATGCCCGTTATTTTCATATCGGGCATCGTGGTGACCATTGTTTCTATCCATCTCATCGCTCCTTCGTCTGTATTGGAGGAAGCTCTTCTCTTGTTCAATTTCCGCTAACAATGCCGACATCTCCTCAATGGTTTGTATTCGTCCGTTTATTCGGCCTCTCGTAATTTCCCCACCATAGTGATAAGCCAATAGCCTCACTAAACATTCTGTAGGAATTGCAGCTTCTAAATGTCTGGCTATGTTGATCTTACCCAGAAAGTATGCGGTCGGAGTTTGTTTGCCGTGTAGATCATATCGGCCCAATCCTATGTCACTTCTTATCATGTGTTGTGTGGCATCAGACCAGTACTTGGATTTAAATTGTTTTTTGATTTCTTGAAAATTTTGTACATTCGGCCGCATCGCCGTCCACCAATTGTCACAGACTTTTCTGAACATTTCGTCCAGCATACTCCTAATTACAACCCATCTGTCTTCTCCAGTTTTAGCTATTTTTTCTTCTACCCGTTCTAGGAATAGCATAGGGTTTCTTCTATAATTCTGGAAGTCGATAACTTCTCGGTTTTCCTCACATGTGGTATGGGCACCGATACATTGTCTGTTTCTTAGAGAGTTGATTTCATCTCTATGGGCAGTTGTTTGGTCTTGTACTCGATTAAGACTAGTACCTATGCATTCTAATCTTTCTCCTATCACTGGTTGGTTGGTTTTTATATTTTCTATTCGTCCATTCGTTTCTTCCCGGATGCTCAGTACCTCTTGGTTCATCCGCTCACACTTTTCCTTGGTCTCGGATTCTACCCTTTTAATTTCGGTCACCGGTTCTTCTAGCTTCTTGTCCCATTCTTCCTGCAATTGCCGGTTATTAATTTCCATCTTGTTATTCCACTCTTCTTTTAATGACTCTTTGTGTTCATCCAATTTTTTCATGGTTTCCTGGTAATTTCCCTTCAATTCTTCCCTCAATGCTCTATTATTTTCGTCTATTTTCTCCTCCATTTTCCTGCTATTCTCTTTCAATTCTCGGCTCAATTCCTCCTTTGTCTGTTTATTGTCACTCTTTATTTCCTCCATCTTCTTACTCAAGTCTTCCTTCAATATTACTAAGGTCTTATTACTAGTCTCACTTAATTCTTCCATTTTCTTACTATTCTCTTCCGTTTGTCGGCTTATTTCCTCCATAGGCTGTTTATTGTCTTCCATTTCGTCCATTAATTTTTCTTATTACTCTCCTCCGTTTTCTTACCAGTTTTCTGCATTAATTCCATCATATGTTTAATCATTTCTTGCGTCTTCTCGCTTTCTGTTTGTGTGGGTTCTTCTGGTTGTTTCTCCTGAGCCTTCCTTATTATGGTTTCTACTTCCTCAACCGGTATTGCTTCCTTGTCTTCCATGGTTAATTCGCTTACTTTCTCGGTTTCAGCCGCTCGTTTGCGCGATGTTTCTCGCTTCCTCATTCTTGTTTATTTTTGTTTGTTTAATTATAAATTATATTTTAATTTATCGCCTCACACGTTGGTTCGCCAATTTGTAACAAATTTAATTATAAGGTTCTCCCGAGTATCCACGTCAAGCCCCACTGTTGGGTTCGTCAATTTGTAACAAATATAATTATGTTGAACGATAAATTATTACGCTACTGTTGTATTCTGCCGCTCGCTCCCACTATACATCCAGTCCCAATGACGTCACTCGGAGTTGCCAACAATTGCTCCGTCCGCTGTGCTATGTTATCGTAATTCTCAATTGAAACAGTAATAATAATGCACAGATAACACCAAACAGATATATTCCTTTTAACAATCTTTATTCAAATGAAGTATTGATTAATTACTTCTCATTTTTCTTTACTGTAATTACAATTATGACAAAATTATGCGTCTTCATTCATAAGTTGGTAGTAGCTAAAATAATGTGCTCTATGCTGGATTCGACAAGCAAAAGAATGATGCAGTTTGTTTTATTTCAATGAAATAAATAATCTCAGGGCGTATTTGGTTAGGAAATTATGGTTAAACAAATAATACAACTCTTAAAATCAAAATACAAACTTCACAATATAAGGATATTACAAGGTTTTGATGAATATAGAGCAAACTGGTAGTCGTGTATGTGTTACTCACTATTAAAGGTTATGAACAGTTTAGATGCTTATTAGTTATCGTTAAAGTTTTTATGGTGTTCAAAAAAGGTGTAATACTCAATTGGTGTTATTTTCAAGTGTTCTTTAGTGTTAGTGTACGATAGTGTCTGTAGTTTTATTTATTGTTTAATTCCTAAATAGTTGTGTACACAAGTGTAGGTGTTGTCACATAAGATGATAAATTGTTCAAATTCACCAGATCCTCTTCTTTATTCTTCCAGGACGAAGATAGGGTCCAAGTCTTCTTTGCTTCTTCTCCCCGGATCTAAATTCTTCAGAATTAAATTCTTGATGTTCTTTTGTTATTATAATATTTTTTATTGACTATACCAATTCATTTTACTCAGTCTGGTATGTGTTTTCACTAATTAAAATGTAATTATCTGAGACGTTTTTATAACGCATCTGTATTCAATGACGGTTGTTAAAGAAGTCCCTATTTTATTTATCTGAATTTTCGGTTGCTAAGGTAAAACTTGAAATCTGGTTGGTTGATTCAGATATACATTGTCATACAAATTCATTATTTCAATGTCTGAATTTGGTCAAAAACTTTTAAATTAGTATAACTTTTTTGTACTGTTTGGGAATTTAAAACCAATAGCATCATTATTTTGGTCTTAACATTTGCGATATATAGACACCAAACATGCCTATTTTTGCTTAAGAAATACTGATGTTACAATTTTTTGCTATCTGAATTTTTCTTAAATAACTTAAAACTGATTATTTCGATTCCATATTTGTTGTGTATACTATTAATTATAAACCTATCCATATTATAACATTTGTTTTATAAAATTCTAACTGTATTTCCCAAAATTTACAAAATTCCAAAGTTTTTTATAGGCCTAGGTTTGACATGTTAAATTTCTATTTTCTATTATTGTAACACCTATTAACAATGCAACTACCATCAAAACTACTCCCTATAACTCTATTAGTATTATTATTTAAAATATAACAATAATTATTACTGTAACATTATAAAAAAACATAATTCACATTTTGTGATTAAACAATTTGTATATGTCTGGTTGCATACATCCTGCATAAGGCATATCATACACTCATTACTTAATAAAACTATAAATAACATCAACACAACTTCATCTTATTTTTAAAACATAAAAAGGAAAGTTTAATCATTTAATAATGATTTATAATTTCTATTCTTTTCTCATGCAGTTCAGCCATTGCTGTACTAGGTAATTTTACCATTTTTTTTGTTTTATACATTTGAGAATTATTATGTGATTATACATTATTTATTTGATAACATTATGTCCACTATTATTTACAGTTAGTTGCATGTTTCCATGTACCTATAATAATTGTTTTGTTGTATTATTTCATTATATCATTTAGTTAACAATTTACTAATATATTATTTTACATTATATTGTATATTTGGGCCTATTATCCCTCAATTGGTACTTTGATTATTTTTATATTTTGATACATTTAATAAAACAATTTGTTTACTTATAGTAATGGTACATAATGCTGTCTGTCTTTATAAGTATTATTTTTGTCATTATTTGAAATTCATGTCATCATCGGGGTATTTTGCATCACTTTACCTAAACATTAATTTGGGTACGGACAGTTATAATACAAGTCAGTCTAAAGTAGTTATTTGTTCATCTTCACTATCATTTTTAAAAGATATTTTTTCTTCTTGTTAATTTTCTTATCCATGATCTTCATTAAATCTGGTACGATATCAAGCTACGCCAAATGTAATGTTACATACTACCCTGCCACCAAATTTGATTATTTTAATAAAATATTTTGTTGAAATTATCAATTATCTTATCTTCCATATTAGCACTTGTTATCCTTTTTATGATCTGGTATACTTGTCTTTAATTATAAGTGTTCTATCCCTGGATCATGTTACCTCCCTAACAAATTAATCATCATCACATATATTTTGGAATCAGTCGGGGGGCTCTCTTGACCTAATACCCCGCTGTCCTTATAATACATAATACATAAATAATATCGATTGCTGGAGCTATCTCATCAGTCAATCACATTTAATAATAACTAGTCTATTCATGACTAAATCAAATAAAAATAATATAATAATACATTCTTGGGATGCTTCACTCAAGTTTAAATTCTCAGATCTAAATATTTCTTTCCATTGATTCTTTCAGATGTTTATTTTCTTGTGGCGATATTAATAACATTTTTATTTTTAATTGGTACTATCTTCTTTCCTTCTTTATCAGTACTCCTTAATCTTCATTTTTTTTCATTCGCTATCTATTCAATTAACACGTAACAAGTATCTGTATCTATAGTTGTTGTTGATTCTCTCACAATCATGATAGGTTATTTGTAGTAAATTCGTTTCTAGTTTTGTCTTATTTTCATCGTCGATCGTCTACATTTGTCTTTTCTTATTCATTTTATAATACTTTGGTTTCTCCTGATTCATGGATGTTGTCTCTTTCTTTTATATTCCAATAATAAGTTCACAATTATATTTAATAAGAGGTGCTTATTTCGTTTAGAATTTTGAAATTTATTCAAATTTGTTTATTCACTTGGTTCAAAATAACATTATCAAAATGTACTGTACGTTGTCCTTACTATTTGTTTGAATTTTGAGGTTTATTCAAATTCGTTTATTAGCTTCATAATACATTTTTAAGGAAACTTGGTTGTATGTTCCCTTAATCTTTTTCGTCTCCACATCACTAATTACATAAGTATTGCTGTTATTGTTTTTACAACAACATATGGTCCGTTATAAAGTAATAATAGCTTGTTTTCTTATTGACTTGTTTTGCCTTCCGGTGGCTCCAATTAAAATTATATTCTGGATTGGTAGAGTCGGTAAGATGATCTTACTTAATTTTTGAATTTTGTGGTATTCTTCTTAATAGATTCGAAATACTTTCTTCAGAAACACATGGTAAGACGTTCTTACTTAATTTTTGAATTTTGTGGTATTCGTTGTTATCGATTAACGACACGTTTGCGCCCGTATCTATCATGAATCTTGTGTCTAGTCCATTTACTTGGGCGATAGATATAACCAATCTCATTATTCACATTATTGTTCATTATAGTATCTTCGTTTAGCAATTCTTCTCTCACATTTTAAAAAAAATTATTATGGACTATTATTATTGTATTGTCAGTCGTTTTGTCTCATCCTAGTAAGTACCCAAATTGTCGGTTCAGTGATGGGACCTGTTGATTTTTCACTGCCGCGGTCCGTTTAAATTAGGGCTGATCTCCTCGGTCCTGTTGTCTGGTTGACGGGGTCTGTCTCTATTATGTAATTCTTGTATGTCACTGGCGTTATTATTGAACATCACTATGTTTCTGTTGCTCCTGTCATCGTCGCAGCTCCTACTATGTCTATGTTCATCCCAGTAGCGTTGGTTATTCTCCTCCTGAAAATTTCTCTCCCAGTTCACATTATAATTTATTCGTCCCTGGTACGAACGTCTTCCCATATCTCTATCTTCGGTGTTCACATAATTCACCTGCCTTCGATATGTTTGGTTTTGGTTGTTATAATTGCCATTATTATTATGTCTGTATCGGTTATCGTAATTGTTTTGATAACCTCGGTTGTTCTGGTAATGGTTGTCTCTATCATTGGCACGCTGGTATCCGTTATTATTATTCGTAGGAGAGCTACGGTAATAGTGGTTGTTGTTATTCGTCGTATTATTCCGTGGGTAGTTATTATTATTTTGGTAACTACGTTGATAGTGATTACCGTTGTTGTTGTAATTATTATTTGGTCTATGCCCGTTATTTTCATATCGGGCATCGTGGCGACCATTGTTTCTATCCATCTCATCGCTCCTTTGTCTGTATTGGAGGAAGCTCTTCTCTTGTTCAATTTCCGCTAACAATGCCGACATCTCCTCAATGGTTTGTATTCGTCCGTTTATTCGGCCTCTCGTAATTTCCCCACCATAGTGATAAGCCAATAGCCTCACTAAACATTCTGTAGGAATTGCAGGTTCTAAATGTCTGGCTATGTTGATCTTACCCAGAAAGTATGCGGTCGGAGTTTGTTTGCCGTGTAGATCATATCGGCCCAATCCTATGTCACTTCTTATCATGTGTTGTGTGGCATCAGACCAGTACTTGGATTTAAATTGTTTTTTGATTTCTTGAAAATTTTGTACATTCGGCCGCATCGCCGTCCACCAATTGTCACAGACTTTTCTGAACATTTCGTCCAGCATACTCCTAATTACAACCCATCTGTCTTCTCCAGTTTTAGCTATTTTTTCTTCTACCCGTTCTAGGAATAGCATAGGGTTTCTTCTATAATTCTGGAAGTCGATAACTTCTCGGTTTTCCTCACATGTGGTATGGGCACCGATACATTGTCTGTTTCTTAGAGAGTTGATTTCATCTCTATGGGCAGTTGTTTGGTCTTGTACTCGATTAAGACTAGTACCTATGCATTCTAATCTTTCTCCTATCACTGCTTGGTTGGTTTTTATATTTTCTATTCGTCCATTCGTTTCTTCCCGGATGCTCAGTACCTCTTGGTTCATCCGCTCACACTTTTCCTTGGTCTCGGATTCTACCCTTTTAATTTCGGTCACCGGTTCTTCTAGCTTCTTGTCCCATTCTTCCTGCAATTGCCGGTTATTAATTTCCATCTTGTTATTCCACTCTTCTTTTAATGACTCTTTGTGTTCATCCAATTTTTTCATGGTTTCCTGGTAATTTCCCTTCAATTCTTCCCTCAATGCTCTATTATTTTCGTCTATTTTCTCCTCCATTTTCCTGCTATTCTCTTTCAATTCCTCCTTTGTCTGTTTATTGTCACTCTTTATTTCCTCCATCTTCTTACTCAAGTCTTCCTTCAATATTACTAAGGTCTTATTACTAGTCTCACTTAATTCTTCCATTTTCTTACTATTCTCTTCCGTTTGTCGGCTTATTTCCTCCATAGACTGTTTATTGTCTTCCATTTCGTCCATTAATTTTTCTTATTACTCTCCTCCGTTTTCTTACCAGTTTTCTGCATTAATTCCATCATATGTTTAATCATTTCTTGCGTCTTCTCGCTTTCTGTTTGTGTGGGTTCTTCTGGTTGTTTCTCCTGAGCCTTCCTTATTATGGTTTCTACTTCCTCAACCGGTATTGCTTCCTTGTCTTCCATGGTTAATTCGCTTACTTTCTCGGTTTCAGCCGCTCGTTTGCGCGCTGTTTCTCGCTTCCTCATTTTTGTTTGTTTAATTATAAATTATATTTTAATTTATCGCCTCACACGTTGGTTCGCCAATTTGTAACAAATTTAATTATAAGGTTCTCCCGAGTATCCACGTCAAGCCCCACTGTTGGGTTCGTCAATTTGTAACAAATATAATTATGTTGAACGATAAATTATTACGCTACTGTTGTATTCTGCCGCTCGCTCCCACTATACATCCAGTCCCAATGACGTCACTCGGAGTTGCCAACAATTGCTCCGTCCGCTGTGCTATGTTATCGTAATTCTCAATTGAAACAGTAATAATAATGCACAGATAACACCAAACAGATATATTCCTTTTAACAATCTTTATTCAAATGAAGTATTGATTAATTACTTCTCATTTTTCTTTACTGTAATTACAATTATGACAAAATTATGCGTCTTCATTCATAAGTTGGTAGTAGCTAAAATAATGTGCTCTATGCTGGATTCGACAAGCAAAAGAATGATGCAGTTTGTTTTATTTCAATGAAATAAATAATCTCAGGGCGTATTTGGTTAGGAAATTATGGTTAAACAAATAATACAACTCTTAAAATCAAAATACAAACTTCACAATATAAGGATATTACAAGGTTTTGATGAATATAGAGCAAACTGGTAGTCGTGTATGTGTTACTCACTATTAAAGGTTATGAACAGTTTAGATGCTTATTAGTTATCGTTAAAGTTTTTATGGTGTTCAAAAAAGGTGTAATACTCAATTGGTGTTATTTTCAAGTGTTCTTTAGTGTTAGTGTACGATAGTGTCTGTAGTTTTATTTATTGTTTAATTCCTAAATAGTTGTGTACACAAGTGTAGGTGTTGTCACATAAGATGATAAATTGTTCAAATTCACCAGATCCTCTTCTTTATTCTTCCAGGACGAAGATAGGGTCCAAGTCTTCTTTGCTTCTTCTCCCCGGATCTAAATTCTTCAGAATTAAATTCTTGATGTTCTTTTGTTATTATAATATTTTTTATTGACTATACCAATTCATTTTACTCAGTCTGGTATGTGTTTTCACTAATTAAAATGTAATTATCTGAGACGTTTTTATAACGCATCTGTATTCAATGACGGTTGTTAAAGAAGTCCCTATTTTATTTATCTGAATTTTCGGTTGCTAAGGTAAAACTTGAAATCTGGTTGGTTGATTCAGATATACATTGTCATACAAATTCATTATTTCAATGTCTGAATTTGGTCAAAAACTTTTAAATTAGTATAACTTTTTTGTACTGTTTGGGAATTTAAAACCAATAGCATCATTATTTTGGTCTTAACATTTGCGATATATAGACACCAAACATGCCTATTTTTGCTTAAGAAATACTGATGTTACAATTTTTTGCTATCTGAATTTTTCTTAAATAACTTAAAACTGATTATTTCGATTCCATATTTGTTGTGTATACTATTAATTATAAACCTATCCATATTATAACATTTGTTTTATAAAATTCTAACTGTATTTCCCAAAATTTACAAAATTCCAAAGTTTTTTATAGGCCTAGGTTTGACATGTTAAATTTCTATTTTCTATTATTGTAACACCTATTAACAATGCAACTACCATCAAAACTACTCCCTATAACTCTATTAGTATTATTATTTAAAATATAACAATAATTATTACTGTAACATTATAAAAAAACATAATTCACATTTTGTGATTAAACAATTTGTATATGTCTGGTTGCATACATCCTGCATAAGGCATATCATACACTCATTACTTAATAAAACTATAAATAACATCAACACAACTTCATCTTATTTTTAAAACATAAAAAGGAAAGTTTAATCATTTAATAATGATTTATAATTTCTATTCTTTTCTCATGCAGTTCAGCCATTGCTGTACTAGGTAATTTTACCATTTTTTTTGTTTTATACATTTGAGAATTATTATGTGATTATACATTATTTATTTGATAACATTATGTCCACTATTATTTACAGTTAGTTGCATGTTTCCATGTACCTATAATAATTGTTTTGTTGTATTATTTCATTATATCATTTAGTTAACAATTTACTAATATATTATTTTACATTATATTGTATATTTGGGCCTATTATCCCTCAATTGGTACTTTGATTATTTTTATATTTTGATACATTTAATAAAACAATTTGTTTACTTATAGTAATGGTACATAATGCTGTCTGTCTTTATAAGTATTATTTTTGTCATTATTTGAAATTCATGTCATCATCGGGGTATTTTGCATCACTTTACCTAAACATTAATTTGGGTACGGACAGTTATAATACAAGTCAGTCTAAAGTAGTTATTTGTTCATCTTCACTATCATTTTTAAAAGATATTTTTTCTTCTTGTTAATTTTCTTATCCATGATCTTCATTAAATCTGGTACGATATCAAGCTACGCCAAATGTAATGTTACATACTACCCTGCCACCAAATTTGATTATTTTAATAAAATATTTTGTTGAAATTATCAATTATCTTATCTTCCATATTAGCACTTGTTATCCTTTTTATGATCTGGTATACTTGTCTTTAATTATAAGTGTTCTATCCCTGGATCATGTTACCTCCCTAACAAATTAATCATCATCACATATATTTTGGAATCAGTCGGGGGGCTCTCTTGACCTAATACCCCGCTGTCCTTATAATACATAATACATAAATAATATCGATTGCTGGAGCTATCTCATCAGTCAATCACATTTAATAATAACTAGTCTATTCATGACTAAATCAAATAAAAATAATATAATAATACATTCTTGGGATGCTTCACTCAAGTTTAAATTCTCAGATCTAAATATTTCTTTCCATTGATTCTTTCAGATGTTTATTTTCTTGTGGCGATATTAATAACATTTTTATTTTTAATTGGTACTATCTTCTTTCCTTCTTTATCAGTACTCCTTAATCTTCATTTTTTTTCATTCGCTATCTATTCAATTAACACGTAACAAGTATCTGTATCTATAGTTGTTGTTGATTCTCTCACAATCATGATAGGTTATTTGTAGTAAATTCGTTTCTAGTTTTGTCTTATTTTCATCGTCGATCGTCTACATTTGTCTTTTCTTATTCATTTTATAATACTTTGGTTTCTCCTGATTCATGGATGTTGTCTCTTTCTTTTATATTCCAATAATAAGTTCACAATTATATTTAATAAGAGGTGCTTATTTCGTTTAGAATTTTGAAATTTATTCAAATTTGTTTATTCACTTGGTTCAAAATAACATTATCAAAATGTACTGTACGTTGTCCTTACTGTTTGTTTGAATTTTGAGGTTTATTCAAATTCGTTTATTAGCTTCATAATACATTTTTAAGGTAACTTGGTTGTATGTTCCCTTAATCTTTTTCGTCTCCACATCACTAATTACATAAGTATTGCTGTTATTGTTTTTACAACAACATATGGTCCGTTATAAAGTAATAATAGCTTGTTTTCTTATTGACTTGTTTTGCCTTCCGGTGGCTCCAATTAAAATTATATTCTGGATTGGTAGAGTCGGTAAGATGATCTTACTTAATTTTTGAATTTTGTGGTATTCTTCTTAATAGATTCGAAATACTTTCTTCAGAAACACATGGTAAGACGTTCTTACTTAATTTTTGAATTTTGTGGTATTCGTTGTTATCGATTAACGACACGTTTGCGCCCGTATCTATCATGAATCTTGTGTCTAGTCCATTTACTTGGGCGATAGATATAACCAATCTCATTATTCACATTATTGTTCATTATAGTATCTTCGTTTAGCAATTCTTCTCTCACATTTTAAAAAAAATTATTATGGACTATTATTATTGTATTGTCAGTCGTTTTGTCTCATCCTAGTAAGTACCCAAATTGTCGGTTCAGTGATGGGACCTGTTGGTTTTTCACTGCCGCGGTCCGTTTAAATTAGGGCTGATCTCCTCGGTCCTGTTGTCTGGTTGACGGGGTCTGTCTCTATTATGTAATTCTTGTATGTCACTGGCGTTATTATTGAACATCACTATGTTTCTGTTGCTCCTGTCATCGTCGCAGCTCCTACTATGTCTATGTTCATCCCAGTAGCGTTGGTTATTCTCCTCCTGAAAATTTCTCTCCCAGTTCACATTATAATTTATTCGTCCCTGGTACGAACGTCTTCCCATATCTCTATCTTCGGTGTTCACATAATTCACCTGCCTTCGATATGTTTGGTTTTGGTTGTTATAATTGCCATTATTATTATGTCTGTATCGGTTATCGTAATTGTTTTGATAACCTCGGTTGTTCTGGTAATGGTTGTCTCTATCATTGGCACGCTGGTATCCGTTATTATTATTCGTAGGAGAGCTACGGTAATAGTGGTTGTTGTTATTCGTCGTATTATTCCGTGGGTAGTTATTATTATTTTGGTAACTACGTTGATAGTGATTACCGTTGTTGTTGTAATTATTATTTGGTCTATGCCCGTTATTTTCATATCGGGCATCGTGGCGACCATTGTTTCTATCCATCTCATCGCTCCTTTGTCTGTATTGGAGGAAGCTCTTCTCTTGTTCAATTTCCGCTAACAATGCCGACATCTCCTCAATGGTTTGTATTCGTCCGTTTATTCGGCCTCTCGTAATTTCCCCACCATAGTGATAAGCCAATAGCCTCACTAAACATTCTGTAGGAATTGCAGGTTCTAAATGTCTGGCTATGTTGATCTTACCCAGAAAGTATGCGGTCGGAGTTTGTTTGCCGTGTAGATCATATCGGCCCAATCCTATGTCACTTCTTATCATGTGTTGTGTGGCATCAGACCAGTACTTGGATTTAAATTGTTTTTTGATTTCTTGAAAATTTTGTACATTCGGCCGCATCGCCGTCCACCAATTGTCACAGACTTTTCTGAACATTTCGTCCAGCATACTCCTAATTACAACCCATCTGTCTTCTCCAGTTTTAGCTATTTTTTCTTCTACCCGTTCTAGGAATAGCATAGGGTTTCTTCTATAATTCTGGAAGTCGATAACTTCTCGGTTTTCCTCACATGTGGTATGGGCACCGATACATTGTCTGTTTCTTAGAGAGTTGATTTCATCTCTATGGGCAGTTGTTTGGTCTTGTACTCGATTAAGACTAGTACCTATGCATTCTAATCTTTCTCCTATCACTGCTTGGTTGGTTTTTATATTTTCTATTCGTCCATTCGTTTCTTCCCGGATGCTCAGTACCTCTTGGTTCATCCGCTCACACTTTTCCTTGGTCTCGGATTCTACCCTTTTAATTTCGGTCACCGGTTCTTCTAGCTTCTTGTCCCATTCTTCCTGCAATTGCCGGTTATTAATTTCCATCTTGTTATTCCACTCTTCTTTTAATGACTCTTTGTGTTCATCCAATTTTTTCATGGTTTCCTGGTAATTTCCCTTCAATTCTTCCCTCAATGCTCTATTATTTTCGTCTATTTTCTCCTCCATTTTCCTGCTATTCTCTTTCAATTCCTCCTTTGTCTGTTTATTGTCACTCTTTATTTCCTCCATCTTCTTACTCAAGTCTTCCTTCAATATTACTAAGGTCTTATTACTAGTCTCACTTAATTCTTCCATTTTCTTACTATTCTCTTCCGTTTGTCGGCTTATTTCCTCCATAGACTGTTTATTGTCTTCCATTTCGTCCATTAATTTTTCTTATTACTCTCCTCCGTTTTCTTACCAGTTTTCTGCATTAATTCCATCATATGTTTAATCATTTCTTGCGTCTTCTCGCTTTCTGTTTGTGTGGGTTCTTCTGGTTGTTTCTCCTGAGCCTTCCTTATTATGGTTTCTACTTCCTCAACCGGTATTGCTTCCTTGTCTTCCATGGTTAATTCGCTTACTTTCTCGGTTTCAGCCGCTCGTTTGCGCGCTGTTTCTCGCTTCCTCATTTTTGTTTGTTTAATTATAAATTATATTTTAATTTATCGCCTCACACGTTGGTTCGCCAATTTGTAACAAATTTAATTATAAGGTTCTCCCGAGTATCCACGTCAAGCCCCACTGTTGGGTTCGTCAATTTGTAACAAATATAATTATGTTGAACGATAAATTATTACGCTACTGTTGTATTCTGCCGCTCGCTCCCACTATACATCCAGTCCCAATGACGTCACTCGGAGTTGCCAACAATTGCTCCGTCCGCTGTGCTATGTTATCGTAATTCTCAATTGAAACAGTAATAATAATGCACAGATAACACCAAACAGATATATTCCTTTTAACAATCTTTATTCAAATGAAGTATTGATTAATTACTTCTCATTTTTCTTTACTGTAATTACAATTATGACAAAATTATGCGTCTTCATTCATAAGTTGGTAGTAGCTAAAATAATGTGCTCTATGCTGGATTCGACAAGCAAAAGAATGATGCAGTTTGTTTTATTTCAATGAAATAAATAATCTCAGGGCGTATTTGGTTAGGAAATTATGGTTAAACAAATAATACAACTCTTAAAATCAAAATACAAACTTCACAATATAAGGATATTACAAGGTTTTGATGAATATAGAGCAAACTGGTAGTCGTGTATGTGTTACTCACTATTAAAGGTTATGAACAGTTTAGATGCTTATTAGTTATCGTTAAAGTTTTTATGGTGTTCAAAAAAGGTGTAATACTCAATTGGTGTTATTTTCAAGTGTTCTTTAGTGTTAGTGTACGATAGTGTCTGTAGTTTTATTTATTGTTTAATTCCTAAATAGTTGTGTACACAAGTGTAGGTGTTGTCACATAAGATGATAAATTGTTCAAATTCACCAGATCCTCTTCTTTATTCTTCCAGGACGAAGATAGGGTCCAAGTCTTCTTTGCTTCTTCTCCCCGGATCTAAATTCTTCAGAATTAAATTCTTGATGTTCTTTTGTTATTATAATATTTTTTATTGACTATACCAATTCATTTTACTCAGTCTGGTATGTGTTTTCACTAATTAAAATGTAATTATCTGAGACGTTTTTATAACGCATCTGTATTCAATGACGGTTGTTAAAGAAGTCCCTATTTTATTTATCTGAATTTTCGGTTGCTAAGGTAAAACTTGAAATCTGGTTGGTTGATTCAGATATACATTGTCATACAAATTCATTATTTCAATGTCTGAATTTGGTCAAAAACTTTTAAATTAGTATAACTTTTTTGTACTGTTTGGGAATTTAAAACCAATAGCATCATTATTTTGGTCTTAACATTTGCGATATATAGACACCAAACATGCCTATTTTTGCTTAAGAAATACTGATGTTACAATTTTTTGCTATCTGAATTTTTCTTAAATAACTTAAAACTGATTATTTCGATTCCATATTTGTTGTGTATACTATTAATTATAAACCTATCCATATTATAACATTTGTTTTATAAAATTCTAACTGTATTTCCCAAAATTTACAAAATTCCAAAGTTTTTTATAGGCCTAGGTTTGACATGTTAAATTTCTATTTTCTATTATTGTAACACCTATTAACAATGCAACTACCATCAAAACTACTCCCTATAACTCTATTAGTATTATTATTTAAAATATAACAATAATTATTACTGTAACATTATAAAAAAACATAATTCACATTTTGTGATTAAACAATTTGTATATGTCTGGTTGCATACATCCTGCATAAGGCATATCATACACTCATTACTTAATAAAACTATAAATAACATCAACACAACTTCATCTTATTTTTAAAACATAAAAAGGAAAGTTTAATCATTTAATAATGATTTATAATTTCTATTCTTTTCTCATGCAGTTCAGCCATTGCTGTACTAGGTAATTTTACCATTTTTTTTGTTTTATACATTTGAGAATTATTATGTGATTATACATTATTTATTTGATAACATTATGTCCACTATTATTTACAGTTAGTTGCATGTTTCCATGTACCTATAATAATTGTTTTGTTGTATTATTTCATTATATCATTTAGTTAACAATTTACTAATATATTATTTTACATTATATTGTATATTTGGGCCTATTATCCCTCAATTGGTACTTTGATTATTTTTATATTTTGATACATTTAATAAAACAATTTGTTTACTTATAGTAATGGTACATAATGCTGTCTGTCTTTATAAGTATTATTTTTGTCATTATTTGAAATTCATGTCATCATCGGGGTATTTTGCATCACTTTACCTAAACATTAATTTGGGTACGGACAGTTATAATACAAGTCAGTCTAAAGTAGTTATTTGTTCATCTTCACTATCATTTTTAAAAGATATTTTTTCTTCTTGTTAATTTTCTTATCCATGATCTTCATTAAATCTGGTACGATATCAAGCTACGCCAAATGTAATGTTACATACTACCCTGCCACCAAATTTGATTATTTTAATAAAATATTTTGTTGAAATTATCAATTATCTTATCTTCCATATTAGCACTTGTTATCCTTTTTATGATCTGGTATACTTGTCTTTAATTATAAGTGTTCTATCCCTGGATCATGTTACCTCCCTAACAAATTAATCATCATCACATATATTTTGGAATCAGTCGGGGGGCTCTCTTGACCTAATACCCCGCTGTCCTTATAATACATAATACATAAATAATATCGATTGCTGGAGCTATCTCATCAGTCAATCACATTTAATAATAACTAGTCTATTCATGACTAAATCAAATAAAAATAATATAATAATACATTCTTGGGATGCTTCACTCAAGTTTAAATTCTCAGATCTAAATATTTCTTTCCATTGATTCTTTCAGATGTTTATTTTCTTGTGGCGATATTAATAACATTTTTATTTTTAATTGGTACTATCTTCTTTCCTTCTTTATCAGTACTCCTTAATCTTCATTTTTTTTCATTCGCTATCTATTCAATTAACACGTAACAAGTATCTGTATCTATAGTTGTTGTTGATTCTCTCACAATCATGATAGGTTATTTGTAGTAAATTCGTTTCTAGTTTTGTCTTATTTTCATCGTCGATCGTCTACATTTGTCTTTTCTTATTCATTTTATAATACTTTGGTTTCTCCTGATTCATGGATGTTGTCTCTTTCTTTTATATTCCAATAATAAGTTCACAATTATATTTAATAAGAGGTGCTTATTTCGTTTAGAATTTTGAAATTTATTCAAATTTGTTTATTCACTTGGTTCAAAATAACATTATCAAAATGTACTGTACGTTGTCCTTACTGTTTGTTTGAATTTTGAGGTTTATTCAAATTCGTTTATTAGCTTCATAATACATTTTTAAGGTAACTTGGTTGTATGTTCCCTTAATCTTTTTCGTCTCCACATCACTAATTACATAAGTATTGCTGTTATTGTTTTTACAACAACATATGGTCCGTTATAAAGTAATAATAGCTTGTTTTCTTATTGACTTGTTTTGCCTTCCGGTGGCTCCAATTAAAATTATATTCTGGATTGGTAGAGTCGGTAAGATGATCTTACTTAATTTTTGAATTTTGTGGTATTCTTCTTAATAGATTCGAAATACTTTCTTCAGAAACACATGGTAAGACGTTCTTACTTAATTTTTGAATTTTGTGGTATTCGTTGTTATCGATTAACGACACGTTTGCGCCCGTATCTATCATGAATCTTGTGTCTAGTCCATTTACTTGGGCGATAGATATAACCAATCTCATTATTCACATTATTGTTCATTATAGTATCTTCGTTTAGCAATTCTTCTCTCACATTTTAAAAAAAATTATTATGGACTATTATTATTGTATTGTCAGTCGTTTTGTCTCATCCTAGTAAGTACCCAAATTGTCGGTTCAGTGATGGGACCTGTTGGTTTTTCACTGCCGCGGTCCGTTTAAATTAGGGCTGATCTCCTCGGTCCTGTTGTCTGGTTGACGGGGTCTGTCTCTATTATGTAATTCTTGTATGTCACTGGCGTTATTATTGAACATCACTATGTTTCTGTTGCTCCTGTCATCGTCGCAGCTCCTACTATGTCTATGTTCATCCCAGTAGCGTTGGTTATTCTCCTCCTGAAAATTTCTCTCCCAGTTCACATTATAATTTATTCGTCCCTGGTACGAACGTCTTCCCATATCTCTATCTTCGGTGTTCACATAATTCACCTGCCTTCGATATGTTTGGTTTTGGTTGTTATAATTGCCATTATTATTATGTCTGTATCGGTTATCGTAATTGTTTTGATAACCTCGGTTGTTCTGGTAATGGTTGTCTCTATCATTGGCACGCTGGTATCCGTTATTATTATTCGTAGGAGAGCTACGGTAATAGTGGTTGTTGTTATTCGTCGTATTATTCCGTGGGTAGTTATTATTATTTTGGTAACTACGTTGATAGTGATTACCGTTGTTGTTGTAATTATTATTTGGTCTATGCCCGTTATTTTCATATCGGGCATCGTGGCGACCATTGTTTCTATCCATCTCATCGCTCCTTTGTCTGTATTGGAGGAAGCTCTTCTCTTGTTCAATTTCCGCTAACAATGCCGACATCTCCTCAATGGTTTGTATTCGTCCGTTTATTCGGCCTCTCGTAATTTCCCCACCATAGTGATAAGCCAATAGCCTCACTAAACATTCTGTAGGAATTGCAGGTTCTAAATGTCTGGCTATGTTGATCTTACCCAGAAAGTATGCGGTCGGAGTTTGTTTGCCGTGTAGATCATATCGGCCCAATCCTATGTCACTTCTTATCATGTGTTGTGTGGCATCAGACCAGTACTTGGATTTAAATTGTTTTTTGATTTCTTGAAAATTTTGTACATTCGGCCGCATCGCCGTCCACCAATTGTCACAGACTTTTCTGAACATTTCGTCCAGCATACTCCTAATTACAACCCATCTGTCTTCTCCAGTTTTAGCTATTTTTTCTTCTACCCGTTCTAGGAATAGCATAGGGTTTCTTCTATAATTCTGGAAGTCGATAACTTCTCGGTTTTCCTCACATGTGGTATGGGCACCGATACATTGTCTGTTTCTTAGAGAGTTGATTTCATCTCTATGGGCAGTTGTTTGGTCTTGTACTCGATTAAGACTAGTACCTATGCATTCTAATCTTTCTCCTATCACTGCTTGGTTGGTTTTTATATTTTCTATTCGTCCATTCGTTTCTTCCCGGATGCTCAGTACCTCTTGGTTCATCCGCTCACACTTTTCCTTGGTCTCGGATTCTACCCTTTTAATTTCGGTCACCGGTTCTTCTAGCTTCTTGTCCCATTCTTCCTGCAATTGCCGGTTATTAATTTCCATCTTGTTATTCCACTCTTCTTTTAATGACTCTTTGTGTTCATCCAATTTTTTCATGGTTTCCTGGTAATTTCCCTTCAATTCTTCCCTCAATGCTCTATTATTTTCGTCTATTTTCTCCTCCATTTTCCTGCTATTCTCTTTCAATTCCTCCTTTGTCTGTTTATTGTCACTCTTTATTTCCTCCAT